>JAJHZJ010000284.1:12307401-12907401 GCA_023548195.1 Bettongia penicillata ogilbyi | reverse complement strand
AGAGGATTAGACTCTTGCCTAAATTCATGCAACAAGCAGGTGCTGGAAGCATCATTCGAACCCAATTCCTTGCCCTTGGCAACATGCATCCTTCCCACACCACCATGCCCTCCTGGTCACAGAAGTAATGTGTGGGAAGGGCTGAGACTCAGGCCTCCAGTCTATTCTTTTTCTCTAGGCCTTCTGGCTTCCCATCCCACAGAACATCTACCCAGGAGCTAGGGGCAGCTACATAGTCTAATGAAGGGAAAGGTCAGGAAAAGTTTCTTGTACAAGGTGGCAGTGAGACAACTAGAGCACTGGCCCTGAAGTCTGGAAGATGTGAGTTCAAATCCTATTTCAGACACTTACTAGCTGTGGGACCCTGAGGATCGCTTTACTTTAGTGTACCTCAATTTCTTCATCTGTAAACTGTGAATAATAAAAGTCCCTAGCACCTAGGGTCATCATGTAGATCAGATGAAGTTATATTTGTAAAGTACTTTGCCCATTTTAAAATGTGTATATAAAGGTGAGCTATTTCTCTTTTCTTTTTTTTTACATTAATTTCATTTCTCCCTCCCTTTGCCTCTCCATGAGAGGGTAAGCAATTTGATATAGGTCATATATGTGCAATGTAAGACCCAGAGCTGCTACTCTTATAATCATCCTCTGACCTCTCCCCTGTCTTGCCCATATACACCAGCTCACTTCATTCTCTTCTCATTTTGACTCATCACCCCTTGCTTCCTTTTGTCTACATACACCTAGAGTTCCCTCCAGGTACAGCCAATTATGATAACCTAAACTTGTCCCAAAGGCCCTTACAGACCAATTCTAAGCATGTGTCAGTCAACACTCATTTACTGAGCACCTACTATGTGCCAGCCACTCTATGGGGTACAAAGGAAAACAAAAGACAGTCCCTACCCTCAAGGAGTTCCCAATCTAATGGGGGAGACAAGCTGTATGGATACAGAAGATATAGAAATCCTCGATGGTTGGAGATCTCAGGGGGACAGCACCTGCAATGGACAGGCCAGGAAAGACCTCCTGGGAGGAGGAAATCAGGGAAGGCCAGAGGCAGAGGTGGGCAAAGAAATCATTTCAGAGCTAGAGGTCAGCTGGAGAAGAGGGAAAGATGGGAGATGGAAGGTCATGTGTGAGGAACACAAGAAGGCAAGAAGAGCATTGGGGGCATAAAGTATAAGAAGCCTGGAAAGGTTGTGATGAGCTTTAAAAGCCATCCAGGATTTTACGTTTGATCCTAGTGCTAATAGGGAACTGTTATTGAGCAGGGCAGTGCCACGATCAGACTTATGCTTTAGGAAGATCATTGAATGGACGATGTATTGGAGTATAGAAAGATTGGAGTGAGGGAGACAAGTTAGGGGTCTTTTGCAAGAATCCAGGCAAGAAGGAGGAAGACCTGAACCAGGAGTTAATGAAATATATTGCTAAGGGGAAAATAACAAAATTTGGTAATAGATCATATAGATGGGGTGAGAGGAATCTAGGAAAACACCACGATTGTTAGCCTGGATGATTGGAAAAATAGACCACAACTGTGATGGGCTGTTTGGAAGAGGAGCGAGCTTCCGGTGGGGGCCACATTGCCAAGTTCTGATTCAGGCTGGCTATATTTGAGATGTCTATAGCATATCCAATTTGAAACATCCGAACGGTCATTGGAGATGCAAGACTAGAGGTCAGGAGAGAGGTTGAGGTTAGGGATGCTGACGTGAAAATTGAAACCCTCCCCAGGTCCTCAAAGAGGTCAAGGAGTCTGGGAAACCAAGGGTGAGTGGGACAAAATGTACTGAAAAATACTTGTGCAACTGAATTAGGGATGCTACTTAACCTACCCTATACCTCATGCCCTTCTATGATGTGACTGCTTCGTATCTCTTTCCTTTCTAGGACGTAGAAGACTTGGAAATCAAGGCAGACTTATCTTTGACTTGGAGGGAAGGTTCAGGGCAGAACAGAGCAATAGAGGGATGATAGATAAGACTTGGGAGGCTGAGGAGAAGGGAGGGAAGGAAGGAAGGAAGGAAGGAAAGGTAGAATTCAAGGGCTGTCACTTGCTTCAGGCTGAGTTTGCATGTAGGTGAGTTTTACATATAGGGGAAGTAAGGTATGAGCACAGACCACAGCACCTTCCTCCATTTGACTACTAGCCTATCCCATGTTCTTTGATCCAGGTAGGAAGGGGTCAGGTACCCATTCAAACACACTGAGATATTCTGGCTCTGGGTTCATTTGCATCCCTACAGACACTCTCTTTTCCAGGACAGAAATGACTGGAGACTGAGCACTACTATTTAATTATCTTACCATCTCTCAAGAGTTACCATCAGTGTCATCCAATACGCATATTTCTCCCTGGTGATTGGCACCTCTGCTCCCACTTCCCATAGTCACCATGAGTTGCTCCCACAATTCTAATGACTCAACCACTATAAACATAGAATCAGGTCTAGACGACTCACCTGGAGTACTGGAATGAATCTTCGAATATTCCTGAGGGTGGCACCTATCACCACCACTTTACTCATGCTACGATGCTGGCCTCTTCCATACAAACACCTCTTCTACATAGTCATATCACAAACCAGACGCTGACCTTCCATCTTTTGGAACACTCAGCCTCCACAATTCATTGCAGACATCCACACGCTGGTTTCCCAGCACATCTACTTCATTAATTACCAGCATCAGGATAATGTTCTAACACCTTAATAGTCCAAGAGGCAATCAGTGATTATGGACAATAGTGTGTCTCTGTTGTCTTCCATCTGCCTTTCCAGGTGGCTGTTCCCATAGTCTAATAAAAGACTTCAGAGCATTGAATCTCTCATGATGGGGGTTCATGGGCTTGAATGGGAGGGGCCCAAGTGCTTTCATGTAAAGAGCAACATCTTCTGTCTTACAGGTTCTCCTACCTTCACACAAAGCAGTAATACTTTCACCATCAACTGCTCAGGGTTTGATGTCCACGGACTGAACCAAACTGCTTTTCAGTCAGTGTTTGACAGAAAGGCCTTCCGACCATTTATCAACATCAGTGACCCCACCAGGGTCAATATCTCCTTCACCTTATCTGCCATTCTGGAGGTGGTAAGTACTAAGCCCTATAACCCTGCCATGGCCCAGAACATAGCACCCAAACTTGACTCCCCTCTTGCCCCCTCATCCAAAATTAATCTGATCCAACGCTGAGCATTGACCTAGTAGGTCCCACTCTATTGGAGGGATTTTCCTGAAACTTAGGGAAGAGATAATCTAAAGTGACATTTTGTAGTAAATGAAATTTTTCTCTATTTGAACATGTCAGAAATCCCCCACCAGTCACCATACCTCGTGGCCAGCCTACTCTTTCTAACCCTTCATCTCTTTCCTCTGACTTACCTGTTTGGACCTACATTTTTTTTTCTCCTGGTTAATAACTGAAAATCAGAATTATCCCAAAAATAACCTGGGCTGGGCATAGGGAAGGATGGCTAGGTCTGATTACAGACCCAACCATCCTGGATGGGAATCTCTTTTGTCAGAATGCACAGATTCAGCTCCTTACATCATTCATCTGGCTTGAGTTGGTAAGATTCCCCTCTCTTCCCACAGCCCCTTCTCTTCTCAATTTCTTTTGCTTTTTCTAATCAAATCACAGTTTCCATAGTTATTCGTGCCCTGAATATTTGACAAATCTGCTCAGATCTGAGGCCACAAGGTTTCTGGGCAGCAGTGATGGAAACCTTAGAGGGAGGGCAGTATCATCAAAAGGGCAGAAACCCCCCAAAGTGAGAATAATCCCTTAGCTCTGGAGCATCATGCTAAGATGAAGCTCACATGTAATATATACTACATGGAGGCTCTCTAGGGTAAAGACCATTGAGGGATCAGTGGAAGGTAGATAAGATAACATTAGAGAAAGAGGGAGTCATCAGGAATAGGAGTGAGTGAGAGGGAGGGAGCAGAGGCTTAATGAAAAGAATACTGAGCTAGGAGGCAGCAGCCTGGGCTTCTAGTCCTGATTGTGTGCCCTTGGGCAGACCACTTAACCTTTCCCAGGTTCTTCCTCTCTAAACATGAGGGAATTAGACTAGAGGGTTCCTAAGGTCCTGTTGGACTAAACCGACCTAATTTCTAAGGTCCTGTTCTTCCCTTAAAATTCTGTGATTCTAATTGTAAATGTAAAGAGGAAAGGAAAAGGAAGCAGTTATTTCCCAGACTAACCCTGGGCTCCAGTCACTCTTCAAAGCCTGTTTCTACATTGCCTGGGGTTCTAGTTCTGGGACAACCCATTTATCAGCTGGAACCCAGAGGAGTGTGGCGGAATCACGGACCTCACTATGGCAGCTGATAACCTCTGGCTTCCAGACATCTTCATCATAGAATTGTGAGTAATGGGACTGGGGAAAAAAGAAGGAAGATATCCCCAGGAAAAGATAGACAGGGATAGGGAAAAACCAATATGTTGGGCCAATGATGAGACTCTACTCGTACACAAGAGCGTAACTTATGAGTTCACTTCCACAAAACCTAGCCTAGAATAGTTGAGTGTTGGGGAGATAAGGAAGAGTCACTGGCAGAGATGTGGACCTAGGGAGTGGGATTAGTTGGCATCAGAGGAATCGGAGAAGAAAGTTCCATTGGCGACTTTATTCATACAGCATGGATGTTGATCGAACTCCATCCGATCTTGTTGCATATGTGAATAGTAAAGGTCACATCAAGTATAAGAAACCAATGAAGGTGACCAGCATCTGTAGCTTGGACATCTTCTACTTCCCCTTCGACCAGCAGAACTGCACTCTGACCTTCAGCTCTTTCCTCTACACAGGTAAGCTAGAGTTGGAGTGGTCATCTGAAGCAATGTGACCAATGGAAGAATTGAGAGGAATGAATGAATGAACGAATGAATGAATGAAAAAGTATGCATTAAACACTACCAATTTGCAAAGCACTTTGCTCAGTGCTAAGGATACAAATATAAGAGCAAAGACAGTTTTTGCCCCCAAAGATTTTATATTCTTACAAGGGCAGACCATCCATATGGGGAGTGGTAGACAGCAAGGAGTATTTTGGACAGATTCAGTGACAAATGTTACCTACTTCTTGACTGAAAAAATGTTACCTACTTCTTGACTGACCCAGTTCAGATTGAGAGCAAATACTTTAGATATGGCCAGTGTGAGGATTTCTTTAGCTATGCTAATCGTATTTATTATACAGGTTATTTTTCTTGTTTTCTTTGTATGTTTATGAGGGAGAGGTAGGAGGAAGAGAATGTGGTTAGCTAACTACCAAGTTAATTAAAAAAACAAAATGTAATTTTAAAAGATTCCAATGACAAAACCCCCAACAAAGCTTGAGTGGATTGGGTGGGTGGGTAGAGAGGTTTAGATGGAGGGAGAGTAAAGAAGGTGAAGGGTTTGTCCAGTTTCCTGCTTGAGAGAGAAGTGGTGATGCAAGAGACTGAATGGGTTGGCTCTCCTCTGTAGTGAACGACGTATTGTTGGGCCTGGACAAGGAAGTGTGGGAGATAGCAGACACTTCACGCCATCTCATCCAGACCCAAGGGGAGTGGCAGTTACTGAGCATCAACAAAGCAACCCCCAAGTTGGCAGTGGGATCCACCCTTTATGACCAGATCATGTTCTATGTAAGCCTGGAGTATATGACTTTGGGGCCTTATAAACACCCAATCCCACCCTTGCCAGACATCTTCACCAAACACACCTCTTGAACTGATCAATCCACAAGTATATATTAAACATCCACTATGTGCCTGGCATTTTGTTAAGTACTGGGGATACAAAGACAAAAGTGAAACATTCCTTGCTCTCCAGGACCTCATAGTTTCACCAGCCCCTCAAGTTCCAGAAGCCTTCTGTCAGAAGATCAGAATTTCTTATTGCTTCCTGCCTAGGACCAGCTTCTGCCATCAAAGATATCTCAACACTGCCCTACCCTAGGGCCCCAAACTCTCCCCTTCCCCAGGTCTGCTGTGTGGAACCTGAATCCCTTGGGCACACATAGGCAGCTTCTGGGCACTGGCCATATGCTGTGTCCCATTCAATTGGGGGCAATGTTCTCATTGGGTTTTGGTCAAAGAGGAGGGTTGTCTAGGGAACAATCATTGTTTTTCATATCAAGAGCAGTTTCTTCTTACTTCCCCACTTTTCTCCAGGTGATCATCCGACGACGGCCCAGACTCTATGTCATAAATCTTCTGGTGCCCAGTGGATTTCTGATAGCAATCGATGCTCTAAGCTTCTTCTTGCCACCTGAGAGTGACCACCGGGCCCCTTTCAAGATGACCTTAATGCTGGGATACACTGTCTTCCTGCTCATGATGAATGATTTATTGCCACCCAGTGGCACTCCACTCATCAGTATGGCTCTCTCCACTGTGGGAAGGAAGAAGAGAGGGAAGGAGAGAAGTGGCGGGGGTCTGGGGGGCAAGGGATGCTGGGAAAGAATATTATCATAGGATTGGGGAAAGAGGCCACAGGAGGAGATTGAAGGTCACTCCTTGCTGAGCACCCCCCATATGACCCTCAGGTGTGTACTTTGCTCTGTGCCTGTCCCTGATGGTGGTCAGTCTGCTAGAGGCTATCTTCCTCACCTACCTTCTGAATCTGGTGACTACGCAGCCCCCACCCATGCCTCACTGGCTCCATTCACTGCTACTGTGCTACCTCAGGACAATAGCCTGTGCCAAGAGGTCTCAAAAGGAAAATGAGGGTCCTGACCCCAACCCCATCCACCTACCTGGTAAGTGCTATCAGGACCACCCTTGCCTCTCTTGTTCCAAACTCCTAATCCCTCTACTTTCCCATTCCCAGTGATGGTCCTTCCCAAAGATGGTGTCCAGTCCAATGTTAGGCTAAGTTCTCATCTTTCCTACAGGCCTGAAGGAGCCAGGGGTGAAGGCAGGCCCAGCTAAGGCTTGGCTGAATGGGGCCCCCCACTCCACGTGGGCACAGCTGGAACATCAGCAGAAAGTTGACATTTGGGTGAAATTTAGCCTTGTTGTAGACACTCTGCTCTTCTGCATCTACTTGATATTCATGACTTCCTCTCTCATCACAGTCATTGTCCTCTGGATCAACTAGAAATATGCTCCCAACCCCAGCACATGCCCTGTCTTTGGACTGCCAGAACTCGTCCTCTTACCAAGCTCCAGCAATTTCCCCTGTCCCTGCTGCCTCAGGGAACACAGTCCAGCCAGCTTCAGCTTCACTGCATCTCCCTCCAACCAAGTGTCCTTCCTTCTGGCCTCCCTACACTTTCCTTCAGCCCAGTGATTCAGCTCAGACCCAAGCCTCAGCTACACTGTAACTGATTACACTGTAATTACACTGTAATTTGACCTAATTAATCCTTTTTCAGGAAGCATTTGTTTCATGGGATATTACATTACCGGTAAAGACAATTCTTGGATCCAGTCAAAGCTCAATTATTCCAGACAGATAAGAATCAACTGAGTTTTTTAAAAAAAAGACTCCTAGCATCTATTTGTGAGTTAAAAATAGAATTTTAATTGTAAAAATGGATTTTAAATAAATTACCCCCATAATATTGATCAATATTGCTTCCTATACCAAAGCAAGGAAAAGAAATGGAATTCCATGTTATTGGTTTTTAGAACAATTTCTAAAAATTATTTCTTCAATTTGAATCAATCTGTGGCCTAAGTGATGTGGTTATTCCCTCCCTGAAACAGATTATGGCCCATCAATTTCTCCTTATCCTGCAAAATTCTTGTCAATGTCCTTCCATAAATCCTTCATGGAGAATCTCTCTAACAAGGTAGAGACCTTCTCCCTCCCAATATGTGTGATCCCTGTGGGACCACTGAGTTATCTCCAAAAGGGAGCTCTCCAGTTATGTATTTTCCCAGTCAGTGAAGATTAACTACGTAACTCTATTATCATGAAAAGGTCTTGGAACATGGTTTTTTCTTATCAAAGTAGGATCTTCAAAAAGATGGCAAAAGATGGAAAAAGTTAATATCGAGCAGAAGAAATAGACACACTGACACATTATTAGTGGAACTGCACATTGCGCCAACCATTTCTGGAACACCACTGGGAATTAGGCAACTAAATTGTTTGTGCCTCTTGATACAGCAACTGCCAAAAAGAAAAGAATTATACATGACAAAATATTCATAGCAATAAGTGATTTGTGATTTTTTTCTAGCTATGTTTCCTCACCTGTAAATTGGGGACAATAGCACCTACCTCCCAGGGGTTTAATGAGGATAAAATGAGACACTATTTGTAAGGTATCTGGATCCTAGTAGGTGCTATATAAATGCTAACTGTTACTTTTTTCCTTTATTTTTTCTATGAGAGGACATGGGGATGGGAGTGGGGGTAAGGGGAGATATTCTTTAGGAAATGAAGATGATGTAAAAACAAAAGACATGAATAAGAATTTTGAAATAAAATAAAGGGGTTGAATACTGGGTGAAAGGGTGGAACTTTGGGTTTGGAAATTCAAACTTTACTAGCAATAAGATGCTTAGCTCATTCTGTAGTGAAGGGCTCCTGATCCTTGAAGGCAGGAACCGTCTTTGGCCTCTTTTTGTATCCCCTACACTTAACACAATGTTTGGTGTATAGTAGATGCTGAATAAATGTTTATCGATTGATCAGAATTTGCTTTTGATACTCTTATGCTTTATACATTTTAGCCTATATGCCAAGGAGTGAGTTCTTTGGAGTTAGGCTGAGAAGAAAAGTAAGCCTGAGACTCCAAGGGGGTGAGGGCACATAAGCCAAAAGGGTTGGGAATTATTTGGGGAAACGGTCTTTCCCCCTGAGCTTTAAACAGAACTAGGAGTAATTAGCTGGGGCAAGCAACTGTCCAACTTGGAATCTGGGGGGAATCGCTCAAGCTTTGAGCACCATCTGGTGGACCGATTTAGCATGCCACAGATGCTGCTCCAGGCTACTTCCTCTGTCCAGGGACTGCTCAATGTGGCTCATGAGGAGATGCTTATGGCATATTTCTCCAACCTTAAACCCTGCTGGATGATTCTTTCCATGGCTATATTGTTCCTACTCTGCCAGAATGAAAAGAGTAGTATCCTATCCAACACACACTTGACTGACACAGGAGTGCCCCAGTTACCAATGAACTTATTAGGCTACAGCCAGGAGACCAGATCTGAGAATCTGCAAAGCAAATCCACATTCCTACAAGAAATGGACCTTGACCAATAGAGTAGGAGAAGGCTCCCCCTAATAGGAGGGCAGGCATTGTGAGTAAATCCCAAAACTTGAATTTTGTCTCAGTCTGGGACAGAATCCCCGTCAAGTCTTTGATTTTTCCACCTCAGCTACCTACCTCCCCAAACCCACTGGATAGTATAAGGCAGGCCAGAAAGCCAATAGTCTGAATCCCAAGATCAGAGTTCACTAGCCCAACTTAACTGTGTTGATTTTACTTATTTGCCTTCCCTAGATTTGACCTCTTTCCTGGCAGACCCCATTCTCACAAACAAGGAAATGTTTATAGATGAATGAGTGGTATAGATGTGACCCTCTCATGAGAATCCCCATTGCAAAGTCAGATCCTAGTCCAGGAGAAAGTAAATGGAGTCCTCTTTTTCAAAGGCCAGGAAAAGGGCTCTGTAAGGTAAAGTTGGTCTGAATAAGCTGCTGCTCAATGTTGCTGCCCCTAGGGACATGATGATTCATATCAGTATTACTTATGATGGCAGGGCAGCTAGGTGGTGCAGTAGATAGAGCACCACTGCAGGAATCAGGAGGACCTGAGTTCAAATCTTACCTCAGACACTCAACACTCACTAGCTATGTGACCTTGGGCAAGTCACTTAACCCCAATTGCCTCATCCTGGGTCATCTCCAGTCATCCTGATGAATATCTGGTCACTGGATTCAGATGGCTCTAGAGGAGAAAGTGAGGCTGGTGACCTGCACAGCCCTCCCTCACTCAAAACAAAGTCAAGTGCAAGTCATGTCATTATTTCTCTAATGGCATGGTTTTCTTCGGCAACCAAGGACAAACACACATACACACACACACACACACACTTATGATGGCACCCATGTCCAAATTGCCATGGCAGAGTATGGGTCTCCCTATAGCCCTTTCTACGTTTGGGGCAACTACTAGAAAGGATGGAGAGATCTGATGAAACTGACTTTCACTGCCTTGTAATATAGTCCATGGTCTAGCAACCTGTAGAGGACCTCATGTACATTTCCCACATGCCCTATGAAGTCCCAAAGAAAGATCAAGATATCCTCCAAGGATATGCTAACATTCTGATCTAGGAGAATCATCAGGCTCACGAAGTGTGAGAATACTGAGGCCATTGACCAGGCCAAAGGGTGTTATTTGGTCCTGGTAATGGTGGTTATCACTGTTCTTCTCATCCACACCAGGCTCTTATTCCCCAACTGGGTAGAGACCTTGCTGTTCTGTATACAGTTCAGAACATGCAGCAAGCACCATCTTGGAGCCCCTATAATTTGGGCAAGTCTTCAACTCCTTTCTTTTGGGTGGGGGAGATGGAACATAAAAACCAGATGAGATATAAGGGCATTCTATGAAGATGAGGAGACTATAATTCCTGGTCTAAGTTGTGGCATCTTACAATCAGGTTCCCTATTTTTTCTCAATGGATGCACTCAGGTGGGGGCTTTTTTGAGGAAGAGCCATGTCACTAGGGCAATAGAAGATGGTTGGTCCCATAGTTGATTCTGAGAGATTGTAGTCCCTAAGAACAGTGAGCAGCCATGATAAGGCAAGAAGGGCCACAACCTCCTACCCCACATTGAGGCATATCTGCACCTATGAGGGGGCTCCGGGATAGGCTGGCAATATACCAGGAATCTACAGGAGTCAGTGGGGGCTTCTATGAGGCAAACAGGAAGAGAGCCTTTTCCTCTTTCTCTAGCTGTAGTATTGGACAAGAGAGCAGGGGAATGAAGGACTGTTCTCCTTCGATAATGGTTTCTGGGTATTCTGGGTCCTGTGGGACCCAGGCTGCCTCCGGATTCTCTTGCGAAGAGTAAACATGTGAATTCATCTTGCCAGGCTCGGTGTCCTATATACCAAGAGAAGCAAAGTAGCCACATAGGTATATCAATACCATATCTGTGATAATTCAAATTGGGATAGAGGTCAGAATGTTAATGGAAAATCAGATATGGGCCATATTTGGAGATTTCTTTTCACTTTAAACCTGGATTTGTGATAGATCTGTAAAGCCAGATTTGTGATAGATCTGTGAAGTATTATTTGAGAAGGGTTGTTTAAAATACTTTAAATCTGGGACTGAATCAAGAGAAATTTGATTAAAGTGAGGAGGCAGATATTTAATGCAGTTAAGATAACATCCCAACTATTCTGAAGGACAAGATTAATACAAACCCTTACTTCATTTCATCAGGGTCCATCCTCTTAAAGAACTGACTCAGTCCTTCCCATTTTTTTTTGTCTGACTGACATTCTTTATGTCTTACACTTGTAAGAAAAGAGAACAGTCATGAGCACACACTGGAAGGTGCCAAAACTTGAAAGAATCTGAACTTTTATAGTCTTTTAGACTGGGTGGGGGAAACACAAGAAAAATGGAGGGATAATAGTACCAAGCTGGAAGGCAGAATCACAGAATTTTAAAGTTGGAAGAGATATTGTCTTAGACATCCAGTCCAAACACACTGAAAAGGACTTCCCATTGTAATGTACCTAACCAGCGATCACCCAGCTGCTAACTTACCTGCCCTCACAGTGCTGAAAGCGAGGTGAGCCTCTTGACGGGATGTGCTAAGAAACCATACTCCTCTCTCCTCCAAGGTCAAAGCAGGGCAGCCATATCTGGGCCACTGGACAAGCTGGTCCACAAAGCTCACACAGATACAAGAATTAAAACGGGATGTTGTGTGTGTTCGTCCTTCGCTGCTGAAGAAGACCATGCCATTAGAGAAATAATGACATGACTTGCACTTGACTTTGTTTTGAGTGAGGGAAGGCTGTGCAGGTCACCAGTCTCACTTCTCCTCTAGAGCCATCTGAATCCAGTGACCAGATATTCATCAGGATGACTGCAGATGACCCAGAATGAGGCAAATGGGGTTAAGTGACTTGACTCACACAGCTAGTGAGTATCAAGTGTCTGAGGTGAGATTTGAACTCAGGTCCTCCTGATTCCTGTAGTGGTGCTTTATCCACTGTACCACCTAGCTGCCCCAGGAAAATGGGATGTTACACATAAGAGAAGTGACAAACAGTTCCCCCAGGATACTGATTAGAGCCAAAAACATTAAAAACAGAGCAAAAAGTACTGGAAGGAGCTTCATGCTGTCACAACAGGGAAACCTCACATGTGGGAAATGCACTGAGCATCAGAGAGCCCTTCCATTATATAGGCCCCTGCTACAGCCCTGGGGATTCCATCCCCGATCAGTTCTGTATAGCAGCTTGGGCTGGTCTTCTGTGTCTCCTTCTCTGTCTGTCTGTCTGTCTCTCATACACACACACACACACACACATACATACACACACACATACACACACACATGCACACACACATGCACACACACATACACACACATACACACATACATACACACACATACACATGCACACACATACGTACACACATACACACACACACACACAAACATACAACTACCAGAGGCTTTTTCTGCAGGACCAGCATTTGACAAAGTTTTCAAGTCCAGGATCAATAGCTCCCTGTCAGGAATACAGAGGGAAGATGAGTTGGAATGAAAGACCCCTGAAAATAGAAGATTCTCCGCTTCTAAGTCTAACCTACCCAAACCACAAGCTGATACAGCTGGACACCATTGCTCAATTTCTCTTTCACTATAGTCTCTATTTCCTACCTGAAGAGTTCTTCATTGCATGATGAGACCTTGATCACTACTGTGACTGCCTGTCAGCCAATGAAATGGCTCTCTCCGGGGATGCCCAACCAGCATCCTCCAGTCAAAGGCTGCCAGATTTGGGCCAAGGCCAACTTCTTTTGGCACCAAGACTTGTCAGGGAATTGGAAAATGCCAGTGATCACCTGACACTATTAATATTAAATGTTGAGATTTGGGGTGTGGCCTGTTTCCTCAAATTCAGGTGTTTATCACTAGGAGGTGTTTATCACCAGACATATCACTAAGGAGCAGCAGAGAGGACTGCAGGATGCAGCACTGGCCCCTGGGATTTCTCAGCTGTGTCTTCCTCAGCGTTCTACTGCCAGGTAAGATGGAGGAGGGGCAAGAGTTCTGGGGAAACGGGTATGGTCTTGAGGAAAACTTGGTACCTTCTCTCAGGCTCCAGCCAATCGAGGCTGCCGAATATGCCTCCAACTTGGAGCACTTTGATTTTCCTATAATGAGGTTTCCATAATGCCTATGTCAACTTTCTTTCTGAGAAAGAAGAAAAACCTTATGATGTGCATCTGCTAACATCAGTCCTTACCAACCCCTGACCATATCTCTCTATATATAGTTACATATGCACTCATCTTCCTGATTGGAAGATAAACACAAGACAAGGGATTGTTTTATATTTTGAATTTGGTCCCTAGCAACAAAGGCAGCACCTGGCACACAGTAGGTACTTAATAAATGCTTGATTGATCCTGTATTACATCACACCTCTTGCTCTCACTCTCAGGCATAGTATTCATTCATTCAACAGATATTTTAAATGGTTACTATATACAATGAATGCACTTCAAAAAGGACTTATTATTTGCAATTTAATGTGAATGCTTATTGATAACTGAAAGAATAGCCTGTGCCTCTAATCCCACAGGAGTCAGATGCCCAAGGACCTCAGTAGTAACACTTTTATGTCACTAAGAGTAATGAGATTACAGGATCATGGGCCTTAGAGGTCCTCTAGTCGAAATCATTTTACAGAGGGGTAAACTGAATCATAGAGAAGGTGAAATGACTTGTTCGAGGTCACACAGATGTAAAGTGGCAGAACCAGAATTCAAACTCAAGTTATCTGACTCTTAGAATTCCTTCAATTACACTGAATTACCTCAGATTAGAAGACCTTGGTCCAATCTCCTTCCACTGGCTCATCTTGTTCTAATCACTTCCCCTCTCTGGGCCTTACTTTCCTCATTTATAAAATAAGGGGGTTGGGCTAGGTGACTCTGTCAACTAGTTTGGAACTAGCCTTTAATCTGGGAGTGGCCAGAACCAAACAAACAGAGTAGGCCAGAAACAGGAGAAATCAGGACACAAAACAGAAGTTTAATTAGTTTCAGAGTGAGGGAATGCCATATCCATATGGAAGCCCCTCTCCTAAGAAGGAGGACTTCACAGGCTGTACTAAAGGCAGTTCTTATATATGTCCTGAGCTGGACCATGATGTAGTCACTTTTAGGCCATGGGCCCTGTGGAAAGAGTTACTGTCTCAAGTCTTGGGGGTTGTGCCCACCCTGCAGGGCGCAGAACCAGAGATCTGTGAGGAGTGCAGTACCTATCTGTGACAAGGGATTGTATGTGATGGACAGCCCTGGAAAGTAGGGGGAGATAAATCCCTTAGTGAACACCTGGTGCTGGTCCAAGCAATACACTTTGCCAAAGGGTGATATCATCCAGAATGCAAAGCATTATACCAAGCTCAGGGCACAGCCCGCTTACTAAGCCTTAGCTCTGGAAAACAGGGTATCTCCAAAATATTTTGACAACTTCTAGGGACTATTCCAGCTCTAAATCTATGATCTCATGGTCTTAAATGCAAGAAAGATACCTGAATGACTGGTTAATATTTCATATGAAAGAGATGAGCTTGATGTGGACACTTGTTAAGTACCAATGGTATGCACAGTCCTAGGAATGCAAGGTAAAAGCTAGACTGCTTCTGTTGTGTTGCTACATGGCCTCCACAAAATGGGAGGAAAAAAGACTGAACCAGAGGTGATTTGGGGAGGGGGTGGACAAGATAGAATCATTATTTCTCTGTATCTGACCTAGGAACCAGCATAGCTACTGCCATCTGGTCATGCAAACAATGGTCACTCATTGGATGTTTGGGGGACCCGTAACAGAACAGATAAGGTAGCAATACCATCTTACATGTCTCATGTTTGTTCTTCTTTTCCATACCCCCTATCTTACAAATCCCTGTTAAAAGATGAAAAATGTCAAAAGGAAGGAACTGAGGTAGTTACCCTGCTATTCCAGACAGGAAGGTTCAGGGAGCTGAGCTCAGGAGAAGTTTGGGATGGGTGTGTATGAGGGTAGAATTGGGGTCCTTGGGTTAGAAGTCAATAAAAGAGCTATTCCTGGCCCCGGGACCGAGTTTGCATGTAGATTTGGGCGAGTTTTGCATGGGGACAGAAACCCAATGGAACTGAGAATCGAGTACTGATTGATTGAGCTTACCACACCAGTCATTTCCCTACCAATCACATTCCTTATTTCCTGCCCCAGGATGGAAAGGCCCCAGGATATTGACTCTCTCTGGTCATTTGGATTTCGGGAACAGGAAGGAGGGGTTCATATTCTTCCCCAGGATTCTCTGGGTGATCTCAACAAAGAACTGTTCTCTGGCACCTCCATCATGTACAGAATGTAAATTTTCTATTGTACATCTCACAGTTTCTTCATCCTGAACAGGCAAGGGGGATGATTTCACCATAAATTGCACAGGGTTTGACTCTCAAGGGGTGAACTCCACTGTCTTTGCATCTGTGATTATAAGAAAGGACTTTCGTCCAGTTCTCAACTACAGTGTCCCAACCCGGGTCAACCTCTCCTTCACTGTGTCCTCCATCTTGGATGTGGTGAGTATTTAGCCCTGCAGTCTTTTGTGGGCTCCATAATCTATTGAAACCCTTGTCTCCCCACATCACCTCCCCCCAATCACCATAAAGACCCTAATACCAACTAGGGACCAGATTAAAAATGGTCCTGGTGCCTTCAAAAGACTAAGTTGGTGCAATTTAGGGTGAGGATATAATCCAGGAAAGCCCACAGTCAAAGCCGTATTCCAGAAGGCTCTCCTAGCCCATCCTGAGGTCCTGAACCATCTATCAGTAAGTAAACCATTGGCAAAGATTGCAGTGTCAGCCTAGTCAGACCTCCCATGAACTGGAAGTATTCAGTGTCAACTGGCTTTTGTCACTGCTCTATTACATGACCTAGCTACAAATGTTCTTTGAGAGTACCATGGAGGATAACACAGAGAATAAGATGGCAGTGGACATATATGTTACCAAATCATATGCCTAGAACAGGAATCTCTTTTCACAGGATGAGCAGCTCCAGCTTTTGACATCATTCCTGTGGCTGGACATGGTATGGCAAACTCAACCTCATTCTGTCTCCCCTTGTACATTCCATTTCCTCTGTTCCTGCTTCCCAAAAAACATTTTGTGAACTTGACATTATCTTGGGAACTAGACAAGGCCATAGGGAGCTGGTCCAACTTTGGGGGCACAAAGGTCCCTGGGCAGCCAGCCAACTGGGAAGGCAGAAATGGGACCCCAGCAGGAAGAAGAACAGCCCACATAGGGAAGGGGATTCTGGGGGAGAAAGTCGAGAAGTAACTATAGATGCTTTATTCTGAAACATCTAAGCCCACAGTCAATTGGCCCTCTTTTTCCCCAGAAAAGAGGCCAATGAGGGGGCAAGGAGTGTCAAATAAGACCTTGTTAGACAGAAAGTGGAAGATGATCTCACTGATGAAGAATGTATGTGAGAGAGGGAGAAATCAGAGTTTAAAACAGAATAAAAAGTGAGAGGAGAGGCGTGAGAAGACTGGTTCTAAGCTCATTATAGCCCTACTTCCCTGGACTCTAGGTCTGGGACAATGCCTTCATCAGCTGGAACCCGGAGGAATGTGGGGGCATTCAGAGAATCTCTATGACAGCTCAAAACCTGTGGCTCCCAGACATCTTCATCATAGAGTCGTGCGTATTGGACCTAGGGCAACCTTGAAGGAAACCCACTCTGACCCCAGCAAAGGAAGGGAGGGCATTTCAGCAGGGCATCCTTTGGGACAAGGAGAGATAATAGAGAAATAGACAGAAGCCTAACTGAATGGCCTCTACAGGACCACAGGTGGAGGGAAATGATATACTATAGGGGATGTCATAAGGGTTGAACATGAAAGGGAAGGATAGGGAGCCCAGCATGGGGATGACCTAGGATAAGAGGGAAGGAAGAGGTAAGCAGAAGGAAGAATTCATAACTACTACCTCCTGCAACCTCTTACATGCAGTGTAGATGTGGATCAGACTCCAACAGGTCTCGCCGCATATGTGAGTAATGAAGGTCGCATCAAGTATAAGAAACCAATGAGGGTGACCACTATCTGTAACCTGGACATCTTCCGCTTCCCCTTTGACCAGCAGAACTGCACTCTGACATTTAGCTCCTTTCTCTACACAGGTGAGTAGGAGAGGTGTGTGTACAAGAAAGGATGGGGGGAGAGAGCAGTGGGGTTCCTAAAAGGAAATAGAGGAGGTAATGACAAAGCCCAAGACAGGGGCCAGTTGAGGGTCAGAAGATAGTTCAGATGGATGGACAGCAAAGGGGTTGTCAAATTCATTGGAATGGGAGAAATAAGAAAGTATCCCTTGAACCACAAGGAAAAAATCTCCTGTGCTTGTCTCCATAGTCATCTGGACTAACTCAGAGGTTCCCAAAGTGGGTGATACCACCCCTTGCAGGGGGCACTGGAATGTTGCAGGAGGGTGGTAGTAGCCTCAGGTGTAATTGGAGGGCACTGAATAAAAATAGGGAACCTTGAAAGTATAAGGAAATAAGAGAAGAAAATTTTGAAAAACCATTCAAAAATGTTTCATCTGTTGTGTAACAGGGTTAAAGTTGTAGTGATTACATTTTTTCCAAACAAATACACAATTTATAGCCAATTAGTGATCAAGTCTGCCAACAGGTCTTAACAAGCAAGTATGGGCAGGAGAACCTGTTGTGCATTGTCAGGAAGTCCAGCATGCATCAGCAGGAATATGTGTGTTTAATGACTTGTTTACAATATGATATTATATGGTTATATGACACAATATTGAATCATCAAATTTTCAATGCAGGAGAAAACCCACAAATTTACAATGAATTATTAAATTTAAGATGCTTCATTTAAAAAATATATATATTTTATATTTTTTATAGATGACACAAATTTTAAAAAAAAACCCATTAAAGAGTTAAAGAAAGTACAGCACTGAGTAATCTTTTTTAAAGGGGGTAGTAGGCCAAACAAGTTTGCAGTAGACATTTCAGTCTCCCTGCCTTGAGTCTTTCTCCACTACAGTCCAGCCTCCACTAAGCTACCAAAGGGATTGTCCTATAAGGTCACTTCCCTGTGGCTACCTAAGATCTTCCAGGTCTAGTGGGATCTCCGCTTCTAAGATCAAATATTAGATCCTCTGTTTGGCACTTAAAACTCTACTTGCTATGTTTAAGTTTTTCTTCCACATTACTCCCCTCCATGCGTCCTTTGTCCCAGACATAGTGTCCTGGTTGTTTCCCATAGGTGACATTCCATCTCCCATCACTGGGTTTTTGCAGAGGCTATCCTCTATGCCTGGAATGCACCCCTTCTCTCCTTAGGGTCAGGGATTGTGTTATTTTTGTCTTTCTCTTACCTGTACTAAGCACAATGTCTGGCACATAGTAGAAAGTAAATTCTCAGTGACTGATTGACTGATTGGTTCTCCCTTACAGTGGACGACGTGCTGTTGGGCATGGAAAAGAAAGTGCAGGAGATTGTAAACACATCACGCAATCTTATCGAGACCCAAGGAGAGTGGGAACTCCTTGGAATCAACAAAGCCACCCCAAAGATGGCAGTGGGGTCTAGTCTTTATGATCAGATCATGTTTCATGTAAGCCCAACCTTCCTCATCTTGTGACCCATTCCCCCATTCCACCCTTATCGGAAATCTTTATCAAACCAAAACCTTTTTTGAGTTTCATAGATTATAAATGAAGACATCTTAGCTTCTATTTGGTCATGATTTTTAGGAGTTTAATGGTTTCTAAAATATCCCTCTTTGACCTGTTTTCTAGGTCAGTTTTTTTTTAAATAGTAGAGACCTTATATTTTCTCTTCTTTTTAAAGTGTTCACTTTGTCTTGTTTTTTCATGACAATATTGAATTCTCTTTGCTTCATTCTATTTTAAAAGAAATTCACTACTTGGGTAAAGTTTTCTACTTTTTGTTCTAAGCTATTTATTCTCCTTTCAATTTTTTTACTCCTAAACTATTATTTCCTTTAAAATTTCATTTTCTATCACTTACTCTATTTCTTCCAGTGACTTTTATAGTGATGGTGATCTCTATTTTTCCTCATAGCTATGCCCCTTTTTTCTCTGAGGTTCTTTACAGTTGTGAGTAACTCTTTTCTTTTGGGCTTACCTCTTGGGCTTGTCTTAATCCACAGTATTTCTTCAATGTGTTTTGTGTTTGCTTTTGTTTACTTGTATTTCCAGTTTTTGTTCTTAGATTGGGATTTTGTGCTCAGCTCAGCCTCCTCTGAATGGTTTGGGTAGACCTTGTTTAGTCTTGCCTCCTTCTTGCCCAATCACTGTTCAGGAGTTGATTTGATCTTCTGGTGTCAGTTTTCCTGCATAATACCCCATCTCCCACCCTGTGCTTTCACCATGGAATCCAATTAGTCTAGTCTCCTGCTGTGGCTCTCAGTGCTCAAAGAAGTGTATGGTCAACCTCATCTCCTTATATGACTCTGTGGCTCTGTCCCCTGCTCCCATTCTGGCAGACTAGGGCTGGGATTGGCTTTCAGGTCACCTCATTACTAGAGGTCCCATTGGCTTACAATCCTCTTTTTGGGAGCAGCAGCTTGTTTCAGGTCCATGTATAGGAGTTGGCTTCTCTTGTGTAGCTCCTTGCCCAAATTCTGGCCCATTGTCCAAAGTTTACTCTGGCTTCCATAGTACAGCCCCATTACCAGCCTCTACTGGCCAAATTTTTGTATAGCTCTGAGTTGGATGGGAGAATTAGCTTCTGTTTCTCTTCAGTTTTCTTGATCACCAGTCTATTTGGGACACTTTTTAGATATTATCTGGGGTTTCTATCAGGACTGGCTCCTCTATGAATATTGAGGTTGCCGTCTAAACCAGAAAGCCTTCTTGTCACTTCTGCCTAGAAAGCTTCTCCTATCAAGGATCCCTCTAGAGCTCTGTCCTGGGTCCGTAAGCTATAACCCTTTCCTGAGACCTGTCGCATGGTCTGTGACCTCTGGAAACTACATATGTACACTTTGTACTCAATGTAGTCTGGAGTGATACTCCCACTGGGCTCTGGACAGAGACTGACATCGTCTGTAATGAATGCTGCTCTTCCTGTCAAGCTCAGCTTCTTCAAAATGCCCTGTTTCCTCCTCCTTGCCCTCCAGGTAGCTATCAAACGTCGACCTGGTCTGTATGTGATAAACCTACTAGTGCCTAGTGGATTTCTGATAGTGATCGATGCCCTGAGCTTCCTTCTGCCAGCTGAGAGTGGGAACCGAGCCCCATTCAAGATGACTCTTCTGCTGGGCTACACTGTCTTCCTACTCATGATGAATGACTTACTTCCTGCCAGTGGCATCCCACTGATAAGTATGGCTCCTCCCACTGCTGAGAGAAAAATGAGAGTAAAGAGAAGGGGGAGTATTTGATTTCACTAGCTCAAGGGAACAAGGGTTGTTGGGGAAAAAAGCATTATCCTAGCCAGGTTGGGACTGGGGAAAGGTGACAAAGGAGGAAGTGAAAATCACTCTGGCCCTATCTCACTGCAGCCCTATATGATCCTCAGGTGTATACTTTGCCCTCTGTCTGACCTTGATGGTAACCAGCCTGCTAGAGTCAGTCCTCCTCACCTATCTCTTACACATGGTCACTACACAGCCCCCTCCCATGCCATCCTGGCTCAATTCACTTATGTTGAGATACATCAGAGCTACAGAATATTGCAAAAAGAGGTCCCCAAAAGAGAAAAGGGGCCCTGGACCCAACTCCATCCATCTGCCAGGTAAGTAGTCTCATTAGACTCACTTGGAATGTCCTGAAGACCCAGCATTCTAACCCTCTTGAATTGGCTATTTCCAATAGTGCTGTCTGAACTCTTATGCTTGCTATAGGCCAGAAGGACTCAGTGGCAATAGCAGGATGGGAACCAGGACCAAGTAAGACTGAGTTGAATGGAGACCCACAATCCACATGGGCAGAATCAGAACACCAGATCCAGAAGCACAAGACCATGGACATGTGGGTGAAGTTCAGCCTTGCACTGGACACGCTGCTCTTTCGACTTTACCTGTTGTTCATGAGCTCCTCCTTAATCACAGTCATTGTCCTCTGGAGAACCTAGAAATTGGGGTTCCCTCTGTACCTGCTAATGCCAGCTTCCAGCTTTATCTCTCCTCTGGCAGCCAGTCATTGCCTATCCCCATTCCTAATAACCTCCCATGTCCTTGTCTCAGTCTACACACCCATCTCAATCCCATCAATAAGGAAACTTTTGTCTACCCCAAAACTAGGTTTCTTGTTCTCATCCTTTCCAGCTTTCCCTTCTGTTCATCTCTAATTCCCTTATTGTTCAAGCCTCCAGCCCACGAGTGACAATTTTCCATCCTTATTAAGTTTTTGAAATAAATTGCTCTTCAAAGAGGATTAACATTTTCATAGAACAAATGAAATGAGTAGAATCAGGAAATTAACATTTACAATGGTAAAAAACAAAACAAAACAAAAAAACCCACAAAACTGTCCCAAGAAATCACTTTGGAGATAAACAAACTACCATTAGTATAATGACCATCCATCATTCCAGTGGACCAAGGAGGAAATATACTGTTACAGAGAGGCCACATGCTTAGGGTGCCCGGGGAAACATCTATCTTTATATACAGTCATTGAAGGAATGTGTTTGGTTTGATTGTGCATCTTGGTTACCAGAAAGACGTTTTATTTTTTATTTTCCAGTGGGGTTGGGGTGAGAGAGAGAGAAAATAGATTTATGTTAATTTTTTAAATGAGGGGAGAAAGCGCCACAGATGTGAAATGTTGCATGTACTTTCAGATGAGATCAATATATTACTAGTTTTACTTAACTTTTTTTTGTTACAAAGGACCTCTGATGAAGCGAGAGTAATCTGTGTTTGTAATGTAAAAGCTAAGCACAGCAATAAAACTTTTGAAAAAATGGAATTATACCTATCTATCACATTTCACATATTTCTTACCTAAGGGTACTGTGCTCTTTTTTAGGGATTCAGAAAAAAAGCTATTTTCCTGGTCTCTCTGAAGGAGACACCAGGTAACTTACTCTCAGTCCATGTAGCTTCCTCCAGTCAAATGCTGGGAGTACACAAAATGATTTCAAACTCTGAGCAAGCATTTATCTAAGCAAATTAAACAGAAATCAGGGAAGTTCTGAGATAAGCACAGATAACAGAATACCAGACAGTCAATGTGCTCTCCACCAACTTGGAAGCAAGATCAAATCTCAACTTGATCGAGGAGAGAATAATCTGCCCAGAAGTCTCCAGGAGCCCAGGTAGGGGTCATCAAAGAGCATCTGGGTGGGGCTACCTTCTCCAGCTGGCTCCCTGGAGCCATTTTTTTTGGTACTCCATGACTCTTGAATTCAATTTGTCTCTCTTTTCCTCTGCAGTTTTTCTACACTTTCATAGCTCAAAAGGCTCACCATTAGTCAGAAGTCCTGTCTCTTTCCACATCCATAGAGTACAGAATTTGAAGACTCCCCTTCAAGGAACCTGCCTAGGGATGTGTGTGTACATATAAACATACATGCATGCATACATACGTAATACATACATACATATACACACAAATGCACACTTACATGATATACTAGTATATACACACATATGTAAATATGCACACATATATGTACATACATATATGTATAGATATGTGTATATATGATGTGTATATCCAACATGTATAAATATATATATATTTATATATATATATATATATATATATATATATATATATATATATATATATATATATATCTATGTATACAGATATACATCCAAACTCCAGACATAGGGAGTGGTGCATGTGTATATGTAGCCTTATAAATGCATGTATGTGTGCCCATATATGTGATGGGGGAGCTGATTCTCTCCCTGAGCCAGCACCATGAAGCCAAGAGTACACACTGGGTAGAAAGGCATACTGGTTAATGAGCCCAGTCCTTATAAGTATATGCAGAGTGCTTGGCCAATTCAGTCTCCATGCAGATATTAAAGTACATACAGTCATTTTGTAACTGATTTCATTCTGCTGTGGGACAGAGTCTCTTTAGATGGCTCATAGCCAGAAGCCAGGGGGCATTCCAAAGGCATTAGTCAACCAGAACATCATCTGCTTCTTCTGGTCTGTGTTCCATTAAGAGAAGAGAGACAGTGCTATGCAATAAGAGGCCTTGGACTCTCCCCATCCTAGGCTTACTTCTGGCCTGTTAAATGTCCTAGGTTCTTTGCCTGGGATTTGTTCTTTTATTATAGGTAAAGGATATTAGAAGTCACAACCTTGTTAGTTTTGAGAGGTCAGGAGAGAGAGCTGCCAGGACATTCAGGAGTGGAGCCCCTCCTGGAGTTTACAGCAGACAGTCTTGCTCTGACACTCTGAGAAATGATGAAGACCCTTCAGGACCTAGCCCAGCAATAGTTGACACAAGAGTCATGAAGTCACAATCCTGAATGTGAGATGAAATTGATGGCACCAAGGGTATGCAGACGCGATGTTAAGTCTAAACTCACTCTTCCCAAGGACTGAAATAGTACGGAGGAGAATGTGCCCCTCACGTGTGTGTAGCAGGGGAGGGAGGAATGTTTGTTTTCTACTTCTGTGCCTGTTTTGATTTGAAGTAAATATCTCTTGTAAAAGCTAATTGATGATAACTGGCTACTTTGACTGAGTGTACTAATCATAGCCAGCTAACTGTAGGCAGATCATACTGGGATGGTGCTCAAGCCAATAGCATTTGAGAAGAGATACAACTCCTCGGGGACACCCTAGTACTCACAGACAGACATATATACATATATACATGTACATTCATGTGTATATACATAAATACATGTACGTTCATGTGTATATACATAAATACATGTAAAGGGTATAGAGACTAGACCTATAATTTTAATTGATATAGGGAACTTCTAGGTAAGGAGACTCCTTCCGCCAATGCAAGCTGTCACCTTCCCTACTTATGATTTACAGAGTTGCTTAGAGCGTTGAACTATCTAGTGACTTGCCCAGAGCCACGTAGTCAGTGTGGATCAGAGGCAGCCTCTAAACCCAGGCATTTCTGGCTCTGAGACTCTGTCTACCATTCCATGCCACCTCTCTTGGGTGTAAACCAGCATTGCTTTCAAGATCTTCTGTCTTGAAATGAATTGAAATACAATGGCTAATCCAAGGCAAATTGAAAGAGGTGGTTAGTGTATCGGGCAGCTGAAGTCTGAAAGGCTAGATCCAAGGCCAGCAGAAACAAGCAATAATAGTGGTTTACTTTTTCCAAAAGTTTCAGGGAAAAGCTTCCAGGTCCCTTGAGAACTCCTGGGCAAAGGCCTTCCTCTGGCAAAGTCTGAGAACAAACTAAGCCTTTTAATCAATGGATTCCTAGCCCTGTTCCATTGGCTATACCCTTCCTCAGAAGTTTCCTGCTTGTTAAGAGGGACACCTTCTTTCCCAGGGTTAGGCCTCCATGCAATCTTAAAGTTATGCTTCTCTGTTCAAGATCCTCAGGATCAAACTGGAAGGCTAAATCTTCTAGGATCCCACAGACGTACACCATCATCAGAGTCTTCTCTTCCTCTTCCTCCTCAATGAACAGTTTGTATTTTATGGGGCCTTGCTCTCTCCAATCAGGAAAAAGGGCTCAGTCTAAAGCTGGAGACCTACCTTCATTCTCAGAGAGGACCTTTGACATCAAGGTAATGTCTTGACTTGTGCATGAAGTGGATTTAAAGTGAGACTGAGCTGTGCCTTACATATATGAAGTAGGAAATGGATGTAGAGTTTCAAGGGATCTCAGGAGACATCCAGTCTAATTCCTTCTTTTTGCAGGTGAGGAAACTGAGGTCAAGGGAGGTCAACTGACTTGACTAAGGGAAGACAGATACTATCAGAGGAAGGATTTGAACTCAAGTCTTCTGACCCTAGAATGACAAGAGTCAGATTGTTCCCAACACAGTTATACAATGCTTTTAAGTTTTAAAAAGTACTCTACATGCATTATCTCACTGAACCCTTACAACCACCCTATGAAGAAATACTACTGGTATTATTGCTCCTATTTCATAAATAAGGAAACTGAGACTCAGCAAAGATAACATACTCCCAGACTCACTGTAAGACTAAGAAGTAACCTCTGAAGCCATCTAACCCATCTCCCACCTGATCACAAATCCTCTACAATATTCCTGACAAATGACCATCCAGCCTCTGCCTGAAAGCCTCCATTCAAAGACATGCCATTGCCTCCTGAGGTAGCCCATTCGATTTTGGGACAGCTCTCTTTTGTTAAGAAGTTTCTCTTGACATTACACTCAAATCTGCCCCTCTCTAAATTTCTTCCTGTTGCTCTTAGGTTCTACTCATTGGCATCAAACAGCAGAAACCTGATCCCTTCTTGCATATGGCTGCCCTTCAATAATTGATGACAAGTGCAAGGAATTATTATTAATAACCAATGATGTGGAGAGATTCAGATTTTCCCCTTTTTCTTTTATCCTCATTTCAAAACCTCTGTGTCTGACAAAATCTCAAAGTCTCTGAAGGTTAAGCCAAACTTCTCTATCCAAACCCCACCCAGGTGGGGAAACCATAATGCTCTACTCAGGTTTGGGTGGGGACAAATTCTTTGAATAGATTTCCCAAGGCTGGGGATAACTGAAAAGTAAATGACATAATCTAAGTTCAGGTCCAGCTCCTCACTGTAATATTCATTTTCTCATTAATTATTATCAAATCAGAATTGATTACCACCCTCAGGAACAACCCTCTTCCAATAGGCTTATAGGCTATGAGCCCACTGTCATGATTGTCTTTGGTCTAATGGAGACAGCCAAATGACCATCCTTTTATTAAAATACTGGCATTATTAGTAAAATGATTAAATTACCCAGAAATTATGTCTCTTGAATCTTTTTAAAAGTCACACAATTATCTCAGCCTTCAACCAATCCCTGTAGGACTGGTATTCTGCTTTCTCTCTATCATGTACATCTCTTTTGGACACACTCCAGCTTTTTCTGTGTCTGTCCTAAATTGTAGTGCCTTTAGCTGAGCACATTACTTTAGATGTAAGACTTCCTTAGCAGAGTGGAACATTGGAAAATGGCCACCTTGCTCATTCTGAATGCTGTCCCTCTGTTAATGCAGCCTAGAATAGCCTTTGCTGTATGGGCATTATGTCACACTGCCCACTCATAGTGAAAGGCAAATTCACTGAAAGCTACAAATCATTTTTGTTGAAACTGTTGCCCAAGCATATCATCTTCATCCTGCTCTTCTGGATTTGATTTTCAGAATCTAAGTATTTATAGACATGAACATTTTTAGCTTATTCAATTGAACTCATTATCCTAGTCTGCTAAGATCTTTTTGGATTTCGACTTTGTCAGCTACCATCTTAGCTATTCCTCCTAGCTTTTTATCCTCTCCAAATCAGACAAGCATCTCTTCATCTAAGTCATTGAGGAAAATGTTAAGCAGCATAGGACTAAGGACAGGTCCCAAAGGCATTCTACTAGGAAACTCCTTCCAACTTGCCATGGAACCATTCAATGATCGACCACTCAGCATCTGGTTGAGGGACAGTACTAAAATAATAAAAGAGATGACATCAGAAGATGAGCCCCTCAGGTCAGAAGGTGACCAATATGCTACTGGAGAAGAGTGGAGAACAATTAAAAGTAGCCCCAGTCCTAATGAAGTGACTTTTGAGCCAAAGCCAAAAGGAAGTTCAGCTGCAAATGTATCTTGTGATGAAAGAAAACTTTACTATTATAAAGATCAATATTGCATAGGGATCTAGAATGTAAGAACTATGAACCAAGGCAAGCTGGATGTGGTCAAACAGGAGATGGAAAGAATAAACATCAGTGTAAATGAACTTAAATGGATGAGAATGGGTGGCTTTAATTAAGGTGATTGTTACCTATACTATTATGAGCGAGACTTTCTTAGAAGAAATGGAGTAGCCCTCATGGTCAATAAAAGGGGAACAAAAGTAGTACTGGGGTAATAATTTCAAAATGACAGAATGATATCTGCCCAAATCCAAGGTAAACCATTCTATTTCACAATAATACAAGTCTATGCTCCAACCACTGATTCCAAAGAAGTCAAAGCTGATCAGTTCTATAAAGACCTACAACATCTTCTAGAAATAACATTCAAAATAGATGTCACATTCATCATATGGGATTGGAATGCTAAAGAATGGGATTAAAAGATAATTGGAATTAATGGGCAAGTTTGTCCTTGTAGTATAAAATGAAGCAGGGCACAGACTAAGATAACTTGCTGCTCACAGCAAACATTCTTCTTCAACAACCCTAAAGGTGACTCTACACATGGATATCATCAGATGGTCAACATCAAAATCAGATTGATTATATACTTCGCAGCCAAAGGTGGAGAGGAGCTCTATACAGTCAGCTAAAACAAGACCTAGAGTTGACTGTGGATTAGATCATAAGTTTTTTATTACAAAATTCAGGCTTAAATTGAAGGAGGGAAAGCCTTTAGACCTTATAGATATGACCTAAATAACATCACTTATCAATGTGAAATGGAAATGAAAAATAGATTTAAGGGGTTAAATCTTATGTCTGAAGCACCATGGACAGAGGCTCTCAACATTGTACAAGAGGCAGCAGCAACAACAAAAATATTCCAAAGAAAAAGAAGAGCAAGAAAGCAAAATGGGTTCCTGATTCTGAAGCCTTCAAGTAGTTGAGGAAAGAAGGAAAGTGAAAAAGAAAGCTGTGCCCAAAATGGATGTGGAATTTCAGAAAATAGCAAGAAGAGATAAAGTTTTCTTAAATGAGCATTACAAAAAAGTAGAAGAAAACAATAAAATGGGAAAGACAAGATACCTCATCAAGAAAATTAGAGAAATCAAGAGAAGAGAAAGTTTCATTTTTTTAAAAAAAAATGAGCATGACAAAAGAAAAAAATGGTAGGGATTTAATAGAAGCAGAAAAGATTAAGAAAAGGTGACAAGAATACACAAAAGAACTATTTAAGAAAGAACTTAGCTATCACCAATTACCATGATAACCACAACAATGTGGTTACTGATCTAGAGACAGATATCCTAGAGAATGAAGTCAAGTGGACTTTATGAAACTGATAACAATAAGGCTAGTGGAGGTGATGGAATTCCAGCTGAGCTACTGAAAATCCTAAAAGATGATGCTGTTGAAGTGCTGCACTCAATACGCCAACAAATTTGGAAAACACTACACTGGCCACTGGGTTGGAAAAGACCAGTTTATGTCCCAATCCTAAAGAAGATAATACCAAGGAATGTTCTAAATACCAAAATCTTGCACCCATTTCAAATGCTAACAAAGTTATACTTAAGATTCTACAAGCTAGGCTTCAGCAATATTTGTACGAAGAATACCAGAAGAGCAGACTGGTTTTCAAAGAGGCAGAGGAACTAGAGACCAAATTGTCAACATTCACTGGATTGTGGAGAAAGCAAGGAAGTTCTAGAAAAACATCAACTTCTGCTTCACAGGAGGCTATACTAAAGACTTTGACTGTGTGGATCACAACAAAATGTGGCAAGTCCTAAAAGAGATGGGAATACCAAATCATCTTACTTGTCTCCTGAGGAACCTGTATACGGGTTAAGGAGCAACAGTTACAACCAAACAACTGATTGGTTTAAGATCAGACAATGCTGTGTATTGTCACCTTACTTATTTAACTTACATGCAGAGTACATCATGCAAATCACCAGACTAGATTAATCAAAAGCTAGAATTAAGACTGCTGGGAGAAATATCAACAATCTCAGATATGCAGACAGTATCATTCTGATGGCAGAAAGTGAAGAGGAATTAAGAAGCCTCTTGATGAGGGTGAAAGAGGAAAGTACAAAAGCTGGCTTGAAGCTTAACATCAAAAAATTCCAAGATCTTGGCAAATGATCCCATCAGTTCCTAGCAAATAGAGGGAGAAGAAATAGAAGTATCCGATTTTATATTCTTTATATTCTTATATTAAATAGAATATATTCTATTTATATGCTACTGTTATCCTTATTTTATAGTTGAGAAAACTGAGGCTTGTATTTTTCTTATGTTACTGTTGTTGTGTTGCTATGTTTGTCCTTTGTTCTTGAAGAGGACCATGACATCAGCAAGATGATGGCATAACTTGCAGTTGACTTTGATTCGAGTGAGGGAGGACTGTGCAAGGTCACCAACCTCACTTTCTCCTTCAGAGTCATCTGAGTCCAGTGTCCAGATATTCAACAGTTGAGGAAACTGAGGCAGACAGAGGCTAAAAGACTTGCCCAGGGTTACACATGATTACACAGCTAGTAAGTATTTAAGACTGAATTTGAATCATTTTCTTGGCTCTAGGTCCAGTGCTTAGTCTATCAAACCATCTAGCTGCTGTTTCTTAAGGAATACAATAAAATTGATGCTTTAAGGAAATAAAGTTTGACTTCTATATATGAATGCTGACTTAGAAAGCAGGAAGGACATTCTGGGGTGGGGATTTTACAAGGATTTTAATGTCTTGGAGAAAAAACAATTCAATGGAACAATATAACTGGATATACCTAAATTTGCTCTTCAACAAAAAATATAATTTCATTCTGGTTCACGGAGAAAGTTCAGCATTGCAGTCACAAAAATCCCCAATGGCAAACACTTGTTTTATATTTACATGAACTCCACGTGGCAAGGCAACTACTCTAATTGGTACAGTGCTAGCCTTGAAGCCAGGAAGACCTGAATTCAAATTCTACACCAGCACATGTTGGTTGTGTGACTCTGAGAAAATTATTTAACATAATAGCAGTTTCTTAACTATTCTGACCCTGCACCTTTATCAGTAATTATAGCTATTGCGTTTTGGGTTAGGTTACAATTGCCCTGAGAGGCCAGTGGCTGAGTCAGAAAAAAAGTTAAGGGACTTGGATAGCAGTGGGAAGGAAATGTTGAGTGGATAATGGACATGGATAAATGGATAAAGCGTTGGTGTGGTTGTACTAGAGAAAATCCCTGTGATTGGTTCCAATTCTCTGATTGATTGATTATAAATTCCTTGGGGTCAAGACATGGGTCCTCACTTTGAAGATTTCTGCTCTAGATCAGGGCTTCTTAAACTTTTTCCACTAATGACCCCTTTTTGTGTTTTGTTCATGGGTGTTGCATGGCATAAGGGCATGTGTAGTGCAAAGTGCACATGGTGTATGTTGAACCAAGGCCACAGTAAAGTCACATGATACAACATTGGCAAGTACTGCCAGAAACACCTTGGATTCATTATGTATTTGATTTTGAATTAATTTTTGGTTGTTAGGTGTTCAGAAACCTTTTACTCTTGCCATATTTTTATGGGGTCACAACCCACAGATTAAGAAATGCTACTGAGGCTCCAGATAACCTTCTAAGACTAAAAATTGCAGAGAAAGTGCATTGGCACTGGCGGATGGAGTATCCTCATCATGTGTTCTCTTTAACAATAAGATCAGAGGTTAAGTCCCTACCTCTATTCCTATAGAATTAGAGATCAAATATGGAAAGTTGACTCCTGTTCAAGATTGGTAGGTTCCACAACATGTTACAATACTGCTCTAAAATCACAGTCTACCCAGTTCCCTCCACCCCCTGCTAGGATTCTTCCAACTCTTTTTTCCAAATACAGCTCCATGATCCTATGAAGAAGAATGAAATAGAGCCCTGGCTCTGGAGCCAGAGGATTTGGGCCCAAATCCCCCTCTGAAGCTAATTACCCATGTGACTCTAGGCTAGTCATTTAACTTCCATGGACCTCAGTTTCCTCAGCTGTAACATAAGTGGTTTGAACTAGATGGCCCTAAAGTCTTAGCTCTAAACCTCATTCTCCTTCCCACCTCAACTGGAGGCCAGGCCATCTATAGCTTCTCCAAGGTCCACATATACCCCTATCACCCCTACTTCTCCTAAGAGATTGCTCTAGAAACCATGCAGCTTTAGAAACTCCACTCCTGCCTAAGCCCAATTCATACAGGTCTTTGCCTATTTCAGACTTATTACCCTACATTTGACGTAAGAATAGACCTTAGAAGTCATTTTGTCAAACTGTCTCATCGACAATTTGATGAGGATACCTTTTTCCATTTTACAAATGATGATACTGAGAACGAGAGGCAAAGTTTTTTGAATCTCACAACAAATTTTTGAGGAACAAGCTTTAATTTTACACATGAGGAAACAGGCCCTGGATGGGGAGCAGAGGCACCCAGAGAATACATAGGCAATCGATCCAGAACTCAAGGCCAGACGGTACTACACCATAGGGTGAGACTTTATGTAAACAGTCATTTTAATGATTCTCCTTTTTAAAGCAATTGCTTCACTGCTTGAAATATGATGAAAAAAAAGAAATTTGCATGATAACTTCATTATCATTATATGCTTAAAAGGAATAGCAAGAGTACATAATAGACTTGCAGCTTCATTGCAATCATCTTTTTTTTATGCTACTGTTATGGAAATGCTTGTTTTATTTCATAAATTGAAAATAAATGAAAATTAAAAAGAAAAAAAGAAACCCGAGCCCATACTGGCCCTGCCTGAAAGATCCTCATGACCCATGATGTAGTAAGAGAGCAGTGCTTATACTGAAGACTTCAAAAACATTACACAGTGAAGCAGTTGGTCAAATGTCCAAGGAAACACCAACTTGTGCCCTAAGGGGCAGCCCACTCAAATTAGCCAAGTCCCTCTCCTCCTCCTCCCAATCCAGAATGCTGAGCCTTAACACAAAGCTCCTCATAGGTCAGGCCCAGCAGCCTCAAACTCTGATAAACTAAGAGGACTCAGCCCATTTTTAGACAGATCTGGCCAGGAGGAGCAGCTGCTGCTTCAAGGGGATGCTGCCATTTGAAGGGCTTTCTTATAGAGAAGGGCCTAGAATTATTTCATTTAGCCCTGGAGGGGAAAAGCAGAACTAATGAGAAGCTATTGTTATTAGAAAGAGGCCTGTTTAAGTCACTTATCAGAAAACACTCCTAGCAAAGAGACCTGTCCAAAAGTGGAACAGGCTGCCTTGGGAAGTGGATGAGCTCTCTCTCACAGACTAGATGACCACTTATCAGGATAGTCTTGGTAGAGACTTCTTGGGTTTATGAGTCAGACAAGATAGTCCTTGAGGTCCCTTCCTATTCTTAGATGCTGTGATCCTGTCATGATTTCTTAATAGAAGGAGGGGAAAATCAGTAGAAGGCCCTAAACTCTTGTGTGCCCAGGTTAGGAAACACTGAGAGCATTTCACCGTGGGCATTTCTCCTGGAATCAGGTGACTGGCTTAGTATAAGAAGGACATTTCTTAGAATATAAGAGGGGTCTTCTACCAAGCCGCACAGTGGCAAGATGAGGAGAGCGCTGGACTTATAAGTCTGAATCCTGCCCTAGTCATTTCCAATTGTGTAATGCTGGGCAAATTGCTTAATCTCTCTCAGCCACCATTTCCTCATCTATAAAATGGAGATAATAATAGCACCTACTTCACAAGGTTATGGTAAGGATCAAAAGAGATAATGTGTGGAAAGTGCTTTACAAACCGTAAGGTTCATATATACATATATATATAAATGCTCCCTCTGTTGATTGTCTCATATGTCTTATTTGTAGCAAGTTGTTTCATGTGTCACCACCTTTAAACTGGAAGTCCTTTGAGGGCAAGGACTGTTTTTTGCCTTTCTTCGTATTCCTATCATTTAGCACCCATGGTGGGCACATTGTAGGAGCACGGTGTTTGTGGACTGACTAACTGACTGATTTAGGGACAAAGAAAATGTAGAGTGAGTCACCCAGCCCCAACCAACCCTTCCAGTGATATTAATGGAAGCCCCGGTCCTCCATAAAAGAGATGGGTTCATCCCCAACCCAAATATTAAATCAGCTTAGGGAAATTCTGTTGGAGGGAGAATAAGATAGGCAAAAAGACAGACTCGACCAGATACACTTTGTTGGCTAGGTATAGCTTTGGGCATGACTTACAAAAGAGCCCAAAGAACTGTAACATGCCTCTCTGGAAAGGGGAAGAAGTAGCCCAGTGGCCGTAGCTGAGGTGAAGGGGTAGGTAGCAGTGTTTCAGCAGAACAGCAGCAGAGGGAGCTCTTCAGGTAAGCAATGAGCAGGAGTCTGGAGAGAAGTATGAGAGCTGAGAGAGAGCCAGTCCCAGGACCATTGTTGGGGTGGGGCAAGGAGTGTTCCTTCTGAACAGCTGTGGCTTGAATGGAAACTGTGGGAAAAGGTGTCCCTGCAGAAAGTGGGGACTTTTCCTTGTTATCTACCTTGCTATTTTGCTTTTATCTTTCTTATCTTTTGCTTTTAATGAATGTGTACTCTGGTTTAGTATGGCAAAAGCAGGGGTGTGCTGGACCCAGGACAAACCAGGTCAAGGGAGTTGGTTGTTAAATTTTCAGTGTGAGCACCTACAGCTTGGGAAGCAGTAAACATTATAAATCAGGGTTTGATTTATTGTTTTATTTGTCATCTAGACTTAAGAAAATGAGGAAGAAAACGTTAACAATAATGCAGACTAAGCCTAAAAGTAGATTATTTATCAGGGCAGCTAAGTCTTTCACATTTCATCATCATTACAATATTGTTGTTACTATGTATGATGTTCTCCTGTTTCTATTCACTTTTCTTTGCATCAATTCATACAAGTCTTCCCAGGTTTTTCAGAAGTCCACCTGCTCATCATTTCTTATAGCACAATAGTATTCTGTCACAATAATATACCACAGCTTGTTCAGTCATTCCCCAATTGATGGATATCCCATCAATTTCCAAAATTGATTGATTTTGGAAAATCCACAAAAAGAGCTGCTATAAATGTTTGTGTACATGTGAGCTCTTCTTCTTTAGCAAGCCAAGTCTTGAAACTTACAGGCAGAAAAAAGTAGGAGTACTGGTACATACAGGAAATTTTTAGTGACATAGCATCCTTCAAGACTCTTCAAGCATGGGTCTGGGAGCCAAGATGGCAGAGTAAGCGTGAAATCGCCTGAAGTCTCCCATATTTACCTCCAAACAACCATAAAATAGCAGCCACAAAAGAATTCTGGAACTTCAGAATGAGCAAAAAGATAAAGTGAAACAATTTTCCAGTCCATGAAACTGGGAAGGTCTGTCTCATTCAGGTAAAAGAATAGCACAGTCCAGGATAGGAAGTATCCTGGCAAGACAGTAGTAGGCTTACCAAGTCAAAGGGAGACCCTGAGCTCCAGGGCAGTGCCAGGCAAGCAGGCAAATGCCCACACCAGGACCCCTCAGCACACCAGGTAAGCTGCCAGACCTCTGTGGCCTCCACCAGCACCAACCACCCCCACACTCCACCTCCCTCATTACAGTGCCAGGCACAAGGGGCCTCAGGGCAACACCAGTATGACATCTAGCAAACTGCCAGGGACTGCAGCCCCCAGCACAAGAATCTTCCACCCCAAGAGCACAGTTCAAATTTAAAAGTAAGAAAATAGATTGGAAAAGGTGAGCAAAACCCCAAAGAAAAATGGGAATTGGTTTCAAACCCAGAAAGAATTCATGGAAGAGCTCAAAAAAGAGTTTAAAAATCAAAGAGAGGCAAAAGAAAAATTGGGAAAAGAAATGAGAGGGATGCAAGAGAATCATGAAAAAACAACTAAAAGCTTGGAAAAAGAAGACAACTCCTTAAAAAGTAGAATTGGCCAAACAGAAAAGGAGATACAAAAATCCACTGAAGAAAACAATTTCCTAAAAATTAGAATTGGACAAATGGAAACGAATGACTCTATGATACATTAATCAAACAAAATTGAAAGAATGAAAAAATAGAAGAAAATGTAAAATATGACATTGAAGAAACAACCGACCTGGGAAATAGATCAGGAAAGATAAGAATCATTGGACTACATGAAAGCTATAATCAAAAGGAGGATCTGGACATCATAGTACCAGAAATCATCAAAGAAAACTGCCCTATTGTTCCAGAATTATGGGGTAAAATAGAAATTGAAAGAATCTTTTGATCAACTCTGAAAAGAGATTCCAAAATGTGAACTCCCAGGAACATTTTAGCCAAATTCCAAAACTCCCTGGTCAAAGAAAAACTATTCTAAGTAGCTAGAGAGAAATAATTCAAATATTCAGTAGTCACAACCAGGATTACACAGGCCTTAGCAGTTGCAACATTAAAAGATTGGAGGTCATGGGACATGATATTCCAAAAGGCAAAGAAGCTAGGGATACAGCCACGAATCACCTACCTAGAAAAATTAAGCATAATCCTTCAAGGGAAAAATTGGTCATTCAATGAAATAGGGGTATTTCAAACTTTCACAAGGAGAAGATCAGAGCTGAACCAAAATTTTGATTTTCATTATCAAGACTCAAGAAAAAACCTAAAGGATTCAATAAGGCTAAATTGTTCACATCTCTACTTGGAAAGATGATACTTGTAATTCTTAAGAACTGTGTCACTAATAGTGTAGACAGAAGGAGTGTACATAGACAAAGGGTATGGATATAAGGTGAATTTGGTGGAATGACATAAAAAGTTAATCAAGCGGTGAGAAAGAGGACTATGCTGGGAGCAGAAGGAAGAGAGAGGTAGAACAGGGTAAATTATCTCACATGAAGAAGTACAAAAGACCTATTACATGGAGGGGGAAATGGGAGAGTGGGCTGTAGGCATTTCTTGAATCTTATTCTCACCAGAATTGGTTCAAAAAGGGAATAACATACACAATTAGTTGAGCATAGAAATCTATTTTACTCTACAAAAAATAGATGGGGAGGAAGGTAAAAAAAGGAGGTGAGGGGAGACTGGCAGAAGGGAGGGTAGATTAGGGGAGGTGGTAGTCAGAAACAAAACATGGGTGAGGAGGGAAAGGGTAAAAGGAGAGAGAGGACAAACAGGAGGAAAAGTAGAATGGAGGGAAATACACAGTTATTGATCATAACTGTGAATGTGAATGGGATGAACTCTCCAATAAAACAGAAGCACATAGTAGAAGTGGATCAAAAACCAGAATCATACATGTTACTTACAAAAAATACATTTGAAGCAAAAAGGCACACACAGAGTAAAAGTAAGGGGTTGGAGCAGCATCTATTATGCTTCAGTCAAAGTGAAAAAGACAGTGGTAGCAGTCATGATCTCAGACAAAGCAAAAGCAAAAATAGATCTAATTAAAAGAGATAAGGAAGAAAACTACATCTTGCTGAAAGATTCCATGGGCAATTAAGTAATATCAATACTAAACATATATGCACCAAGTAGTATAGCATCCAGATTCTTAAAGGAGAAGGTGAGTTACAGGAGGAAATAGATAGCAAAACTATACCAGTGGGGGACCTCAACTGTCCCCTCTCAGAACTTGATAAATCCAACCAAAAAATAAACAAGAAAGAAATTAAGGAGGTGAATTGAGTTTTATAAAAATTAGACCTGACAGACTTCTGGAGAAAATTGAATAGGAACAGAAAATAATATATCTTTTCCCCAGCAGTACATGTCACATACACAAAAACTGATGATGTATTAAGATATTAAAAATCTAAAAATCAAGTGCAGAAAGGCAGAAATATTAAATGCATCTTTTTTGGATTATAATGCAATTATGATTTATGATTATGAAAAATTACATTCAACAGAGTGCAATGGAAAAATAGATTAAAATTAACTAGAAACTAAATAATCTAATCCTAAAGAATAAGTGAATCAAATAAATTGTAGAAGCAATCAATAATTTTGTTAAAGAGAATGACAACAATGAGACAACATACCCAAATGTATGAGACGCAGTCAAGGTGGCACTTTGGGGAAAATTTATTTCTGTAAATTCTTACATCAATAAAATAGAGAAAGACCAGATCAATGAACTGGGTATGCAACTAAAAAAAAAAAACTAGAAAAAGAATAAATTAAAAATCCCCAACTAAACACCAAATTGGAAACCCTGAAAACCAATGGTGATATTAACAAAACTGAAAGTAAGAAAACTAGAGAGCTAAGAAATAAAACTAGGATCTGGTTTTATGGGGGGTCGGGGGGGGGAACTCCATTAGTTAATTTGATTTTAAAGAAAGAAAGAAGAAAACCAAATATCCAGTATAAAAAAAGAAAAGGGCAAATTCATCACCAGTGAAGAAGAAATTAAAGCAATCATTAGGAAATATTTTGCTTATATGCCAAAAAATATGATAATCTGGATGAAATCAATGAATACTTACCAAAATATAAACTTCCCACATTAACAGAAGAGGAAATAGAATACCTAATAACCCCATCTTAGAAAAAGAAATTGAACAAATCACCAATGAACTCCCTAAGAAAAAGATCCCCAGGGTCAAATGGGTTCACAAGTAAATTATACCAAACATTTAAAGAACAATTAATTTCAATACTATATGAATTATTTGGAAAGACAGGTGGAATTCTACCAAATTTCTTTTATGACACAAATATGGTGCTAATGCTTAAATCAGTGAGAGTAAAACAGAAAGAAAACTATAGACTAATTTCCTTAATGAATATTGATGCAAAATTTTTTTTTTAAATTCTAGTAAGGAGATTACAGCAATATTTCACAAGGATCATTATATTATGACCAGTGGGGATTTATTTCAAGAATGCAGGGCTGATTCAATATTAGGAAAACTATAGGCATAATTGATCATATCAATAATAAAGCCAACAGAAATAGTATGATTATCTCAACAGATGCTCAAAAAGCTTTTGACAAAATACAGCACTCATTCCTATTAAAAACACTGGAGTGCATAGGGATAAAGGAAACTTTTCTTAAAATGATAAGTAGTATCTACATAAAACCATCAATAAGCATTATCTGTGATGGAGACATGGTAGAAGCCTTTCCAATAAGCTCAGGGGTGAAGCAAGGATTCCCCACTATTATACAATGTTATCCTAGAAACGTTAGCTATAACAATAAGAGAAGAAAAAGAAAGTTAAGGAACTAGAATTAGAGGAAACAAAACTATTTCTCTTTGGAGAGAATATGATGGTCTACTTGGAGAATCCTGGAGAATCAAATAGTTGAAAAAAACTAGTTGAAATAATTAACAACTTTAGCAAAGTTGTAAGATATTAAATAAAAACACATAAATTATCAGTATTTCTGTACTTTACCAACAAAGCCCAGCAGCAAGAGATAGAAAGAGAAATTCCATTTCAAATAACGGCGAACAATATAAAATATTTAGGAGTCTGTCTGACAAGACAAACCCAGGAGGGGGTGCTTCTTAAGTGGAAGTTTGGGGAGAGAGTTCAACTCTCTGCCCTCAAAGATGAGGGCTTCCAGGGACAATGGGTTGCCCATGAGGTGTCAGAACCAAGACCAACTTGATCAGCACACAGTAGATGCTTAATAAATGCTTACTGACTAACTCCAGCTCTGGCTCTCCACCCAGAGTGATACAGGGATGCCCAGTACCTTCTCCAGGCAAGTCCTGCTTAGCTTTGCTCCCATCTTTCTTTTCAAAGCTCTGCCTTCTGACACAACCCCTGTGTCCAGACACAAACCTGCTGGGATTCTCCCACCCTGAGACTTCCTCCAGGGAATATTAGCGCCCTTGCCGCTCTGTTATGGATACTCAAAGTCACACCAGAGAGCTTCATTAAAGGTATAATGAGGGCTTCTCATGGAATATGCATAAAGTTGTCCTTCCTGCTTGGGTCCAACCATGCCTGTGACTCAACATTTAGGCACCTCCAAGATGGTGAACTCCTTATGGGAACTCAGCACTGAAAGGAGTTGGTGGTTTGGTAGGATATGGAAAACTCTGAAATGTTGGTGGGGGTGGGGATGGAGATGAGGCAGTTAAAAAGAAGAGGTAGCTTCTGACTCATTCTCTTCCTTTGTCTCTTCCCTGTGACAAGTAGTGATAGTCTGTCTGTAAACTTTTAGTGAGGGAATGAGCAATCACTGGTACTCTCTCCACCTTTCAGACCCTGCCCTTTAGCCACTCCCACATAGAGTCTAGACTCAACCGAGCAAGTTTGCTTCTGGGCCCCTGTCTGCCTTTTCTCTCTCATGTTTCCCTTCCTGAGTAGGTAATAATATCTTTCTTTAAGTGAAAAGCATATAAGTCTTCAGTCCATTGAATAGAGTTGAGTGGTAGCAAGGGAAGTTGCTGCATTACAGAAGATTGATAAGAGAAGGAGCCCAGGTCCCTGGCCAGACTTTGAGGGAAACAGTGCAGAACTAAGATGAAATGTGGCATGCCTATTTGGCAGCGCTACAGATTGCTTTATATCCTGATGATATTTAAGGCTCAGCCTCCCAACAGATTGTAACTGTAGTTTGGCTTTCCAAACCCTATCACCTTCCATGCTTCCAGAAATCCATGACCTCATCCATGTGGGCATTTCACTCATTAGTGACAATTATAACCCATATCCCCACCCCCTTCTTATCCTAAGCAGTTCCTACTCTGGTCCTTCCATAACCCCTCTGTGGAGGATCTGGGCTGCAGGCTTTTCTCTTGGCCTTTTACTGGTTTGTATTTCTAAAGCATCAACTTAGATGTCTCTCTAGTCTCTGACGTTCTTCCAGACTCTTCCAGTCTGCCCTATTTTCTGATCATTCCTGAGATCCATCCAGGGGGATAAACAACTATTTCCCTGTCTTCCTTCTTCAGTACAATTTTCTCACCATCCCCTCCAAATTACCCAGACCAGGAGTGGCCTTCCAAGACTGAGTCAAAATTTTATAGAGCAAATCCTTTTACTAAGGGGATTTGTTCTTTGACGTTTGGATTCAGTCAAAGGATTGCACTTGAGGATCTAGAGGGCCACATGTGGCCTTGGGGACCTCAAGTTCCCTACCCCTGATCCTAGACTATAAGCTCCCTGAAAAAAGTAGAGTACTCTCTCTATATATACTTTCATCCTAAGAACCTGGCACGGTGCCCAGCACATAATAGGGGCTTAATAAATGCTTACTGATTGATTTGTATAATCAGACAGATTATGGCCATGGTATAGAGACAGAAGGCCAGGGTGTGTTACAAGGGAAAGACTGGAATCTTAGGGCTTGAGTTCAAATTCTGCAGCATAATACCTGTAGGACCTTAAACATATCACTCCCCCAGTTCCCCTGTGCATCAAATGAGAAGATTGAGCTAGAATCTAACCTTTAAGTCTCTTCCAGTTCTAAATTTCTGCTCCCTGAGCCCCTGTAAAATGGGAATAATACCACCCTTCCAGGGTTGTCGTACGGAAATAGAAAGGGGAGTCACTGCTATCTCTGTCCCCCCTACTGGGGAGCCTGCCATACACATACACACACACGTCCCAAAAGTTGTTGCTGTAGGTCCTTCTGAGAGGGTCAATGACGTCATGTTCATGTGTGAACTGCGTCAAAGTGAGGTGGGCTTTGCCTCACTCTCTCCTCCAGAACCAAGTCTTCTTGGCTTGTGGGTTGAAGAAGTAAATGACCACGTGAAGGTCAAAAGACTACAATTCCCAGAATACTGCTTCGGACCCATCCACACGCCCTCTACAGCAGTGCGCACGCGCAAGTCGGATTTTCCTTGTCGGCACAACAGCGTGTAGCCCCTCCCCACCCTGCTGCCCGACCGGAATGCGCATGCGCCCCACTGCTTGCCCCTTCTCTCCCTGGTCCCCGCGGTTCACGCTCGCCAGCACACGCGCTTTACCTTCGGTAGCGCTTCGCGCTCGTCCTCCCGGATCCTTTTTGTCCCTTCTGGGCCACGGTGGAAGCGACCGGCCCCACGGAAGTGGCAACAGTTGGCGAAGATGGCGGCTACGGCGGCAGACTCCCGGGGAGGCAAGCGAGGCGGCGGCGGTGGTGGGCCGGGCGGCAGCGGGGCGGCGGGCCGGGGAGCCGAAGAGGAGGCGCCGCCGCCCCTGCAGGCCGTGCTGGTCGCGGACAGCTTCAACCGCCGCTTCTTCCCCATCTCCAAGGACCGGCCCCGGGTGAGCGCTGGGGAGGGAGAGAGGGGAGACCCCGGAGAGCGGAGATCGCAGAGCGGGGAGACCCGGGAGCGCAGAGCGGGGGAGACCCGGGAGCGCAGAGCGGGGGAGACCCGGGAACGCAGAGCGGGGAGACCCCGGAGCGCAGAGCGGGGGAGACCCCGGAGCGCAGAGCGGGGGGACCCGGGAGCGCAGAGCGGGGGAGACCCCGGAGCGCAGAGCGGGGGGACCCGGGAACGCAGAGCGGGGGAGACCCGGGAACGCAGAGCGGGGAGACCCCGGAGCGCAGAGCGGGGGAGACCCGGGAGCGCAGAGCGGGGAGACCCCGGAGCGCAGAGCGGGGGAGACCCGGGAGCGCAGAGCGGGGGAGACCCCGGAACGCAGAGCGGGGGGACCCGGGAGCGCAGAGCGGGGGAGACCCCGGAGCGCAGAGCGGGGGAGACCCCGGAGCGCAGAGCTGGGGAGACCCCGGAGCGCAGAGCGGGGGAGACCCCGGAGCGCAGAGCTGGGGAGACCCGGGTATGCCGAGAACATAGTGAGGAATACCTGGAGGGCACGGGGGTGGGAGCAGGGCACTTGTGGAATGCATTAGTGAGAGACCAGAGATCTTAAAGGAGCTGAGAGAGTGGGGTGACCCTGCGGCAGAGTACTGGGAGGGAGAAGAGCCCCCTCTCCCCTGGACAGGGGAGAAGAGGATCCCAAGGAGCAGAGAGGGGCAGCCCCCTCCCCGCGCAGTACCCCAGAGATTGAGGTGGGCACCCAGAGTCAGGTGAAAGGGGGTGGGGGTGTGCCTCTGCTAGTTCCATATGGTATCTATGGACATGTTCTCAAACCGCCCTGGCCAAGAACGTAGGGGAGCATTTTTACCTCCCCTGTACTGTATTCGTAGACACCTTGTACACACATCCCCAGAAGAGGCTCAGCCAGGCCTGATCAGATCTCCTGATATATGCACTCACTGCCCCCATATTCACTCCTAGAGGGGCATTATATTGACATCTGATTGTCAGGGAGAGGGACAGGCTTCCTGACAGCAGAATGCTAGGGACCAAGAAACAGGTTCCCTTACCTGAAGGATCTGCAGCCTTGGGGACACTTGGAAACTCTGGGGGTGGGAGAGATTTGGGATCATCTGAAGACAACCCTTGGCCCTCTTCTCACCCCCCAACCTCAAATGGGGAAGCTGGACTTCTTGCACAAAGATGAATGGTTCACCTTTTTCTGGTGGTGACCAGTTTACAAAGCAAGACCATAGAGGGGGGTCATGAATTGTTTTACAAATGAGAGAACAAGGGGGTCCTATTGACAAAGCAGCTTGCCTCCAGTCCCACTGTGAATGTATGGCTCGTGTGGACAGTCTACTCTCTTTTCACTCCCAACGATGAAGGAGGGAGGAATCAGGAGCTAGTACAGGCACTTTCCGGCCCCAGGAGGAACAAGGCCTAGTGGCTTTTACTAGTTTCCAAAAAGAAGCTTTGTAAAATAAATTTTGATTGATTTTTTTTTAATATTATTCACACGTCCAGCTGTGTCTGTCCCTTGCCTGAGAGACATCTCTTATATAATAAAAAAGTTCAGCAAAAGCAGCTCCCTTATGGAAAAAGTGTGCTGCTGTGTTAGGTGTTCCCCACCATGGTCTCCTGCCTCTATGAGGCAAGAGGAGGTGGGGTGTCTTCTGTCTCTTCCTCAGTGCCACCCTTGACTTTCATTATTTCAAACTCGCAAATCATTTGTTCCGTTCCTCCCATTATATTGTTGAAGTTATCGAATAGGGTTTTCAGTCTCTGTTGACTTCATTTTTTGTCAGTTAAAATAAATTTATCCATGCTTCTCTGTTCATCAGCAAGGGGAACCTGTCAGGGGTGGGGAATCTGTGGCCTTGAGGCCATACATGACCCTCCAGGTCCTCAAGTATGGCCTTTTGACAGAGTCCAAGTTTTGTAGAACAAATCCTTTTATGAAGGGGATTTGTTCTGTGAAGTTTGGATTCAGTTAAAGGATTGCACTTGAAGACCTGAGGGGCCACGTATGGCTTTGAGGCCACAGGTTTTTCACCCCTGTAAGGTGAAGGAAAACAAAATCTCATTCTGCTGCAGGAGAAAATGGTTATAATTCTGAACACATATAGGAACTGTTTGTTCCCACGGGTGAGAGAGTTAAATTGACCTTGGTTTCTGAGGCCCAGCTGCTAGAGCCCTCTATTAAAGATCATTTCCTATTCCCTCAACTCTTCTGCTGGACAGTTGGGAAACGTGCCAGGGCCAGTGCTTGGAGCTGGTTGGCCCTTAGCGCCTGCAGGGAGCTCTTAGACCAGAAGCAGGTGACCGCAGCCTTGCCTCCCAACTCCTGTGTTACCCTTCACAGCATTGAATGGGTTTGTTTTGTTCTGCTTTGGTCTGGATCTGTGATGATGGATCACAGAGAAAGGTGGAGAGGATGGGAACAGCCTCTGATTCAACACCTCCTTTTGTAGATGAGGAAAGGGAGCCCTAGCACAGTGCAGTGCTGCTCAGGGCCAAGTGGGTAGGCAGGCTGGGATTTGAACTGGAATCCAGGAATGGCCAGCTCTACAGTCTTCTCATATGGCTGGAGAAATCCTTGGGAAGGGAGCTCCCTCTGGCTCTTGGGCTAGCCAGCTCGGTGACCTGGGCCACCAGGTTGGGCAGAGGCCGGGCATGAACCTGGGAATGATTTCCTGGATCCAAAGCGATCGCTGCCTGCTGCACCACTGTACCTCTTGGGGATGTTCCTAGCAATTGAGGACAAGGAAGGAAGCTTGAAAGGGTTGAGGCCCTGGGTTCTGCTTTTGTGTGACAGATTGTGGTAGAAGGACAAGAGAGAATGTCTTCCCCCCACCCCACCCTGCTTCCCTGAGGTGACCTGGAAGGCATGTTGGAAGATGAATCACTCCAAGCTTCCCTGCTTGCTGCCTCAGAAGTTGGTCTGCAGAGTTTCAGGAGAGGCAGTTCCTGGACACAGAATAGAGAGAGGGGATCCCAGATGCTTCTGAATAAGCAGCTGCTTTGTTCTGGCCTCCCCACAGGAAGCTGGCATTCAGCTCAGGGCCTTTTCAGGGGACTGGAAACCTTAGTGAGAGATGAGGAGAGGAAGATGGTATTCATGGGCCACCCCCCAACTAAGACTTTCTCTTCTCCCCTCCTCAGGCCCTCCTGCCCTTGGCCAATGTGGCCCTGATCGACTACACTCTGGAGTTTCTCACTGCCACAGGGGTGCAAGAGACATTTGTGTTCTGCTGCTGGAAGGCCCCCCAGATCAAAGAGCACATACAGTAAGATCCTGGCCCTTCTCAGTCCTTTCTGAGTGGGACAGTCACAGGTTGGGAGGGGAAGGGCCATCCATTCCTGACCCCTAAGGATCTATGTGTGTGTATATATATATATATATATACACACACACACACACATATAATCCTGTGACATGGAGTCCTAGAGTCCTGTCATTCCCATTTAACAAATCAAAAGACTGAGATTCAGAGAAGTCACACAGCTAATATTAGAGATGGAATTTAAAATCTGATCTCTGAAGTTCAGCCCTGGCGCTTTCCCCACCGAAACGCGTGCTGCCTCTAGTGTGGGCCTTTGACTGAGAGATGACTCTGAGCCCCTTCTCTGCCCTGTGGTCTCAGGGGCCATGGCACACTGGGCAGAATGGGAGTGTTGTTGTCTGTCCAGCCTATAAACAAAGCTGGTGACACCCAGGAAACTGGAAGTCATAATTAGAGTCTGCAGAATTCTTTGAAGTTGGGGACGCTCCGCCAAGTAGGTGGGAGCTGGGAAAACCACTGAGAAGGGCTTTAGCTCTACTCAGTCACCATACTGGCTGAAAGCGTGCCAGGTCAGCTTGGATTTTGAGCTCTTAGAGCCCCCATATTGTAGAGCAGGAAATGAGGCCCAGAGATGCTCAGTGACTTGCCTGAGTTGACAGGTAGCTGGGCTGGAATTCAGACACAGGTTTCTCCCTGTATCACATGACAACCTCCCCTGGGGCTGCTCTCGGTGAACCATCCCCAGCACCTTCAGCTGCATCTTGCCCCCTTGCCACCCCCTTCCCTGATGCTCTCCAGCTTCTCAGTGTTCTGAGGTACCCAGTAGTGGTCTGCCATGGGCTAAGGCTGTCCCTCCCTAGTCCTTGAAGCAGAGCCAAGGGTGGCTCACCCTCCTGGGTTACTACGTCACTCTTCTTACAGCCTGAATAGCCCCCAAATACTTCACCTTGCTTAGCCACATTTCTCCTTCTTAGATGGGACTGTTTATCTCTGTTCAGTGTGAATCATTTGACATGACCCAGCATTCTCAATAGCCAGGCCCTTTGGGGATTTTGCCTTTGGCCTCCACCATCAGAGCTGCCCTCACCTGCTGGCCACCCAGAGCTTGTTTAAGTCATTGAAGAAGGTGTCATAGTAGGGCAGAGGACATGCATTTCTCTGTCAAATCAACAATTCAGCGGCCCACATCTGGCCAATGCCAGCTTCACGTTGTCTTTTGCTGCCCCAAGCCTGTTTGGGCAGCCATCGCCTCTCACCTGCAGCTGTCCCAGCCTCCTCTCTGTTCTCCCTCCACTCCAGTTGTCATGGTTCTGGCCATACATCTCTCTGCTCCAGGGCCTTAAGTGATCCTCAGTTTAAAGCGTAACATTCAGTCTCCTCCACCTGACCTTGAAGGCCCTCCACAATAAAGCTTTATTTCCCACCCCTCGTCTTCCTTCAGTCTGTTTTTCAGCCAGACTCTGCCACCTCCATATGTTTGCCCAGGCCTCCACTCATGCCTGAAATGTTCTCTTTTAATGTAGGCTACTGAATCTTCCTTTCCTCATGGCCCAACTCAGGTGCTTCGTCTTCCTTATTTTCATTTCATTTATGCTCAGATGTAATTGACATCTCCTTCCTGAGATTTTCTGTATTCTGGATCTCTCCTTTGGCTTCATCCCATTCTCCACAATGGCTCCTCTCTGCCCCCATTAGACTCTTGAGCTCCCTTGGGCAGGGACCAGATTGTGTTTCATCTCCATATCCCCGGTGTCTTTCAAACAGTAATCAGTTAATAAATGTCCATGGGTTTGGATGGCCATTGCATGGGATTAAGAGCACAAAGATGCATGTCATCTTGGCCACCGAATTCATTCTCTTCTTTTCCCTTCTCCCTAGGAAGTCCAAGTGGTGCCTGCCAACTTCACCCAACATGGTTCGCATCGTGACCTCGGAGACGTACCGCTCCCTGGGGGATGTGCTCCGGGATGTGGATGCCAAAGCCTTAGTGCGCTCTGACTTCCTGCTTGTCTATGGGGATGTCATCTCTAACATTAACATCACCCGTGCCCTGGAGGAGCACAGGTGTGAGTGGGAGACTGGCTGAGGAGGGTATACCCAGGGGCAGGGCCTGGCAGTGCATGTCTGCAGCCTTCTCCCCTCACTTCTGCAGATTGCGGAGGAAACGGGAAAAGAATGTGTCTGTGATGACAATGATCTTCAAAGAGTCCTCCCCCAGCCACCCCACCCGGTGCCCCGAGGACAACATTGTAGTGGCCATGGACAGCGCCACACACCGGGTTCTCCACTATCAGAAGACCCAAGGGCTCCGGCGCTTCGCTTTTCCCCTGGTGCGTGGCCATCTCAGATTCCTGAAGTGGGAATGGGGAGAAGCCAGGTGGGATGAGTATGCTGGCCTGTCAGCCTGCCTTGGCTGGAAGGCCCAGGCATGAGACCCCTCCCTGCTGCTTCCCCCTCACAGAGCCTGTTCCAGGGGAGTGGGGAAGGAGTGGACATTCGCTATGACTTGCTGGACTGTCACATCAGCATCTGCTCTCCTCAGGTGAGCCCTCTCTGCTCATCTGCTTCTCTGTCTTTTCCCTGCTGCTGCCCAGCTTCTCAGAAGCCAGCACTTCTCAGGCTTGAAGCCCTCAACAGCTCTGGGGGCTTTCCCTAAGCCTACTCTAGCTGTTGTGTCTGAGGGCAGCAGCAGGCTGCTCCTGTTCCACCAACTTAGGTAAGTGAGCAGTACCTCTTCCTGCCCTCCTCCTCAATAGGTGGCTGAACTCTTCACCGACAATTTTGACTACCAAACCCGGGATGACTTTGTGCGAGGCCTGTTGGTGAATGAGGAGGTAAAGGGGGGAAAGGGTGACTCAGAGAGGGAAGAGGAGTGGAGCCCCAAAGAACAGTCAGAGAAGGGGATGATGGGAAAGTACCAGGTCCAGGATGGATCCTTTGGGGGGACACCTCGGCTGCTCTCTGATGCTGCTCACCTGACTGGTCACCTAGGTCCTGGGAAACCATATTCACATGCATGTCACAACCCGGGAGTACGGAGCTCGTGTTTCCAACCTGCGCATGTATGAGGCAGTGTGTGCTGATGTTGTTCGCCGCTGGGTCTATCCCCTCACCCCAGAGATGAATTTCACCGACAGCCCAGCCCAGAGTTGTACTCACTCCCGACATAACATCTACCGGGGACCAGAGGTGAGCCTGGGCCATGGTAGCGTCCTGGAGGAGAACGTGCTCCTGGGTGCTGGCACGGTCATCGGCAGCAATTGCTCCATCAAGAACAGTGTCATCGGCCCTGGCTGCCACATTGGTGAGCCTGGGGAACAGCTGCAGAAGGGATGGGTCCTCAGGGAAGCCTAGGAACTCAGGTCATGTGGCCATCCAGACTCCCTGGAACCTTGTGCTCTCACCCTCTTTGCCCAACAGGTCATTAGCATACCATAATCATCTTTTCTGGGCATGATCCTAAGGAATAGAGGGTGTGCCCTGCACAGTGAGGGCATCCTGGTGGGCATCCCTTTGACTCATGCAAACCTCAGGCTCTGTACTCCTTAGAGGAAAGTGTATGAATGGACCTAAACAGCATCATTGAATGGAAAGAGGACCTGCCTTTGAATCCCCCCTGTGACAGTTACCTGCCACCTTTGGGATGGATGTTAGGTTGCTTGTTTTTGTTGGGCCTCAGTTTCCCCATCTGTAAAACAAAGACATTACCTTAGATCATCTCTGAGGTTCCTTCAGCTCATCTTCTTGACGTCCCCAAATGGCAGGGATAAAGTCTGTCAGTCCAGGCCCTCCAGCTTGCTGGGCCCTCCCTCCCTATCACAACTCGCTCTCCATTGGCAAAATCTTTGGGAGTCTCCATGTCTTTACCTCCATGACTTCACCTCCACTCAAGGGGGCATTAAAGGAGGGCCTGTACAGTAAATGTAGATTTGACTGTCACTCGGCTCTTTTATACACATATTTCCTGGGCCTCTGTCCAGTGTTAAAATGGTGTTAGCACTTAGGGAGACCTTGTCCACACTCTCAGATGGAACCTATTTGTCTAAGAATTTGAATCCTTTGTATCTGACAGGATAGGGAAGTTGAGGGGTAGGTGAGAAATTTTGTTGAACTGGTAAGGTTTGGCATGAGGGAAGGAGGGTGGTTTGACTACTTGAGTATTTTTGAGTTGGAATGGGTTGGAAGGGTGGTGAGGATCAGTTAGAGGTTGGTTGGTTCCTTCCCTGGCCTTGCCATTTGTGAGGAGGAATTCTGGTTTAGAATAAGACCTTTGTGTGACCAAAAGTCCTTCCAATTCTGAGCCAGGTGACAACGTCTTACTGGACCGGGCCTACTTGTGGCAAGGTGTTCGAGTAGCCAGTGGGGCACAGATTCATCAGTCTCTCCTATGCGATCATTCTGAGGTCAAGGAACGAGTCACTCTGAAGCCACGCTGTGTCCTTACTTCCCAGGTGAAGTCCCACTCCCTATCTAGAATGGGGAGTGGCCAAGTTATCCCAAGGGTGCATTCCTCACCCCCAGACCCAGTCGGATGCATGCGCAGTCTGCTCTGAATCTGTAAAGTAAATGACCTGCTTCTGCCTAGACCAGGCTGGGGGTGGGAACCTGCAACTTTCAGACCACATGTGTCCTTCTAGGTCCTCAAGTGTGGCCCTTTGAATCCAAACACCACAGAACAAATCCTTTTATTAAGTCCTGGAGGTCATAGGTTCCCCACCCTGGCCCAGACCCTTAGCCCATGGGCCTGGGCCTGACCTACACCTTCCGTCTAGGTGGTGGTGGGCCCAGACCTCGAGCTGCCCGAGGGCTCAGTCATCTCGCTGCATCCTCCTGACGAGGAGGAGGAGGATGATGAAGGCCAGTTCAGCGATGACTCTGGAGCAGACAGAAAAGAGGGAGTGAAATCGACAGGTGGGGGAGCTCCCAACATGAATCCTTGACCCTGGGATATGGCTGCCCCATATCCCTGCTGACAGGCCAGGCCTTTTCCAGGTTATAACCTGTCTGATGTGGGTGCTGCGGGCCAGGGTTACCTCTGGAGAGCAGAGGGCACAAGCCCCAGGGAAGAGCAGGATGATGAAGAGGAGGAGCTGCGGCAGAGCCTGTGGGGTGAGACCTCACATTCAGGGGTGGGCACTGCAGGGACCATAATGCCTGGGGGTAAACTGAGTGTAAATTTCTGTTAGAGGAGTCACCTGGGTCAGAGGTGAGATTGGAACCTAGCTCTTCTGAGTCTTTCCTCCATGCTGGGCAGCCCAGATCCCTCCCCCCACACATTTCAGTACCCCTCTATTTCCAGGACTCACTATTAATGAGGCCGAGGAAAGCGAGAGTGACAGTGAGCAAAGTCTGGACTCCCAGGAGCTGGACAGCAGGGCAGGCTCCCCACAGCTGGATGACATCAAAGGTGAGGAGCAGGGGGAGGAGAGCTGGGGCCCGGGACTAGCCTGAGCCTGGCTTCTGCTTTACTGGGAGAGACAGAGACTACCAGTCAGTCAATCAACAGTTACTCTGTGTAAGGCTGAGTGCTGGGGATACAGATACAAAGATAGTCCCTGCTCTCAAAATGCTTATAGTCGAATAGGGGAAAACACCACAGACAGAAGCAGAAAAGGGAAAGTGCCTAGCCCAGGGACTGATAGGAAGGTCCAGGGAAGTCCCAGAGCTGTGGAGCTGGTGGTAAAAGCTACTCATGGAAGGATGGAAGCCTGGAGTCCATGCCATGCCCTGGTATCACAGTGGGGCCTGAAGAGGAGTGAGGACCCAGAGCACAGCGAGATGCCCCAGTGCTGTTCACTATGCCATTCACTGGTCTGCACACAGGCTGCCGCCCCATTCTGCCCATCTAGCTTGTTTTGACTCTGTATACAAGCAGCTGCCACTGCCTACCCTGCCTTTCTCCTGTCTTCCTTAGCCCTTCTGCTGTACAGTCCATCCTCTCCTCCCCTCTTCTATGGCACAGCCTAGAACTCTTCCAGTGGCACCAGCCAGATTCTTGTTCATTTTTAAAAAAAAATTTTTAATGTATAATTTACTTATTTTTCAGTTCTCAACATTCACTTCCACAAGAATTTGAATTCAAAATTTTCTTCCCATCTCTCCCTACCCCACTACCTCAGAACAGTGTGCACCCCATCCACCCCTTCCTCCAGTCTGTCCTCCCTTCTGTTACCAACCCTTCTTCTGTTCCCCTTCCCCTCTATTTTCCTTTTTTTAACATTCATTCGTAAAGCTTGAATTCCATATTCTCTCCCTCCCTCCCCACCCACCCTCATTGAGAAAACAAGCGATTCAGTATAGATCATACATGTGTAACAATGCAAAGCACTTCCATCATAGTTATGTTGTAAAAGACTAACCACATTTCCCTCTGTGCTATCCTGCCCTTCATTTATTCCATTCTCTCTCTTGACCTGTCCTCCCATAATAGTATTTGCTTCGGATTATCCCTTTCCCCAATTTGCTCTCCCTTCTATTATCTTCCCTCTCCCATCACCTTCCCTTTTGCCTTCCTTCAGGGTAAAATAGACTTCCATATCCAGTTGAGTGTGTATTATTCCCTCCTTAAGCCAAATCCCATGAGAGTAAGGTTCAGTTATTTCCTTTTGTCTCCCTCCCTCTTCCCCTTCGTTGTTAAAGCTTTCTCTCCCCTTTTATGTGAGATGATTGCATTCTACCTCTCCTTTCTCTTACTCCTAGTACATTCCATTCAACAGTAAATTTTATTTTTTTCAGGTATTCTCCCTTCATATTCAGCTCACCCTGTGCCCTCTGTCCAAGTGTGTGTATATATATTTGTATATGTGTATGTACACACACATAAAACCCATATACGTACCCACACATATATAATATATACATACAAACATGCCCATACACACTTACATATATATATTCCCTCTACCCTAATACTGAAAAAGGTCTCTTTGAGTTATAAACAACATCTTTCCATGTAGGAATGTAAATAGTTCAACTTTAATGAGTTCCTTAAGGCTTCGCTTTCCTGTTTACCTTTTCATTTTTCTCTTGATTCTAGTATTTGAAAGTCAGATTTTCTGTTCAGTTCCGGTCTTTTCAACAAGAATGCTTGGAAGTCCTCTATTTCATTGAAATTCCATTTTTTTCCCTGAAGTATTATACTCAGTTTTGCTGGGCAGGTGATTCTTGGTTATAATGCTGTCTCCTTTGACCTCTGGAATATCATATTCCAAGCCCTTCGATCCCTTAGTGTAGAAGCTGCTAGATTTTGTGTTATCCTGATTGTATTTCCGCAGTACTTGAATTGTTTCTTTCTGGCTGCTTGTAATATTTTCTCTTTGGCTACAATATTCCTAGGAGTTTTCCTTTTGGGATCTCTTTCAGGAGGTGATTGGTGAATTCTTTCTATTCTATTTTACCCTCTTGTTCTAGAATATCAGGGCAGTTTTCCTTGATAGTTTTTTGGAAGATGATGTCTCAGCTATTTTTTTGATCATGGTTTTCAGGTAGACCAATAATTTTTAAATTATCTCTCCTGGATCTGTTTTCCAGGTCAGTTGTTTTTCCAATGAGATTTTTCACATTGTCTTCTATTTTTGCATTCTTTTGGTTTTGTTTTGTAATTTCTTGGTTTCTCATCAAGTCATTGGCTTCCATCTGCTCCATTCTAATTTTTAAAGAACTATTTTCTTCAGTGAGCTTTTGAATCCCCTTTTCCATTTGACTAATTCTGCTATTTAAAGCATTCTTCTCCTCATTAGTTTTTTGGACCTCTTTTGACATTTGGGTTAGTCTGTTTTTAAAGGTGTTATTTTCTTCAGCATTTTTGGGGGCCTTCTTTAGCAAGCTATTGACTTGCTTTTCATGATTTTCTTGCATCACTCTCATTTCTCTTCCCAGTTTTTCCTCCACCTCTCTTACTTGATTTTCAAAATCCTTTTTGAGCTCTTCCATGACCTGAGATCATTGCTTATTTATTTTGGAGGTTTTGGATGCAGAGGCCTTGACTTTTATGTCTTCCTCTGATGGTATGTATTGTTCTTCATCATCTCAAAGGATGGAAGAAAATAACCTGTTTACCAAGAAAGTAACCTTCTATTGTCTTATTTTTTTTTCCCTTTTTTGGGCATTTTCACATTTGTCAAGTAGAGGGTATAGTCTTGGCACCTGTAAGTTCTCAGCTCCTCCAAGGTGGCACAATCAAGGAAGGGGAGTTTATTCCTCTCCTGGCCTGCGCTCTTTTCTGAGCAACCACAAGCACTCTTTTCTGCCCCGGAATTGTGAGTAAAATTCCCTCTCCACAGCCACCAACAGCTCCACCACACCAGCCAGCACTTCTCACCCCAGGACTGCCACTCAGGGCTGAGATCAGTTCAACTGCTCGATTCCCCCAGGGCCTTTAGGTAGAGGACTCCGAAGTGGATGCTGCTGCTGCAGGGGCTGCCACTGCCCTGGGACCAGACTATGCTCCCTTCTCACCCAGGTGAAAGAGTTTTTACTGACCTTTGAAGCTGTTTTTGGCATTTGTGGGTTGAGAAATCAAAGAATCGCAGCTGCTGCCCGTGATTCCGTGCTCTGAACCCTGCTCCAGTCCTGTGTGTGGCATGCTGCACTCTGAGCCCAGTGCGATAGACCTTTTCAGTCAGCCCTCTAGGCTGTCTTGGGCTGGAGATCTGTTTCACTCTGTCAGTTTGTGACTTCTGCTGCTCTAGAATTTGTTTAGTCATTTTTTACAGGTATTTTATGGGCTATGGGAGGAGAGCTAGAGCAGGTCCATCCTTCTACTCCTCTATCTTGGCTTTGCCCCGTCTTCTCCTTGTTCTGGAACTTTTCAGCCAGTCCTGTGATCTGCTCAATTTAAGCCAAGCCCAGGGACCTCCAAAGCCTCCTGCAGAGCCCTCAGAGTCATCCCTTCAGCAGGCGGGACTCCCCTCACTGCCACGTTCCCCTGTGCTGGCCTCCACACTCGTCTGCCTTCTTATCTTTGGACACCCAGGCAGGCTCTGTAGGCCTTCTCACCCTCCTGACCTCTGGCAGCCAGCAGCTACCTTCCTTGGGCATGGTCACTTGCTCACAGTTCCCTCTCATGGGCCCTATCTGTCACCTACAAAAGAGCTCCTCTGTCTCCTCAGAGTCCAAGGTCTAGGCCCCAGCAGCATTTGTCCTCCCCTTCTCACTTGCTAGAGCTGTCTCCTCTTAGAATTCCTGCTGTTACAGGGTGGGGAGCTTTGAACGGCCTTGTCTAGCTGCGACCTCCTGTTCTCTATCTCCTGATGCCTTGTGAGCTTCAGTCCTGGCAGTCTTCCTCAGCCTCCACCGTGACAGCTTGGGTGACTACTGGCCTGTTAGGATTCCCCAACCCCAGCAGAATTCTCCATTCCCCCTCTAGGGCTGCTCAGTCAGTAGAGAAAACCGCCAGTGACTGCTTCCTTCTCCTTCTGAGGTTCACTTCCTCATGTTCTCATTGCCAAGCAGCATTTGGCTCTGATCACCTCCTTCCTCCTTACCCAAATTTATAGCAGACAGTGGGACCTTCTTGGCCCACCTCCTTTTCTTTGGCTCCGGGTCACTTGATAAGGCTGCACCCTCCACCCTATTCTCTATCCGGCATCCTTCAGAACCTTGTTGCAACAGCACCCCTTCCCCCGTTATTGAGGAAATACTTGGCCTCCCTCCTTCCCCATCTCTCTCCTTCTGTTACCTGTCCACCTTCTTGAAGACATGGCTGCTGTGCCCGCCTTCTCTTCTGGGCTTCCTCTGGACATTTCCTTGTGTCCTTCCCAGAACCCTCAGCATCTTCTCAAACTATTCCTTGAGGGGTCTCCCTCCTGAGAGGAGTCTCACACTCAACAATTCGCTTTCTTTATGCTCTCCCTTGGCACTTAAGTGACCACGTCCATGAAAATGGCAGCTAACTCGTCATCTCTGGCCAGACCTCCCTCCTCAGGGTCAGACCCAGCCGCTCCCAGGAGATCCTTTTTGCCCTCTTCTCTAGGCAGATTTTGGGTTCAGATTCCTCTGTGGCACCTTGTGAGTCTGTCCCTCCTCTGTCTTCCCCCCTCCCTTTGGACTATTACAGGGTGTTGGGAGATGCACTTTGTATGAGGTATAGGGACCTTGAATGCCACTTCCCAGAACCAGGCTGTGGCTCAGTTCTCATCTTTGATTTCAGTGTTTCAGAATGAAGTGGCAGGGACGCTGCAGCGGGGCCAAGAAGAGAACATCTCCTGTGACAACCTGGTCCTGGAAATCAATTCCCTGAAGTAAGAAGTGCACAGGGGCCATGAAAGGACTTGGGGCTCAGGGGCAACTTGAGCAGACTGATGGAACATGGGGCATGAAGGCAGGGAGATCCAGTGGCTAGAGTCAGCCTCACACTCAATGTCCCAGTGGGCAGTCGGGGAGGGAGTGAAGCCCTGGGACTCACGTGTGCCCACAGTGTGCCAGGCCCTGCCTAGGAGATGGGGACATGAAGAGGGTTCTGGATTGGGGTGGAATTGGTGGGGTCTCTTAGAAGCCACTCTGGCATCATCGGTCCCAGGCAGCTAAGTCTTTATTAAGCTTCCATTGTGTGTGAGCCCTGGGATACAAAAATGAACCTGACTATCCCTTGGCTCCAGGAGATTCCTGGGGATGGAACTGGGAGGGCTTTGGAGGCCTCTCTTCTTCTAGGAGAGCACAGAAGCATAGGAGCCACAGGAGGTCGTTTGAGGAAGATTAGGGTTGGCCAAGCACTGGCTGTGAGGGGGCTGGGGGCAGAGGGCTGACAGCTTCATCCAGGAAGCGCACAGGGATGTCTCAGGACAGGGTGTGGGCAGGTGGCCAGAGCAGCCCTGCCCCAGGTAGCCAAGTGTCCTCAGAAACTTCCCCTCTACCCTCGGCATCTTGACTCAGAAGGTCAGGCAGGGCAGGGGGAGCCCACTGGAGCCAAGGGGCAGTGGAGGCGACTCTGCTTGGCCTCACTTGCCCTCAGAAGCCCTGCATTTCAGGAGGTCTGACAGAGGCCTCCTTGTAGCCTCCTCTGCTTGCTCTCCCTTGCCAGGTATGCTTACAACATCAGCCTCAAGGAGGTGATGCAGGTGCTCAGCCAAGTTGTCCTGGAGTTCCCCTTGGAGCAGCTCAACTCCCAGCTGGACCCTAGCTGCTACTTTGGCCTCCTGCTACCGGTGAGCAGAGCTCCGTCTCCTGGCCTCTCCTTGCCTCCCTAGGTTTGTCTGGGCAGACTCCAAGGTGATGACTTCTCTAAGCTGAGTCAGAGCCAGATGGATAAGTGTCACATTGGGAAGAAGCAGGAAGTCCTCACCAGTCTGGGCCGTGGGTGCTGGGAGGGCAAAGCAGCATCTCCTCAGGGTTGAGCTTGGGCTCCAGGGTGAACTGAGATGAGGTGTCGGGGAGAGCCGAGAGTCGCTGCAGGGACCCAGCAGAACCTCCAGAACAAAGTAGGGGCTAGAGGACATACCTTCATTCGGTAGATTCCCCAAGGCAGTGTTTAGATCAGGGATAGCGGAAAACCATGGGGCTCTCTCATGTGACACCTTCTTCTCCAGCTGCTCCGGGCCTGGAGCCCCGTGTTCAAGAACTACATCAAACGCACAGGAGACCATCTGCAGGCCCTGACAGCCATCGAGGACTTCTTCCTGGAACATGAAAGCCTGGTCACCTCCCTAGCCAAGGTGGTTGGAGCCTTGGGTCCACCTTGAGGCCATGGGGCACAGAGAAACCCTAGTGTGGTGGTTTAGAAGCTGCCCCTGTCTATCTCTGTCACACACACACACACATTCTGTCTCCGCTACAGAGAATGTTAAGTGTCTTGAAGGCCCATAGAGGTTCATAGGGTGAGCCTCAAGAGGGCATCCCTGTTTCCTTCCCTCAGCTACATAGCTGCTCCCAAGCCAGCTGGAGGCCTTCCCACAACTCTCCACTTAGGAGGCCACCTGGGACAGTGTGAGCCACAGGGAAGTGCCCAGCAGAAGCACCAGGTGCTGCTCTAGCTGGGACATAAGGACAGGTGAAAATAGCCTTTGTCTAGAAGCCTCCGCTTGAGGGGGGAAGATAGCAGTCACACATACAGATGAGATACCCAGCATGCAGAACAAGTAGATGGAAGGTCCTTTTAAAGGTCAGGGCCCAGGGTGGCCTCCTGCCTTGGGAGGATCTCTGAACTGAGTCTTGAGGAGAGTAGGGCTTGGAAGGTGGGCGGAAGGGGCCTGCAGATGAGGGGCTGTGGAGGAAGGCTGGGAAGGCGGCCAGGGGCCAAGGGAAGAGCTCCAGATGCCAAATACAAACCTCTGTGTGAGCCTCAAGGGCCTCGGGAGCCAGAGTGAACCTGGGCCCACTGAGCTTGCCCTCCTGTGGCTCTGCACAGGTGCTGATGACATTCTATGAGCTGGACATCTTGGCTGAGGAGACCATTCTACAATGGTTCCATCAGAGGGACGTGCCCGACAAGGGCAAACAACTCCGAAAGAACCAGCGGGTGAGTTGGGCCCAGTGGGGAGCCAGGCCAAAGGTCAGGCAGGGGGAGTCCTCAGGGTTGGGACCAAGGAGAGTGTTGCCCCCTGCTTCCTTCAGAAGCCCCTTTGCTTTACTTTCTATAGCTACAGAATTTCATCCAGTGGCTCAAGGAGGCAGAAGAGGAGTCGTCAGAAGATGAATAAAACTGAGGCTCTGCTGGGGCTGCCCCATGCATGTGGCCTCCCCTCCTGATCCCTGAGAAAGGGCATGTGTGGATGAGGAAGCCCAGATATGAGCTGCCACCCTGTGGGTTAGGACTCAGGGTACTTTTCCCCCATCAGAAGCCCTAGGACCCCATCAGTAGTGGGGTCGAGGACATGGGGGAAGAGGTGACGACCTACAAGAAAGAAACATCTGCCCAGGGACCAAGGCCCCAAGTCTAGGGGTTGGCTCTGTCAGAGAATCTCATCCCCTGGTGGACGTTTTTCTAGAGACCATGGGCTCCCTCATCTTTGCTCGCCTGACCTCTCTTGGGGGATGGCAGTGAGTGACTGGGGGTCCTCTGCTGCTTTTATTGACAATTTGAAAAAAAAGTGTGTTTTGTTTCTGCTCTGTTCTGCCTTAACTGGCTCTCAAGCAAGGTGTGGGGTGTGGAGGCAGCTCTCTTGGGTATCTAGGGGTGATGATGGGGCTGGCTGTGGGCCTGGGGAGAAGCCTCCCTCAACCCTAGAGCTGTGGGGCTCAAAGCCTGGGCAGGGCCAGACTGAGGGGGTGGTCCTGTATGAGACACCTTGTACTGCCTTTGGCGCAGCCTGCTGGGCCTCCTCAGGCAGTCTCTGGTCAGGAGGGTGATGATGAGTTATCATGGCTCCGCCTGCAGCAGCCAGCTGGGGGTTCTAAGGAGGGGCCCCTCCTGCCTCTCACAACCAGGAAACAAATAAATCTTGGCTGTTCCATCCTTTCTAAGTACCTCTGCTTCTGGCTCCCCGTGAGGAAGACAAAGGAAAAATAGGACTGTGTCTGCCCTCCAGGAGGCTGTTAGGGTGGCATGAGACGGGAGCACAAATGACCAGCAGGGCCATCTAGCAGCAAATAAATGGCAGAGGAAGGGGATTGATGAGGGTTAAAGGTGTTCAGAGAGGGAGGGCTGCCTACTGAGGAAGCCTCTGAGTTTGGGGGAGGGGACAGCAGGAACAGGACTATGCCAGGAAAATTTGCAGAAGTCCAAGGAGGGCCTTGGAATCGTGTTTGCTTTCGGAGAGTTCATAAGGCAGTAATTTCCTGAGACACAAAGATGGTGCTGAATGCCTCAGGAAAGCAGCTGGGACAAGTGGTTTGACCAACGTTGGCCAACAGTTAAGGCTTTAAGGAATTGTAACATTTGGCGTGAGGTAGTCACAGGTGCTGGAGGAGATGGAGAAGTTCGCTATGGCCTCTTTCCTGGCAGGATGCCCCTGCTGGCCTGATTCTTACCAAATCCTGGATGAAAGCCCTGACTGCCTGCTAGTCAGATGGCCAGTGGTACTTTGTCTGAGCATCTCTTCATCTGTAAGATGAGGATTTGTATCTCAAGAGTGGAGGACAAGTCTTCACCTCCTGATAGACCTCCCAGCCCTTCTAAAGAGCTGGGCGGTAGGGCTCCTGGCCCATGGCCGGGCTGCTCCGACCTTTCCCTGGAAGGTCCCCAACTTTGCAATCGGAGGTGAGACCAGAACCCTTGGCCTTGGATTCGGAGGCAGTTCCCATGCCACTGCGGAGCTATGATTTGGGGCCGGTTACTCAACGGGTTTGGGTGTCTTGGGGGCTGGACTCGCGATGGAAGGGCCCAGCCCAGTCGGTCATCTGATGGGAGTGCGGCTCGGGTTCTAACTCCATCCCCAGGTTCTTCCCTACACCCTGGGCCACCCCGAAGTCTCCGTGGGGCTCACAAAGACTCGGAGAGCAGCTAGGAGCCTTGGAGGGCCAATCTCCTCTCTTTTGAGAGCTGGGAAACCGAGGCTTGGGGTCGGGGCGCAGAGGAGGGACAGTGACCAGAGAATCCCGGGGCGGGGCTGCTGAGGAGGAGCGGGCTGCCGGAAGAGGCACCAAAGCCAGGGAAATTGGGAGAGCGGAAGCTGGAGAGGGGGAGGCGGGGAGGCGGCCGGGCGGCGTTGGGACCCGGGGGCGGCCGGAGAACAAGGGAGCCGCTGCCGCCGCGGTCCGGAGAGCGAGCCGCCGAGCGCAGCGCCGCGCAGGCATCGGAGCCCAGCGCTCCGGCCGGGGCCGAGGCCAGGGTGCCGGGACCATGGGGGAGACCAAGATCATCTACCACCTGGACGGCCAGGAGACGCCGTACCTGGTGAAACTGCCCCTGCCCGCCGAGCGCGTCACCCTGGCCGACTTCAAGGGCGTCCTGCAGCGGCCCACCTACAAGTTCTTCTTCAAGTCTATGGACGACGACTTCGGGTGAGCGTGGGCGCCGAGCGGGGAGCCTGGGAGCAGGACAGTGTCGAGGGGCCGCCGCCCAGGCCTGGTCCGGGGGGGGGGGGCGGTGCCCACCGGGCACCCCTGCCAGCTGGCTGCCAGGAGCAAAGCTTGTGGCTGGTGGGCGGTGCCGCCGCCACCCCCACCCCCCAAAGTGGCGGCCCTTTGGGGTCCCAGGGTCAGGTCCGCGGGTCCCGGGGGCTGCTCCACTCCAGGCTGCTCGGAGCCCGAAGGGGCGTGAGTCTCCGGCGAGGAGGATCTCTTTCCTCCGGAGGCCCGGCTGGCCGGGGCTCTCCTCCATTCCCCTTCGGGGCCTACACTCTTGCTCTAAGCCAGCTCCAATGCCCAGCATGGGAAGGGGGGGGGGGGATTAGAAGAGAGGCTTTCCCTTTAAGAGGGGATGGAATGTTGGAGCGAATGTTGCTGCAGCCGGAAGGTTTTGTAGCAGCTGGCCTGGAGAGGCCCCCCTTTCCCTCCTCCCCCTCCCCCCAGCTCCCCTGGGAATGGGGGAGGGGCTCCCACTCAATCTGGCAGGAGAAGGGACTGGGGGCTAGGCTTGGAGGCCCCGTGGGGGTGGCCTGATAGGCTGCCTCCTCCTCTTCCCCCATCCCCAAGTCTGGTTCTCCCTTTCTTTCTTCACCCGGGTCCTGCTTTGTGGAAGGGAAGACCTCGAGTTGTGGGGAGGGGGTCATTCACCGTCCAGCCAGCTTCTTCTTCCGGGCTGGCCCATCCCTTGGAACAGAGCGAATCACTGGAGATGATAATATATGTAAAGTGCTTGGCCGGATCTGCAGATGTCAGCTCCCAGTATTATCGTCCTGCCCTGGCCCAGGAGGTCTCCATTTCTTACCCCTCCAGTTCTCTTGACCCAGCCAGCAAGAGGACCCAGCAAAGAGGGCACCTGGGAGAAGACAGCAGGGTCAGGACCTTCAGTGGAGTTTGACTAATTTGGTCACATACGCATTGAATTCACCAAACATTGATTAGGTGCCTACCTTCTGCCTGATACTAGGAAAAGAAAGAAAAAAGGAGCCAGCCCCTGTCCTCAAGGGGCTTCTGTTCTGCTCTATAGAACGGCAGATGGTAAATGGTAAAGATGCGTAAATATGTGAGGTCACTTGAGAAACTGAGGAAGGTCTTCAGCAGGTTAGATGGGATCCAGTGGGCTGAATTCATGGGAAAGCATGAATGGATTGAGATTCGCATTAGTGGAGGAGCCAAGTGAATCAATGAGTTCACGGATATGTTGGAGGGTTCTTGAGGAAGGATTCAGGAAGGCTTTACTGGAAGAACTTTTTTTCTGAAAGGAGAGTTTTAAAAGAAGAGAGGGAGGAGGGCATCTTAGAGATGGGGATAATCTGGACAAATGCCCAGAGGTAGGAAATAGAGTTTGTAGGCCAGCTTGGTTGGTATGTAGTAGACAAGAAGGAGGGTAGCATTAAAAGTCAAGATGAGTTTGTCTTTTATTCTAATGGAAAGGGAAGGCTCATGAAGGTTTGTCATCAGGGAAGTGACATGGTTGGATTTGTGTTTTGGGGAACATAATTTTAGCACCTGCTAGGGATGACTAGGAAAGGGGGAGACAAAGATGATGAGAGCCTTTTGAGTGGGATTTTAAAAAAAAAGAGTGGGAGATTTGGAGGTAGAATTGATTGGATATGTCCTAAAAAGAGGAGGGAAAATGGAGGCTGGATGTGAGCTAACCACACTGGGGGTGTAGAGGAATAGTAGAATCCTCAACAGAAAAAGGGAAGTCTGGGGAAGGGGAAGGCTTTGAAACACCAGCTGGACTTCCAGGGTGACATGTCCCCATTGTTGATGGACACGATTTGTAAGAAACAAGTCAAAGAGGAAAATGAGGAGTGGATGGAGAGATATATTGACATGTGCTCTAGGGAAACCAGCTAAGGGACTCTGTGGGACTCGAGTTTGGGGACGCTCCTGGAAATATGGGGCTAGGGTGGTCTGGGAGACCCTATCCTGATCCGAAAGACTCATCTTGCCCATTCCCTCCCCCTACTTCCAAAGGATTTTTGGAATACTAGTAAGTACCAAGAGTATCTTGAAAGTGAGACCAAGGGATCTTGAACTCGTGCTAGAGATGAGGAAGGTCCTAGGGGCTCATGGTGCTTTATTGGAAAATTAGGAGCTAAGATAGCAAACAGATTTAGGAAGATGACAGAGGAAGAAATGAAGACAGGGAGTGGGGAGATTCGTTAATAGCACAGTCAAGACCCTGGGGAGAAAGGAATGAGAGCAGATCATCAGCCTTTCATGTTGGGGTAAGGGGAGGGCCTGTTCCCCATGTCCAAGGATTCCCAAGTCCGCTCTTGTCCTGCTTAAAGCTCCCAGTCCACTCATTTTCTGTGAGCACATCTGAGCCTCCTGTCAGACTATCAGTTCCTTGAGGATAAAGATGTTATCATTTCATCGCCACACTTAAAAAACTTGCCAAATCTCACTGTATTCCTTTCCAGTCTGGAAATCTCTTTACTAGTTGTGTGACTATGGACAAGTGCCAGACTTAAGGTCAGAGTTCAGATTCTGCCTCCAATACTTTCTAGCTGTGTGACTGTGAGCAAACCCTTTCACTTCCATTTGCCTCAATTTCTCACATGCAAATTAATTATTTTCATCTCTCATGATAATAAAAAGCAGCTTCTCTGTGGGATGTGCAAGACAAGGAGACTCACTCTGTCCCTGTCCTTGAAAAAAACCTGGGGGAAAAATTGAAAATGAAAATCGTGGGTGGCAAATCCAGTTCTATGGTCGCATGAAGACATAGGTTCAAGTTATACATCCTGACTTTGTGACCTTGGACAAGTCACTTAATTGCAGTGCCCGAGACCACTCTCTAAACCTATAAATAATAGAGCTGTTAGAGATCTGCGCTGGTGGAGGGAGTTCCCTCACCTGGGAGTTCCTGACATCAATGAAATCACTAGCTGCAGCAAAAATTTGGGAAAAAATGGCTACTGTTGGTTTGGTATTTTAAGGTTTACAAAGCCTTTTTCCTACCTAATACCATTTGGTCTTCAGAACAGCCCTGTGAGTTCAGGACCATGGGCGTTTGTCCCATTTCCTGGATGAGGAAGCAGATATAGAGAGGTCGTGTGATTTGTACATAGTCACCCAGGTAAGGAAAGTCAGAGGCAGAATCTGATCCCAAGTCTAGCACTCTGCCCACTGCACCCACTGCCTACTCACGGGGTCTAGCAAGCCAGCTAACGAAAAGCACTGGGAAAATCTTAAGGTACCATGTAAATGTAATTTTTTTTACTGGACCAGTGTAGAGAACATCCAAGTGAGGAAATTCGCTTCACCCATTAAGATATTTGCACCTGGGAGTCTTAGAGAGTTTCTTGGGGCACTAGAAGGCTGTGCCTTACCCAGGGATTCCAGGCAGTATGACTCCTCGCCCAGCTGTCCATCAGCTCTGCCACACTGATTGATGGTGACCCTGATGTGTGTCATCTCCCCCCCACACACACACACAGTTTCCTCACACTCATTGTACCCACATTGTCCTTTGGTGTGGGGGCATGGCTTCCTGAGGGCAAGCCAAAGAAACTGGATTTGGGGTGGAGAACAGCTGCTGGGCATGAGGACAGATGGCTAGATGTCAAGAAGGATCTGAGAGACTGAAAATCAGAAAATATGCCAAGAAAGCTGAATTCGAAAGCTCATATCCCCCACAGCTCTTAGCAGCATTAATCCTGAGCAAATCCTCTGGTCCTTAAACCTCAGTTCCCTCATCCACAGCATGGTAGAAGTGATCTCTGAAGACCCTCCTGAGTCAGATGTTCTCTGTAGTTCTGTGACAGGAGCCTGACTGTGGGCAGTGTGGGGAGAGGTGGGAATCTCAACCGATGCTTTGGGAGGAATTGGTGGGGTTTTGAAATGCTGAGAACAGGACACATTTATTCAGCATTGGCCCACATTGGGTGCTCAGTAAATATTTGTCAAGTGGATGGAATGGAGTGACTAGTTCTGTGCTAGGCATTATGGGGCACACACAGGAAGGAAGGAGACTCCCTGCTTCCCTGACTTTGAGAAATCCCTAATCGGGGAAATAAGAGGTGTCTATTTGAAAATGTGGGGGCAGCCCTAGTTCTGTGGGGATAGATACCACAGCAATCCTAGAGTGTTAAACAGAGCTAGAAGGGACCTCCCAGGCACTTCATTTTATAATCAGTAACAAGGATCTATTAAGCACCTACTCTGTGCTACCTACCTATGTACTTACTACACACCTACTACGTACAGTGCCACCTATAGTATCTCATGGGTGATACAAAAAGAGGCAAAAGACAGTCCCTACCCTCAAGGAGCTCACTTCTAATGGAGGGGATGATGTGCCTGCCAATGACTCCAAACAAGCTATCACAGACCGCGTAAATTAGAGATGATCAACAGAGGCAACGGACGTAGATTAAGGGGGATCAGAAAAAGCTTCTTGGGATTTTATCTAGAACTTAAAGGAAGCCAGGAATGGGAGATGAGGAAGGAGAGCATTCTAGGCATGGGACATAGCCAGGGCAAATGCCTGGAGGCTGAAGATGAAATATCTTGTTTGAGGAATAGCCAAGAAGCAGAGTCATTGCATCTCAAATTATGTGAAGGGGAGACTAGAAAATAGGAATAGACCAGATTATGAATGCCCTGAGGAGGAAACTGAGGTCCAGAGAAAGGAGGGAATTCAAAGCCCTTCTCTTCAGAAAGCTGACCAGCTACCCCTAGAGATTCCTTGGCTCCTCAGCTTCCACTGAGTCAGTGATGATGGTAGCTGCTGACATTCACAAATTGATTTAAGGTTTGCAAAGCACTTGGCATCCACAATCTCATTTGACCCCCCCCCCCCCCCGACAGCCCTGTGACATTGGTGTGATTCTCCCCCTTTTACAAATGGGGAAACAGGTTCAGAGAGTGGCCTGCCTGGGGTCTCATAGCTAGTAAGTGTCTAAGGCAGGATTTGAATCTGTCTTCCTGACTCAACATCTCCACTATGGGGTTCCAGTGAGCCCCCGGAAAGTTTGAACTGGGAGCTTAGGAGCCCTTAGAGATGCTCTGGTCTGTCCCTTTTCTTTACTTTGTCTCCTTTGGCACAGGAGGCCAAATGCCCCAGAGTCCTTCCCATCTCCTTGAGGGACCCTCCCTCAGCCTTCGTCTTCTAGTTCTTTCTTCCTCCTCTTTGCATGGCCCTGCCCAAGAGCCTGAGAAAGGGTGCCTTGGACCACCTTAGTGGGTTAGGACAAAGAGGGACTCTGCGGGGGTTGGGGATCGGCTCATTCCGCAAACTTGGCTGAGACGCCAGGAATGTGAGAGTCACAGGCGGCCAAGTACATTTCCTCCTCCGACCAAGAGCAGCTCCCACTTCAAGGGGAAACTGGGTCGTCCTTGCTTTCCTTCCACACTCTTTCTCTTACTCTACATTGTCCCTTTCCCTTCCCTCCACTCTCCCTCTCTATATGCCAGACCTTGAAGCCTCCATATATCTGCCACCCACCTTGCACTCGACCCACTCTGGAGCCCTCAGCTCCCATCTCCCCGAGTCACTTGGGAGGGTCAGGAGTCCTCAGACTTCCATTGCCCTACACTTTCCAAACCCTGTCTCTCATCATCCCTGCTTTGATCCTGTATGTTCTCCCACATCCTGCCTGGCTGGAACCCACAGCCAGAATTTCCAGCTAATTCATTCAGTCGTGTAACAAATATTTATTAAGCATGTCCTGTGTGCCAGGCACTGGACTGGGAACAAGACAGTCCCTGCTGACAAATAGCTTATCTTCTCCTGGGGAAAATAGCAAATATTTCCAAATAAATAAAAACAGAGTATGTACTAAGTACTTTTGTGATAATTGGAAAAGGGGAAAGGGCCAGTGAGCACTTTTCTCTATGTGTTTCTACATTAGAAATAATCATAGGCAAATATTTGGGTTAACATCCTGCTTCTGAGATATATAAAATTTAAATATGTGTGTATGTATATATGTGTACGTGTCTGTATACACAGACACACACAAACACACACAGAGCCTATGTGACCCTGAGCAAATCATTTCACTTTATTGATTCCCTGAAGTCTAGCTTGTGTTTCTCAAAAAGTGATCCAGAGAATCATGGGGGTCCCTGAGACTCCTTCAGGGAACCTGTGAGGTCGAAACTATTAATAATTCTTGTTGAATTGTATCCAACTCTTCGTGACTCCATGGACCATAGTATCCGTGAGATTTTTTGTCGGCAAAGATATTGGAGTGATTTTGCCATTTCCTTTTCCAGGTCATTTTTATAGATGAGGAAACTGAGGCGAACAGTGTTAAGTGACTTGCCCAGGGTCATGCAGATAGGGTCTGAGGTCAGATTTGAACTCGGGTCTTCCTGATTCCAGACCCAGTGCTCTTTCCACTTTATCACCTTGGCCCCAAATAATGATACTAAGATTACACTTAATATTGATAACTATGACCCACATATGGGGTCATTTATTCATTTATGAGAGTATAAAAGAGGTCCTGGGATCAGAAGTTTGGCAAATGCTGCTCGACCCAGTTGACCCAGCCTGAATTTCAGAGGAGGCACTACCCTGCATTGGGGGCTGGAGTTTCCTGTCCAGGAGCTCCCTATATCAGGGAAACCAGGGGCCCTTTGCCTAGTCCTGGGGCTGACCCCTTTGGTTTGGCTTCAGGTTTGGGTCTGGGGAGGAGGGACCAAAAGGAAGGGGCAGGTGTGACAGGACTGGCAAAGAGATAACAGAGGGTATCTGGGAGCAGGTGGTGGTTGGCATGGGCGGGAGGCAGAAAGGTCCAGCTGGAGAGCCATCCTGGGATACCAGTTGCCTATGTTTGAAGAAAGGCAGTTGAAAGAACTGGGAATATTTAAATTGGAGAAAAGATAACAGAATGGGTGGGTGAGAAGAGGAGTGCTGGCTGCCTTCTGCCATTTGACAAGCTGACTCTGGGCAGAGGGATTAGCCCCAGGGCCAAGGGATAAGTGGGCAGATGGAGACTTTATTCCAGGAAGTGGCTGCCCCTGGCTAACTGGCCTCCCCATTGCCTTCAGGGTGGTTAAGGAAGAGATCTCGGATGACAACGCAAGGCTCCCGTGTTTCAATGGCCGGGTGGTGTCCTGGGTAAGAGCAGAGGCCCCAGCCTTCCCTTCCTTGTGACTGTCATATCCTTTTCTCTCTTCCAACCTGTCTAAGATGGAGCACTCCCTTCTCACATGAGCTCCCTGGTGTTGGAGGAAGGTGGCCATGACTGGGGGTGGGGGAATCTCAGCTGGTCCTCCGGGATCAGCATCTTCCCTCTCTGAATTGGATCGCTTATTCTGCAGGCATGGTTGGGAGAAGGCTAGAGGGTCAAGGACCTCCTATGGGGACAAGGTGTCTTCTTGCCTAGGCCTCTTCGAGCCTCTGGTGACCTTTGCTTCAACTCCCTGGGCCTGTCCCTTTTAATCTGCCCTGTCTCATTCACCTTCCCAAACCATTTCATTGAAATTAAAACTGAGTGGGGCCTTATAGACCATCTAGTCTAACTCCTGCCCCAATTTTACAGATGAGGAAACTGAGGCCCTGAGTGCCTTGCCTAGGGTCTCATAGCCACTCAAAAAAAGCCATGATTCAAACCCAGCTCTTCTCTAAATGTAGTGCCATGTCATCTTATTGCCCAAACCTCCAACCTGCCAACTGGCCCCATTTTATCCTCTGTCCACTAAAAAAATCACCTGACTTCTCTCTCACTTCCATGGTCTTGCTCTACACTTAGCTGGTGTCAGCAGAGGGCTCACACCCAGAGCCTGGCTCCTTCTGCCCTGACAATCCTTCCGAGCTGCCACCCCCTATGGAACGCACGGGTGGCATTGGTGACTCCCGGCCTCCCTCCTTCCAGTGAGTACAGAGAAGATGGGGAGGAGGGAGGAAGGATACCCCGTGGGAAAAGAGATGATGGGAAAGAGAGGAGTCGAACCTCCAGCTAGCGGGAGAGGAGGCTGATCTTCCTCTGGCCAGGCCTGAAAATGGGAGTGTGTCTCTGCTCCCATCCCCCAATGTGGGTCCCTCTCCCCCTGCAGCCCTCACACTGGTGGGGGGAGCCAGGAGAACCTGGACAATGACACTGAGACTGATTCCCTGGTGTCTGCGCAGCAGGAGCGACCCCGACGAAGAGATGGGCCAGAACACGGTGCGTACCCCTTGAACCCCAACCCCTGATCCCTCTACCCAGCCCACAGGCTTGTCAATTCAGAGCTTTGTCCACTTCCCTCTGAGAGGCCGAGCGATTTGTGTTAGGTCACATGTGCAGTTCCGCACCAGCATACAGACTTGGGCCCTGTAATTCTATGTTTCCCAAAATACATCACTCTGCCTCCCAGAGACCCTGCCCGGCCTCTCCCCTTCTTGCTCCTGCTTGACCTGGAATCTGGGTCTCCCGAATTGATTTACTATGCTGCCCCTCCCCTGCCCCCCCCCTCCATAGTGGCCCGGATAAATGGCACAGCCAAAGGTGAGCGGAGGAGGGAGCCTGGGGGTTACGACAGCTCTTCCACCCTTATGAGCAGTGAGCTGGAAACCACAAGTTTCTTCGACTCTGACGAGGATGATTCTACCAGCAGGTGGGCCCAGAGGGGAGGGTGTCAGGTGGGGCGGGGGGCCCCCAGGGAGCACAGGAGGGTTCAGAGCCCTCCTGGTGGGACACCGTGGGGATAGACTGTGGGCCCTCCAGGTTCAGCAACTCCAGGGTGTGGAGGGGACCCCAGGAGCCCAAGGATAGCAGGAGGGCTCAGAGCCTTGGTAGTGGGGACACTATGGGGATGAACTGTGGAACCCCCAGGTTCAGCAGCTCCACAGAACAGAGCAGTGCATCCCGCCTCATGAGGAGACACAAGCGCCGTCGGCGGAAACAGAAGGTGGCCCGGATCGAGCGGGTATGTGCCTGGCCCTGGGCTGAGCTGAGGTCAAGGACCTCTTTGGCCCTGGGGAAGGGGATGGGGGGGCTTGTCTGCTCCCCCTTCTCATGGGTTTCTTTTCTTACAGTCCTCATCCTTCAGCAGCATCACTGATTCCACCATGTCCCTCAACATTATCACTGTCACGCTCAACATGGGTGAGTAAGCCCACTTCCCTTTCCATCCCTATCCTCACAAGCTTTCAGCTACCTTCCCTTGCCCTCCATATCCCTTCTCTTAGCCAGGTTCTGAATCCTGCCTCTACCCCTTACCCTTTCTTGGGAAAGCCAGCCAGTCCAACCCCAGCACCCCACTAAGGGCCTCTGGGGAGGGGTCAGCCTTCCTGCTTTTAGACAGCACACAGTATCAGTAAGTTGTCCCTTGTCCTGAGCCTCAGCCTACCGTCTCCTTTGTCCCTGTCCTGTCCTCTGAGACCTGTTCTCCTGCTTTCACCCACCCTCACATCACAGCTATGATCCTGACGCTCCGTGGCTCCCCTCTACCCAGAGTCTTCTTGCACCCAGGGCTTTCTACCATCCCTCCTATGCTAATGACTCAAAGACATCTGGCCTCCTTGGAACATGTTCTAGGGGTCCTCAGAGGCAGCTAGTCCAACCTCTACCTGAATAAGAAACCTCTCTGTGGTAACTGCCCAGTCTTCTGGTCTCTAAGCTAAATTTTCCAGTCCTCCAAACCATCCTCAGGTGGTCAGGTCTCCTGTCTGTCATTTTGCTGGATACCCTCCCCTACACACTGTCTAGCTGGTCAATACCTTTCTGGAAATGGGTTGCCCCAGAGGGGGTCTGGCCAAGATGGATGTGTACGGTGTATTATAGATCAGAATCATGCCCCACCTCTGGAGTCCAAGGATCTGGATTCAAAGTCCTCACCTGTCAAAGGAAGGGATTGTACAAGATGGCTCTGAGATCCCTGCCATCCTTAATCCTAGGATCTGAAAAGCCTATGAAAAACTTTCTAAAATTAGAGCTATCTGCCCAGTCGCTGCCTCACTGCCATTGAGTTTAAGCAGAGTTAATGATAGCTAACATCTGTATAGCCCCTTGAGGTATTTTACATTATATATATATATGTGTGTGTGTGTGTGTATGTATATATATATGTGTGTGTATATATCTTGTATAGCTTCGTATGCGTATACGTGTGTGTGTGTGCGTGTATCTTATATATCTTCTCATTCAAATGTCACAACCATCCTGGGAACTAGCTGCTATTTTTGTCTCCACTTTACAGAAGAGGAAACCGAGGTAGTCAGAGGTTAAGTGATTTGCCCAAAGTGACACAGCTACTAAGCGGCTGAGGCCAGATTTGAACTGGCCTCAGGTCTTCTTAAATCCAGGCCCAACCTTCTGCCCATTGTGCTATCTAACTAGCTACCCAGAGGCTGGGTGACCTCTGTTATCCGTGTTATTGGGAGGTCAGAATTGTGACTCTGTCTTTTTGTACCATCCTGTCTCTCCCTCTATCCCCATCCTGACAGAGAAATACAACTTCCTGGGCATCTCCATTGTGGGTCAGAGCAATGAACGGGGTGATGGGGGCATCTACATTGGCTCCATCATGAAGGGTGGAGCTGTGGCTGCTGATGGACGGATTGAGCCGGGGGACATGCTCCTACAGGTGCCCACACATTCCCTGACTACCGAGGGGATCTTGCATCCCTATTCTTTGAAGCCTGGGGTTCCCTGGTCACAACTCCCTCCTTTCTGAGTAGGAACCCCCCTGCCTGATTATTTGAGATGAATCTGGGGTGGGAGTTGGGGGAAGAAAGAGGGGATCTAACCATGGGCTCAGCTCTCTTCCCTTCCTGTGCTTTCATCCCCCAGGTAAATGACATCAATTTTGAGAACATGAGTAATGATGATGCTGTCCGAGTACTTCGAGAAATCGTGCACAAACCAGGGTATGAAGTGGGAGGGAAGGGAGAGGGGGCATAACTGGGACTGAGGGAGAGAAGGCATTCATTCATTTGGCAGGTCAGTGACACAGGTCATTATAGAATTACAGACCTAGAAGCTGACAGGGACCTTAGAGGCCAGCTAGTCCCACCCATTCATTTTACAGAGGAGGAAACTAAGGCAAACAGAGGTTAAGTGATGTGCCTAAGGTAAACAAGTAAGTGCTAGAGACAAGACTTGAATCCAGGTTCCATGTCTTCAAACCTAGCATTCCCACTGCCAAAAAGGATACTCTCTGGGGATCGGGGAAGGGTTTGTAACCTGGTACCAACTGGGAGAAGGAAAAGTATGCATGTCTGAAAGAGAGAGAGAGGAAGGATCTTACACTTAACCCTGACCCCTTGCCTCTTGCTTGCAGGCCCATCACCCTGACAGTGGCCAAATGCTGGGATCCCAGCCCCCGAGGCTGCTTCACCCTGCCCAGGAGTAAGTGGATGGGGGCGTCGTCCCTAAAGTTGGTGCCTGGCACATGTGAGCCCCCGTCTCTCCTACCTCCTACATCTGTCACCCCTGGGGATATCATTCCCACACCCCAGGGGGATAACTTATTCTCAGGCCGAATCACAGGCAGAGCAAGAGAGACCAGAGCAGAAACAGCCCTTCAGATCCCTAAGACCTTTGGTGGAAAAGGACTGTAAGGTGGAGTCCAACTGCTCCCACTTTATAGAGGAGGATCCTGAGGCCTAGAGAAGGGAAATGCCTGTGCCAGAGTCACCTTCATTCTCTCCCATCTTCTTTCCCTTGGCCATTGTCCCAGGCTTTGGGAGCTGGGAAGAAGCAGGAGCTGGTGACTTGTGGCCAGCAGTTACTACCTGTATCTCACCCCTCCCCAGGTGAGCCGATTCGCCCCATTGACCCTGCAGCCTGGGTATCCCACACAGCAGCGATGACAGGTGCCTTCCCAGCCTACGGCATGAGCCCCTCCCTCAGCACCATCACATCTACCAGCTCCTCCATCGCCAGCTCCATCCCTGACACTGAGCGTGAGTGCCTGCCTGCCCTCCCATTTTTTTCCTCCTCAGAACAGGGAATGTGAGGGAAGAAGCCTCCCCAAGTGAGGGAGGAGGGAGGGCAGGGTGCTAAAGAAGACGAGAGAGCAGTACTGAGCCTCCTGTTCTGAGGGTTCTGACGATAGAAGGGGTCAGGGGGCAACCAGCCTGGGGGCTCTCCAGCTGTCTCGGAGTCATCAACTTCTGGCATCTCTGACCTCATTGTTTGCCTTTCTCAAGGTCAAGGTCAAAGAATATAGATTTAGAGCTGGAAGGGGCCTCAAGGGCCCTTCCGGTGCAAGACCTATTTTACAGATGAAGAAACTGTGGCCCAGGGAGCTGAAGTAACTTATCCAAAGTCACACAGAATCAGTGGTAAAGCCAAGATTGTTTCCATGATTTATGAATCCCTAGAACCTAGCAGAGAGCCTGACACATAGTTGATACTGAGTAATTTCTTGTTAAATTTAGCTGAAATATGGAAGGTAGAAGGTCAACAATATTACTCCTTTCCATTCTATTCCACTTAGAACAAAGACTTTCAGAGTTAGAATGGACCTTAGGGACCATGTTAGCGTTCCATCCACCTCGTTTCACAGATGACAAAACAGTGAGAGACGGAGAGATTCCCCAAGTTCCCAAAGATGGAAAGTAGCTGGGGCAGGATGTGAACCCAAGTCCTCTTGACTCCAGAGTCAATGGTTCTTTCTGCCTCCCACTGCTTTGTCTCTGCCCCCCCAGGCCTCGATGACTTTCACCTGTCCATCCACAGCGACATGGCCACCATAGTTAAAGCCATGGCTTCCCCTGAGTCTGGGCTAGAGGTCCGAGACCGTATGTGGCTCAAGATCACCATCCCCAACGCCTTCATCGGTAAGCTTCATCATCCACACAGCACCTGAGATACTGATGATTCCCTGAGGTGAAGCCAGCTTCAGGCTGAGATCCTAGGGTTAGGTGGGCTGGAGCTGGGGTCAAGGACCTTCTCCCTGCCAGCCTCTCAAGAAGTTGGGTTGCCTTCAGGTTCAGATGTAGTGGACTGGTTGTACCACAATGTGGAGGGCTTCACGGACCGGCGCGAGGCCCGGAAATACGCCAGCAACCTGCTGAAAGCCGGCTTCATCCGTCACACAGTCAACAAGATCACTTTCTCAGAGCAGTGCTATTATATCTTCGGTGACCTCTGTGGCAGTAAGTGCTTCTCCACCCTCCCTCCCTCAGTGCTTTATCCTACCCCGACCCCTACCTTCCCTGTCATTGGAAAAATCATAAGCTGATAAACCGAGGGGGTATGTGTGTACGTGTGTGTGTGTGTATGTGTGTGTGTGTGTGTGTGTGTGTCCTACTTGGCATGATGGGGATTAGACTAGTTGGATTCTGAGGCTGCTCTAAATCTCTGATCTTATGACCCTGCCTAGGCCTCAGTTTCCTCATCTGTAAAACCAATGGGTCTGAGTAGTGGTCTTCTGAGGTGCCTGCCAATTCTGAAATTCAGAACTTATGAATTTATACTCACCTAAATCCTACTTTGGAAGCAGAGTCATACATGTATTAAGCATGCAGAATTAAAATAGGCATGAATGAGTCTGGGAAAACATTCATTCAGAGACAAACATGAAAACTAGGGGCCAGAAGTCATGAACATTTGTCTCAAGTCAGAGAACTACTTGGCACAAAGAGCTTTTTTCAGTTGCATTGATAAGAAGCTGCTCACACCCTGGTCAGGTAAAGAAGGGAAATGACCTACGTTAAGGTTTACAGGAGCTAGATGATAGTTGTACTTTTGCCGAGGAAAGTGGACACTACCATGTCTTGGGGATGGAATTCCAGGGTTAGTCTTGGAAAATTAACTTGAACTTGGAATGGAGCTAGCTTTCAGGTATTTTTCAACCATGTCTGACTCTTTGTGACCCAATTTTGGGGGTTTTTTTCTTGGCAAAAGCACTGAAGTAGTTTACCATTCCCTTCTCTAGCTCATTTTACAGATGAGGAAACTGAAGCAAAAATGGTTAAGTGACTTTTCCAGGGTCACACGATTACTCTAAGTGTCTGAACTCGGGAAGATGAGTCTTCCTAACTCCAGGTTCAGCACTCTATATATTCACTGTGCCACCAACTGATCCCAATGGAGCTAGAAAAATCTCATACAAAATTTACTGTATTATTTATGTGTTGAATTTCACCTGATAAGTAATTGAGATTGTAAAGTAACTCTAGGATCATAGATTTAGAGACATCTCGTCCAATCCCCTCATTTTACACATCAGAAAAATAAGTCCCAGGGAGGGGAAGTAATTTAAGAATCCTTCAATCATAAGTTGAGAGCTTGGCATAGACCTGTGAGGCCATAGACCTTTTCATTTTACAAAGGAAGAAACTGAGGCCCAGAAAAGTCATAGACTAGAAGCTGGGATATAACTTAAATGCCATTTGGTAAAACCCTCTCATTTTCTTGATAAGGAAACTGAGGCCCAGAAGGGTAAAATCATTGGGTCAGTAAGCATTTATTAAGCACCTGCTCTGTGCCAGGCCACAAAGAAAGGCAAAAGGTGTTCCCTGCCCTTCGGGAGCTCAGTCTAATAAGGGAGATAACATGGAAACAGTTATGTACCACGTAGATGTATACAGGGTAAATTAGAGATAATCAACACAGGAGATGGCACTAAGATTAGGGATGACTGAGAAAAGCCTCTTATAGAAGACGGAGTTTTAGCTGGGACTAGAAGGAAGCCAGGAGGTAGAGGTGAGGAAGGAGGTGCTACAGAGGTGACATAGACAAGAGATGCTGCAGAGGTGAAGTGGACAAGAGATGAGGCAGAGGTGAAGTGGACAAGAGATGTGGCAGAGGTGAAATGGACAAGAGATGTGGCAGAGGTGAAATGGACAAGAGATGTGGCAGAGGTGAATGGACAAGAGATGCGGCAGAGGTGAAATGGACAAGAGATGCTGTAGAGGTGAAATGGACAAGAGATGAGGCAGAGGTGAAATGGACAAGAGATGTGGCAGAGGTGAAATGGACAAGAGATGAGGCAGAGGTGAAATGGACAAGAGATGTGGCAGAGGTGAAATGGACAAGAGATGTGGCAGAGGTGAAATGGACAAGAGATGTGGCAGAGGTGAAATGGACAAGAGATGAGGCAGAGGTGAAATGGACAAGAGATGTGGCAGAGGTGAAATGGACAAGAGATGTGGCAGAGGTGAAATGGACAAGAGATGTGGCAGAGGTGAAATGGACAAGAGATGCTGTAGAGGTGAGATCAACAGGCCTGAACCATAGATTGGATACTGGGACCTGAACAGATTGTAAGATAAGGAGGAGCTCAGGGTGACCCCTAGGTTGCGGGCTTGAGTGACTGGGAGAATGTGGTGTCCTGCACAGGAATAGAGAAGTTTAGAGGAGTGGAGAATTTGGAGGGAAAGATACCGAGTTCAGTTTTAGAGAATTAGCTTTGGTTGGTTGTCCTTAGTTCTAGAAGAGGACCAAAATGACATCACCATGATAAAGCCAAGTTTCAATGTGTCTGACTGTGGCTAATAAGACAAATACGAGCTCAGAATGCTCTACCGCAGATTGGGCACAGATAGTCTGTGTGAACATTTGGGGTGGATACTCCAAATTTGCACATCCTACATTTCCTTTTTGCTATTTCAATTCTCCTTTGCTCACAGAGCACAGCACTCCTTCTGATGGGAACAGGCATAGAGAGCTAGGCCCCCAAATATGGATAAGGTTTTCAGGCTGGTAGAGTCATGCTGAGGGGTCCTGTGCCAGTGTCTGCCATGTCGCACAATCAAATCCAAAGTTCTTGAGATAGATCTTGAGAGTGTCCTTGTATCACTTTTTCTGACCACCATTTGATTGATCACCTGCCCTATGAGAGTTCTCCATAAAATAGCATTCCTTTGCTTTTGAAAAGCATGGCTAGCCCATCGGAGTTGGGCTCTCTAAAGTATAGTTTGAATGCTTGGCAGTTTAGTTTGAGCAAGGACCTCAGTGTTTTGTACCTTATCCTGCCAGGATGTTTAGGGATGTCCAATAGGCAGTTGAAATTGTGAGTCTGGACATGATGAAAGAGGTTAAGAATGGCTAAGTGTATCTGAGAATTATCAGCATAGAATTCATAGGCGCTGATGAGATCAAAAGTAAGATAATATAGTGGGAGAAATGGGAGTGAGTTAGATGAAGATACAGCAAAAGAGATAGAAGGAGTGATCAGAGAGGTAGAAGGAAAACCAAGAAGAGAGGGATGTCCCAAAAACCTTAAGAGAAGAGAGTACCAAGGAGGAGAGGGTGATTGACAGTGTCAGAGGCTACAGATGAGATGATGGATGAAAACTGAAGAAAGACCACTGGATTTGGCAATTAAGAGGCCACTGGTAACTTTAGAGAGGGCAGTTTTGGTTGAATGCTGAGGTTGGAAGCAGGACTATGTAGAGTTAAGAGAGTGAGATCAGAGGAAATGGAGGTACCTTTTGTAGATAGCCTTCTTGGGAAATTTAGTCATAAAAGGGGATGATAGAGGGGATGGATGGATCAGCTGAGGGTTTGGGAGGGATGGGGGAGACATGGTCATGTTTCAGTCAGTCAGTCAACAAACATTTTTTTTTTTTAAGATTCATTTGTTTATTTTTAATTTTTAGTTTTCAACATTCATTTTCACAAGATTTTGAGTTCCAAAATTTCTCCCCATCTCTCCCTCCACCCCAAAACACCATGCATTCTGATTACCCCTTCCCCCAATCTGCCCTCCCTTCTATCACACCCATCCCTTCCCTTATCCCCATCTTCTCTTTTTTCTTGTAGGGCAAGATAGATTTCTGTACCCCATTATCTGTATTCCTTATTACCCAGTTGCGTGTAAAAACAGTTCTCAACATTCTTTCCTAAATCTTTGAGTTGCAACTCCTCTCCCTTTCTTCCTCCCCACCCATCCACACTGAGAAGGCAAGCAATTCAATATAGGCTATATATGCGTAGTTTTGCAAAAGACTTCCACAGTAGTCATGTTGTGAAAGACTAACTATATTTCCCTCCATCCTTTCATATCCCCCATTTATTCTATTCTCTCTTTTGACCTTGTCCCTCCCCTAAGTGTTTATTTCTAATTTCTCCCTTCTCCCATTTGCCCTCCTTTCTATCGTCCCCTGCACCCCACTTCTCCCCTTCTTCCCTACTTTCCTGTAGTGTAAGATAGAGTTTCATCCCAAATTGAGTGTGCATGTTGTTTCCTCCTTAAGCCAAATGTGTTGAGACTAAGCTTCACATTTTGCCTCTCACCTTCCTCTTTTCCCCTCCATTGAAAAAGCTTTTTGTTGCCCCTTTTATGAGAGATAATTTGCCCCATTCCATTTCTCCCTTTCTTCTCCCAATATATTCCTCTCTCATTCCTTAATTTAATTTTTTAGATATCATCTCTTCCTATTCAACTCACCCTGTGCCCTCTGTCTATATATGTGTGTATAATCCCTCCAACTACCCAAATACTGAGAAAAGTTTCAAGAGTTACAAATATTATCTTTCCATGTAGGAATGTAAACAGTTCAACTTTAGTAAGCCCCTTATGATTTCTCTTTCCTGTTTACCTTTTCATGCTTCTCTTGATTCTTGTGTTTGAAAGTCACATTTTATATTCAGCTCTGGTTTTTTCATCAAGAATGCTTGCAAGTCCTCTATTTCACTGAATGACCATTTTTTCCCCTGAAGTATTATACTCAGTTTTTCTGGGTAGGTCATTCTTGGTTTTAATCCTAGTTTCTTTGACTTCTAGAATATCATATTCCAAACCCTCTGATTCCTTAATGTAGAAGCTGCTAGATCTTATGTTATCCTGATTATAGTTCCACAATACTTGAATTATTTCTTTCTGGCTACTTGCAATATTTTCTCCTTGACCTGGGACCTTTAGAATTTGGCTACAATATTCCTAGGAGTTTTCCTTTTGGGATCTCTTTCAGGAGGTGATCAGTGGATTCCCTCAATATCTATTTTGCCCTCTGGTTCTAGAACATCAGGGCAGTTTTCCTTGAAAATTTCATGAAAGATGATGTCTAGGCTCTTTTTTTGATCGTGGTTTTCAGGTGGACCAATAATTTTTAAATTGTCTCTCTTGGATTTATTTTCCAGGTCAGTTGTTGGTCAGTTGTTTTTCCAATGAGATATTTCACATTGTCTTCTATTTTTGCATTCTTTTGGTTTTGTTTTATAATTTCTTGGTTTCTTATAAAGTCATTAGTTTTTATCTGCTACATTCTAATTTTTAAAGAACTATTTTCTTCAGTAAGCTTTTGATCCTCCTTTTCCATTTGGCTAATTCTGCTTTTTAAAACATTCTTCTCCTCATTGGCTTTTTGGATCTCTTTTGCCATTTGGGTTAGTCTATTTTTAATGGTGTTATTTTCTTCAGCATTTTTTTGGATCTCCTTTAGCAAGCTGTTGACTTGCTTTTCATGATTTTCTTGCATCTCTCTCATTTCCCTTCCCAGTTTTTCCTCCACCTCTCTTACTTGATTTTCAAAATCCCTTTTGAGCTCTTCCATGGCCTGATACCATTGTATATTTATTTTGGAAGTTTTGGATGCAGAGGCCTTGACTTTTATGTTTTCCTCTGATGGTATGCATTGTTTTTCCTTATCCAAAAAGATGGAAGAAAATACTTGTTCATCAAGAAAGTAACCTTGTATAGTCTTCTTTTTTTTCCTCTCTTTTGGGCATTTTCCCAGCCAGTTACTTGACTTCTGAGTCCTTTATAAAGAGGAGGGTATACTCTAGGGACCTGTAAGTTCTCAGTTCCTCCAAAGTGGCACAATCAAGGGAGAGGAGTTTACTCCCCTCCAGGCCTGTGCTCTGGTCTGGGAGCTACCACAAACTTTTCTGCCCAGGATCTTCAAGTAGAATTCCTTCTCCATAGTCATCACCAGCTCCACCAGCCAGTGCTCCTCCTCACCTCAGGACTGCCACTCAGGGCTGAGATCCAGATCAACAGCTCAATTCCCCCAGGGTCTTTAGGCAGAGGGCTCCAAAAATGGATGCTGGGGCCACCTGGGGCTTGGGTCTAGGGCAGGACTTTGCTCCCTTCTCACTCAGGTGAAAGAACTTTCTCATTGACCTTTGAAGCTCTCTTTGGCATTTGTGGGTTGAGTAATCTGGGTACCACGGGTGATTCCACACTCTGGAGCCTGCTCCAATCCTGTCCCTGCCACGCTGCGTAGCCAAGACTGGGCTGCACTCCACTCTGAGCCTGGTGCGATAGACCTTTCCTGTCAGCCTTCCAGGCTGTCTTGGGCTGGAAATCTCTTTCACTCTGTTGTTTTGTGGCTTCTGCTGCTCTAAAATTTGTTTAGAGTCATTTTTTACAGGTATTTTATGGGCTATGGGGGGAGAGCTTCTACTGGTCCGTCCTTCTACTCTACCATCTTGGCTCCTCCTGCTATGTTCTTCAACAAACATTTGTTAAGCATCTACTCTATGCAAGGTACTGGGCTAAGTGCTGGGAATATAGAGGTTTATAGGTCAATAGGGAAGCAGCTAGAAAACAAATGGAGACTGATTATGAATGAGAGAGGAGATAATTGAAAGGGGATCACTTGTGCACATAGAGGGAATGGCCTTGGCAAGGAGAAGGACTTCCTTTTCAAATGAGACAGGGATGAAGGAGGAGATATTAACAGAAGGCACTTGAGTGATATGAGATGAGGAAGAGGGGAGAAGTCAAACCTCACGTCAAAGGGCCTCAATTTTTTCAGTAAAATATGAGGCAAAGTCCTCAGCTGAGAAAGTAAGGAGAAGCTATGATCTGAAGAGAGATGACAAGTTTTGGAAGAACTACTGGGATGAGTGGGAGAGTGAGTTGAATGAGAGGATGATTGCCTTGCCACAGTGAGGGCCCATATATAACACAAATTTGTAGTGGACTCAATTAGGACAGTTTCATGATTTTCTCTAGTAATATGTGAACAGGAGCAAAGACAGCAGATGTTTGGGGTGATGCAAGACTGAAGCTTGGAGGGGCAACATTGGCAAGAGGATGAGGGGGTAAGAGATTTGGAAAAGACCAGTGTGGCTTTGAACTGCTTCACCAAGAAGTCAGTTCAGGGAAGAGAGGAGAGTATAGCCAGTGCAGTAGTGATGATGGTAATGCTCCTAAAGAGTATAGATGACCATGTATGTCACCCCCTACTCGATAAACTTCAGTGGCTCCCTGCCACCTCCAGCAGCAAATACAAAATGCTCTGTTTGGCCTTTGAAGTCCTTCATAACCCAGCCCCCTCCTACCTTCCCAGTCTTCTTACACCTTACTCTCTGACCCTCCCCACCAGCCACCATGGACTGTGTCATCTAGTGATATTAGCCCCCTAGCTCTTTTTTGAACCAGACACTCAATTCTCCAACTCCAGGCATTTTCCCTGTCTGCCCCCCACCCCTCATGCCTGGAATGCCTCTCTCCTCATCTCTACCTCCTGTTCAATACAAGTACATAATTTTTTTAAGTTCCTGGACCCCTTATACTGAATAGTCATCCCTAAATTTTGGGAACCGAGAATCCGAAAACTTTAAATTGGAGCTGAAAAGTACCTTCAAGGTCATGTACCCCTTCTTTTTACAGATGGGGAAGCTGAGGCCCAGAGAGGGGGGGAAAGGGTCCTGTCAACAGTTGCATAGATAGTGGAGTAAATTTGTAGGATTTAGAGCTGGGAGGGACCTGTGAAATTATATTGTCCAACCTTTTATATTTTATAGATAGGAAGTTGAAGCCTAGAGAGTTTCAGTGACTTGTCCAAGGTCACATAGGCAGGAAGTGACAGAAACAAGGATTTGAACTCAAATCTCATTGCCCCAAATGCAGTGGGGAAGGGTAATTCACTTTGGGGGGCAGACTTAGTCCATGCCTTTCTTCTTCAGGGATAAGTTTCCCTAGATCATTCAGTCAGTCAACGTTTATTTAAGGATCCTAGACCTTGAAGTTGCCTCAGAGACCTCTAGTCTAATCCCTTCTAATTCTAATCCCTTCATTTTACAGTTGAGGAAACTGAGGTAGGAAGCATCAGAGGCAGGGTTTGAACCTAAGTCCTCTGATTCCATTGCCTTAACTATTGCACTGTCTGTCAAGGAGTGGTGACTCTGAGCTGGTCTGTTTGTTGCTGTGCAACAGTTTCCATAGGAGAGGAAGAGGGCATCCTCTTTGTAAGTGCTTGTTAAGCTTTATGTGTCGGACATTGTGCTAAGTCCCAGGGATACAAAGAGGTGAAAAGCAAGCCTTGCTCTGAAGGTGCTTACATTCCCATGGGAGAAACCATGGGTAGAATATCTAACTAGATAAAAGATATAGAGTACATAAAGGTAACCCAGAGGGGAAGGCATTAGCAGCTGAGGGCTTGTATGGGGGCTTACTGAGGCCCCCAGATTGTGGCAAGAGACCCAGGTTTGGAGTCTGAGCAGGTTGGCTTGAGTTCCAACTTTGCCACTTAGCATGTTACATCTTTGGAGCTCAGTTTCCTTATCTGTAAAATAAAGGAGTTGTCTGGTTGACCTCTGAGGATCTTTCTATTTCTATGTCTTTCATACTTTTTTTTTGGACACAGTCATTGCAAGACTTCATTTTGCTAAAACCATATACATTTGCACCAGGCTATGGCTTTTCTTGCTTTCTCACTGGAGTGTTAGGAGGTAGGGAAGGAAAGCAGTTGGCGGGGGGAAAGGCAGACTTTTTTGAGTAAAAGATTTTTGATTTAAAACACTTTAAAATAAATTGAAATTTTTATTTTAAAATAACATTTTTTTAAATGATTTAATCAAGAAAAAAAGAGAAATCTAGATCTTTGATAGGGGCAGCTAGGTGGCACAGTCAATAGAGCTCTGGGCCTAGAGTCAGGAAGGCCTGAATTCAAATCTGGCCTCAGATTCTTACTAGTGGTGTAACCCTGGGCAAATCACTTAATCCTATTTGCCTCAGTTTTCTCATCTGTAAAATGAGCTGGAGAAGAAAATTGCAAATTCCTCCTTCCTTTAGAAGAAAAAAAACAAAAAAGAGCATGAGAAGAGTCAGACACAAATGAAACATGACTTTAAAGAAGATCTTTGATCCAAAGACACTTAACTCCTCCCTGGGTCTCAGTTTCCTCAAATGTTAAATAAGACAGTTATGTTAGATGGCCTCTGAGGTTCTCTCCAACTCTAGAGCTGAGTCATATGCATTGTCTGGCTTGTCTGGAGTATACACAATCAGGCAGGAAATGTGATGTGGAGGCGCAGCTTTGAGGGCCAGGCTATAGAGGGGTCACCTGGGAGCTGTTGAAGGCCTTGGAACTGAGACTTGAGTGGGAGGGACAGAGGCAGCAGTTGGGGCTAGCACCTGAAGCTCTTGGTTTTCCTTTGCAGACATGGCTAACTTGTCCCTGCATGACCAGGATGGCTCCAGTGGGGCCTCGGACCAAGACACGCTGGCTCCTCTCCCACACCCTGGGGCTGCGCCATGGCCCATGGCTTTCCCTTACCAGTACCCACCCCCCCCACATCCCTATAACCCCCACCCTGGCTTCCCTGAGCCAGGGTATAGCTACGGTGGTGGGGGCAGTGCGGGCAGCCAACACAGTGAAGGTAAGCTTCCCCTGGGCCCTGAGATGGGCAGTGAGGCCTGGCAGGGGCTCCTTCCTATAATCAGACCCTCACTCTTTCTATCCCCATGCCTCCATTAGGTAGCCGGAGCAGTGGTTCCAACCGCAGCGGCAGTGACCGGCGGAAGGAAAAGGACCCGAAGGCCGGGGACTCCAAGTCAGGAGGCAGTGGAAGCGAGTCAGACCACACGAGCCGAAGCAGCCTAAGGCGAGAGCGAGCCCCCAGCGAGCGCTCTGGGCCAGCCGCCAGCGAGCACAGTGTCCGCAGCCACCACTCACTGGCCCACAGCCTCCGCAGCCACCACACACACCAGTCCTACGGGCCCCCAGGGGTGCCCCCGCTGTACGGTCCGCCCATGCTGATGATGCCCCCTCCGCCTGCTGCCATGGGTCCCCCAGGAGCCCCCCCAGGCCGAGACCTGGCCTCGGTGCCCCCAGAACTGACCGCCAGCAGACAGTCCTTCCGCATGGCCATGGGAAATCCCAGTGAGTTCTTTGTGGATGTGATGTAAGCGGTTCCCGTCCCTTCTCTGACCCCCGTCCCGTCCCCCAGGCCCCAAGGCTGGTGCCGTCACCAGTCGGTTCTTTTTACTTGTCTGGTAACTAAACAAAGGGAAATAAACTAAAATGAACTAAACTGGGGGGTTGACCACTGGTGGGGGGAGGGGCAAGGGGCAGAGGGGGCGGCCTCAGGGCTGCTGCTGCTCCTGCTGCAACCTCGGGCCTCTAACCCACCTCCAGCCACTGCCTCCTGTCCCTGGTTGTTCCCTCGGCTGCTAGCTCACCCCCTAACCATCACCCCAGAGTGCCTCCACCTCTTCAGGGAAGCCCAGCTCCCTGCTGCCCCCTGCACCCCCACCAGGATCACATGCTCAGGATTCCTTGTGAGAAGGGGACTCTCTTCTCTCCGCAGTCACAACAATTCAAGTGCCAGCTCAGCTCTGTGAATGCCACACACTGGCCCTGGCAGCCTCACAGGGACCTATACACCAGTTTACAGAGTGTGTACACACACACACACACACACACACACACACACACACACACGAAGATACTGGCAGCCTCACAGAGTACACACACAGACATGAACACAGGCAGTCTCACAGAGCTCACACACACACACACACACACACACACACACACACACACACGAAGATACTGGCAGCCTCACAGAGTACACACACAGACATGCACACAGGCAGCCTCACAGAGCACACGCACACTGAGACACACACAGATAGACACAAAAATATACCTACCCACAGAGGTGTATACAAACACACAGAGACATAGATATACACATGGGGAGATACACACACACCCCTACACACACACTGGGCAGACAGATAAGCATACCTACTCCGAGAGTCACAAGCTGCTTAGTACAGCCATACCTACATACTGGCATTGCCGGACACACACACACACACACCCACAGGCAACCTGAAACAGACACGCTGATTCTTCCAGAGGAGCTGTCTCGGACACAGACATAGGAAGGCACAGACTGACCCTGCCAGAAACCCAGAAGGCATGGCCAACCCCTCCCTTGCTTCCTGGGCCCTCCCCCAACACATGGTACAGCTCCCTCCTTCCTTCCCTCCCCCAGTCCTGCCTGCAGCCTTGACCCTCGACATCCTGGATCTGCTGCCATCCTCACTAACCTTCCCTAGACCCATAGAACTTCCTGCTCTCCCCCTACCCTGGGCGGACCTGATGGGCAGTGATGCCCTGGATGGGGCCCAGCCCTCCCATCTAACAATCTGCTGCTACCAATGCCCGTGTACTGGTTGCTGCCATCCCCCTAACCCCACTAACTAGCAAGGCCTCTCTCCCCTGAGCCTTAAATGTGTCTTTTCTTTCTTTGTTTCCTCCTCAACCAAGCCAAGAATTTCGGGCTTTTTGACTTTCTCTGAGCACCCAGCGTGGGGAGGCCCCGATCCTGAGGAGACCAGGAGTCCTGCCCCTCCTGCTGCAGCCACACTTGTAGCCCCTCAGTGATCCCTGAAGATGTCCTGTCCTACCACCCTATGCCCCCCATGATCCCCAACAGGACTTCAGGGTCATGTCCCCTACTCATCCCAAGATGGGTCGCACATCTCAGCCTCTTGCAGAGATTGGCTGATGCTCAAGGGTACCCTGTCTTGGAGACTCTCCTCTCCAGGGCCTAGACAATTTTTACATGTGACTCTGACCTAGGGCTGGTCCCCTCCACTACACTCTGTTTATGTTGTCTTATGCTACAGGGCTGGCCCTGATCCACTCCTCCCTTCTCCTTCTCCTCTCCACCCCCAATTCAGCCTCTGATGAACCCCCTGACATCCTCACTCTCCTCCTTTATGTGCATCCCTCAAATCACCTTTCTTTCCCTGAGCCAGCCAATAAGGTCCTGATTCTTCCCTTCTTACTCCCCAGAGGCCCTCCCTTCTGCATCCCCAGAGCCCCCTGGAGAGCTTTCTCAGGTTCCCCTGTAGCCTCCCTGCTACAGAGCAGGGCCCAAGAGCCCATTGGGCAGCTAGACTCAGGCTGTCCCTTGGGGTCTCTGGCCTTTTCCCACTTTCAAGTTCTTTCAATATGTATGAATCTTGGTCATTTCACCAATAAACACTCCCAGGTACCACAGCTGATGCCCTCCCAGTGAACAGCATGGGCGCTATGGCTTGAGTCTCTGACCAGCACAGACAGATGAGGAAAGTGGGAGACCCAGAGACGTTCATCCCATAAGTCTTCACTCCACATAGGAGGCTGTTTCAGCCTCCTATGCATGGGAGTACCCAAATGAATGCAACAGCCAGTGAGTGAGGGAGTGAACACATAGTATTTATTAAGTACTTTTGGTGCTTAGGATACAAATACAAAATGAAGGCAATCTCTGACCTCAAGGACGTTACATGTTAGAAGGAGAAGAAGGCACATATAGGAGAACAGTGACCCTAAGAACCTTGGAGTTGCCAAGAAGGCACCACATACAGATATCACTCAGTGCAACAGAACTAAGGGAATCCTGAATGGAATTCTGAGTGAGAGATACCATCCTTCCAATGGAGACCATCAGAGGAGGCTGCCCAGAAATGGCAGCCTGAGCTGGACCTTCCAGGATGCCTTTGGACCAGTGGAGATGTGGGGGAAGGGCAGTTCACATGTAACATACAGCCCAGAAGGAAGAAAGGTTCAGGGCGGATTTGGAAACTGGCCTTCATTGGGCCAGAATGTGCATCTTTCTGATTTCATCTTCCATCAGGAGTCCCCACCATTCCCCGTCTCCCATGCTCAAAACTATGGGTTATTCCCAATGTTCAATCATGGGGTAGGGGATAGGTCACTGAACTTGGAATCCCATAGTGGACATTTGCTAGCTATGTGAGCCAGCCATTTAACCCCTGTCTGCCTCGCTTTCCTCATCTGTAACATGAAGGGACTTGACTTTAGCTTTATGTTCCTTCCAGCTTTTAATCTATGATCCTATGACTGTACACCTTCCCTTCACATCCAATTCAAGTCTCATCAAATTCATGGTCAATCTTTCTCCCAGATGTCCCCTTCTCCTTATTCCCCCTGTCCCCACCCTAGTCAAGCCCACATTACCCCTGCCTGCCTTCCTTCAGTGGATGACAGCATCATCTTTTTCAAACATAAGTCAGGCCCTCTCACTTCTCTACTCAACGCTCACATGGCTCCCTGTTGCCAATTGAGTCCACCTTACCTGGCATTCAAGATTGCCCATAAGAGTTGGTGTCACCCCAGCTTCCCTCTCCCCACACCCCACCCCCAGATTTTCTTTTCTGTATGTACTAGATGCCAAGAAGGACTCTGGACTGCCCTCGAATGTACCCTGCCCTCTCCTGCCTCCATTCCTTTGCCTGGATGGGACTTGGCTCACTTCCCATGACTTCTTCAAGTCCAACTCAAACACCATTTCCCAGAAGAATTCCATGGTCCTTCATATTAGGGATCAGAATTCCCTTCCACTGTCAGTCAGCACTTAGGCACCACTGGGATTTGAAGTGGGGGGGCATGGGGGTGGGTGGGGAATAAGTATTTATAACCATGTGCTGGTACTGAGTCAAACACTTTACAAATAGGATCTCACTTGATCTTCACAACAATCCTGAGGGAGCTGTTATTATTTCTGCTTTACAGTTGAGGAAACGGAGGCAAACAGGTTAGATGACTGGCTAAAAAGTGTCTGAGGGCAGATTTGAATTAGGGTCCTGCCTCCAGGCTCATTGGTGCCACCAACCAGCTGCCTCAGTTGTCTTTGTATCTTTATCCCTGCATGAGGGTGGGGGGCTGAGGTTTATTTAAACTTCAGATCTAGAACAGTGCTCTGCATTCAGAAAGAGCTTAATAACTTTGTTGGACTGAGCGGAGGTAAGCTTTCAAAAGCAGATTCAGGGGCCCATGGTGGAAGGCTTTGAGTGCCAGACTAAGGAGAAATGAATGGTCTCAGCCTTTTATGGTGGGGTGGGAGTGGAGGGGAGGCTGGGACTGAAGCCTGGGTCTTCCTTCTCTGCAGTTGCCTGGCTGTGTGCTGCCCATGTCTTCCCTCCCCTCCCCTCCCTCCTTGGGTGACTGATGCCCTTCACTTGGTCATCCTCAGGGGCCGTCTCAGACTAAGGGACTGCGGCTTCTCCAGGCCCAGGAGAAACCTGAGAGAACTGACTTCTTCAGTGCTGAGGGCAAACCACAGGGGACTCTGAGGTTGGAGGACAGCTGGCTTGGCTTCTCAAGGGAAAGCATCTGGGACTAGACACTCCTTTCTCCAAAAAAAGGGTTGAGATTTCAGAGCTCCCATAAGTCCTGCTGAGGTCAAAAAATTTTACGTACTTACTATGCGCCAGGCACAGCACGTAATAGGGACTTAAAATAGTATAACAGGCCCCGCCCTCAAAAAGCTTCCACTCTATTGGGGGAACAATATGTGTGGTGAGGTGAGTAGTCAGGGTACCCTCTCTAGGCCTCAGTTTCCCTAGCTGTAAAGTGATGGTCCTTCATTAGGGTCCCTACCAGCCCTATGCCTCTAGTGGGCTTTTGTTGGCATTTTAGCCCAGAACTAGAATTACTAGGGGTGTGGAGACCCCTGGTGGTCAGTCAATCAGCCATTCAACACGTATTAATTAAGCATTGCTCAGGCACTCCAGGGAGACAAAGATAAAACCCCCAAAGTCCCTGTGGAAAAAACTAGGCAAGCAGAAAAATCTATACAAAATACATACAAAGTAATTAGGGGTGCCCAGGAAAGCTGAGTCTGGAAGGGAGGAACTATGGATGCAGAAAGAAAAGGAGAGGAGAAAATACATTTCAGGGAAGAGGCACAGCCTGTGCAAAGGCCTGGAGGTGGGAAATGAAGGGTGCTGTTCGAGGAACATGGAGAACAGTTCTGGCCTGACCATGAGTGCACAAAGTGGAGTGGAGAGCTTCCCTGGGCCATGTTCCTGGAGGGCTCTCTAAGCCAACAGGCAAGAGGGAGCCCTGGAACTTCATGAGCAGAGAATAATATGGTCTAAACCCTCACTTTAGGAATTGGGAGTCTGGAAAAGATTGTGGGGGCCTGGGTCATGTCTGGAGGAAGAGCCTGAGGGATGCAGCACTGGCCAGAGGGGGTCCGGGACCACTATGTTCACCCCTTTGGGCTCCAAAGGCATTTAGGGTTAGGGAGTTTCCTTCCAGTTCCAAATCCATGAGCTTTTTTTTGAAGGTAAAATGGCTTGGGTTCGAACTCTGCCGTGGGCAATCAATCAACGAGCATTTTATTAAGCATCCACGAGGTGCCAGGCACTTCGGCTTTCTGGGCCTCTGTTTCTTAATCTGTGAAATGAGAGGGCAGGGCTCGGAAGGCCTCCAACGTCTGTCTCTTCCAGCCCTAGGTCCTGGATCTCTGACCTCCAAAGCTCCTTCGGGCTCTGAATACGGGCTCCTACACGAGCCAGACTAGGACATACGTCGACTACATTTCCCAGCAAGCTCCGTGGGGAAACGGAGCGAAGCATGCTGGGAGACTCTTTTCCCGAGGGAGGCGCGGTTGGAGAAGGGCCCCCGGAGCCTGCTGGGAGCTGTAGTGCGGTGCGTCCTGCGCATGCCCCACTCTGGCGCCGAGGGCCCCGCCGGGAATCGTAGTCCGAGAGGTGCCGGTGAGCTTGCGCAGTGGGCCTAGCCGGGCGGGGCAGGCAGGCCGGGGCGGAGCCGGCACTGCGGTGAAAGCTGAGGCCGCGGGCGGGGGGCGGGCGGACATCTTGGGAGCGGCGGCGGCGGCGACGGAGCGGGACCCTCGCACGGATCGACTGACCGAGCGACCGACGGACGGACTGACGGACGGGGCCGCGGCTGCGCCTGGTGAGCAGGGGCGCAGCGGTGATAAGTGGATGCCCAGGGGCGCGGCGGAGGAGGGGGTGGGGAGACAGGCCTGGGCCCGACCCCACCCGGGACACCCCTCATCAGGAATCCCAGGTCACCCCCCCCCAACTCCCCCTTCCCGAGGGTCCCCGGAACCCCCCCAGAACCTGAACTGATCCCTCCGAGGCAAGGACGCCGAGGATCCTCCAGGTAACGCTGCCGCCGTTGTTTTCTCCCCCCATCCCCCCACTACGCTGTCCCTGCCCAGCCCCCCACCGCCCCCACCCCGGGGCCCGGATCTCCAGGACGACCTGCCCTCCCTCTAGGGAGCCGACTGACCTCTTTGGGAGAGGGCCTGGGTGAACCCTCGCCCTCCCCGCATTGATTAGGGCTGCCCCCTTCTCTTCCCAGACCCCTCTTGGTTAGAGCCGCGACTCCTCTCCTCCTCCACTGGCAGACCCCTCCTCTTCTCCCCCTGGCACGGACCCATTTCCCTGCCGTACCCCTGGGGCGAACACAATGAAAGGGCTGAGACAGCACTGGATTTGGAGGTCCTGGGTGTGAATCCTGCCTTTGTTACATAGTAGTTTTGTGACTTTCAGGGCAAGTCACTTTTCCTCTCCAGGATTAAGGTTCCCCTCTTAGTTAAAAATAGGAAATCACTTTCAGGGTCCCTTCCCAACTTCAAACCTAGAACCCTGAGTTCCCTTCCCTTGCAGAAGAGTCCCCCCAGTCCCTTGCCCTGGGGCTGACCCTTTGGGGACAGGCACTTAGAGACCCACCCGCTGTTTGTGGGAGGATCCTACCCTCCTATTCCCCCCTTCTTTCAGAAGGGAGCAATTGTCTCCCATTTCCTGACCTATACCAGGCCCTCCCCACGGAAATCCACCCGTCTAGATCTGAAGCATGTGGTCCCTTCCTGTCCCCAAAGGGTCAGGCCCTTTGCCTGTACACTCCCAAGAAGGGGCTCTCCTCTGCCCCACCCCTAGAGCTGTGGGACTGGTACCCTTTTCCAAGGGAGATGCTACTTAGCTATGGCTTTCCCTGATTCCTCTTCAGGACAGCCACCCCTAACCCCATCTCTTTCAGGAGAGATGCCTCCCCTGCATGTCCCCGTCCTCCCACTGGAGACCCCTAAGGCCCAGGCTCTTAGGGAAGGAACCCTTCATACCCAGGACCTTTTTTTCTACCTGCTTCAGTCACCATCTCCAGACTAGCCTGGCTGCTACCACTGCCCTTCTCTAAAGCTGACTCTCCCAACTCCATATTTCATCGCTCCTTCTAACCTTTCCAGGACCAAAGGCCTAACCCATCCTAGTCCTTCTAGGAGAAGGGTCTGATAAGCCAGGGCCCCATCTACTCTAAGCTTTTTATCCATGCAAAACCTCCCTGTCTCCCTACCCTTTTTCATCTAGAACCAAGCCAAGCCTGCCCTCCCAGCTCCTCAGGGGACATACCCACTCACTACCCCACCCCCTTCCCTCTTCACTCCTTATCCTTGCATTCCTGGGCAGTGTTCCTCTCCCCTCTTTCCTACCAGGGCTCACCCACCCTTTCCCTCCCCTTCTACCCACTTTATTCTCTGCCTGAGTCTTTATTGACCAGAGTCCCTTTCCTCGATTATTTCCTCTTTATCGGATCCCGGCCCTCTCCCGTTCTCCCTCCCTCCACGGACCAACCCCACCCACCCTCTAGGACAGGGCTCTTCTTCCCCTCAGTCAGACACCCTGGGGTGTCCTTTCCTTTTATGACTAGAGCCGTGTCCTCCCGCCTACACCACTGAGTTCAGCCCTCTTCAGAGGAATCCACCCTGCCCCCCCTCCCCCCCCCCATGTTCCCACTCTTCCGGATTTCCCAGAAAGAGTCCCCTGCCCATTCCTCCCCTGTCCTTTTTCAAGAAGACAACTTCCTCCAGGCCTGTATCCCCCTCCCCCATTCTGCTCAGAATCTGCCAGTCATGCCTTTCAGAGGCAGTTATGGGTTCTTGGAGCAAAGCTGAAATCTGTCAATTTTACTTTCCCTTCCTTAAGCAAACCCTTGGGGTTGGCTTCTCTCTTCCCCCAGGATGTTGGGCCCACTTGATCCTGGCCTACAGGGACCTCCCCTCACTTTGCCGTAGGTAGTATCATCTCCCTTTGGCTCTTTTGTCCACCATTATTGGCCTGAACCCCTTTTTTTCACAGTATAGTTGGGGGTGGGGTGGAACATGGAGGGGGAAGTAACCAATGCCAGGCTTAACCCTGAGAGGAGGAATACAGTTGGCCCTTCCTTAAATTGGCAGGATTGCAAGCCTTTTCTGTAAGCAGCAAGGACCCAGAAACCATCCAAGAAATCCTAGCATTTTAGGACCAGCCTCACGGACCACAAGCCCATTTTGCAGGTTAAGAAATAGGCCTAAAAAGGTGACTACCCCAAAGTCATCCAGCTCCAGCATTGGGCAGCTGGTAGCAAGTAATGACTTGTCAGTCATGAGCATTCTGGTCTCCTGACCCTGGCATATTCCCAAAGTCCCAACTGCCTCCCTAACCCTATCTGAGCTACAGGAATGGAGTCTAGGCTTTGTGCTCTGGAGTGGGAGTCATTCCCTTCCCTCCCTCTCAGCCCCTAGAAACTAGGGAGCTGCTCAGTCAGCTGTTAGCTCTAATAAGCTGCTTAAGTTTCTTGGATGTTTGGGGCCTCACCCTGAGGCCATCACCCCTCTGCCTGGCCTGCCTCTCTAATCTGTCCTGCCCACTCCTATCAGACACTCCCACAGTCCTGGCTGGGCCTGGGACAGGAGATTCCTTACCCCAACTGCTCCCCCTGAGAAAGCCTTGGGAAAAGCAGGGCATAGAGGGGCTGGTGCCAGGTCTGGGGCCTTGGGGCCTATTCAGTGACTCAGGGCTGCAGGTGCCTCAAGAGGACCTCTTGGGGGGCGGGTAATGAAGTAACTGTCCATCCTGGTGGGGGTGCTGTCTGGATGTGCCAGCTTTTCTGTCCTGTGGGCCTAGGACTGCCTCAGGGGCAACCCTCACCAGCTCCTGTCTTACAGATGAGGACACTGGGACTGGGGGAAGAGGGGCACACTGGTAGCAAGGGTCAGACAGCCTTCTTCCCCCTGCCCTCTCCCCACACCTTTCTTAATCTTTGGGTGAGGCAGTTGACCCTGGAATGGCAGCCCATTGGGCCCCTGTAGCCCTGAGCAGAGCCCCTGGACCTGAGCGTTACCTTCTCCTCTCCTTCCCTAGGTCTATTCTCAGAGCCATGGGCAGAGAAGACTGAGTTGCCACCATGATTGGAGGGCTTTTTATCTATAACCACAAGGGGGAGGTGCTCATCTCCCGGGTCTACCGAGATGACATTGGGTGAGTGTCTGTGGTGGGCTATGCATGCCATGCCCCACCCATGGAACACATGTGATGCTCGCATGCCTGCCAGCTCAGAGTGCCAAGCAAGAGGACTTAGAAAGCCTGGAACCTAGGCCTAGTCCTGCTTCTTTGGACAGTCTGGAAATGGCTAGGCCACTATGCACTTCATGACTTTGTAAGAGCTTGGCCAAAGCACTCTGGGCCTGCTTGGCACGGCCTTGGCAGAGCCTGGCTGTCTTCGGGGGCTGGGAGAGCACTCAGGCCATCTGTCCTGCCCAGAGATTGGGGGGGGTCACTCAGCTGACAGTACGGAGGAAAGAGCCCAGAACTGGGAGTCCTGGGACTGGTGTTCTGGGCCTGTCTGTGTGAACTTGGGCAAATCACCTGCCACCTTTGTTTCTGTTTCTTCATCTGTAAAAATGAGGGAGGTGGCTAGACTAGATGACCCCAAGGGCTCTCCCAGTCACTGACTCCACGATTCAAGCAGTCCTGTTAGAGGGAGCCTTCCAGACCAAAGAGCTGCTTCCCCCTTCTCCCACTCCTGACCCTTCCCCAAGCCCCGTTACTCTGAGCTGGATTCTTCTCTGGCCCCTTCTTGCCCTAGCCCAGGGCTAGGCGGAGACAGGCAGAGTCAGTGCAGCTGAGAGGGCTGGGGGCCAGAGCTGCTGGGCAGAGCTGGGAGGGCAGCGGCTGCCTTGAGGAGAATGACATTTGTTGTGCCCCCCAAAGGACTTGCTGCCCACTGGGGCTTTGCTGGGCTTCCTCTTCCCTCTGTCACCCAGGGCCTGAGCCTGAGCCGTGGGCCTCCTCTGTTTGTGTGTCCGTGTGTCCATGTGTCTGTCTAACCCTTTCTCTCCTTGCTGTCACTGTTCTCCTCGCTGGCATCATTTTTCTCATCCCATCTCATTGGCTGCCATAGCAATAGGTAAGCGGCCTGCCAGCTGCAGCCTTTGGCATAGGTGGGCATGGGGCATCTTGCCCACAACCCTGATTTTTGACCTCCCTCTTCCCCCCTTTCCCTCCACTTGCCCAGCAATCCAATCTTGATCAGGCTTGGGCAGTTCCAGTCCCTTCTGAATAGCTCTGGGTTCCCTCCCCACCCCCAAGAGTGGGCCATCTCCTTGGCTCTTTGGGGGCTGGCTAGCAGGGTGGCCTCTGGAGGCAACAGCCATTCAGAATGTTCATCTGGCTCCTCATGTTTAGTATCTGAGGCAGCTGAAGGCCTGTTTCACTAGGGAAATGCAGCCAGTATTGAGGAGGGCACTCGGGCTTGGCCTGGCAGCCAGTCAATAATTCTTAGGCCTGTCCAGAGGGTGTTATCTCTTTCCTAGTCCCTGGCAGCTGGTCATCCCATATATCTTTTCAGCTTGACCTTGACCCCCAGAAAGAAGGGAGGCTGCTCCTGTAAGAGGGGAGGGGTGGCAGTTGGGGGTATTGCCCCAGCAGGCTTGCTTCACTAGACCCTGAGCAGCCCTTGTGTCCCCTCCAGGCGAAATGCCGTGGACGCCTTCCGCGTCAACGTGATTCATGCCCGGCAGCAGGTGCGCTCCCCTGTCACCAACATTGCCCGTACCAGCTTCTTCCATGTCAAGCGCTCCAACATCTGGCTGGCAGCTGTCACCAAGCAAAATGTCAACGCCGCCATGGTCTTTGAGTTTCTCTATAAGATGTGTGATGTCATGGCTGCCTACTTTGGCAAGATCAGCGAGGAGAACATCAAGAACAACTTTGTGCTCATCTATGAGCTGTTGGATGGTGAGGGGGTGCCCAATGCAGGACAGCCAGGCCTTTTGGGGAAGGGGGCCTCCCCCAGGGGCCAGGCATGGATCTATGAACACTTGGGCAGGGCTCCAGAATACCCTGCAGATTCTCCCATCTGCTCTCATCTCTCTGAATTTCTTTGTAAAAGTAAAATCCTAAAGATCAAGCTGTGGAACTGGTACCTCTGGGCACAGCCCTGGAGAGCTCCTGCCCTGCCAGCCAGAGGCCAGGCTTTTCCCAGCCTCACCCCAGACAAGGTAGCCTCTGCCACTGACAATCCTCTTCCCCCCTGCAGAGATCCTGGACTTTGGCTACCCACAGAACTCGGAGACAGGAGCTCTGAAAACGTTCATCACCCAGCAGGGCATTAAGAGCCAGGTACCAGAGCCTTGGCTGGGCTCAGTCACATGCCCTGATGGGAAGTGTAGGGCCGGGCCTGGGTTACCATGGTTACTGACTCTTCTCTGAGAGGTTGGTTGGCCTTCTCCCAGCTGGATATGAGCTGAGTCTGCAGCCCTGCTTCGAGGAATTTAGCTCTAGCTCTTTGCTTCGTTGGGTGGGGGTGTGGGGGGGAGCAGGGAAGAGGAAGCGAAGCCCCACAGTTGGGGATTGGAGAAGGGGAAGTGTAGAGTCTCTTTGCCTGGGCTGGATCCCTTTGATTCTCTTCTGTGACTTGGCCTGGGGGCCCCAGGGTTGGTGAGCCATTGGGTGCTCCTCTGGGGCCCAGGCCTGACCTGCCTTCCTTTTCTCTTCCCCTGTTCCAATTCGGACTCTTTCTGGCTTCTTTCCTCTTCCTGTGGCATTTCTTCAGCATCAGGTAGGCTGGTACCTCAGTTTCCCTCAGGCTCCTCCTCAGGATTTGGGAGGCTGGGTGGGCAGGGGGTGGGAATGGGAGATGTTGGTGAGTTTCCTGTGACCCTCCCAACCCCCTCCATTCAGACAAAGGAAGAACAGTCTCAGATCACCAGCCAGGTGACCGGGCAGATTGGTTGGCGGCGGGAGGGCATCAAATATCGTCGGAATGAGCTTTTCCTGGACGTGCTTGAGAGTGTCAACCTGCTCATGTCTCCTCAAGGTGAGAGGGTAGGCCTTGCACGGGAGCCTTGGGGTGGGTGCCTGCCTCTGAGGCTTTTCTCAGGACAGCCTGACTATCCTGTCATCTTTCCCCAGGACAGGTGCTCAGCGCTCACGTGTCGGGCCGGGTTGTGATGAAGAGCTATCTGAGTGGCATGCCTGAGTGCAAGTTTGGGATGAATGACAAGATTGTCATTGAGAAGCAGGGCAAGGGCACGGCTGATGAGACGGGCAAGAGGTGGGCAGAGACCCTAACGTGCGAGGGAGGCTCTTGGGTAGGCGGGACCCAGTGTTCCTCTCTGTCCTGTTCTGGGCCTCACAGGAGCCAGGGCCTGTGAGCTGGCTTCTGAGTCGGGTCCCCCTCACCTGAATGGGATGGACTTTTTCCAGATTCTGGCCCAACTTCCTCAGGAGGTTGTTTCCTTCCAGAAGAACTCTGGCTCTGTCTCCCCTTTCTCCCCGCTCACCCTTTGCTTCTGCCCACAGTGGGAAGCAGTCCATTGCCATAGATGACTGCACCTTCCACCAGTGCGTAAGGCTCAGTAAGTTTGACTCTGAACGAAGCATCAGTTTCATCCCCCCTGATGGAGAGTTTGAGCTTATGAGGCAAGTATGGCAGAGTGGGCTGGGAATCCCCCTGGATCCTTGCTACTCCATAACTGTCCTGCCTTTTCTTTCCACAGGTACCGGACCACCAAGGACATCATCCTTCCGTTCCGGGTGATCCCCCTTGTGCGGGAGGTGGGACGGACCAAACTGGAGGTGAAAGTTGTCATCAAGTCCAACTTCAAGCCTTCTTTGCTGGCCCAGAAAATTGAGGTGCGGGAAGGTAGCTGGGAGGGGGAAAGGGAGGAGGGAACACTCATGCCAACTTGGGGCTATTGGTGATGGGCTCATGAATTCTAGGTCCGGATCCCAACACCACTGAACACAAGTGGGGTTCAGGTGATCTGCATGAAGGGAAAAGCCAAGTACAAGGCCAGTGAGAACGCCATCGTGTGGAAGTGAGTGGGGTGGACTGGGGCACCAGGAGGGCTGATGGGCAGGCCCCTGTGCGCTCCTGTTGGGCCCCAGCATGAGAGCGCCTCCCTCTTTTCCCCTTTCTTTGTTGGCTGGTCTCATCCCAGTGACACCTCAGAGTTCTATCTTGTGTAATTAACAAGCATTTGGACATTCATCTGCACATATCTCTGCAAGGTACAACGAGCAGGTGACCTTATATCTGTTTGACAGATAGTTGAGGCCCAAAGGGATAAGTGTGGAAACTTCCAAAGGCCTGGCTTCCAGTCTGGAGCCATCCTTCCAAACCACCTTGTCTCCTCTTCTGGTTTGTTCACCTTAACCTCTGGCTCCCTGGAAATCCCTCCAGAGTGTAGAGTCAAAACAGCCACATCTGCCTCTATGCCCTTAGGATCAAGCGCATGGCAGGAATGAAGGAATCACAGATCAGTGCGGAGATTGAGCTGCTACCGACCAACGACAAGAAGAAGTGGGCCCGGCCTCCCATCTCCATGAACTTTGAGGTGAGATCCTCAGGAATCCAGTGGGTCTGGCTCAGAGGTAGGGAACCTGTGACCTTGAGGCCACATATGGCCCTAGGTCTTCAAGTGCAGCCCTTTGACTGAATCCAGACTTCACAGAACAAATCCCCTTAATAAAAGGATTTATTCTGTAAAACTTGGACTCAGTCAAAAAGCCACATCCAAGGACCTAAAAGGCCACACATGGGTGGCCTTGAGACCACAAGTTCCCCACCCCTGGTGGCTGATCTCAAGAGGCCACCTCATCCAGCCCAACTTTTAGAGAGGAAATGGAAGCCTAGCTAAAGCCAGTTGTAGGCAGTGCCCGGACAAGACAGGGACCCAGAAGATCAGATTCTTTAATGCTGGTGTTTCACAAAGTAATACATTGATGGAGGCCACACAGAGTGTTCTGGGGCAGGGATTGAGAATACTCTTTGAGAATAAGAAATGGGGGAGCAAAACAAAGACTTAAGCCTAATTAAAAATTGCCACACATGTTGAAGATTTTTGTTGAATCACTTGGTCTTATTCTTTTAGAAGGAAATGCCCCCACATTGAGGTTGTAAGGCCTACTGCATGGGCTTCAGGCAGCCTCGAGATACAGCAACTCTGATCAGCCATTTCAAATTGGCATTGCCAGTTGCCTTTAAGGTGGGATCTTCCTGACTTCTCTCTGCTCATGAACTTTGGAAAAGTTTAATTTAGGTCAACCCTGAACTCTGCAGTGAGGCTCTGTGGAGAAAACAGTGGGTGAAAATACCCTTTGTCTTGGTGCCTGAAATCCCACCCCCTAAGCCCACCTAGAACATCTTCTCTGTGGCTGATTTAGTAATGAGGCCTATGTGGGTAAGAAGGAGAGATTCATTCAATAAGTGTTTACTAAGATGGTGTTGAGGTGTCCCCCCCAGTTCGAAATCCACTTCCCTTTTCTTGCACACAAGCATGCACTGTAGTCCCTGATCTCAGAGAATCAACATTCTGCTTGAGGAATAGAGGACCATGCATGTGCACAGACTGGTAGAATCAGAGGGTGGGAGTTCTAACCAGTGCAGCAAGAAAAGCCTCCAGGAGGAGGGGCCCATTGCAGTTCTCTTATGCAGGGAGAGGAAGTGCTGCCCCTCTTTCTCTGGGGAGTGTTGGGATGAAGAGGGAGGCCCCCTGACCACCTTCTTCCTCTCCAGGTACCATTTGCACCCTCTGGCTTGAAGGTGCGATATTTAAAGGTGTTTGAACCCAAGCTGAACTACAGCGACCACGATGTCATCAAATGGGTGCGCTACATCGGCCGCAGTGGCATCTATGAAACCCGCTGCTAGCTGCCTGGCCATGGTCTCACGAAACCTTCACCAACCTGGGTGTCCCCCTGGGGAGGAGCCAGGCTGGGCAATTTGCCCCAGCTCCTCCCTGTTGGTGTCTCCTCTTTCCCGCATCGCTGCACATCCCCTGCACAAGCCCCTAGACTAGGTTTGGACCGACCCTACCATGAAGGGGATGAACAGTGGCCCTTAGGTCCTGAAGTTCCCCAACCCTCATTTTGTCCGTCCCAGCCCAGCTCTGGGCTCTGTTTTGAGTTTTGTGACCAAAGCCAGGCCAGGGTCTCTCGAGTGGCCGTGCCTCTGACCCTCTCCGAGGGGTGGGGGGGTGGGGCCCGGGCTGCCAGAGCCCCTAGCCTCTGCACCTCCCTGAAAGGCCAGTAACTGCCTCCCACCCCCTTCCTCCCCCTCAGCCCCCTTGCTTTGGGATAGTGTGAGCTCCATTTTGTACACGTGTGACTTGTCCAGTTATCGACCCAATAAATTCTGTAGAGCGGAGGCTCCGATTGCCTTGTATGGGAACTGGGGGGTGGGAGTTGGCTTGGGGGCCCTCACGGAGGTTCACAGAGAAACCCAGTGGGTACAACCCTCATGTGTGGCCTAGACGTGAGGATGTTCTTACTATGGCCTGTCTCATGTGACAGATCCCTGGCTGGCCCTGGGTCCAGAGGGCAAAGACCAGGTCTGTGCCAACGAGACTGGTTTCAGCTTCGGGCCCTCGGGTGCGGGGAGGTGCTGACTCCGTGGGCCTGTTCCTTGGCCTTTCCCTGGAGGAGGGACCCTAGCCAGGGAGGTCATTGGCTACGGAGGGACCCTTTGGGGGTGAAATGAGATCCGGCAGGGGAGAAGGGAGTGGGGCCCAAGGGTGGCCAGTTTCTGTCCGCTAGGGGCTCAGGGTCCAAAGGAGGGAGGTCGGCCCCCTGCCCCGACAAGACTGCGGGGGCAGGGCGAGCTTTCTGTTTTTAGCTCCAGCTTGATCTCCTCGCGTGCATTTTCTGGCTGCGAGCGCAAATCCGCGGCGCGGCTGGAGCAGCCCCTGCCCCTTTAAGGGGCCGGCCAGGCCGGGCCCCTCCTTACCTGTCTGACCTTGGGCCACCTGCCAGACCAGTCCCCGCCTCACGGGACCACAAATCCCAAGAAGCATCTGCGTGGCTCACGTGGCTAAACCTGCCGGGGAGGGGCGACTAAGGAGGATATGCCTGCGCGGAGGATGCTGGGATGGGGAAGAGGGGGTGCCCTCAGGTGACTTCATCCGGCTCCAAAAGAGGAGGGGGGGGTCTTCCCTCTCTTACGCCACCGCCAGCGCCTGCGCGTTAGGATTCGGAGGGATTGTCGCCACGCCCACCCCAGGGATCCTGTGCGGGGGCGGGGGGAAGGGTGGAGCGAAGAGCAGCTGAGTTCAGTACACGGAGGGCGGGGCCGTGGTCTGCTCGCGGGGATCTTGCTTCGGCACCTGCAAGTGACGTTCGGGGAGGGGCGTCAAAGACTCGGAAGGGGCGTGACCTAGCGAGAGGACTTCGTGTCAGCGACCGTACGGCGCCTGCGCGCTAGGGTCTGGAGTGGCGTTGAGAAGTCGGAAGGGGCGGGACTAAAACTCCATGTCGGTGGCCGCACGGCGACTGCGCACGGGGATCCGCGCTAGCCTGGGAAGGGTCGGCGTGCGTTCGGGGCCCTCTTGGCGCCTGCGCGCGAGCGGCGCTGAAGGAGAGCGGCGTGGGGTGTGTCGGTGACTGCGCGTCGACGTCCTTAAGGCGCCTGCGCAGAGCAGGGCCCGGCTGGAACATGGCGACTTGCGCCGACATCCTGAAGAGCGAGTTCCCTGAGATCGACGGACAGGTGTTTGACTACGTGACAGGTGAGCAGGACCCGGGCGGCGAGTGTGGGAGGGGCTGGAGGGGGCCCCCGGCCCGGCCTGCCTGACCTCGGGGCCCCTCCGTCCGCAGGCGTCCTGCACAGCGGCAGCGCCGACTTTGAGTCCGTGGACGACCTGGTGGAGGCCGTGGGGGAGCTGCTGCAGGAGGTGTCCGGGGACAGCAAGGATGGCGCGGGCATCCGGGCCGTGTGCCAGCGCATGTTCAACACGCTGCGCCTGTGCGTACGGGGCGGGGGCCGGGGAGACTGAGGCATGGGGCGGGGGAAGGACATAGGAGGAGGAGCTCAGAGACTTCTTCCCCTTTTCATACAGGGATGGAGATGGGCGGGGGAGACCCGGAGATACCCCACTCTTGTTATGTGGGAAAGGACAATTCTAGGAGGAAGGAACCAGACACCCATCTTTCCCTTTGTACAGGAGTGAGGGGAAGGGGCCTGGAGATCCCTCCCCCTTCCCTGTATAGGGGGTAGACAACCTTGGGTAGGGGACCCAGAGACTCATCTCCCTATACCGTAGAGGAAACTGAACCTCCAGGACAGAGAAAGGGTACTGGATACTAGAGACCATCCCTCCTCTGCAAGATGGGCCCATGGGAGGGGAGGTTAGCTCACACAAGATCAGAGACTTAGGACAATGCTTTTACAGATGAAGCAACTGAATCCTAAGGAGGGAGGGAGCCATAGCTTAGAGATCTTTTAGTCCTTGATCACTCCTACCTTCCTTTCTACAACTCAGGAAATAGAGCCCAAGGGAAGACAATGACAGAGATGTGAAGGTTTAGGACTAGGAAGGAGCTTGGAGAGCAAGTTTGTTGATAACTACATTCTCCATTGGATTGCTGGGGAAAACTGAACCCCAAGAAAGAGAGAAGATGTAGAAAGTCAGAGGCTCCATATCTGGCAGGGACCTTAGAGATCGTTTGGTTGGTGTGCACCTTAACTCCCCCATTCTATGGCTAGGGATGTTGAGGTCTGGAGAGTGGGGCGGTAACACCTGTCTTTCTTTTTCCTGTTTGTATTCCCAGCTATGTGCCTGGCATATGGGAGCTTAATAAATAAATTTAGGGCTGGAAGGGAACTTGGACTCCAGGCCAGCTGAACCTCATTCTACTCTTAGAGAAATTCAGACCTAGAAGTGTGACTTTGGAACTGAAGGGAAACCCAAAGATCAGACAGTTTTTCATTCCCCCTTCTCCCCTTTCACAGGCCCAGAGAGGAGAAGCAACATTCTAGATCATAGGGTTTAACACTAGAAAAGAACTGGTCAGCGGTCTAGCCCAACTCCCTCATTTTATGCATGGGTAAAGTGAGCCTCAGCAGGGCAAGAGACTAGTTTGTAGCCACACAGGCAGTAAGTGGCAAAAGTAGGATGTGGGCTTCCAAATCTGTGGCTTTATCTATGGTACTTGAGGTGTCCCCCTTTTCCTTCTCTAGGAATATCGAACCCTCCCCTGTACCCCCTTTTCTGTTAGACCCTAAGCTCCTTGCAGGTAACATTTCTGTTTTCATCTTTACATCCCTACTATCTCATGTCTGATGGGTTCTTAATAAATGTTTGTTATTCACAGGCCACGAAGGCCTTAGCACTCTTCATCAGAGCCAATCAAACAACCACGCCATGGCTGTTGGGTGTCAGGGCAAGGTCCAACGGCATTGATCATCTGGTGTCAATTACACCAAACCTCTTTCCTCCTCCACAGGGCGGAACCCCAGAGCCAAGGACATAGCCAGGTGTTACTGGATGCTCCCATCCAGTTGTCTAAGATGACTGAAAATTATGGTGAGTACAGGGAAAGTCTTTAACCCAGCTCTTCCCTGACCTTAGACCCTTCCTCAGTCTTGTGCATTGTTCATATGCTCTACCAGCCTGAAAAACTTTACCCATATTTGGGGGCCTAGCTCACTGTGCCTTCTCCCAGTCTGTTCTGAGGACTCTCACCAGTGCTCAGAAATCTTTGGGTACTTCTATCTCTAATTCTGCTATCATGATTCCTCCTTCCCATATGTCCTTTCTCCCTTCCTCGAAGGCAATTGATATTTCCTGGGAACTGGAGTGGGGCTAGGATAGGTTAGGGTCAGGTGGCATGGTAGTTAGAGACTGTTCTAAGTGTGAAGTGGAGGTGACCATCTGCTTTATTTTTAGATTATGGCGAGAAGGTTCCAGGACTAATGAAGAGGGACCAGTCTTCGGTGAGGAGGGCAGAGTGGTGGAGGATGATTTTTGTCTCTTCTGGGGTGTGGGGAATGCCCTCTTTGTCCCACTGTAGCACTTGAGAGCCTCCCTGGGCCCCATTGTGTGTTGCTGATATTGTTGTGACACATTGACCCTGAGGGTTGCCCTGGGTTCCCCTGCTGTGTGGGCCCCTGGAAGTGTGACTGTGTCTGTGTCTTTTGGCCACAGACGGTGAACGCTAAGAAGCTGGAGAAGGCAGAAGCTCGACTCAAGGCCAAGCAGGAGAAGCGGACTGAGAAGGACACGCTCAGGACAGCTGGTCCTCCGTAAGCCAGGGGGATGGCGGCAGGCTGGGCAAGGAGGCGAGGGAGCAAGGGGAACTGTGAGTGATTCCCTGTTCTGCCCTCGCAGAGTCTTGGAAGAGGCTTCAGCTAGCCAGGCAGGAAGCAAGAAGGAGAATCGGCTGGAGTCATCAGGGAAGAACAAATCCTACGATGTGCGGATCGAGAACTTTGATGTTTCTTTTGGCGAGCGGTGAGGGGCTCTTGTTGGATATTTGGGACTGTGGGGCAGAAGTGAGGCCCTTTCTGGTGGCCTGGCCCCTTTTCCCTTTCCTCCTGGTCAGTCCTTGAGGGTCCTTGTCTTCACTTCTCCACCAGGGTTCTATTGACGGGTGCGGATGTGAACCTAGCATGGGGACGCCGCTATGGACTGGTTGGACGGAATGGGCTGGGAAAGACAACGTTGCTGAAGATGCTGGCCACGCGGAGTCTTCGGGTCCCGGCCCACATCTCTGTCCTACATGTGGAGCAGGAGGTGGCCGGGGATGACACTATGGCACTACAGAGTGTGCTAGAGAGCGACACCTTCCGAGAAGGGCTGTTGCGGCGAGAACGCGAGCTCAGTGCCCAGATTGCGGCAGGCCGGTGAGAATCTGCGGCATCCCCTAGCAGAGGCAGACCATCCCCAGATTCTCAACCCCCTTGGAGACAACAAACTGCCCAGCAAACAGCCTGCTGGCATGTGGAGGAGGGGCCCCTGGGTTCCACGTGCTCCCAACTAATTGCCTCTTCCCCCAGAGCGGAGGGTCCAGAGGCTGCACAGCTCAGTGAGATCTATGCCAAGCTCGAAGAGATTGAGGCTGACAAAGCCCCTGCCAGGTACTCACACCATCCTGCTATGCCTTTTCTTCTATTCCCTGTCTCCCTGCATCCCCTCTTCCAGGTTCCTTCTTTCTCTCTCCCTCCAGGGCATCTGTTATCCTTGCTGGACTTGGCTTCAATGTAAAGATGCAGCAGCAGCCCACGCGGTGAGTGTCCCCCACCCCGCCAGCCCTCGGGGCCCCTCTTCCCACTGGCTCTGCCTGTTGAACATGACCCACACCACCCTTGAGTCTGGTTGTCTCTCTCTCTCTGCAGGGAGTTCTCTGGTGGCTGGAGGATGCGACTGGCCCTCGCTAGGGCTCTCTTTGCCCGGTGAGTCCACAGGGCTCATGAGGAGGGGGCACGGGAAGGAGACGGGGCAGCTGAGGAGATTGTGTCATGGTGTCCCTCCTCTTTTCTTTAGGCCAGATCTGCTCCTGTTGGATGGTGAGTCCTTGGGGACCTTTGGCTGAGAGGGGAGGGAGTGGCCCAAAACTGGGGGCTCGGATGGGCAGCAGTGACAGGCCATTGGCTTTTCACCTTCGACCATGCATCTTATTTCTTCCTTTTCAGAGCCCACTAATATGCTGGATGTGCGCGCTATCTTGTGGTTGGAGAATTACCTGCAGGTGGGTGGGGCTGGGGTTGGATAAATGAGGAGAAGGGGATATCTCTGATCTCAGGCTTCTGGGGATGCCTCCCCAACTTGTGCCCGCCTTCCACATGACCCCTCAGACTTGGCCCTCGACGATCTTGGTTGTTTCCCATGACCGAAACTTCTTGAACGCGGTGGCCACAGACATCATCCACCTGCATAGCCAGCGGCTGGATAGCTACCGTGGGGACTTTGAGACCTTCCTCAAGAGTAAACAGGAGCGACTGAAGAGCCAGCAGCGCGAGTACGAAGCCCAGCAGCAGTACCGCCAGCACATCCAGGTGCGAGGGTGCGTGCTTGGCATGTGGGGCTCAGAAAGCTGTGGTGGCGATGGGAGCCTCACCCTCCTCTCCTTCCACCCAGGTATTCATTGACCGCTTTCGCTATAATGCAAACAGAGCATCCCAGGTGCAGAGTAAACTCAAATTGCTGGAGAAGCTGTGAGTACCAAGGGCCTGTGACCCATACTTTCTACATCCCAGGACAGTCCTTGGCTCTGGGGACTCTTTCTCCCTCCCTCCCTCCCTCCCTTCCTCCCTCCCCTGTATCCCACTCAAAGCCCCCACTGAGCCACCCCCTCTGTCTCCCTCAGACCAGAACTGAAGCCTGTGGACAAGGAAGCAGAGGTGGTGATAAAGTAAGTGCCTCATTGGCAGTGTCTAGGGCTGGAGGATGGGGCGGTGGGGGCCAGGCAGGAGGCCTCATCACCTCGCCTCACCTGGGCCAGGTTTCCTGATGGCTTTGAAAAGTTCTCGCCCCCCGTGCTGCAACTTGATGAAGTGGACTTTCACTATGATCCTCAGCACCCTGTCTTCAGCCGTCTCTCTGTCTCAGCAGACCTCGAGTCACGAATCTGTGTGGTATGAGCACTGCTGCTGCCATTACCCCCATTTTTGACCTGGGTCCGGTAGGGCCCTGAAATGTGTCATTATGCCCCTCCCCTCCCTTCTCCAGCCTCATCCCCTCAGCCTCTGCTAATCCAGGAAGCCAAGGCTTTCTCACTGCCCCAGTTCCATTGCAAGGATCCTGAAGGAAGACTCTAGGCCTGAGGGCCTCATTCCCCACTGAGGGTTGTGTCTTGTAGGTAGGGGAGAACGGAACAGGGAAGTCTACCATGCTGAAGCTGTTGATGGGAGAACTGACGCCTGTTCAGGGGATCAGACACGCCCACAGGTAGCTAGCCTCCACCCCTGGGGGGAAAGGGTAGCATGCCCAGTGTCCTCACTTCTTTTTTGCTGCTTCCCTGCAGGAACCTGAAGATCGGCTACTTCAGCCAGCACCATGTGGAGCAGCTTGACTTGAATGTCAGCGCTGTGGAGCTTCTGGCTCGCAAGTTCCCTGGTGTGTGGGGGTGGGGAATGGAGGAGGAGGAGGAAAAAGGGTGGATGCAGGTGTGGTGGATGCCTGAGGGGTTCCGAGCCAGTCCAGGGACCCGTATGATGGGCAGGGACATGTTCTAGGGCGCCCTGAGGAGGAGTATCGCCACCAGTTAGGACGCTATGGCATCTCTGGGGAGCTGGCTGTCCGCCCTGTTGCTAGCCTGTCTGGAGGGCAGAAAAGCCGAGTGGCCTTTGCCCAGATGACTATGTCCTGGTGAGATAGCATTGCTGCACACTTCTTTCTATGCTTCCCCTTGTCCCTTCCCTTCCTGCTCCCTGGAAAGTGAGACTATTCAGACATTCCCCTTTTCCTGGTTCCCCTGCCTGGAGTGAAGGTGGTCTCTCAGAGTGGGATGAACCTCTTGGAATTTTCTTTTGTAGCCCTAACTTCTACATTCTGGACGAACCAACAAACCACCTGGACATGGAAACAATCGAGGCCTTAGGCCGGGCCCTCAACAGTTTCAGGGTGAGGCCCAGTCCCCCCATCCACCAGCAAACCCTCTGAATGCATTTCCCATCTGCAGAGCTGCCATTGACCCCACCTCTCTTTTCTCATTCTCTTCAGGGTGGGGTGATCCTTGTCTCTCACAATGAGCGCTTCATCCGCCTGGTCTGCCAAGAGCTGTGGGTGTGTGAAGGCGGTGGTGTCACCCGGGTCGAGGGGGGCTTTGACCATTATCGGGACCTTCTCCAGGAGCAGTTCCGGCGGGAGGGTTTCCTCTAGGACCTTCCTGCTGGCAGGCCTGATCTGGGGCACAGACTGGGACCTGTGGGCCCCCCAGGCAGCAAACTTGCTTCTTAGGCCTCAGCCATGGACCTCCCCCAAATGGGGACAGCCTTATTCCACCTTCTCTTCTCCACCCCTTGCCTCAGATCAGCTCCCTTCATACGTCCTAGGGGGCACCGTGGAAGAGGCTTTGAAGATTGTTCTCCATGGAGTAGAGAAGGCTCCTGGGGCTATAGTCCCCTCCCCTCTCTCTGCCTAGGTCCAGTGTGGCCATCATGTAAATTAAACCTGCCCCCCTTTGGTCCCCCCAGACTTGTCTCTGCCCCCTAAGGTGGACTCCTATGTCTCTTGCCTTGAAAGGGAGCTGGGGCCCCGTGTAATGTCTGCTCTCAGGCTCTGGATTTTCCTAATGCCTTTGGCACAGATTAAGGCAACAGCAGCTGTGGATCCCAATCCATGCAGAGATTTCTGGAAGCAAAGTCACCATAAGAGACTGTGGCCTTGATGAACCCGGGCCTGGCAGCCACCCAGCCCTTGGAGGAGATAGAAGGCGTGGATTAGTGTTGCTCTTTTCTTGGCCAGGACCAGGAGCTAGTGCTCTGGTTCCTGATCCACACCCACTCTTCTAGACTCATCCATCCGTTCTGCTCCCATTCCACCTGCGTACCTAGAAGAGGTGGGCCAAAGCCTCAGGTACAGCCTCGCTGAGCTCGCTTGGATGGCTGGTTCTACCTCCACATTCATCTTCACCTAAGGGGAGGGTGGCCTCCTTGGGCCACCTTCAGCTTGAGTTGTGAATCAATAAACCCTGGCCATCTGGAGACTTAGAAACCAGAGGAGTCCCCTGGGAATGGCCGAGCTGAGCTGGACAAGCGGGGGAAGGGAAGGTGGTGGTTGCCTTAGGAAGCTCCAAATCAATGAAGTCTTCTGATCCAGGGGTTTTCCAGCCTGGGGATCTCTTGTCTATGCAGTCCATGTCCAGGTGGAACCCGGACACAATCCTGACCTCCTGGCCCCATCTCCCATCCTTTATAGAATTTGATTTCCATGCCCACCCTAACCCTCTGTGATCCCCTTTACCTGCTGCCCAAGCCCTTCCTGAACCTGCTGCATGATTGGGGGGACCTCTGGGGCCTCCCTTCACCCATGTGGCTTCAGAGCAGTTCAAACTTTCGGGCTGTGACCAGAACTTAATGTGTGCTGGGCTTGTGCCTCTTGTTAATGAGTTCTGTGAAAGGGGCCGCAAACCTGGCAACGGGTACAGCCACTTTCAGAATTGGTCCTCAGAGAGCAGGTGTCATTTAATCTTGGTTTTTGTTCTGCAAACTTGCTCTGTACCGAGACCATTTGGATGCATGCTGCCTGCCTTGAGTAGACACCGTGAACAGGCAGATAAAAGTATGACTGAGCATCCCAACCTCGTGTACATGTACAAAGGCAACAATGTAGCAATCCCTGCTGAAGGAATTGATGTTGGATGTTAAAGACAAAGTGCAATAGATATAAAGTAATTTGGCAAAGATGCTCACAGTGGGGAGAAAGCAGGTAGGGGTTCCTGAGGAAGTCAGGACGTGAGTGTCAAAGTAAGCGGGCAGAGAGTAGGGTACAGCAGCTATGGGAATGTGAAGGGGAAGGTGTAGGGGTGTTTGTGAGAAGCAGACAGGCCAGTGAGGCTGGAGCAGAGGACAGGAAGGGTGCTGTGTATTCAATGCCATTGAAACGCAGTTGTGAAAGGCTTTGGAAGCTTCACAGAATTGAGGCTAGGTCCTAAATACAACCGAATCACAGCTCATGTCAACCAGAGGGGAATAGCAACAGTCAGTTCTTTGTTTTAAGATAGGCAAATCTGGTCACGCTGCCTAGTTTGAATTGGAGATAGGGAGAACATCAGATTTCTTTCTGTTACGTCCAAGGTAAAGAAGATGCAGGATCATTACTGGCCTGTTCTTATTCACCAAAAATAATCTGTGTTCTGAAGTTTTCTCAGATCAGTTTTTTGGGATCTAGGGCTTCCCAAGACCCTGCCAGGGAGTCCACACAGTCAAAACTTTCTACACTTTTAGGATGCTGCCTAACTTGGTAAACCTCAATACGCAACCTGAATAAAAGCTCTGGAGAATCCTCACTCTTTAAGAGGGTCCTGAAACCAAGCAAGTTTGAGAACATCTTCCTCAACCGTTGAGGTTTCTAATGTACCTTGATCATACTCTACCTTGGGTCATAAACATGAGCTCTCAGGGAGAGCACATTTGAAGGCAGAAATTCCTGTTTTTCTATTGGTACCCAAGAAGGATTTAATTGACTTGAGGGGGCAGTACAGGGTAAAGGAAGGACAAGTTAGACTTCAAAGGAAGAGATGACAGTAATAGTTAACATATAGCATTTACTACGTGCCAGGCACTTGCCAGGTGTTTTACAATGATATTATTTGTTCCAAATGACAACCCTGGGTGGGAGGTATATTATGTAGGTCATGGCAATTCGTTGTTAGATTTGCTGATGAAGCCTTTTCTGTGTCTGCCTCATGGCACCCATGGGACAAAGTGAGAAGAGTCAAAGATGTGACCCTTGGCAGAAATAGAGAAGCAGATTTAGAAAGATGAATTTCTTTTGGCCACATTGAGCTTTTGTCTTTAGTACTAAAGATAAGGTTCTTCATGCTGCAGAGAAGTAGAGCATAAGTGGCCAGAGGAAACTGAAATCCAAGATGGGTAAAGAGTGAGATGTTGTTTTGTGGGAGTTGTCAGAACACTCAGGCAAACTCATTTCGTGGACAGACTGCCATCTCTGTCCACCTTTTCATGCATCCTGTGCAATTCTAGCCAATTCCCAGTCATGAAGCCTACGTGTGAAAGGCATTGTGCTGGGCCCTGGGAGTCCAAAGATAACGATGTGACGGTCCCCATGGGGACTCAAGCTTAAATAGCACCAAGGAGGGAAAGAGTATTAGCTATATCAGGAAGGCTTTATGGAGAAAGTGGCACAAGCCTAATATTGAGTATAGATAAATATTCTAAAATGGGGCAGCTTGGGTAAATAAAGGAGGCAGGTAGTAGAATGTCCAGTTTAGGGACCAGGTATAGGCAAATTTCAATGGAATGAAGAGCAAGTGTTTGAATAATGTAAAAAGCTAAGAAGATGGGAGCCAGATTGTAAAGAGGCCTTAAATGTCAGAATGAGAAATTTGCATTTTAACCCAGAGGTAATAGGGAACTACTAAAGAGTTTTAAGGAGGAGAGAGTGTCAAGATTGTGTTTTAGGAAAATTTTTGAGGGTGAGTGGGAAAGCAGAGAGGGAAGGGGGAAAACTAGTTAAAACCAGGCAAAATGTTCTGAGGGTTTGGATGATGGCACTAGTCAAGGATGTTGTGGAGGCAGGATCTGTAGGACCTAGCAACTGATCGGGCATGAGGAGTGAGAGAGGGCTGACTCAAGGTCATGAAACTGGTTTATTGGAAAGATAATGGTGTATTCAGTGGAATCTGAAAGCTTGCCAGTGGGGCAGGTGTAGAAGAAAACGTTTCATTTTGAACATGTTAAGATTGTGGTGGTGACAACATATTCCTTAATGTAGGCTAGGAGAGAAGTTGGAAGTCGTTTGCATGGAGATCGCAACTGGTCCTATAGGAATCAGTGTGATCACCAAAGAAGAGCATAGAAAGAAAAGAGGGCCCACGAGAGAACTTTGAGAAATAACACCACTCAGAATGGAGAAGGAAAACCAGGAAAGGAGACATAGGCAGTAGGAAAATGAGGGGAGAGTAGAAGGCAATGGGACAGATCTAGGGTTAACCAAAGCTGCATAAAGGTGAAGGAGGATAAGAGCAGTGGAAAATAAAGGTATTTGGAACTGGCAACTGAGAGATCATTGGTGGGAATATTGTAGGATCAATAGAGGCTTGGTGTCAGAGTAGTGAAAATCTGCATTCAGGACCCCCAGGTAACTAAGGTGAAAGCCAAGATGATTAACAATGAAATAGGTCATGAAGGAGGGATTGGTTTGGGGTGCTGAGACTTGAACAAAGGAAGGTAAAAGCACTTTGTTTACACAACCTCTATGACTGTTTTCACATATACCAGGTCCACTTTTAGGGGGCTGACATCTTTAAAAATTACTTTCTCTTGGGCACATTATTTTACTCTGAAATTGCCAAATTCACTTGTGTCTGTTTTGACAAACATGAGTAATAAGGTGACTGACTCCCATATAAAGTATTCAAGGAAACATACATATTGGGGAGAGGACAGTCTGTTTTCTGTCACCAAAAAACAAAAACAAAAACAAAAAAACCCAAACTTGTGCAGTATCGGGAACTCATAGGAATCCATTCACAAGATGCAGGAAACATAAAACATTCATAGCTCCTTTCAAAAGGAAATCTAACTCAGAGCTGTCAAAGGACTAATAGTTTGATATTCTGGTAAGTCTATAGTTCTCCCTTGTGATTGTACACAGGCCTCAGGCTCATAGTTTCACCCTCTGGTCTCCTTGGAAGGCAAACACATTTGGGTACTCCTAGTTAGGCAACTCATTTCCCACTAAAACTGCACAGTCTAAGCCACTGACCAAGGGACAAAGTGGTACACCACTTCTCTACCATCTCATGCTTATTCCTTCACTAAGCCCCAGTATTGCTCAGGAAAGGCCCATCTTTTTCCTAAGATGGCCAGAACCCTGAACCTTTTTTTTTAAATGGTATTTTATTTTTTTCCAATTACTTATAAAGTTTTCAACTTTCACTTGTAAACTTTGAGTTCCAAACTTTTTTCTTCTCTCCCACTCTCATGAAGAGAGCAAGCAATCAGATTATATTTCCACATTAGACATGTGAAAGAAGAATCAGAACAAAAGAGAAAAACCCCAGAGAAAGAAAAAAACAAAAAGTGAAAATAATCTATTTCGATCTTCATTCAGACTACACTGTTCTGGTTGTGGACAGCGTTTTCCATCCTGAGTCTTTTGAAATTGTCAGACCATTGTAATTGCTGAGGAAAGCTAAGTCTATCAAAGGTAGACACGATGTTATTGATATTATTGTTACTGATTATTAGCACAATGTTGCTGTTACTATGTACAAAGTTCTGGTTCTGTTCACTTTACTCAGCATCAGTTCATGCAAGTCTTTCAGGTATTTCTGAAGTCTGCCGGTTCGTGATTTCTTATAGATCATTAGTATTCCATTACATTCACATACCACAATTTGTTCAGCTATTCCACAACTGGTAGACATCCCCTCAATTTCCAATTCTTTGCCACCACAAAAAGAACTGTATAAATATTTTTGTATATGTGATTCCTTTTCTCTGCTGAATCAAAGGGTATGCACAGTTTGGATGCCCTTTGAGCATAGTTCCAAATTGCTCTCTAGAATGTTTTGATCAGTTCACAACTCTGCCAACAATACATTAGTGTTCCAGTTTTCCCACGTCTTCTCCAACATCTGTTTTCCTTTTCTGCCATGTTAGCCAGTCTGATAGGTGTGAGCTGGTACCTCAGAGTTGCTTAATTTGCATTTCTCTAATCAATACTGATTGGAGTATTTTTTCATATGACTATAAATACTTTAATTTCTTGTTCTGGAGACTTCCAGTTCATATCCTTTGACCATTTATCAATTGGGTAATGAGACCTCTGAAATTTTTAAAAATAAAAATTTTCATTTAACGAATCTATTTTTTCTCCAACCTCTCCATCCCCACTGAAAGAAAAGAAAAACAAACTGTTGTAAAAAAAAAAATATGCATAGTCAAAATGAATTACCACAATGGCCATGTCCAAAAAATCTGTTTCATTCTGCACTGAGTCCATCCATCACCTCTCTGTCAGGAGATGCGGGGCATGTGTCATCTTGGTTACTCATTGCATTGATCAGAGTTCTTTAAGTCTTTTAACTGCCTGTTCGTATCCTTTGCCTGTGGCAACTAGGTGGCACAGTGGATAGAGTATCAGCCCTCAAGTTAGCAGAGCCTGAGTTCAAATTTGACCTCAGACACTAACTGTATGACCTGGGCAATTCACTTGCCTCTGTTTGCTTCAGTTTCCTCATCTGAAAAATGAGCTGGAGAAAGAAATGGCAAACCTCAATATCTTTACTAAGGAAATTTCAAAACGAGTCACAAAGTGTAAAAAAATCAACTAAACAATAATCCTTTGATTATTTTTGGGGGGGAATGACTAAGTCTTATAAATTGGAATCAGTTCTTTTTATGTCTTGATAAAAGGATCTTTTGTAGAGAAACTTGCTGAAAGATTTTAACCAATTATTGGCTTCCCTTCTAATTGTAGCCATACTGATTTTGTTCAAAATCTTCTAAATTTCTATATTATTGAAATTGTCCTTCTTAATCTTCTATTATCTCATTACGTAGTCTTGCTTCCATCTTCTGTCATTTCCTTTTTCAAATGAGGAAATACAGACTCTCAGTAGCTGTTTGAAAATATAGAGACATTCAAGTTAAAGAATTCTGAAATTGGCACAGCACCTGGCATAGTTAGTGCTTGATAAATACTTGTTGCCTTACCCCTCTATCCCTCAACTTTTGATTTGAGGTTCATTCTATGGTTGAAAGCTAGATTAGGCTGTCAAGGAAATTAAGATTCCTGACCCATTCCTTTATAAAGTAGGCTCTGATTCAAGAACATTGTCCATGAATTCCTCTCTTGGGTCAAGTAAGCAAGAACGTATCTACCACTATTATATGCTTCTGTAAGATTATCCATTGTTGTCTCAGCTTCTTCCTCCTCTTGGGTTAGGAAAACCATTCTTAGATATCTGTGCTCAAAAACCATAGGTCAGCACATGTAACTCTAATGAGCTTCCCCCCCAAGCATCTAGTAATGCTGCCACACCACCCCTGTCTTGCCTGGGGGAAGGAAGCAATTATGCACATTTACCGACTTCTCCCCCAGCCACAACTGCCAAACTCAGGAAACAGATATATTTTGCTGATCATAACCCTTCCATATCTCATCCTGTGGAAATCTTGTTTATATCGATCCAGAAAATCTCTATAGAGGCTCTACCCAATGTGCTGAAGACCTTCCTCTAGTTCTAAAAATAATTGACATATTTCACTTTTACATCCCATTCAGAATCCACTCCCCCACCCCACCCCCGCTTATTCCTCCTAGAGGCCTATCTCTTGAAAAAAAAAAAAAGAGAGAAAAGAAATTTAATTCAGCAAAACTGATCCAGACAGCATCTTCTGTCTCTTCTTTGGGGCTAAGCTTGTTCTTGGGGCAGTTAGGTGGCAGAGTGGAAGACTCGTCTTCCTGAGTTCAAATCCAGCCTCAGACACTAGTTCTGTGACCCTGAGCAAGTCATTTCACCCTGTTTGCCTCAGTTTCCTCATTTGTAAAATGAGCTGGAGAAGGAAATGGCAAACCATTCCAATATCTCTGCCAGGAAAACCCCAAATGGGGTCACGGAGAATCTGACATGACAGAACAGCAAGCTTCTTTATAATTTTGCCACATCCAGTTTTGATTGTTTTATGATTTCTTTTTCATTCACATTGGTGCATTCACTGTGTATGTTGTTTTCTTGACTTGGCTAACTTCATTTTGCTTCATTTCCTGTAAGTTCATGTTTCTCTACATTTATTATACTTACCTTTTCTGCCTCCCCCATATTCACATACCCTAGTCTGTTTAGTCATTCCCCAACTGATGGGCAACTACTGTGTATCCAGTTCTTTGTATACACACATCTCCAGCCTTTCTTTTTTTGTCAGGGACCTCCTTAGGGTATATGACTAACAGCAGGATCTCTGTGTTAAAGGGTATGGATGTTTTGGTTATTCTAGGTCTTTTAATATTTCATGGGCACTTTGCCTTTCCATCTGTTATTCTCTGCTTTCACTGTAGGAGCTACTCATCTCCTTTGTTTTGTTAACATTACTTTTTGTGTACAATCATCATTAATGCTTAAAACAGGAAATGTGACAGCATTCAAAGAGTCATCACAGCCCTTCTCCTGAATAGTTAGCTCTATGAACAAGAATGACAAAGGACAGAGGATCTTGTTTCTAGAAAATATAAAGAGAAGGGATAGAGTGAGTGTTCTTATGTCATAGTTGTCAGAGAAGGTGCTGTGTCCTATAAGCAATGCAGAATTGAAGTGGCTCAAAGGAAAGTGAGATGTGCAAATTTAGAGAATCCACCCCAAATGTTCACACGAACTATTTGTGCCCAACCTGTGGTAGAGCATTCCAAGATCCTATTGGTCTGCTCAGCCAGCTGGACACACTGTAGCTTGACTCTAACATAGTGAAGTCATTTTGGTCCTCTTTGAGAACAAAGAACAGCCAATCAATTTAATGTGAACTTAAATCCATTCGCTATTCTGTTTGCCCTCCCCTAGACATGCTCCAGTCTAACAATATTCTTCTGAGATAATATCTACAGTGGAATCCAATACTTCAGATGAGTCTAACAAGGGCAGAGGAGAATTAGATTATTACCTCCCTATTCCTGAAGTCCATGCCTCTTAATACCACTGCAGATTTCTTTAGCTGTTTTGGTTGCCACATTATATCCCCAAATCATATGGAGTTTGTAGTCCCCTAAAAACCTCCAGATCTTTTTCAAAACAACTGTTGATTAATCATGCCTCTCCTATCTTGTATTTGTGAAACTGTAAGACTATCCTCATTAAAGTTAGGTGGCCCAGTAGATAAAATCAGGAAGACTTGAGTTCAAATCCCTCCTCAGATACTAGCAGTGTAGTCTTGGGCAAGACACTTAACCTCCATCTGCCTCAATTTCCTCAATTGTAAAAAGGGGATAATCACAGCACCAGGGTGGTTGTGAGGATCACATTTTAAAACACCTAACCCAGTGCCTGCCTAGCACATAGAAGACTCTATATAATTACCCCCTTCTCCTTCCCCCTAGTTTAATAAACCTGTCCCAAAAGGAAATAAAGTTAATTTGGCATGGTCCATTCTTAATAAAGCCATTAATTAGAGCTGTTAGTCAGTCTCAGTATTTGGGGTAATAGTTTGGTGGTTTGGATCCAAGAAAACTTGTAAAAGTTTTGACAACAGTTTCACTGTGGCATTATTGACTCATAATTTTGTACAGTTCATTCTTCATCAGTTTATACAAGTCTTCAAAACTGTTCATTTAAAAAATATCAATGTTATAGTATAAATTGTTCTGATCTAATCACTTCCCTCTGTGTCAGTTCACACAAATCTTCCCAAGCTTCTCTGAAACTATCTTACTTTATAGTAGTATTCCATTGCGTTCATATGCCACAGGTTTTTCAGCCCTCATTAATGGGCATCCCCTTAGCTTTCAATTGTTTCCATCACAAAAAAGTGGTTATTAATATTTTTTGCATATGCAGGACCTCTTCATTTTCTTTGAACTCTTTGGGGTATAGGCTTAACAGTGGTATAGCTTTATCAAAAGGCATGTACTCTTTAAGTAAATTTTTGTGTATAACTCCAACTTTTCAGAATGTTTGGATCCATTCACAGTTTTAAAAGGGTAAATTAATTTAACTGTTTTCTCACATTCCTACCAGCAAGGCATTTTTTTGATCCTTTGCCATCTGAAGTGATTACAATTGCTTTAATTTATACTTTTCCATTTAAATGTGATTTTTAAAATATGTTTTTAGATAGCTGTTGGTAGTTTGCATTTCTTTTTATGAGAAGTAGTTGTTCTTTGACCATTCAACTTTTAGGGAATGAGTCATAACCTTAGAGACTTACAACAATTTCCTATGGATTTTAGCTGTAACATATGTTTTATTGGAGATATTTTATATAACACCTTTTCTCAGAGTCTATTTCCTCTTAGCTGAATTTATTTTATATATTCAAAAGCAAATACAAGATTTTATATAATTTAAGTAAAAATAGAAGTAGAATATGATTTATGTAATTTTATTTTATATAATTATATTGTTTACATAATTTAAAGATGAAAATAGCCCTAAGGTGAACAAAGATGGGAAAAAACAACCAAAACAGGGCTAGTATATGAGAAAGGTCTGTGCTTGAGGTGACACAATTAGGAGAACATTGAAGAATGTTGTCATAATGTATCTGAAAGAGGAGAAGCTATCAAAAATGTTTCAGATCTTAATCAGATCGAAAAAAAAAAAAGGCAACTAAGAGAATACTACCAGCCTGGAAAGGCAGCTAGGTGGTGCAATACAATGCATACTGGCCCTGGAGTTAAAAGGATCTGAGTTCAAATCCAGCCTCAGACAATTATTAGCTGTGTGACCCTAGGCAAGTCACTTAACCCTGTTTGTCTCAGTTTCCTCATCTGTAAAATGAGCTGGAGAGAGAAATGGTAAATTGCTCCAGTATCTTTGTCAAGAAAATCCCAGATGGGGTCTGGAGAGTCAGACAAGACTACAACTGCCTTCCCATTTATACATAATTGTGTTGAGAATCATCTATTCTCCTATTAAGGACATCCTCAATGGGGAGCAGGCAGGTTTTCATGAGTGGTAGTCTACAATGGACCATATCCTTACCATCTCACAGCTGGCCAAAAGATTTAGAGGACACAAGATGGTGAGGTAGTAATGTATAGCACACTGGGCCTGGAGTCAGGAAGACCCAAGTTCAAATCTGGCATTAGACATTTCCTAGCTGTCTGAACCTGGGCAAATTACCTAACCTCTGTTTACTTCAGTCTCCTCAGCTGTAAAATGAAGATGATGATAATAGCACCAATCTCACAAGGCATTGTGAGGATCAAATGAAATAATATAAAAATTTATTTAAATAATATAAAATAATATAATAAATAAAATAATAATAAACAAATAATAAATAATAATAAATAAAATAATATAAAAATTTATTTAAAAATAATTTTAAAATCAGTAAAACAGCACAGTTCCTGGCACATAACAGTGGCTTAATAAATGCTTGCTTGCTGATTATGAAAAAACAGTCAATTCAGTCAAAAAAATCCTGCCTTAAAGACTCTATATCATGTATAGATCAAAATCGTTCAAGAATCTTGGACAGATTATAACAATGGATACAATCTGGCTTAATAGCCATAACATCAAATGAGGCATAAAACAGGGTGGCGTGTTTGATCCACGCTCTTCACAATAGTAATGGAAGAGATCCAGTGATGAGTCCAAGTTGATGAAGGATTCCCTGTGGATGATAACGACCTCCTGTTTTCAGTATTTCTGTTTTCAGTACTATTGGCATTAAAGCCTTACAATACTGTAGAACCTCCTGGAAAAAAAAAAAGATTTAAACCTGTTAGAAGAGATTGTCCTGACCATCCACACGGGAAAGAACAAGTGGATGGACTTTGTCCCCAAAAACAGATTAAATCTGCTTTCCAAAGACCAGTGTAAACCAAGAGTGGATGGTATCCTCATCTGGTCTTGAAATATTTGACCATTGCAACTCAGGAAACAAAAGTACGAAACCTCTCTCCCTCCTACATTTTCAGTACCATCAAGGTGGAAAGGGAGGCAGAGGAGATTAAGAGTCAGATTTTTAAATACTTTTCTAAGCATTAGTTTGTTTTGGGTACTTTAAAGACCAAGTGCCTAATGCACGGCCATATTAAACACAGGAGGAAAAGAAAGGTTTCGGATTTGGTATTCTTGCTGTACATGAAGTCAACAGATAAAAAGGCACTTGAGCCCAATAAATGGATGACTCACAGGCAAATAAAGGAGTTATCTGAATTGTTTTTTATCACACATCACAGGGCAGCAAGAAATTGTTTTCTTGGGACATTTAGTCATCTTACATTTTGAGCCTTTTGATAATAATCTGCAAAAAGAACATTATAAAATAACGACAGCTTAAGCTAGAATCTTTGTCCCAAAGGATGATAAGGAAGAGAACTTCTCTGAAGTATTGGATAAAATGGTCCAAATGAAGCACAATCATTACTCTTTTGGTTTAATCATTTAGCCACTTGGGAATTCACTCAATTATTCTATTATCTAGCCCATGTCTTTCTTTTTTGTCCATAAAGATATCATGAGAAACCCTGTCCAATCCTTTGTTGAAATTAAGTACTGTCCTCTGTCTAGTCTTTTGATCTAAAACATTATCCTCCCGGAGGGTAGCCACAACAGCTTCACCTTGCCTGTGTTTATCACTCCAGGCAGGGATCAGACCTGGTTCTTGAACACACAGTAGACAAACACTCAGGTAAACAGCACTTTGCACCTGTTGCTCCAACGAAACGTTTTCTGTAAATGATCATTGGCCTAGAATAAAGCCACAAGTCCCCACAAGGGGGCAGCATACTAAGCTCCAATAGGAACCCTAGCCTATGATTAGTAAACTACTGGCAGCAGCAACTGCATCTTTGGAATTCCGGAAATGTATGGGTGAGGGAAGCAGCTGCTGCTTATGGCCATCTTGAGAAAGCAAACTATGTGTACATATCCTTAAATAAAACCTATGAGAGCAAATGGAGTCCACCCCTTTGTCAGACCATGACTGTTCTGTGGGTCTAGTAGCTTATACCCAAACATTTATTTACCTTATCTTTAAAAAAATGAGGATAGTATGGCATGATCTGGTCTGGCTTTTAGTGATCACCATCCTCTTTTCTGAGGATGGCTTTAATATTATGGTCTAGAGCAAGGGTGGGGAACCTGAGGCCTCAAGGCCACATGTGGCCCTCTAGGTCCTCCAGGGTGGCCCTTCGGCTGAAGCCAAACTTCACAGAACAAATCCCCTTAATAAAAGGATTTGTTTTGTAAAACTTGGACTCAGTCAAAAGATCATACCCGAGGACCTATAGCCTCAAAGTCATTGGTTCCCCATGCCTGATAGAGTATTGTTGGAAAGAGAAGTCAAAATCAGTCACTTAGAATTTGAAGACACCAACTTTTTTTTGTTTTTACTGTTATCTTCTGTGTCATACATCATAGTATCCCATATATCCTTCTGCCTTCTCCCCCTTCTGAGAGTCATCCTTTAGGACAAAGAGTATTTTTTAAAATTTTAATTAATTCATTTGTTTTCTGTATTCAACAATCACTTCCATAAGTCTTAAATTTTCTCCCCTCCCTCCTTGGGAAGGCTTGCAATCTTATACGGATTCTACACATACATTCTTATTAAACATATTTTCAAATTAGTTATGTTGCGTAGAAGAATTAAACGAATGGGAGAAACCATAAGAAAAAAACATAACATAACATAACGTAACGTAACGTAATGTAACATAACATAACATAACACAGGAGAAAAGAGTCTGCTTCATTTTGCATTCCAATTCCATACTTCTTTCTCTGGATGTGGATGGCATTTTGCCTCAAGAGTCCTTTGGGATGCTTCAGATCCTTACATTACTATGAAAGGGTTAGTCTATCAGAAACAGTCCTCACACACTGTGGCTATTACTGTGTTACTCATTTCACTCAGCATCAGTTCATATAAGTCTTTCCAGATTTTTCTGAAATCCGCCAGCTCATCATTTTTTATAGCACAAGAGTATTCCATTATATTCGTGCACCACAACTTGTTCAATCATTCCCTAATTGATGGGCATTCCCTCAGTTTCCAGTTCTTGGCCACCACAAAAAGAGCTGCTATAAATATTTTTATACATGTGGGACCTTTCCCCATTTTTATGATCTCTTTGGGATATAGCCCTAGAAGAGATATTGCTGGGTCAAAGGGTATACACATTTTTGTAGCTCCTTGGGCATGGTTCCAAATTGCTCTCCAGAATGGTTGGATCAGCTCACAACTCTACCAACAATGAATCAGTGTTCCAACTCTCCCACAGACAAATAATATTTTTTTAGAGAGAGAAAAAAAGTCAATACAACCAATCAGCACATTGGAAATGAACAATTGTAACACTTGTGGACTTTTCACCTCCATGAAGGGGTAGACTGGAGGTCATCTGAGTCCCATTTGATATGATTTTTTGGTCAAGTGCTGTTCTTTCCATTTACTTCACTGTACTTACTATGTATATTGTTTTCTTCACTCTACTCACTTCATTCTCAATTGATTCATGTATTTTCAAGTTTTTCTGAAATCATCCTGCTCATCATTTCTTATAGAACAATAATATTCCATTACAATCATATACCACAGCTTTTTCAGCCATTCTTCAGTTGATGAGCATCCTCTTAATTTCCAGTTCTTTGCCACCACAAAAAGAACTGCTATAAATATTTTTGAGCAAAAAGTCCTTCCCCTGCCTGCTCCCCCTACTTTTTAAAAACTCTTTGAGATATAGACCTGGGAGTCTTTATAGTTTTATAGCCCTTTGGACACAGTTTCAAATTGTTCTCCAGAAGTGTTGGATCAATTCATAACTCTACCAGTGTGTCATCAAACCTTTATCATTTTCCTTCTCCATCATATTAGCTTATCTGGTAGATATCAGGTGGTACCTCAGAGTTGTTTTAATTTTGCATTTCTCATACCAATAATGATTTAGAGTATTTTTTCATATGACTATAGATAGCTTTGATTTCTCCTTATGAAAACTGCTTGTTCATATCCTCTGACCATTTATCAATTGGGAAATGACTCGTATTCTTATAAATTTGACTCATTTCTTCATATATTTGGAAATGAGGCCTTTATCAGAAATCTTTGCTATAAAAAACTTTTCCCCAGTTTTCTGCTTTCCTTCTAATTGTGGTTGCACTGGTTTTGTTTATGCAAACCCTTTTTGATTTAATATAATCAAAATTATCCATTTTACATTTTATAGTGTACCCTATTTCTTGTTTGGTCCAAGTTCTTCCCTTCTCTATAGATCTGACAGGTAATCTATTCCATGCTCCCTTTATTTGCTTATGATATTACCCTTTATGTCTAAATCATGCACCTATTTTGACCTTATCTTGGAATATGGTGTGAGATGTTGGTCTATACCTAGTTTCTACCATATGGTTTTCCAGATTTCCCAGTAGTTTTTGTCAAATAGTTATTTTTTTATTCCCAAAGCTTGAATCTTCAGGTTTTTTTAAACACTAAATTACTATGGCAATTTACTATAGTGTATTATGTACATAATCTATTCCACTGACCTATCACTCTATTTCTTAGCCAGTACCAGATTATTTTGATGATTACTGCTTCCAAATACAGTTTGAGATCTGGTATGGGTAGCTCACCTTCCTTCATTTTTATTTTCATTAATTCCCTTAATATTCTTGACTTTTATTCTTTCAGATAAATTTTGCTATTATTTCTTCTAGCTCCATAAAATATTTTTGGTAGTTTGACATGGTAGTGAATAAATAGATTAATTTAAGTAGAATTGTCATTTTTATTACGTTTGCTTGACCTAGCCCAGAGCAACTGATGTTTTTCCAGTTATTTAGGTCTCACTTTATTTGTGGGAAAATTATTTTGTAATTCTGTCTATATAGTCCCTGGGTTTGTCTTGTCAGAAAGACTCATAAGTATTTTATATTGTCTAGAGTTATTTTAGATGGGATTTCTCTTTCTATCTCTTACTGCTGGACTTTGTTGGTGATATATAAAAATATATAAAAATGATGTATAAAAATTTATGTGGGTTTATTCTATATCCTGCAACTTTTCTAAAGTTGTAAATTTTTTCAAGTAATTTTTTAGTTGATTCTCTAGGATTTCCATCTGGTCATAGCATATGATCCTTGTGAGATGTTTCCTTGCTAGTATTTTATTTAAATTTTTTTGCATCAATATTCACTAGGGAATTTGGTCTATAGTTTCCTTTCTGTTCTCACACTTCCTGGTTTAGATATCAGCACCATATTTATGTCATAAAAGGAATTTGGTGGAAGTCTTTCTTCACCTGTTTTTCCAAATAGTTTACATAGTATTGGAATTTGTTGTTCTTTAAATATTTGGTAGAATTTATTTGTGAATCTATCTGACCCTGGGGATTTTTTCTTAGGGAGTTCATTGATGGCTTGCTCAATTTCTTTTTCTAAGATGGGGTTATTTAGATATTTCATTTCCATTTCTGTTAATCTGAACAATTTATATTTTTATAAATATTTCTCCATTTTGCTTAGATTGTCAGATTTATAGGCGTACAGTTGGACAAAATAGCTTCTAATAATTGCTTTAATTACTTTCTCATTAGTGGTGAATTCACCCCTTTCATGTTTGATACTGGTAATTTGGTTTTCTTCTTTCCTTCTAAAAATCAAATCAATCAATGATTTGTCTATTTTATTGGGTTTTTTTCATAAAACCAGATTCTAGTTTTATTTATTATTTCAATGGTTTTCTTACTTAAAAATTTTATTAATTTCTCCTTTGATTTTCAGGATTTCCAATTTGGTGTTTAATTGGGGACTTTTAATTTTTCTTTTTTGTTTTTTTTTAGTTGGATGCCTGATTCATTGATCTGCTCTTTTTGTATTTTATTGAGACAAGTGTTTAGAGATTAAAATTTCCCCTAAGTACTTCTTTGGCTGTATTCCATAAATTTTGGTATATTATCTCATTATTTTCATTCTCTTTAATGAAATTATTGGTTGTTTCTATGATTTATTATTTGATTCACTTATTCTTTAGGATTAGATTATTTAGTTTCCAATTAATTTTTAGTCTGCCCTTTATTGAATGTAATTTTTATTGCATTGTGATGTAAAAAGCATTCATTTAATATTTCTGCTTTTCTGCATTTGGTTGTGAGGTTTTTATGCCCTAATACATGGTCAGTTTTTGTGTAGAGATCATCTCCTTTACCTTTCACTTCCCTTCCTTCCTCAACTGTTTGTAAGACTTCATCAGGCAGCCATTTTGCTTTCGTGCTTTTCTTTTTCTTTGGGATGTTTTTTTGTTATTGCCTTCTGTACAATGTTGTGAACCTCTGCCCGTAGTTCTTTAGGCACTCTGTCTACCAGATCTCATCCCTTAAATCTATTTTTCTCTTCCCCTTCATATTTATAGTGGATATTATTTAGGTCATGTCTATATGGTCTGATGGTTTTCTCTACTTTCTTCAATTTAAGTCTGAATTTTGCAATAGAAAACTTAGGATCTGAGGCACAGTCAGCACCAGGTCTTATTTTAACTGACAGTTAAAACTGACAACTTCTCCATCTCTGGCTGCAAAATACATAATCAATTTGATTTGTATATTGACCATCTAGTGATGTCCATGTGTAGAGTTGCCTTTTGGGTTATTGTAAAAGACTGTTTGTTAGGACCAGTGTGTTATCTTGACAAATCTCTATTTAGTCTTTCATTTTGTACTCCAAGGCCAAACTCACCTCTTATTCCAATTATCATTTGATTTCCTACTTTAGCATTTCAATTCCCCATAATGAATGTGACATTATTTTGATGTTATTTCTAGCAAATCTTGTAGGTCTTCTACTTTGGCCTCTTCAGCATTAGTCATTGGAGCAGAAACTTGTATTACTGTGATGTTGAACAATTTGCCTTCAATTCAAACAGATATCATTCTGTCATTTTGAGATGATTACCCCAGTACTGTTTTTCTCACCCTTTTATTGACTATGAGAGCTATTCCATTTCTTCTAAGGGAGTTTTGCCTCCGGTAGTATAGGTAATGATCATCTGAATTAAATGCACCCATTCCCATCAATTTAAGTTCACTTACATGGATGTTTAATCTTTCCATCTCCTGTTTGCCCACATCCAGTTTAGTTTGATTCATAACTTTTACATTCCAGATTTCTATGCAATACTGATCTTTACAGCACCAGACTTTCCTTTCATCACCAGACACACCTACAGCTAAGCTTCCTTTCCACTTTGGTCCCACCCATTCAGTTGTCCTCTGCTCTTCCCTGATAGTCTATTAGACAGCTTCCAGCCTGAGGGGCTCATTTTCCAATGTCATCTTTTGTCATCTTAGACTGTCCATGGGGTTTTCTTGGCAAAGATACTGGAGAGGTTTGCCATTTCCTTCTCTAATGGATTACCTTTTGTCAGACTCTCCACTATGACCTATCCATCTTGGATAACCCTAAGCATGGCATAGCTCATAGTTTCATTGAGCTACACAAGGCCCTCTACCATAATAAGGCAGTGATCTAGGTGGGAGGAAATATAATCTTCAATACCAAACCCTAATCAGAGAAATTGATACAAAGACTTTTCTCCATTCAACTACTTCCTTCCATATTCTAGAGACATTAATTTTGTTTTGCAGAAGTTTTTCAGGTTCAAGTAATCAGTTATCTCTTTTGTTTTGTAATGGCTTCCGCTTCTTTTTTAGTTAAGAATATATCTCCTCCTTCTAACTGTGAGAACTACCTAATCTATTAATACCTTCCTCACACTTTTGAAAATCAGGACATCAGCTCATCTGTAATCCTTTGCTAACTATACTGCTTTCCAGGATTTTTAAAAAATATATCTTATTTTTACTGATTTCTGTTTTTACGATACATTGATTTCTAAATACATCCTTCCCAATACCCCTTCCCAGGAAGCCATCTCTTGTCACAAAGCTTTTTTTAAAAAAGCCATTCATCAATACTAACCAATGGCCTGACCATGGCTAATAGCATATTCAATATTTTACAGCCATGGTCCCTTACCTATGCAACGCTGGGAAAGAGGTGAATGTTCTTGATCCTCTCCTTGGGCCAAGCTAGATCATCATAATTACTGGGGTTTTATTTCCCTTTTTTGTTTTTGCATTTATATTTTTGAAGTCTTTGCATTCTGCTGACTTCATTCTGCATAAGTTCATGTTTCATATTTGTCCTTTCTTAATGGCATAATAATGCTTCACTATATTCATAAGTATATATTTCATTTCCAGTTCTTTGCTACTAGAAATAGTGCTGCTATGAATAGTTGGGCTTATATGAGGCCTTGCTTTCTATCTTTGACCCTCATGAGATGTGTGCCTAGCAATGGCATTTCTGTGTCACTGCCTTGGACATTTAAGTTACACCTTCAAACATAATTCTGAATTGCTTCTCACAGTGGTTGGGCCAGTTCACAACTCTACCAACAATGTATTAATGTCTTTGTCTTTCCATAGCCCTTCTAGCAATGACTATTACCATCTTCTCCAATTTTCTAGTGAAACCTCAGAGTTGACATGATTTGCATTTCTCTTATTATTACTTTAGAACAATATTTCAGAAGTTTGTTAACCACTGGAAATTCTTTTTCTCCAGGATTTTCAAGTTTTACTGAAAGAAGTCAGTGGGCCTTGTGCTTCAGGCAGGGGTTGAACTAAATCAGGGATTTTTAAACTTTTTCCATTTGTGATTCCTTTTTGCCCGAGAAAGTTTTAGGCAACCCTGGATATATAGGTATATAAATAGGCATAAAAATCAAACGTTTACTGATAACAAAGCATAAAGAAATGTATTTTAAAACAATTCTTTCATATGCATATAATTTTACCATTTATTAAAGATGAAAACAAATTTGCATGCTAATGAGGAGAATGTGTTTATTTATGTTTACATAAAGAATTAAATCTTGGCAGAATATTTGATATTGTAGGACATAGAGCATTTTCAATGTTTTTCAAAGTCGATCGATAGTTTGATTTTATAATGGTCTATGCTGAGAACACTGCTCTGCATAAATATGTAGTACACAATGGCAGAAATATATTTAGAGCCATTTTAGAAATTTTTGGAAATTCTGCCCTAATCCAAAGTAAAAATTCATTTAACAATTTTGTATGTACAGTAAAAACACTAGAATTCATAACATGCAATAATCTTGAATCTGAGTCAAGGTTTTCTGTTAGCATTTGTTGGAGTTTTGTGGCATGAAGACATGTGCAGTGCATAGTATGCATATTGTGTGTTCAGAACCAGCGCAGGCAAGTACTTCCAGAAACACCTCAAAATCATTACGTGTTTGATTTTTAATTAATTTTTGGTCACTGTGCATTCAGAAACCTTTTATTGCTGCCAAATTTTTTGAACCCCACATTCAGTTACAAGGCCCCCCGAGGGGTCACAACCCATGGTTTCAGAAGCGCTGGCCCAAATGACCTCTGAGGTCCTACATGTTTGGGGGTTCTATTGTACATACTTTCATTAATTCTTAACAGACAGAAGGAGATGAAAAATAACTGAAATCCCTTGATATATGTTTCCCATAACTCATGACTTACTAAACTTATTCTGTAATGATGTCCCTCAGTCTTATTTTAAAATATTGATTTCTGTTTTGTTTATTTGAATATATTCCACTAAAATCCTACCTCAAAGTCTTATCATGACATGGAAGTGATCCTGGGTTCTCAAAAGCTCTGGCAGCAAGAAGCAAGGACTTAAAAGTCCTACTAAACACAAAAGCCTTCAGGTTTGCATCTGGTGAAAAGTATTCCAGGCCTCACTCCATGTGGAGCAAGGGACTTTTCACATTGACCAGGCAGCCAGTGACAAATATTTTGACCACAATGATTCTTTAAGTTAACTATAGGATACTTATTCTAGCATAATCTATTTTTACCATACCCACTAGTGTTGCCATGGAAACTGAGGTGTAGTAGGAAGAAACCTGCCTGCTACTGAGCAGTTTGTTCAGAGTTTCTGAGGTTCCTGACCCTTTAAATGAACTTCTGGGAAGAAGGAGAATGCCACAATGGGCAACTTCAAGGGAGTCACCGTATGGATCTGACAGACGGGCAGAACAGTAGTTCCATAATCAGTAATAAGCACTGATTAAGTTCCTACTATGTGCTAGGCTCTGTGCTAAGCTCTGGAGATGCAAACAAAGGCAAAAGACAGTCCCTGCCCATTAGGAGCTCACATTCCAATTCCAGTGTGAAGGTGGGTGAGATGTACCACCCGGTGGTACATGAAGAGAGGCGATTGGTTCAGGAGCTGAAGACAGATTGGGACTTTGATGACTGATCAGATGTGAACAGGGAAGCCCAGCCAGTGGCTTTCTCCTCCACTCTTCCTCCCTGAAGAGAGAAGAATAATGTCTACAGCTGACAGTTCAGCTTTTCACTATTCTCTTTTGTCCTTTCTTGGATGCATCAATTTGTATTTCAAGTTTTTATTTTCCTACCCCATTGCATTTTATGTTTCTACTATTTAATGAGCTATTATAAATAATATCAGCCTCCTTCCCACAGAGACAAGCACTGCTGTATCCTGAAGAAGCTTGGGAATCTAGAAGACTTACATTTTAGCATTTGATAAAGAATGTGGGAACATTTCACTGTGACTGTGATGACTTACCTCCCATGGCCAAAGGAAGATGGAGTGAAGCACAAAAGGGAATTTCTTTGCTAAGATGACTTTTTATCTTGCAAAAAGACATCAAGAGATTTCTTGAGGAGAGGCTTTATATTGGCTATCCTAAGAAAACTAAATGGTGGTTCCATTTCTATAATTGAGGAGAAGCCAGTAGCAGTAGAGATGGCTCAAGTTGAATTCACTTGTGCTTTTTTTCATAGAGGATATGTTGTAAATAATCATTCATGTCTCTCTTTTATCACTGATAGACCCTTAATAAAATAGCAGAGACTTTAACTTTGAACTTTATTTAGACCTAGGAGATGAGAGGAACAGAAACAGAAAGAAAGACAGAGACGAGCAAAAGCTTATGGAAAATAGAGTGTAGTTTATTAAATAAATAAAATTGAATGAAGTGGGATTGAGGCTCAGAGCTAAACGATTAGTGAGAAAGATTTTGCAAGTTCAGTAACTTATATGGAAACATCAGAACCTATCCTTTGATTGTCCTACAACTTAGAATGAGAGTAAGGGAAAAAAAAAGAGAGAGAGGAGCCCACCCTATCTAAGCTACACGTAGAAAGGCCAGATCCTGAACAGTGTGAAAAAAAAAAACCCAAAAACCTAACCTACTGGCCAAAAAACCTAAAATAAAACACAAACAAATCCCAATAAGTTCTTCATTATTGAGTTGCATAGAGAAGAGCAGAGAGAAGAAAAATTCCATCCTTTTAATTTTTTAAAAGATTTTTTAAAATGTTGAACTTAAGCACCAAATAAAATGAGAATTTCCATATATATAACAGAGCAGAAAGAGAGCATGTACATGAAACCATGAATCTGTAAAGTACAGTTTACTTCTCTTTTTCGAATATGTGATAAATTCAACATGGAACCTGCAAAGCTGTCTGTTCTCTTCTGTGCATTTGAAAGTGTTTCAGTGACCTTTTCTGTTATCTCCTTTCCTTCCTTCCCTCATTTCTTTTTTCTTCCTTCCTTTCTCCTTTACTTCCTTTCCCCTTTCTCTTTCCTTCCTTCCTTTTTTCCTTCCTTCCTTTCTTCTCTCTTTCTCCTTTTCTGTCTTTCTTTTTTCTTTCCAGAGCCCCTGTCTTCCTTCTAGCCCCCAATAGGAAAAAAAGTGACCTTTGAACTAATATACAATCAAGAAAAACAAATTCTCACAGTGGTAATATCAAAAAATCCTGCACCCCAAGTCTACCACCTTTCTGTTAGAAAGTATGGCATGCCTTATTAATGATCCTCTGAAAACACAGCTGGTCACTGTATTTATGGATTAAAATTCTTAAGTCTTTGAAAGTTATTTTTCTTTACAATGTTGCTGTAGCTGTATAAATTATTTTCCTGGTTCTTAATTCATTCTGCATCTGTTCATACAATTCTTCCATTTCTTATGGTGAAATAATATTCTATTATATTCATATTCCATGATGTGTTCAGTCATTCCTCAGCTAATGGACACTCCCTTTGTTTCCAGTTCTTTTCTATAATAGAAAGAGCTACCATAAATAATTTTGTACACATGGGTCCTTTCCTTATTTCTTGGATCTGTGAGAAAAATAAGTCTAATGTTGGTGTCTTAATGGGGTCAAAGGGTATATGTATAGTTTAGTAACTTTGAGAGCATAGTTCCAAATTGTTTTCCAGAATGACTGGATCAATTCACAGCTCTACCAATGATAGATTTCCTGAAGCCTCTCCAAATTTTTGTCAATCTAATATATGTGAGGTGAAATCTCAGAGTTGCTTTAATTTTGTGTTTCTCTAATTTTTAGCTGTTTAGATCATCTTTCATATGGCTATTGATAGTTTAGATTTTTTCCCCTCAAAAACTGCCTGTTCTTATTGTTGAATCATTTATTCATCGATCTCATCTGTTTAAAGGAGACAGAGAAAGGCTGTTTTTCCCTCAGCAGGTGTGTGTGTGTGTGTGTGTGTGTGTGTGTGTGTGTGTGTGTGTGTAGGGGAGGGGTGAGTCAAATAGAAAGTCTAAGATTTTAACAACCCTGCAGCAGATTGCATAAGTCCAATTTCAACCTTAGACCCTTTTTCCCTTCTCCTTCTGTAAACATAAAGAGCCATAAAAGAGTGCTATGAAAGTCAAGCCCAAATGACTTCCTGAGAGACCAGACCAGCCCTAGAGTGAAGACCTGGTGTCACTGGGCTGAGCTGGGGAGGCAGAAGCTCTGTAAGGCCTATCTGGATCCGAAGTTCTTAGCTTTGGGTGGGGAGGTGGTGGGGGAAGTCAATGACATCTGCCCTCAGTCAACAACTTTGCCAGTGCAGCTTTGGAAGTCATTGTCATAGAGGCAATAATGAGATCCATGACAGGAATGAATGCATGAAAAGGAGAGAGAGAAATGAAAAAGGGCTTTGGAAAGAATCTTGGGAAGGCTCTACACTTGAGGAGGGAATGAGGACACTAAGCCAGCAAAGAAGATGAGTTTAAAGGGGATGGGAAGGCTGTTTTTCCCTCAGTATAAGATGTGTGTGTGTGTGCGTGTGTGTGTGTGCGCGTGCACCCATGTGCATGTATAGTGGGGGAGGAGGAGCAATGAGCCAGCAAAGTCAGCTGAGAAGAGGTAAAATTCATGGAAGCCAAGGGAAAGAAGAATATCCAGGACGAAGGAGTAGTTAATGGTAGGTCAAGAAGTATGAGGACTGAGAAAAGACAATGACCTTGTAGAGGGCAGTAGTGAGGGCAGAACCAAATATGAGAGGCTGACGAGAGGTGAGAAAGTGGACGTGCTCATATAGACAGTGGCATTTTCTGTTGGATGTTTTGCTTTTGCCATGACTTTTTCAGTACAATTTAAGGAGGGAAGAAATGCTATCTATCCCCAGACACATTAGTGATGACGGGTGATGGCGCCAGTGCGAAGGTCATTGAGAGCACATCTCCACTAATCATCTTAGGTAGAATGTAGAGAGGTGTGAGTCTGGAGATATGTGACAAGATGGAGTCTATTTTGGCAGTCAATGAAGGAATTTTCTTTTAACTCTCCTTTTGCATTTGCTTTCTTGTGATTTAATCTCACTGTTTCTCTTTTGTCAATTGCTCATCTTTCCAGGGCTTTCTAGTCCCTGATTACAGACATTAGCAATGTCAGCTGAATGTTCTTTTTTTTTTTAAATTGCATTAATGTCCTTTAAAAGTGCATTTTGTTGATGCCTTTTATATTTACATGGTCATCATTTCCACCCACCTCCTTCCAGACTGAACACTCTCTTTTGACAAAGAAACACCATTAAGCAAACATCTGATATGGTTGGGAAATGTAGGCTATTCTGTAGGATATTCTGTCCTTTGGTCCCCTAATTGGGGAGTTTTATTTCATGACTCGTTTCCCATAAGTTTCAATGATTTTCAATTTCCTAAGAATTTTACTTCCTTTCTGTTGAATCTTTTCATTTACATTGTTGCAATTATTATGTAGAGTTCTGACTTGCATTTTGTTGCATGATGATATCCCATTAGATTCACCTATCTTAGTTTATTTCCTAATCATTAAGGACCCACTTTGGTTCAAGGTGTTTGCTACCACTATAAATGTGTATGAACTATACTGGCTGCTTGTTCATCTTTGACCTCCATGGTGGTTGATATAAACTCCGTAGGAGCGTTGCTGAATCAAAGGGTATGGACAGTTGAATTATTTTTCTTGCATAATCCCCAACTGATATCCAATATGGATGGGCCACTCACTATCAACATTGTGTGCTTGTCTTCTCATAATTCTATCCACATGGGCATTCCCATTTTTGTAGATAACAATTTGTTATTTTTGTTATTATTACAATTTTTGCCAATTTGTTAAAATCTCAGAGTTGTTTAAATGCATGGGTTTAGAAATAGTAATGATTTGGAGTACATTTTCATGGCCTTCCTTTTATTCTTTCCTTTCTCAATGTGTACCAATCCTTTTCTTATAGCAAAGTAAAAGAATCATTAAAGACCATGTCTAACTGTGCGTGCTACATTCTGCTCCCATAATCCTCCACCTAGAGAAGTAGAGGCTTGAAGTAGGGAAGGATGTGCTATCATTTAGTCTCTGGGATTGAGAGTGCTCATGTCAGTCCCTCTGAGTGGGGCTGCCTTTTGGGGATGGTTTCATGTAATGCCTGAACATAGTCATTGGGTATAGAATTCTCTGCTTCTGCTTGGTGGCATCAGTTTATATGCATCTTCCTAGGTTTGTCTGAATTCCTCATGTTTAAAGTTTTAATGTTGAATCAGAAGACCTAGATTTGAATCCTGGCTTTGCCACTTACTACATGTGTGATCTTGGCCAGTCAATCAATCACTAAGTATGTATGTATGGAACCCAAAATTTTGTGAAAATGAATGTAAAAAGTTAAATAAATAAATTTATATTAAGAAAAAAATAATAAAAGAAAAAAAGAAAAAAAAAGAAAGGCATGAGTTGGAAATAAATAAATAAATGTTTAAAAATAAATAGCTTTGATTTCCTTATCTGAAAACTATTTATATTCTTTGACCAGTTTTTAATTGGGGAATCCAATTCTTTATTAAAATGTATGCTTAAAAAAAGTTGCTATAAATATTTTTGTACTTATGGGCCTGTTTCTTCTTTCTTTGATCTCTTTAGGATTCAGATTTAGTAGTGCAATGGCCGGGTCAAATAGTATATATAGTTTAATAGCCTTTTGGGTCAAGATCCAAAGTATTTTCCAGAATAGCTCTACCAGCAGTGCATCAGTATACCTATTTTCCTTCAGGATTTTTTTTTTTGTTATCTTAGACAACTTTTTGGGTTTGAGGTTGTTTTAATTTGCATTTCAAAGAACTTAAGTTGGAATGAGAGAGAGTACCCATGGGGGAGGACCACTCCAGAGTAAAAAAAATGATGACTGGAAGCATGGAACAGTACATTCATACCTCCTTTCCAGAGGCAATGGCAGAAAGTTGACTATACTTCATAGAGAAAGTGGAGGAGGTGGGGACAGAAGAATAATGTAAATATCTGAGTGAAGGGGCATGAGGACACATGATTCTATGGAGTCCAGAACACAGTAGCCTAGCTCCTCCTAGGCACAGTGGGACTCTCTTGGTCCTATAGATTTAGAAAAGTTAGAAGGAGAGAACCTAGATTAGTGCTGAGTACTCCAAGGCTCTGTAACTATAACGTGTTGAGTACTTCAGAACTCACATTCCGAATAGGGTTATGGGTTGTTTTCTTTTTTAATGTCATCAAGAATTTTCTTAGTATCCCTTCCAGTACCATCCTATATAACAAATAATATTTTTAAAGAGAAAAAATAATCAGCAAAACTCAGTACATTAGAAATGTCTGAAATATGTTCAGCGTCCCACACCCATGAATCTCAACCCTCTTCAAAGGATTGGGCTGGGGTGGGGGGGTTTCTCATTTCAATGAATACATGAATGAAATGAGACAATATTTTTAAAGTGCTATCCCATTCTTACTGAATTGCCAAGTCTTGTCAATTCTCCATCCATAATGCCTCTTCTGTCTGTCCCCTTCTCTTTATTCATTGAAGTACTACCCTAGTTCAGACACTCACCATCAGTGGAAGCCCTGGCTCCTTCCATGGTTCCTCATCTTTTCCAAGAGGCCTTTCTATTTCCCCCAGTCAGTGCCATTCCAAATCATTTGGTACATATTCTCTTTATCTACTTATTCAGTGAACTTGTTGGATTTCCCCTCTCCAATAGAATGGGAGCTTCCTGAGGTGAAGAAATATCTCATATTTATTAGTATCCATACCATCTAGAATAATGCTGGGCATATAGGAAATCCTTTAATAAACTGGTGTTAACTGATGATTAAATTTGCAAAACTTTAGTCAAAGACATTTTTACTAATCCTTGTTAGGACTTACTGGCCAAAAGCTTGTCAGTCCTGTAATTTAGTCCACAATCTATAAATCCCAATCATATTCTTTTGCACCATTTTCTTCATTATAGTGTCTTCTCTGTTGATTATTTCCAGTTTCTCCTGTTTGTATCTTGTTTGTGTACAATTGCTTGCATGCTGTCTCCCTACTTAGATTGTGTGAGTACCTGGAGAACAGGAACTTTCTTTTTTGTTTTTCCAAATGTATTAATTTATTTGTTTTCAGTTTTCAGTTTTCTCTGCCCCCCCCTTTCCCTTCCCAAGACACTATGCAGTCTTACATGGACTCTACACATGCATTCCTATTAAACACATTTTCACATTAGGCATGTTGTATAGAAGAATTATAATGAATGGAAGAAACCATGAGAAAAACAAAACAAAACATGACAAAAGAGAAAATAGTCTTCATTCTGTGTTCTGACTCCATAGTTCTTTCTCTGGATGTGGACAGCATTTTGCATCATGAGTCCTTTGCAAATGTTTTAGGTCCTTGCATTGCTGTGAAGGGCTAAATCTACCAAAATTGGTCCTCACCCACTTGGGAGCAGGAACTCTCTTTTACCTTTATTTATATCCCCAACACTTAGCACAGTCCCTGAAACATAGTCGGCACTTAGTAAATATTTATTGATGGACTAACTTCCCAAATAACTTCCTTTTTTCTTCAATGACGAAAACACTATCTGGTTTCCTAAAGTTTTAGTTTCTTGTCCAAGACTATAATCTTTAATAAAATTTTCCAGATTCTTATTATTTTTAAAAATAATTATATGCAATTCACTTTATGAAAGCTGAGAAAACTTGTGTGTTCTGTGTATAATTTTCTGGACAAATTTCTCTTCATTTATTGTTGCTCCCCTTATCTATCTTCCAATGAAATAACTATTTTTCATCTATGAAATTAATTTTTCAGTTGTCCATGAATGCTTCTAAATTAATGAATTGTGATTGTCCTTTTTTTCTTAGTCACACTCAGTTTCTTCTTTATTTCATCTCATAATCTTAGATAATTTTCTTTCTCTAATTCCTTTACCATTTATTATCCATTTCACCATCTCCTGAGAAAATGCTAGATTTATATTTGGTGCTTCTGTTGGTGTTACTTATGTAATTTCTCTTCTGCAACCTTTTCATCTACTTCTTTTCGTCCATGACACTTTTTAATTGTGCTAGAGAACATTTCTTTATTTTTTTAATTTTTTGAGTGGTTTTTTTCTAAAACCAACTTTTGAGGATTTCTGGAAGCTGTGCTTCTCAGGGGAATTACTACTTTCTTATCAGGAGCCTATTTAGAAGTTAGACTCTCAAGCTTCTGATCTGCTTTCTTCTCAGAAATCCTATATAATATCTGTAATGAAGGATGGAATTTATGGTGATTGGGGCCATGATCCACACTGGTAAGGTGTAAGAAGTGTTACATTGATGTAAGACATGACTACAACAATAAGATCTCAGATCCATCGAGAGACGATGATCATACTTCTGTCTTTCTTAGATATATATGAAAATGAGCCAGTGAGCCTGAATTCTAATGCCTGCCTATGACACAATTGGCCCTTTGCCCTGCACAAACATTTGCCATTGGCATATGGATGGAAACCCTGGAGAAAGCATATCCTGAAGAACACTAGGCTCTTTTAGCAAATAACACTCCTAAGCTTGGGACCTGCAGTGCTTACAAGGTCCACTCCTTTGGCTGGATGCTAAGAGAAAGTCCTAGACTCTTTCAGTGAAAAGAACTATAAACTATTCAAATTGGCTCTCTGGCCATTGAGTAGTTTTTTCCTCTTAAACCATAGAGGGTAATAAAGGATAATGTAGGGACGTGCTGCCTGTCTCAAGCTGAAGATGGCCCTTGATGGCAGTAATAATAATAGCTTTTATACAGCACTTCAAAGTTTACAAAGTGTTTTACAAATGTCATCTCATTTTATCCTCTCCACAACCCTAAGGGGTAAATGCTATCACTTCATTTTACAGATAAGGAAACTGAGGCTTCAGAGTGGTTAAATAACTTGTCCAGGGTCATGCAACTAGGAAGTATCTGAATTTGAACTCAAGTCTTCTTGATACAGATCCAGGCTTTCTTTCCTCAGACAGTTCTTCAAACAGAAAAAGATTCTCCTCCTCCAATCAGTTCCCATTATCAGAGTTTTACTCCAGTCAGACCATCTCCCCTGTCTCTAGTCAGCTGGTCTCAGCTAGGCTTTCCTGTTGATTTCTCAGCTCCATTGACTTCTGTGTTCTGATGGTGTCTCAGCTTCTGAAAGAGGATTCCTTATTAGCTTTTCTTTATTAGCAAATTCTCTGGCTTCTCAATGATTCATCTCCCTCAAATAAGAACCTCTATCTTAGGTTGAGAAACTCCAAATTCACAATTCTGTCAGAAATAACAAAAATAGTCAATATCTAATTGTCTCACAGACCCTATACAGTTCTTTGATTCATAGTTTTCCAGCAATAAATTTCCAAGTCCTAAACAATGATATGTAAATTGGCTTCTAGGAAACAATATGCTGCAACCAAATTTGCCATCAGTGACTAAATTCCACTTGGAGGGGCTGTTTTCACTCAGGACCTCTCAGAACTGTCTATCTTTCCTTGGCATTTTTATTTGAGAAGTCATTTGTCTCGCAGGTTGCTTCAGAATCATTTGTGTTTCTCCTCAAGAAGTTTGTCTCTGTGTTTCCCACAAAAAAAAAATGTCATTTTCTTGCCCCTTTCAGTAATTAAAATGTCCATATGAGAAAGGGAGGTGCTACTTAGCATATATGTTTTCTAAATCTATTAGTATTGGCTCAGGTCTCACTCCCACCCCAGATTACAGTCTGGGGGAATCTTCAGATACAGCTCATACCTCATACCCAGTTAGGGTTCTCACCTTCACCCTGGCTTTACTTTGACTCAAAAAGTAAAACCCATTCACTTTCTTGTTTAGATAGATTTTTTTGTAACAACAATTTAAAAAAAAAAAAAATAGGAGCATGGTATTAAGACACCCAACTTACTCTGTCTTCCCCCAACCACCATATACCCCATACATATACCCCAAGCTGCTTACTGGTCTGGTTGTGTGAGTGAAAGCAGCAAGCATCTGGCAGCCCAGCAGCAGTGGCTCTTCCCAAGGAAGCTGCTAGGATAGCCATATGGATTCCTTCTAAAGGAACCAAGCATCCCAGAAGCTATTGGGAAATAAAGACTCCCATCTCTTCTTCCCTCCAACATCGTCATAGGAAGGAGAAAAGGCTTACCCCACAATCTGAGTTGTAGCCACACTCTCACTCTGGTAGATGCACCTGACAACTATAAAGTGTCCAGACTCCAAAGATGCCTAAAGTTTCATCAACATCCTCTGGTCCTACTCCATGACCCCATGACCTGAGGTCCCATGAAGTCTCACTGCAAGCTTATTCTCTGGGTACCACCAGTAATCATGAGTTGAGTATCCCAACAACATACACTTGGCAACAGTGGAGCAGAAAAGGAGTGAGCAGTTTTGAGAGCATTGGTGTACAGCATCATATTTATTCATCTGGGTCAGAAGGCAACATTTAAGTCTATCATAAATAAAATGCAAGCAAAGCTTAGAAAGATGCAGAATTCTTGGCTCAGTGAGAAGGTAGATGACATTCTGATTACACTGATAGTAACAATCTAAAGCGCTTTTATGATGCCCTGAAGACTATTTATGGGCCAAAGAACTATGGCACATCTCAATTACTCAGCACTAATGGAGCCACATTGACTGGTAATAAAGACATGCATGATCCTGGAGAAATGGATTGAACACTTCCAACAGACCATCATCAACCAGTGCTGAAACCATTGACCATATACGTCAGATAAAAGTCAATCCCTCTCTAGCTGAACTTCTAACTGAAGAAGATATATTGAATACCATTAGGCTCCTCTTATGTGGCTAAGTGTCTGATACTGATTCTGCTCCAGCTGAGATGTATAAAGTAAATTTACAAAGTAAAAAACAGAATACTGTTTATACAAAAGCTGACAAATCTTCTAGGTTATATGGAAGAGGAAGTCATGCCCCAGGAGTTCAAGGATGCCTCCATCTCTACAAAGGAGAATGAAATAAGTTATCCTGTGAAAATCACAAGGGGGTCCCTCTCTTAGTCATTATCAGCAAGATTCTTGCAGTGGTCCTCCTAAATAGGCTAGTTCTTCACCTGGAAGGTGGTCATGTCAGTGTGATTTCATAAAGGGCCAAGCAATGGTTGATTTGGTGTCTGTTGCCTGACAACTCTAGGAGAAATAAATTCCAGGAACAGAACAGAGGTCTGTACACAATGTTCATCTATCTGACCAAGATCTAGTTGTGAGAACTTATGAAAGATCATGACAAATTTTGGTTGTGCAAAGTTCATAAGTATTGTACACAAATTCCAAGACAGCACATTTGCACAAATTCAGGATAATGGATGATGCTCTCAAGCTTTCCTAATCACCAGTGGAATGAAGCAGGGCTATGTGCTTGCTCCAGTGCTTTTTAGCATGATGTTTTCAGTGATATTGTTGGATGCCTTCAGCAAGAATGAAAATGACATCAAGGTCAGCTATTGGAGTGACAGTAAATAGGTTAACTTGAAAAGGCTACAAGCCAAGACTAAAGTGGAGGGAGAGTTGGTACATGGTCTTTTATTCTCAGATGTTTGTGCATTCAGTTCAGCCTCTTAGGCTGGGATGCCATAGAATATGAATCAGTTCTCTTCTGTGTATTCTCATCTTGGGTTGACAATTAACACCAAGAAAAGGGAGGTTCTCCACCAGCCAGCATCACACCATCATACATGGAACCAATAATTACAGCAAATGGAGAAATTTTGAATGCTGTAGACCAGTTCACTTACCTTGGCAGTTTACTTTCCAGGGATGTACACATAGACAATGAGGCTGACATATGCAATGCCAGATCTAGCTCAGGTTTGGGAGGCTCCAAAAAAAGTGTGAGAGAGAAGAGATATCAGGTTGTGTACAAAACTGAAGGTCTACAAAGTCGCTGTGCTGACCTCATTGTTGTATGACTGTGAAACCTGTACAGTCTACCAGGGCCATGCCAGGAAATGGAATCACTTCCATTGCATTGTCTTAGGAAGATTCTGAAGATCATCTGGCAGTATAAGATACCAGACACTGAGGTCCTTTCTCGAGCTGAACTGCCAAGTATTCAAACTCTGCTGCAGAGGGCACAACTCTGATGGGCTGGCCACATGGTTCAAATGCCAAATGTATGTTTACCTAAAGGAATTTTTACAGAGAACTCACACAAAGTAAGTACTCATATGGAGGTGAGAAGAAGCAATATAAGGACACTCTCAAGCCCTCTCTGAAGAATTTTGGAATCAATTATGAGATATGGGAGACCCTGCTATGGGACCGTCCAGAATGACCCAGCATGTTGCCCACATCAAAGAAGTCACTGCTCTCTATGAGCAAAGCAGAATTGCAGTAGCTCAAAAGAAACAGGAGATGCGCTAATTTAGAGCTATCTCCAGTTCAAATGTTCATATGGACTATTTGTGTCTGACCTATAGTAGAACATTCTGAGCTCATATCGGATCAACCACAGTCAAAAACACTTTACCTTGACTCCAATATACTGATATCATTTTGGTCTTCTCTGAGAATGGACAACAACCACCTCCAGCAATTCTTATCTATTGGTTTCAAAGTGCCCATATAAAGAAACTGCGGCCCAGAGTGGTTATGAAATTTGCCAATGGTCACAGCTTAAAAATATAAGAAGTGGGATTTGAACCCAAGTTCTCCTGACTCCATATCCAGTTCTATCCACAATGGCCAGGCCCCCTTCTCATTTCCAGGATATATGATAAGGACTACATATTTTGTCATGGCTTGCACTGAGGGTGTGAAACTGTCGTCAACAAATGACTGCTACCCATGACCAAAAAGGAGGCTGATGTCCCGCCTGGAAGGGAAAGTGCAGGGACTTGAAAAATGCCTCTACATACTCTAGATTATGATGGGCAATAAAAGTTTCCTTTAAAAGTGGATTTCGGATTCAAGGTGAAAAGAGAAAGGAAGGATTTGAAGTGGCAGAAGAGAATTATGACTGGTAGCGGGAGTTTGGAGAATGAACAAATGTCACCCAGAGGAAAGAGGGAAGGAGGAGAAGAGGCACTGGATGCCTGGTGCTAACTTTGAAGTTCATCATGAGGCAGAAAGAGCTGGATGCCCCAAGGATGAAGCAGTCCCTGAGAAAGTATGTCTATCTACCTACCAGTTCAGTCAGATGAGAGAGCACCCAGGCAGAGTCTAAGAAAGAGGAGGAGAATAGTGGGTATATGATTCCCAACTGAGTGGGTCCAGGTGCAGCTTAGTGTTTGGGAGTAGCCCGGTGATCATTGCAATAGAGAGATGTCTCTCTGGGGTACGTATCCAAGATGTGACAGAGGAACTCCAGACGTTGTTCACTATCCACTTCAGAGGATTCTTGTGGTCACAAAAGATACTTGTAGGTGATACCTGAAAAGCAACATCAGAAATTACCAAGTCTTGGACAAACTGAAGACCATATGGGCACAGGTGGTGTTTTCATCACAGCTGCCCATAGCAGGCAAGGGATAGAAAGGAGAAAAACTAATTTTGGGAAGTGAATCATGATTAAGATGATGTCTGGGAATGACTTCTGGACCACAGCTTAAAATCTGGGAATGGTAGACTTCTAGTCACAGGTAGGACATACTGTGACAAGGAATGGTAACATTGTATCTGCCTGATGCTTTGCAACTCTAACCACAAGGGCCTCAAATCAAAAAGGAAAGGAGAGTTTAGAGATATCCACCAAACTAGATCCTAGCAGAGTGGCTATAATGTAAAAAGTTAAGACACTGTGTACAGAGACATATATACAGAGAATAAGTCAGGGGAGACAGTATAAAAAAAAAGGAACAAGTAAGAAAAGCCTAGAAAGTCAACCAAATATAAACACTTAGAAGTACAAACAACCTGCATCCCAAAGAGATCATAAAAAAGGAAAAAGGATTCACATGTACAAAAATACCTTTAGAAGCTATTTTTGCGGCGACGAAGAGCTGGAAATGAAGGGATGCCCATCCATTGGGGAATAGGTGAACAAGTTGTGTTATATGAATGTAATGGATACTATTGTGCTATAAGAAATGATGAGCAGGTGGATTTCAGAAAGACCAGGAAAGACTTATATGAACCGATGCTGAGTGAAGCGAGTAGAACCAGGAGAACATTATACACAATAACAGCCACAATGTGCGATGATCAACTATGATAGACTTCTCAACAATTCAATGATCCAAGACAATTCCAAAAGACTCATGTTGGAAAATGTGATCCACATCCAGAGAAAGAATCTGAATGCAGACTGAAACATACTATTTTTACTTTATTTGTGTGTGTGTGTTTCCTTTCAGTTTATTTCTTCTTTCACAACTATGACTAATATAGAAATATGTTTTACAAGCTTGCCACATATATGACCTATATCAAATTGCTTATTGATTTAGGAAGAGGGGAAGGAGAAAAAATTGGAACTCAAAAATTTATAAAAATGAATGCCAAAAATTCTTTCCCTATAATTGGAAAAAATAAAATAGGAAAAGAAGAAGAGGAGGAATAAGAAGAGGAAGAGGAAGGAGGAGACGAGGGAGAAGGAGAAGAAAAAGAAGAAAGAGGAGGAGGAGGAGAAGCCCAATGATGACAAGCTTAGGCAAGGAAGTAAAGCTGACCCTGTAGAATTCATTGAGCTTTGCTGGGGTAAGAACAATGCCTGTAAAAGGGCTCTGGAAGGTGGTGCCTTATTCAAAAGAAAGGGTGGACCAGAGAAGTGGGACCAGGGGGATAGGGTTATGTGTTAAGTACACTCCTGTGGATGTAACACCCACCCCACCTCCAAGGAACTGTGTGGAACTCTTCTGATGCGACTCCCATTTGAAGGGTTTCACATTTTGGCCAGTCCTTTGCTCCTCTCCTCTTCATGGTTATAGCAGGATCAGGAGGCCATAGCAAAGCTGCTTCAGGAAGGATCAGCCACTGAGTGAAGAAGAGCCACCATCAACTCAGGAAATGTAAAAGCAAGAGACTGTACTCTCTCTGGCTTTCACTCCTACTCGTCTGCCCTCCAGAAGAGATGACAATTCTCTTCTTTTCCCCTCCCCTCCACTCCCCTTCACCCTCATCCCCTCTCCTCCCCTCCCTCTCCTCTTCTCACCTCTCCTCTCCTCCCTTCTCCTCTCCTCCTCTCTCTTCTCTCCTCTCTCTCTCCTCCTCTGCTCTCCTCTTTCCCCCTCCCCTCCCCTTCTCTCCTTTCCTCTTTTTCTGTCTCTGTCTGCCTTTGATTTCCTATGAGGGACAAAGCAACAGGAGAGAACACTCCACTCCACCACCCTAGTAGACATGGCCACTACTCCCCCACATCAGCTAGCGGGGTTATCCTTGGTGAGCCTGGACTTGTACTTTGGGCCACTGGCTAATTTTTCTGCTTTGAGTTTTTTTTTTTTTATTTGAGCATAAGTGACTGAATCATGTGATGAATTAAATGTAACCATGTGAGCCTTGAATGTGAATGTGAATTCAAGAGGAGAAGACCTCCTGAATCCCCCAGTCAGTGCTGGCTGCACTACAGGGGTACCCCCTATAGCTCCTATATACTTTTTTGAAGAAGACGCCCACTGGCAGGAGAAGGAGCCTAGCTCCTGACCTGGCTTCCCAGAGAGCAAGGACCTAGAGGAACTCGTCTGGACAGTGCAGAGCTGAGAAGGTAAAATACAGCTTCCTCAAAAAATTTCTCATGTTCTGATTTTTTTTAACTTTACCAGGAGAAAAATAATAATAGGTACAAGTTAGTCATGTTGAAGGGGGTTTTGTTTAATTTGTTTGCAATGTATATGTAACCAGTCCCACTGGTTCAAGGCTCTCCCCTCATTGGTGGAGTCCCTGCCCTGCCCTGTGTGAGGGGTTCTGGCTTCCAGAGGGAAAGATGGACAAGGCCAACCAAGCTGTTGAAGGAAAAGACTCTAGGAAGACATGACAGGATCTGGCAGTTCCAATACCCACACTACTGTATCCCTATCCCTAGCTTGCTACACTAGAGACTTTGGGAAATTCCCCCTTGGGTGTGATCTAGGACTTTCCTGCTCAGGCTGGAAAAATTCATTTTCCTGCTCACTCCCAGTGGGAGAGCTCCTTCATTCTGTAGTGTCTGGTATATTTTCTCTAATTTATAACTTCTCTGATTTCTGTTTTGCTACCGACTTGCATAAATAGATTTTCTTTGATAATTGCTACGTGTTCATTATGGAACTGGTATTTGGAGGGGAAGGGGTCAAGTCTTAAATAGAAAGCTAAGAGTTCTCCTGCTTTCCCCAGTAATGAAAGTGCTCAAAGTTATCTTGAACCTGATCATAGCCTCTAGAATAATCATTTCTAAGGGGAAAGGTATCATTCTAGCCCAATATCCCCTTTTTCTGAGGAGAAGAGAGCAGAGCAGCCACTGTTTCTAATTTCCTGCTTCCTTTCCTGGCAAGAATCAGTCCCCCCTTGGAGAAAGGTGAGGGTAGAAGAGGTTAGAGATATCTATTATGTCTCCCTTTGGGCCACACAATGACACCCCCATGCTATATATGGGGGACTGTCCTTGTTACACATGGCCCCTTGCTGTACATTCTTGAGAGTTCATGTGTATATGCGTGTGTTAGCATTCTTTTGGATGGAGGAAATAAATAACTACTCTATGCCTGTCATATTGTACATGAGTACCTTTGTGCGTTCTCTTTTTTAAGAGATTGTAGATACGAACCAAATCTAATCTTTAAGTGATTTTCTCTAGACTGGAGGGCTAGAGTCAGAGAATGAAAGACAAAGACCCTGACCTTTCTCTTTAGGGGCCACACTCTCCCAGGACTGAACCTGGTCCATTTTTGAATGGATTCAGAGATGAAAAGGGAACTTAGTAAAAGAGGGACAGGCAAAAACCATGGCTTGTTATTGCAAGGAGTAACTTGTAATCTGAGAAAAAACAGGTAGGAACCAGGTTCTGGAAAAGTAGACCCAAGGACAGTGTCGAGAAAATCAAATAAAATAGGAGGAGATCCTCCCCCCAGATTTAGATGACATGAGAAAAGGAAGGAGCTAGTCTTACCTCTCATATAGACACGACTCCAATCTTGCTTGCATGTAGGGTTGAATCCAAGCCAAGAAGACATTTTCATGGTGTCAGGCAGAAAGTGCCAATGTCTTAAAGTTGTCTTTTACAGGATGAAGTGCATGACTCCTGTACCCCTGTGTGGGCTGTGAACAAATAGACTTCGGGCCTTTCTCAGAACTTCAATCTCTTCTAGGATCCCAAATAAGGCTAGGATATCGGGAAAACTTCAGAATGAGAAAGATATGTTCCAGTCAGGCCCAAGCATGGACTGGAAAGGGGAACTAGAAGTAGGGTAAGCAGTCAACCACTCACTCACTCACTCCTTCACTCACTCAGACCAGTTAAAGATTGGTAAGAAATGAAAATTCCTATTTGTCTCTAGATAACTCAGGTGTTTGCTACTAGGTCTGTATCCCAAATGAGACAAAGAAAAAAAAGGAAAAGGACTGATATGTACAAAAATATTTATGGTAGCTCTTTTCTGGAGACATAGAATTAGAAGTTGAGGGGATGTTCAGCAATTGGGAAATGGCCAGACAAGATGTGGTATGTGATATGATAGAATAAATATTGTACTATAAGAAATGATGAGAGCAGGATGCTCTCAGAGAAACCTGGACTTGCATGGGCTGATGCAAAGTGAAATGTGATGTGTACAAAGTAACAGTAATATTGTGTGATGATCAGCCATAAATGACTTAGCTATTCTTAGCAATAAACCAATCCAAGATAACTCTGAAGAACTTATGATGAAAAATGCCACCCATCCCCAGAGAAAGAACTGATGGTGTCTGAATACAGATTGAAACAGACTTTTTCCTTTTTTTTTAGGTTTTTTTTTTTCTTTTCTGGTCTTTGTTTCCTTTCACAACATAACTATTATGGAAATGTTTTGCATGACTACACATGTATAACAAATATATAATCAAACTTCTTGCCTTCTCAATGGGGGTGGGGTGGGGGTGGGAATGGAGAGAATTTGGAACTCAAAGTTTTAAAAATGAATGTTAAAAATTGTTTTTACATGGAACTGGAGAAAAATTCCAGAGCCCAATCATCTGCATGTCAGCAAAACCAGCTAGCCCAAATGGAATGTTCTCATCACCACTTGCCTTCTTTATCTGGGGTGAGGCATTAGCAGGCAGCTTTCCAACACAGAACCAACCACTTTGATCCTGGGTAAGAGGCAATACATCTACCTTTCAACACAGAAGGAGCCCAAGGATTCCCTGAAGAGGAAGCTAGGTAACTCAGTGAGTAGAGCACCGTACCTGGAATATAGGAAGACTCATCTTCTCCAGTTCAAATCCAACCTCAGGCTCTTACTAACTTTGACCCTGGGCAAGTCACTTAACCTCAGTTTACCTTAGTCTACTGCAGAAGGAAATGGCAAGCCACTCTTGTATTTTTGCCAAGAAAGTCCCACGGACAGTACTGGCAAGCTATGTTCCAAGGGGTCACAAAGAGTCGACGTGACTGAACAACAGCCACAGATTTTGGGGGGTTGTTTTACAGGTCTAACCACCAGGGAAGACTGTGAGGGCAATTGCTTGCCAACCTCTAGACTCTGCTAATCTCTGCCTAAATAAAGCTGATACTTCTGTAGTCTGAGTCACCCAGTTTAGACCAAAGGCCCTGTGGAAAGGTTTTGCTCCCTGCTCCCTGTCCAGCTCTTTTCTCAATCTCCCATGCTTGTTTCTTGGTTCATAGTCCCCCAAGGGACATCTCTATTAGTCATGCATATTTTTGCAAGACTCACATGAAAAAGGCCACTCTACCTTTCTTTAGCCCTGCCTTTAGCCTTGGTTAGCTGAATGTTCCTAGCTTTTGTGGTTTAGTCATGTCCCACTCTTCATGGCCCCATCTGGGATTTTCTTGGCAAAGATACTGGGAGTGATTTGCCATTTCTCTCTCCAGCTCATTTTACACACAGCTGTGTGACTCTGGGCAAGTCACTTAGCCCCATTTTACAGACAAGGAAACTGGGGCTAAGTGACTTGCCCAGAGTCACACAGCTGTGTCAGGCTGAATTTGAACTTGGAAAGATGAGTCTTCCTGATTCCAGGTTCAGAACTCTATCCAGTATGCCGCCACCTAGCGGCCTGTCTCCCCAGAATGAGTGCCCAGGAAATCTTCCCTCTATGGCTAAAAGGCTAGATTCCTGGATCTTGCTGCGAGTAAATTCTAAATCCCTGTTCCTGCACATAGTATTTGGGATGAATGAATGTTATTCAGCAATGACACTCTCAGACTTGATGGATACAACTCCACCTTTGCCATATGTTTTTGCAAGAAGTTGGCAAACTTCTGGGGAGTGGGGGAGTGGGCGGTGTGAGGAAACTGTGTATTGGTCAAATGCACCTTTCCCCCATGTGAGTCTGCTTTGCTGCTTGATGATCTGTCTCCTCAAAATAAAAGAGAAAGGAGGCAGGCAGTCTGACAGGCAAATACATACAGACAGATACAGACAAAAAACAGTCACAGAGAGAAGAGACATAGGGGAGAGGAGATAAGAAAATGAGGCCAGGATAGGAGAGGGAAGGAAAGGACAGTAGATTATTCTTCCTAAAAGAGTTCATTCCTTTTTAAATGTTGTCAGCCAGGAATTCTCTGGGTCCTTTGGAAGTATCACCAGAGCATGCCCATATTTCTTGGGAACATCAAATGTCTTCAAACAAGGGTTATATTAATTAAGGTGACTCCCCAATCAATCCTGTTTACATGTGCACCTGTTCTATTTCTCAGTAGAAAACAGGATCCCTCAGGGCAAGAACAGTTGCATTTTTGCCTTCTTTTCATCAATGATTGTCACATCGCTCAACATATAGTAGTAGTTTTATCAGTATTGGTGAACCAAGTGAAATAGATCACTGCCCATCACTTTAGGCTGGTAATCTCTGGTTCTCTCTGCCTCATTCTCCTGATCTTTAGTAAAATGGGAATATTCAACATTCTGTACTAGAATACTCATCAAGGACTGTCATCATTATCATTAATAGACATTTATTGAGAACCTACCTATTGTGCTCATGGGGGATTTAGACAAAGAGGTCTGAGATTCAGTCAGTCAACAGGGCTTTACTGAGTGATTGGGAAGATAGGACAGACACATAATGACAGTAAAAATAGCTGATGGTCCTGGAATTGTGTGGCCTTCATTCACTTTGAGCCTCAGTTTCTTTACCTGTTCAAAGGGGATAGTGATAATTGTACTATCTATTTCACAGGCCTCCAGGAGAATCAGGAGAAAGTGGTGTCATGGGAACCCAGAGAGGAGAGAACTTCCAGGAGAAAAGGGTTCACATGAGTTATCAGCTCTGTTTCCTCTAGGGACTCGGTGAGAACTATGAACCCAAAGAAAGAAAATGCTGAGAAAAACCGAGTCAATTTGGGAAAGTATGGCACAACAGAAAGAGAAGTCACACTGGAATCATCACCTGGATGATGAAGAGAACATTGAAAGTGTATTCAGAGACTTGCAAAGCATTTTATACATGTATACTTTCTTATTTGGTGCCGCTGACCTCCTGGGCACCTTGGACAAGTCCCTTCCCTCTTGTGGGCCTCAGTTTTCCCATCTGTAAAATGGGGAGTTGGACTAGATGGTCTCTGAGGGCCCTCCAAATTCATCATCTATTTTCCCATGGTATCATAATTTAAACTCCATGGGCCTCAGTTTTCCCCTCTCTAAAATGAGAAGGGTGGACCCGCTGGCCTCTGTGGGCCTTTCCAGCTCTGGGTCTCAGATATGAGGAAAGATGGAGGTTACTGGCAGCTCAGTTCCGGTGACTTTTTTTTTTGGTCTGCTCTCTGTGACACCGGGGCAAGTAGAGATTATGTGCACAGGATTTCAGAGGCCAAGGGTCTAGTCCTTTCATTTGCCAGATGAGGAAATTGAGGCTCACAGAGTTGGCCCTGGCTACACTGACAGTAAGCAATAGAGACAGGATTCAAATCCAGGTCCTCTAATGCCAGGTACCACCCTGCCTCTCAAGTCATTTCATCTGTCTAAGCCTCAGTTTTCCTGTTTGCGAAATGGGGTGGGGGCATATTGAGCTTAAAGACTCAGCTCACATACCACCTTCTTCATGAGGTCTTGCTTGCTCCCCACTCCCACTCCCACCCCCCAGAACTGCCCTGTGTTTACCAGTCTACCTGTGATCTTTCCCAAGAAAATGCAAACCCTTCCCCAGATGCATCCTATGATCCTCGTTCAGGACTCGGGGTGTGTGAATGGTAGTCGTGGTGGCAGGGGTCCTCTGTAGATGGCAGAATTCTTGCCACAAGGACAGGGGGCCCTCACCAGGCTCACTACAGCCATTGTAGTTAAGGAGCCCTGGACTCCAGGCAGAAGCACTGGGGCCCTAGTCCTTGGTCTAGCTTTGCCACAAGGCACTGGGTATCCTTAGGTGAAGCCCTTCCACTCTCTGGGCCCTAGCTTCCTCACTGGTAAGATGAGGGCCTGGGCCACCCGTGAGCTCTGCCCTAAGAAGGGTCCTGTCACGGAAGGCTTGGCCGAGGCCAGGGAGGGGGGATGGCAGGGAAACGAGACTCCAATGGAAAGGCTGGGCAGCCCAGCTCCGTGAGAGTGGGGGAGCTAGCGTTGCATCCCGGGGAAGGCAAAGCTCAGGCGAGGAGGAGAAGAATGCCTCCAGGGATGGACTGAGTGATCGCGGCAACGATGGGAAGGGAGTGGTGCGACCCAGTTTCACCTCAAGGTTGAAGGGTGGGTGGGGATCCAGGCTTCTAGGGTTCAGCGTCCCTGGGGCCTCAAAAGCATAGGGGAAGAGGGAGGGAGAGGGAGGAGGCGAACAAGGCCCAGGGAGCCCTCGGGCTGGCTAACCTCCCAGCTGCGCTGCGGCAGGAGGAGATGGGAGGGGGAGGGGGAGAGGAGGGTCCGGGAAAGGAGGAGGGGCCGGAAGGGGCCTCGAGCCACGCCTGTCTCTTGGCTGGGGTCTCCCCAGAGAATGGGGGTAGAGGCGTGGCCAGGCATCAGTCCGGGAGAGGGAGGAGGGAGGGCTAGCGGGAGCGCTGCGGGGGCAGAGAAAGACAGAGACAGAGAGGGCGAGGGAGAGGGGCGAGGGAGTCCGAGCCAGCCCCGCGGGAGAGCAGCTGCAGCCCTGGAGAGTGAGCGGGCGGGTGGGCAGAGCACCAGGTGATGGGGATGCGACTGGGGATGGAGACGGGAATGGGGATGTAGAGGGGAATGGGGATGGAGAGGGGAATGGAGATGAGAGAGGGCTGGGAGGGCTCGGGAGGCAGGTAGGGCAGGTCAAGCGTGGACCTGGGAGCGGCTGGCCCCAGGACTCCCCCATCGCACCTTACACCAGGGGGCTCCTCAGCTCTTGGATCTCCTGGCTTCTGAGAGAGGGCGGGCGTCCACACTACGTCCCGTCCTTGAGTCCCCCCATCAGCTCTACTGTTCTGTGCGCCGGGGGCATGGCCAGGGCCACCGTTCTACTGGAATCCCAGACTTGATTCGCACCCCACTCCCGCTTCCCAACTCCCGACCCCCAAAGCAACAATGAATGAAGCAACCCCTCCCTTCTTTCTTCCCCGCTTCCCCTTCCCTTCTGGGGCTTTCATCCTCTGCTGAAGACACCAGAAGAGTCCCAGAGGGACCGAGCCTCAGTTTCAGGACACCAGTCCTTTCTTCCCTCCCTCCGGCCCCAGGCAGGTCTGGCCAATAGTCTGCAGCCCTTTTAAACGGTCTCCTATTTCCACTTCCAACAGCTGGCGGCAGCTTGGGAGCCCTGAGGGCCCTGGGCAGGTACCGGGCAGGGCGGGGTAAGAGACCTGAGGATATTGTAGGGACGCCCCCCAACCCTCACCCTCCCCCCCCCTCCGCGCCCATCTGGCCTTCCCTCCCCTGTTCTCTCTGGCTAATCATTAACCCTGTGGTCCCTGGTTACCAGGATATGCCTCCCAAGGTAATGGTGGGAGAGCAGGTAAGCAGATGTTTTTTACCTGTCAGCTGTTGCCTGGGTCCCTCCAACCTATTGAGATCCAGGAAACACCTCATTTCCACACAGTCTAGCAACTTCTCCTAAGGTCTGGCTCCCATCAAACTCCAGGGACAGCTTCCCACCATAAACCCTACTGGACCCCTAGTCTCTCCCGTGTCTAGAGACCATCCCTCATGACTGCTTCACTCCTCCCTTCCTCCACAGCTGAGCCAGACTAGGCCAAGAGGAAGGGAGGGCCAACATGCCTGGTCTGTACTGCCCATCAACCTGGACTCCTCTGCCCCTCAAGGACTCCTGGGTCCGGGCCTGTGCCAATGGCCCTTGCTTGGGTCTCAATGCCCGCCTCACTTACCACAACCCAGCACCAGAGCCTGTGGAAGGTGAGACAAAGGTGTGATGGCCAGAAACCTGAGACACATAGGGGTGGAAAATACAATGGACTTGTATTGTGCCAAGGGAGCAGGGTAAATGGATGTGAGTCAGCCCTCCATTTGCAATCTCCCAACCACTACAGGGGTGTTTGTATATCCACTGGCTGAGGCAGAGGCTGAAGTGGTATCTGGCTTCGAGGCAGAAGCATCGGGTAGGCGGGTCTCCTTCCAGTTGCAAAGCCGACACAGAAGCCCCAGTGAGCCCTGCTGCCGGGAGCTGCGTCCAGAGGCTGGCCTGCCCCGGCGTTGTGCCCAGGGTGAGGGGGGAGAAAATGGGAGAAGGAAAAAACAGAGACAGGGACATACACACAGATGTGGATGGATACAGGTGCATGCAAACAGAGCTGGATACACACTATCAGATCAGATCCAGGTACAGAGAGAAACACAATGATGGAGATATGCAGACACAGGATCGCAGTTCAGAGGCCCAGAGAGCACTGAGATATAGGATATTTTCCTATTTTCTTCATCTATAAAATAGTGTGGTTGGATTAGATGATCAAGCAAGGCCCTTCCAATTCTGAATCCTGTACCCTGGGGCCTCCAGGGATAGGGGCACCTAGCTGGTGACAGCTCTTCCTCCCTCTGTCCTGCCTCCTGGGTCCCAGGGTCAGCCCCTGTGGCCCTGCCAGTCAGCTGGATTAGGGCACTGAATTTCTTTTGTAAAGGAATAAGGTTGTGGGACACAGTAGGGGTAGTCTGATGCAGTTGGGGGACTTAGGGTCTAAGCCCAGCTATGTCACTGTTCCTGTGAGGAGGATGGGGGAGGATGATAAAGGAGCCTTAGTGGAAACACAACTGAAGTGGCTGTGTGGGCCAGGGCAAGGGCTGGAGGTTCTGGGGCAGCTGTGGCCTGCTGGGTTGTACCCTCTTTCTTACCCTCTATGATCAGCAAACAGCTTCCCCAAGCATTCCCTTCTTAGTGCCTCCACTTTCTCCAGAGCCACCCACTAGTAGCCTACAGTCCCAGGGTATTCCTTTATTATCCCTGAGCCTGGCCCTCCCCAGCCTCTACCTGCTGCTGATCTTCACCCTGAGGGGCACTCACCTCTGACCCCACTATCCCAGGTCATTTGGTTCTCCACCCAGCCCAGGCCCGCTCCACACTGGTGCTACCTACAGGCCTCATCGCCCCCGAAGGGACAATTACGGTGTCACTGAGGAGCAGCAGAGAGCTTCACACGAGGCCAGACGGGGCAATCCGTGTGGCCTTACCCTCCATCCTCACCCCCCTGGCCCAGTCCAGCCCAGCCAGACCCTCTGGCCTCTGTGACGACAGGTTGGGCCTATGGTGATTCTCCCTCTCTCCTTGCCTGGGCATCTCTGGGCCTCCCTGGGGTGAGGAGCAGTCAGCCAAGAGAGGGCAGCATTGTGACAAAAAGGGATACAGCCGGAGGGAGCAGAGAAGCACAGGAGGAGGATGGGAGGGAGAGGGGCTTGAGAGAAGCTGACTCCTATGGGTATTGCCTTCCTATGGCTCCTTGGGGTTGGGACAGCGGGTGGAGGGTGGGAGGGAGTCATGCAGGGTTAAGAGTGATATGGCCTCTTCATCCCTTCCAGTCCTACCAGCTGCTTTGGGGTGGGTACTCCTGAGGATGAGGGGCCTGCCCTGCAAGACTTACCAGCCCCCAGGGACATGTTCTGTGGCCCTGCCCGGTGCCCAGGTCCATACACTTTTTCCTTTGAGATGCTGGTGACTGGACCATGCCTGTTGGCAGGTGAGTATTTCTTGCTGGGTATAGCCAGTTGGGAGCAACAGGCTCCCTGGGCATCTGTTCTGCCCTGGGATGTCCCTAGAGTCAGGCAACCTGCCAGCCAGCCAGTTCTGTACTGTGGAAAGGTATGAGCTTGCAGGAAGCAAGCAAAACAGCAGAAAAGCCTTTCCTCCCTTGAAAAGCCCCACAAAGTGGGAGTGAGCATTATTAAGTACCTACTGTGTGCCAGGCAGGGTGCAAGGCACTGAGGACATAAAACCCAAAATGAAAGTCCCTGCCCTCAAGGACCTTCCATTCTATCAAGAGAGACAAGTAGGTATATTTGACATGTCTGCATGTACATATAAATATATATATGTATATATTTATATATAATATACACATAGATACAATTTGCAAAGTGCTTAGTGTATTTAATAAACACCTCCTATTTACCAGGCATTGCTCTAAGCACTTCACAAATATTATCTCATTAGATATTGTCATCATCCCCATTTTACAGTTGAGGAAACTGAAAAAGATGGAGGTTAAGTGACTTGCTTAGGGTCTTACAGCTGTAAGAATCGGAGGGTGGACTTGTACTCTGGTCTCCTGGAATTCTGTCTGCTTCACTACCTAGTCGCCCAAGTTGGAAAGGATAAGGAAAGGGGTAGGATGAGGTTTGTGAAATGGGTCTTGAAGACAAGAAGACATTCTGACAGAGGTGAGAGGAGAGAAAAGTGAAGTAAAAATGGGGGATGAAGCAGTCATTGTGTGAGGAAGAGACCAGAGAGTGTGAGGACATGATAGATATTAGATATTATGAATGTCTATGAATTCTATTCTATTACATATAAGAAGACCAGAAGGTGGGTTGAAGCCAGGTTTTGAAGGGTTCCAAATGCCAGAGGAGTCTATTTCTATTGGACCCTAAAGGTAATAGGGAGTTCAGTGAGTGGGGAGTGTTGCAGTCAGAGGGGCAGATGAGTATCTGGCAGCCAGGATGGACTGCCATATGAATGGATGGGCCAAGGAAGTAGTGGATGAACAGATGAACAGGACTGAACTTTTTGAGTGTTACAAAGTTCTTGGAAGGGGGCAGGGTGGCGGGAGACAAAGGCTGAGATCTGAGGAGGGCACTACTCCCTTCCCTCTGTTCTCCCTAGAATCCTTCTACCCATGCTAATAGCCACAATAACGTTTACCACTATCTCGCAGTAAGTTCAGAATTTTGCCAGACCCATCAGTTTGTCCCCCCGTGTCTCCTATATGATGTTGGGCAAGTCATTTGACCAGTAAGATGAGGACTTTGGACTAGTTTTTACTCTCTATCTGTGAACCTAAGAACACATGATCTGTTATCCTCTGCAGTTATCCAAACATTTGCTGAAAGTCAGCTCCTTGGGAGCAGGGCCTGGCATTACTTTTATCTTTATAATCCCAACACAGAACATAGAGGCTCAGATAGGGAAGGTACATGAGAAAGTTGGGTTGGATCTGAATGCTTAATGAGTCGGGAAGAAATGGGTTCAAATCCCCCCTTTAAGCCTCAGTTTCCCCATCTGTCCAATGGTGCTAATAATAAAAATATTAGTATTGACTCTCTAGCAGTTACAAGAATCAAACGAGATAGTGTATTTAAAGGGCTTTGAAAAGGTGTCATTTGTAATACTGCTCCTGTTTGATTCTGTGGTAGGCACAGGGAGGGATAGAAAGTTGCGCAACACCTTATCATAGTTTCAGGACAACCCAGGGTTCCCAGAGGCTCTGAGCTGAGCATAAAGTGGGGTGGGTCCCAGAGCTTTAAGTATGTGCCTCTTGTCTCTTGCTGTACTGTGCAACTTTCCAAATAGGCTCTGCCCCAGTATTGGTGAGACAGCTCATCACTCCAGTTATTCAAAGGAAGATGAACTATTTTTAGTCCCAGAACCAAAGGGCTTCACTTTGCATCAGTGAAGGAGGCATACGTGGCTACAACAATAATCTAGATTCTGGAAGTACATACTGAAAGCAAAGTAACACATGGTACCTGCCCTCAGAGAGTTTACCAGCTGGCAGCCTGAGTGGGTGATGTGACTATCGTTTATCCTGGGCCTTCAAGTTCCCTACATGCCCCACTGACTCACAGGGGTTACCTGTGTGCACTGAGGCAGAAGAAAGGGGGATGCTGTGATTTCCCCCTCTCCAGCAATCACCCCCTGCCCTCCCCTTTCCCCTTCTGTTCTTCAGGTCTGGAGAGTCCCTCCCATGCCCTCCGAGCAGATGCTCCACCTCATGCCAGCTCTGCAGCCACTATCTGCATTACCCTGGCTGAAGGGCACCCCTGTGACCGGGCCCTGGAAATCCTGCTGCACCCCAGTGGTGAGGGCTGGGAGGGGAGGATGGTTGCTCACTGTATGGCTGCAGAGCCAGGCTTGGGGTGGGTCCCTGGGATTCTCTTTCAAAATAAAACAGGGATGAAGAAGGTGGGCAGGAAGAGACCAACAGCTCTCCTCCTAAACTCCATCCCCATTAGAGCCTCACCAACCACACCTGATGCTGGAGGCTGGTGGTCTGAGTGCGGCAGAGTATGAGGCCCGAGTGAGGAGTCGAAGGGATTTCCAGCGTCTCCTCCGAAAAGACAGTGATGGGGATAGACAGGTATGAGGGTGGGCTAAATCAGACACCCTGGGCAGGGGGAAAAGCTTAGGGAAGATCAGGCAACCTGGGGAGGTGGGAGTGGGTGGATCAGATACCCTGGTTCCTTTCATTCCTCAGAGATTGTAGTAAGCTGTGACTCCAATCTCAACACGTGAAATAAAGCTTACTCAAAAAAAAAAAGTCATAAAGAAGAGAAAGATTATATAGAACATGCCATTACTGGCCAAATCCCTGGAGAAGTAGAGAAATAGATCGCATTTATATACAGCATGCAGATCTAAGACGCACATTAGAAACAGCATCTCATTTTCTCTGCCAATGTGAGGAAATTCCCATTTTACAGATGAAACTGAGCTCAGAGAGGAGGCAGTGATTTAGCCCGCGATCTTACCTGGGTTTTTCCTGCCAGTGACACAGAATCAGATTTCTCCTGACTCCAGGGATTATAGATTGAGGACTGGGAGGGATCTTTGAGGTCATCCGATTAAACCTCCTCTACAAATGAGGAAACTGAGGAGTTGCCTCAGGTCACTCAGCTAATTAGTGTTTGAAGTGGGATTTGAACCCTGCCCCTTATGGCCTCAAATTCACAGCCCCATCTGCTGGTATTCCAATACCAGAAATAGCTCTTTCCTTCCTTCTCACTCTCAGGTCACAATCATTCTACAGCAACTAAATGGTGATGCCTCTTAATGATGCTGAGTGATTAATGACTAGACCCAGGAAAAGGACAAGAATATACAAAGCCTTCTGGGAACTACTTAAAGGTCCCTGGGCACCCAATAGCTGCTCCCTGCTCCTTCAGAAGCGGCATGGAGTTCCTTGGTACCCCCATCCCTGAGGGGCCCTGACCAGCTTCCTAGGGTGTGACTCAGTGAGGCTGTCTGGTGTCTAGGTGTGGTTCCTGCAGCGGCGTTTCCACAAGGACATCCTCCTGAACCCAGTGCTGGTGCTGAGCTTCTGCCCAGATCTGAGCTCAGGCTCCCTGGATCCTGGCTCAGTCACGAGGGAGTTTCTCTTCTTAGTGGACAGCCGAGGGGTCACTTACAAGGTGAGTGGGGATGGGACTGAGAGCTGAAGCTGGGGGTAGGGAGAGAGAATGATGGGTCCTAGCCGACCTTCCTGTCTCAATCAAGCAGTGAGATGCCCCCTGCTCCCATGGCGGTGGTGGCGTTCAGGACCCTCACTTCCCCCATTGCTCCCTTAGGAAGCCCTGCTCCTTGCAGTGAAGTCTCTCCCACCTCAGACACTCATCAACATTGCTACATTTGACTCCTCTGTGCACCCGTTCTTCCCTGGCAGCCAACCCTGCAATGATGTGAGTTCCACTCTCCTTCCTAGAATTGGATTCATTGCCTGAATCCTCCAAACAGGGAACCCCAGGGGCCCTTGTTCAGCTCTCTTCTTGGGGCTGAGTAATTCATGCCTCCGATGCTGAGACCTTGAGTAGCTATCCTTGTCCTCTGTTTTCTCACCTGTAAAATGAGGCTGGATTACTTAACTGGCCTGTGAGGTCCCTTCCAACTCTCAATATATGGAAATCATCCACTCAGCAGTAACCTGCCCAAGCTCAGTGTAAAGTGAGGGCTTTAGCTTGGAGCCACTGCCCCAACCCTCCTCCTTCATCTCCCTAGCATACCGTGCAACTGGCCTGTGAGGGCATCGAGGCGCTGCAGACAGGATGGGAAAAGCCCGATGTGCTGGCTGGCCTGCGTTGGGCCCTGGAACAGCCAGGGCAGCGAGGCCACCCCCGACAACTGTTCCTGCTCACTGCCGCAGCTCCTGCAGCTTCCACCACCCACCACACTCTGGAGTTCATGAGACACCACGGGAGCATGGCCAGGTAAGAATCTTGGGCTGAGGACTCCTGAGCAGCCCACTGGGCTGGGGTCACTTGGGTCAGCCCCTCTATCCAACCTGCAGGTGCTTCTCCTTCGGGCTGGACCCTGCCTGCTGCCAGCTGCTCCGGGGTCTGTCTGCCCTCAGCCGGGGTCGTGCTTACTTTCTGGACCCTGGGGAGAGGTTGCAGCCCATGGTGAGCTTGAGGGGAGGGAGCCTACTCCTCACACGCACCCTACTTCCCTGACTCAGCCATCACCTTCCCTTTGTTCACCCTTACCCCTGTGAACCTAGCCCTTGGTGGCTGACTCCCCCCAAGGGTCCTGGACCAGTGCAGGGACAGGATCCACCCTTACTCAGTGAGGCATCTTCCTTCCTGGATTCCTGCAGCTAGTCCAGGCACTTCGGACTGCCCTGGAGCCAGCCCTGAGTGACATTTCTGTGGACTGGTTTATGCCTGATACTGTAGAGGCGATGCTGACTCCCCGGGAAATCCCCACGCTCTACCCAGGGGACCGACTGATTGGCTACTGCTCCCTTTTCCGTGTGGAAGGCTTCCGGCCCCGACTACCTGTGGTAATCATCAGATCTGGGGCAGAGGGAAGATGGGAGAACCAGACCATACCCTACTAAGTCACGATCTAGTGCCAGGATCTTGCTGGAGTGCCCAACTCAGGCAACTAGCATTTATTAGGCACCTACTATATACCAAACAAAATCAAACAGTCCCTGTCCTCAAGGAGCTCATGCTTTCAAGGGAACAAAAGACACCCAAGTGCTGGGCAAGGGTTACGATGCCCAGGCCAGTGGCCCTCCTATGTTCCTATTAGTTTTTCTGTGCCTCAGTCAGAGTGCAGCACTTCCCTTATCCTAATCAATCCATAAGCATTTTTTGGTACTGTGCCAGGTTGGGCTACACAGAATACAGCCTCTGCTGGTGAAGATGCTACCAATCTAACCACAGGAAACACATGTGTAAATGCAAACAGAAAAGGGTCCCTCAGCTCTTGGGTGGCTGGCCTTGACCTCTCTAACCTAGCATTCAAATCTCACTGCTTTAGAGGCTGGAAGAGACCTTCACACTTGCTCCTTTCTCAGGGTCAAGAGTATGGATGGAGGAGCTCAGGGGGCTCCGTCTTCCCATCTCCAGAAGAGCCATCTGCCACTAGCCACGGCACTGAGCCAACAGGGGCCACTGATGCCCCGGAGACCAGCACGGCATCTGCTGGACATTCCAGCCACTATGGTCCTGGGGACTCAGAGAGGAGTGAGTATGAGTGGGAAGGCCCACCGGGGTTAGGGAAGGAGAACTTGGGGGCCTACTCTTCCATACTCTCAGCAGATGCTGACCCCCCTACAGATCCAGTCACTGACCCTGGACCAGATCCTCCATCAGATGCAGCAATTTGGCGGCGGATCTTTCATTCCTCCTACATTCGTGAGCAGTATGTCCTGACACGATGTTCCACCAGTCCAGAGCCAGGCCCTGGTTCCCCGGGCAGCAGTGAGTCCCCAGGATCGTGGGGCCCTGGCTCTCCTGAGAACAGTGCGCCCCCAGTTCTCCCTTCTCAGCAGGGCCATCGAAGCCTGGCTTGGGGAGACACTGCTGCTGCCACCGCCACTAGTCACTCCTGCCCGCTACCCCTGTCGGCCCCACTCACGGTGAGGCAAGAGCCAGGGCCGGGTAGGATGGAAGGCAGGGAAGGATCCCTCTGGGTTGGTGCCAAGCAGTCACCTCAACTTTTGCAGGCTCCACCCCTAGCCCTAGACACACCAGGCCAGTTTCCCAAAACAGCTTTCACGGGGCGCAGTCTCTCAACCCCACAGGGAGGAAAGGACTCTGTTCTTCACCCCCGAAGGAACAAGTCCCTGGGTGGACAGGTGGATAAACCAAGCCCAGAGCAAAGGCAACAGCTTTGCAGAAGTCTTGATGACTCAGGTAGGAAGTGGGGTGTGTGGGGATTCACCTGGACCCCTGAAAAGGGATCCAATAAGAGGGAAACTGACCAGGCTGAAATAAAGCATGGGACAGTCTTCCAAAGACCCCACCGTGCTATTGGGGGACCTTGGGGAAGTCACTTCATCATCTTCCCAAGCCTCAGTTGGCATGGGGATTTTAAATGTCCTCTGGCTCCAAATGTCATGATCTCTCCTCTCCTTCCTTCATCCCCCATGTAGGAAACCTGCTTTCCCTGACACCCCTGGATTGGGACATGTTGGTGGAGCCCCCTTTCATGTTTGCCCCCTCACCATCTGCAGAAGAGGCTGCCCCCACGCCCACAGCCCCACCTCCTCCACCCCTCCCCCAACCCCCACGGTGCCATGTGGCAGTCCGGGCACTTCAGGATGGGCAGCCTGTGTGCTGGGAGGTGGGTGCTGGCTTGGAGCCATTCCTAGGGAGCCCGGAAGATTCTCTGCCACCACCTCCCGAGAGGGGAGACGCCTGGGACCAAACCCTTCACCGGCTGACGGCAGCCTCTGTGGTCAGGGACAATGAACAGCTGGCCCTGCAGGGGGCAGAGCCAGGTGGGCACAGGAGGGCCACTGTGGGTGGGAGAAGCAGCTTCCAGCCCTCTGACCTCCTACTTCTGTGCCCCGTAGGTCCTGTCCGCCGCTTCCGGCTCAGAGCCCTGCAGACGAGCAAAGCTACCGCAGCCGCCTCCCTGTTCACCTACCCAGTAGCTGTGGATGCCGTCACCCGTGAGGCCCTCCCTGTGGCACTCCAGATTCATAGAGCAGGTAGACCCTCCACGAGCTGTTCGCACTTGGCCCAGACTGCCCCAGCCTGCACTACAGGGTTCTTCTGGCTTAATCTCTCTACAGAGTCAGCACTGCCAGCCTCGATACCAGCCTCCTCTGCTGAAGCCCCTGGTCACCCTGAGGGTAATCCCCTGGTTAAGTGGGACAGCCAGCCTGGGCGGCGGGATGGGGATTGGTGGTTTATCTATCCGTCCTTTACAGGGCTTGCAGACAATTCCTCAGCCAGCTCCCGGGACTCTGAGAATAGCGTCAGTTCAAGGTACAAGCAACGGGGAAGTCCAAGCTGGGGGCCCCCAGACAGCAGGAGGGGTACAGGTGGGGACCACTGCCTTTCCTTCCCCCAGGTTGAGTTGGAGAAGGTTTGGTTCAGGCCGAAGACTCTACAACCCAGAGCCTCACCGGGGCCTGGCTTGGGATGGTGATAAGAACAGCAGTGGCCATGACTACCTCCCACTGGTGAGGGCACAGACAGGGATGGAAGGAATTTGGCGGGGGTGGGGCAGAGCCTGGCCTGCTCCTTACCTGAGCCTGCCCTGCCCCCTCTCGCAGGTACGGCTACAGGAGGCTGCTGGCTCCTTCTGCCTGGACAATCCCTTCTGCATGGCAGTGCAGATTCCCCATGAGAGGCTGTGCAGGGCCTCACCCTTCCCAGCACACCGGGCCACCCTCAGCCCAGCCTCTGCCTCCTCACCGTGGGCTCTCCTGGGCCCAGGCTCTGGGGATGGGGCAACAGCTTCAGGCAGCCAGTCCCCCAGCACGGGCTCAGAGGGACCAGGCCAGGTGGACAGTGGGCATGGGTCTGACACGGAAGCCTCGGAGGGCGCTGAGGGCTCAAGGGGCCCTGACCTGCGGGGCCGGAGTTGGGCCACAGCCGTTGCCTTGGCCTGGCTGGAGCACCGCTGCACGGGCACCTTTGGGGAGTGGGAGCTGGTGGCAGCCAAGGCTGACAGTTGGCTGAGGGCCCAGCGCCTGCCGGACCGGCTGGAGCTGGCTGCCCTCAAGGCTGCTGCCCGAGGCCTCTTCCTGCTCCTCCGCCACTGGGACCAGAACCTCCAACTGCGCATGCTGTGCTACAGCCCTGCCAACGTCTGAAGGCCAAGCCTGGGCCCAGGGCCCTTCGAGGGTCAGCCTGCCCCTGCCCAGCCCTGGCCTCTCTTGCCTCTCCTACTTTCTCCAGTCCAGAAAGTGCCTGCTTTCCTCCTCCCCTCATCCACTTCCTTCTCCCTCTAAGCCACCCCTTGGGTCTGGACCAGGCCTGCGGGCTGTTCACAGAGGGAGGCCAGAGGGGACAACAGGCCTCCATCCTCTATGGCGGCTGCAATAAAGTGCCTCTGAGGACCACACATGCATATTTCCTTACTGGCTAACTAGGGGCAGGGGAGAGGGGTGCAAGGGAGGCTGACAGAGCAGAAGGCAGATGGCACGGGGCTTTATTGGGGATGTGTCTTTACAGAGGCCCCCGAGGTCTGAGGTGGGGGTCACAAGGCTGGCAGGAGCTCACGAAGCCTTCTTGCTGGGCTCAAAGGGCTGGGAGGTCTCAGGGAGGGACCTGGAGCTGAGCCACAGCTGCAGCAAGATGACAGCGTGACAAAGGTGGAGGGCCATGGAGCTACAGGGTGTGGAGGGATAGGTGTTCCAGGAGAGCTCAATGAGGCCAAGCACCAGTAACCTGGAGAGGAGGAGAAGCAGAGGGAGGGAGGCACGCAGGTGTGCACCCTTGGGAACCCCTGTCCAGCCCTCCCACACTGGGCTGGGACCTACCTGAGCAGGTGTGTGAGCCAGCGTGAGGGCGTGGCCCACAGGAGGTAGGGCAGCGTGTGAAAGTACCAGACGTAGAACTGGTAGTGGAGCGAGCGGCTGAAGCAGACGCCAATGAAGTTAGAGGTGAAGAGAACAGAGACTATCTGTGTGGGTGGTCAAGGCCAAGGTGGAGAGGGATGCTGTGGCTGCCCCCTCCCCCCAGAGCCCCAACTGGCAAAGGATATGATTGGCGGTGAGGGGCCGGCCAGGGGGTTTCCTCTTGGAGGGCTCTTTCAGGAGGGAAAAGAGGCTTTCTCCTGACCTGGGGAGGGAAGATTGACTTGACCATCCCCTTCCCCCTTCTACTCCTCTGTCCTCCACTGATGACCCTGCCCTGAAAGGGCAGCCCAGGGGCTCCAGTGTACCTGGGCCACCTGCAGAAGGCAAAGAGCGCCAGCAGACTCAGGTGGGCTGCCAGCAGCGCCAGATGGAAGGCCCGACTCAGGAAGAGCGCCTCAGGCAGGAACCTCCAGTTCACTGTCCAGCGGAAGAGGAACTGCCGGCCCAGGTCAAAAGAACGGGACAGGTAGCCAGCTGGGTTCTCCAGAAGGAAAGGCAAGCCCAGGATGACCTGGAGATGGACAGAATGCTTCGGTGGGCTGCCTAAGGGGCAGCGGAAGCCCTCCTGAAGGGAGGTGCAGAGCAGGGTCTGGAACTGGTCTGGAGGAGCCCAAGAGGCCAGAAAGGAATTCCTTTTAGAAGAACAGGGAGGGGCTATAGTCATCGAGAGGAGAACGGGTAGCATACCTGCAGAAGGGCACAGATGCCCAACTTGGGAAGGGCCCCACGGAGGCCAAATTGAGAAAGGAGAAGAAAGAGCAGCCCTGGTGCGAAGAGCAGCACGTTCATCTTAACTGACACAGCCAGACTGAGGTCCATTTACAAGGAGAGATTGGAGTCAGTGTCCGGGCCCCCAAGGCCTCCCGGGTCCTCCTTCCACCTCCCACATGGACAGCTGGCTAAAGGCCCCATTTCTCTACAAAATTCCATGGACACATGTTACAGAGCCCCTCCCCCTCCCCAATCACATGCCAGGCTCTGTCCAGGAAGGACTGGAAGGAAACTTCATCCCCTACCTAACCCAAGGCCAATGAGAGAGGATGGGAAAGAGATGGCAGGAAGGGCAAGGGGAACAAGGGGAGGGTGCCCATCGCTCTTAACACTGCTGCAGGACACGCTCTCCAGGCTCCAAGCCCCCTAAGCGGCTGGTCTCTCATTCTCCTGCAGGAGGAGGGGGAGACAGGGAAGGGGACTAGGAAGGCAGGCAGGATTTGGGCAGGGATAGAAGGTTTGGACCTGAAGCAGCCACACCCCCAGCCCCAGCGCTGGGACAGTAGGAGGTTAATACTGAGGAAGAGCAGGACCATGGCCACCGGGTCATTGAAAAGCCGCAACACAAAGATGGAGTGGACTCGGTATGACGCACAGCACATGAAGAAGAAGACGAAAGGAGGAACCTGGAATTGGTAGGAGAAGGGTCAGGACCCTAGCGCCCCCAGCACACACACCCTTGCCCCACTGTTGTCTCTGAAGAATAATAGCCCACCATCACTGCCCCTCCTCAGAGGGCTGCTGACACACACGTGTGTGTGTATGTGTGTGTGCATGTACGTGTGAGTGTGTGTGCGTGTGTGCATGTACGTGTGAGTATGTACAGGTATGTGTGTTTGTGAAAGTGTGTATTTGTATGAATGTGTAAGTGGGTGTGGGTGTGGGTGTGAGTGCATGTGTATGAGGAATGAGTGTGTACGTACTTTGTTAAATGCTTCATAAATCCCAGGCATTAAGTGTCAGAAGCTGAGAGGAAGACAATGACAGCTCAGCAGTTCTCTTGGTAAAGGCAGAACTTTCCAAGCCTTCCTCCAAGCACGTTTCAGATTGGGAGAAGGGGTCCTTACCCTCCTTGTCTGGCTATAGATTCTGAAGACCAGTAGCAGTGTGGCGAGGTAGAGGCCCAGGAAGATGTGCTGGGCCAGGCGGATGTCCGTGCCTCGGTTTGTGGCGTAGTATAGCCCCATGAAGATGTAGACAAAGCCTGCAGGGTAGCTGTGGGGAGGGGGCAGACACAGGCCCTGTGAGTCCTAACTGTTGTCCACCTGGACCTCACTTCCCTCACCCCTCATTGGCCCAACACTCACACGAGGGGCCCGGTATCGCCTCTGAGCTGAGTGTAGTCGTAGGTGCCATTGATGACACCCTCCACTTCTGCCATGTAGGCTTTCCAGTCAATCTCTGTGTCTGAGAGAACAGGGAGACGGGAAGCTCATCAGAGCAGATTTGGAGGCGAGAGGGGCTTCCCTTTTACAGGCTAAGAAACTGAGGGAGGGGCCTCTGGCTCCTGGTCTAAACTTTCCAAAGCACAAAGTGCTGGAAAAAAGGCAAATGTGTGTCAGAAACTATTGGGAGCATGAAACAGGTTTCCTTTTGAAAGACCACCCAGAGCACACAGGAGCCTGAGTCTCCCCTAAGCATGGCCAGCCCAGGCCTGCCATCACCTCCTTCCTCTGTCTGAGCCTGGCTGCATCTCCATATTGGGGTCCCTCCTTTTCCCAGCCTCCTTTTCCTCTGAGGTCCCGAGAATTGCCCCCACCCCAGTGAGAGGGCCTGGGCTCTCAAACTTAGCACCTCTTCGACCTCAGGCCAGCCTCAGTTTCCTCATCTGTTCTTCAATAAGATTCATTTCTCCTTTAGGGCTGACAAAACACCTTCCCCATATGGAGGTCGTGAGAGTATGATTGACCCCATTTTGCAGACGTGGGAAATTGAGGCTCAGAGAGGATAGGGATTTGCTTAGGGTGCCACGCACATTTAGTGTTAGAGTCAGCATCTGAACCCCTATCTTATCTGGACCCGTGTGTCTAAATCCCCTAGAGAGCCTAAGAATCCTCCACCAGGCCTTGGCCCCGCCCCTCACCCCATCAATTTCAGGCCCCGCCCCTTAAGCGCCTGCCCTCCCCAATCCTAGGCTTCAGCCCAGTTTCAGGCCCCGCCCCTCCTCCCGACCCCGCCCCTCCCCGCCCGTCACTCACAGGCCACCCTGCGTATGACCCAGTGGTTGATGCCCACCTCCGCCAGGCAGAGGCAGGCGGCCACGAGCGGCGTGTAGCGTGGCTCCAGGAGCAGCAGCCGCCGCTCCTGCCACGCCCGCTTCAGCGGCGCCGGCCCCCAGGCCCAGCCCCCAACGCGCGCCGGAGCCGGCCCCGGTCCCGGCCGGGCCCCGCTTCCGCAGCCCAGCCGCCATGATCCCGGCGCGCCGCCTAACCCGGTCCTCCCCTGCCGCCGGAAACCAGAGCCCACCGCTTCCAGGTTCCGACGCTCCCCTTGAGTGCGCCTGCGCGACCGGCCTAGCCCCGCCTCGCGAGCCCCGCCTCCCGAGCCTTAGTCCAGCCCTGAGACGTGGGAGCGCTCAGTCCCTTTCCCCAGCTGCCTGCTGGCGTGCGGGGGTAGATTTGACTTTAAGGTCAGACTCTGCCTTCACTGGGCCGGCTCTGTGACCTTGGGCGACCCCTTAATCTCTCTGAGCCTTGGGTTCCTCATTTGTTTAAAAAAAAAACAAAACAAAAACCAATCCTTGGACAAAATGATGTGCAGTCCTCTCTGTTAAGTATATATAGTACACAGATCCCATGCTTCCCGACCCATCCCAGCTGTCCAAAGGGCATCTCTCATCGTCTTATCTGGTGGCACTTGGCCATGTGGTGTTTCTCCTCAGAGAAAGTAAACTACTTGAGGGCAGAAGCTTTCATTTTTGTGATTGGACACCTGAGATTGCTGTCCATCTTGGGGCATCTTGGGTTTGCTTAGCTCCATTAGATGTTCCTTGAGGACTCTAGGTTTTTGCTTTTATTTGTATCTCTACTTGGTAGTTGTCCTTTGTTCTGGAAGAAGACCCAAATGACATCACTATGTTAAGAGTCAAGCCTCCAAATGGCTGATCAGCCCAATACAGAATGCTTACCACAGGTTGGGCACAAATAGTCAGTGTGAGCATTTGGGGTGGATTCTCTAAATTTGTGCCTCTCATGTTTCTTTTGAGCCACTTCAATTCTGCTTTGCTTGTAAAGCACAGCACCTTTTCTCATGTGGGCATGCCATGGTGGATAATTCTGTGCCAATGTCTCCCATGTCACACAATCAATTCCAAAGTTCTTCAGAGAGATCATGAAAGTGTCCTTGTATCAAGTCTTCTGACCTCTATGTGAGTGCTTGCCCTGTGAGTCCTGCCACTGGACTGTGATGACTCACGAAGAGAGAATGAGGTCAACCTTCATGTAATTCTTCCTTGATGAAGTATAATTTACCCACGAGTCAAAAGATGTCACTCATTTTACTGTTTTTACCTACCTCAAAGTCTTGTGATGATGGGTAAGTGACTAAGTAGCGGATTCAGATACACTGGAAGCTGAAGTCACAACCCTGCACACAGGGCAGCCCAGGCCGTGGAGGTCATCTTCTCACTGAAAGTAGCAGCACAATTTTGCAGCTCCCTGGATGTCTGAACAGCTTCTTTAAGGATCGAACTGCTTCGGATCTCTAGTGTTTACTAAAGAGCCTGGTATGAGATGAATGGATGTGATGGGGTGGTGAGACCTGGACCCAGAAAAGGAAAACACTGTGTCTTTGAAAGCAGCCCAGTCCCTGACTTTCCCACATGTTTCAGCAGCCCAGAACACTGGCATCTCACCTAAAGCATATGACCCACCCCAACTCACCATGGTTATTTAATCTGCTTGCCACTCCTTAATCCCATCCTGATCTTCCCAGATCTTTCTGTATGAAAGTGTCAATCTTACCCCATTAAATGATTCAGATTCTTAAAATCTGACCTTGTATTGGTGTCACAAATAGTGCAGATTCCCTAGGAGTCTGGCCTGTTTCTAATGGGGTAACAATAGACTCACTACTTGGACTGAAAGAAGGCTTGAGTGGTGGAAATTTTTTGAGGCAGATTCCCACCCTGTACCTCTGCTTTCTGGGGCTCTTAGCACCCCTACATTGATACAGATAAACAGATAGACTAGATAGAAAGGTAGACAAATGATAGATCTAAATGGATAGGTACACAGGTAGGTCGATGGACAAACCTGGAGAGAGTATGTATTAAGCCTTTACTATCTGACAGGCAAAAGTGCTTAATGGATGCATTGCTGAATGAATGAATTTCAACTTACATATGAGGAAGTTGAGATGCCCAGAAAGAAACATTCCCAGAATCATAAGCTACTAAGTAGCAGAGGTAATTCTAGATCTTGTTTGTACATAGTCCTTTGCATATTTCTCCTTTGATTAGTATTCTAGAAGGGAAGGACTTTTTTACTCATTTTTATAACAGAAAATGTCTAAAGCCTAAACCAGCGCTGGCTGAGTGACTCTAGAGACCTGAATTTCACTGGTTTTAAGTACGTGTCACTTTCTAGGGAAGGGCGGTGCTCGGCTGAAAGCGGTAGCTGAGGGCAAGTCAAGCGGTTTCCAAGCCGGCAGGTTGTGCTCGTAGTACTTTTCCCCAGCACGGAAGTTCCACGTGTTTCTGATGAATAAGCGTGGGGGGTAGGCGGAAGCTGGAGGCGGTGACTCTAGGCTCGAAGCCCTCGCTGACAGCTAGCAGCTTAGGCTCCGCCCCAATCAGAGAAGTACCTCCTCTGGACTACCACCTCTGACTCCAATTGACTGAGGCTCGGCCTAGGCCCCGCCTCCTCTCCACTCCAATTGGCTACCGCCCACTCCAGACCTGCAGACCGCACCTCTAGACCTATAGCATGGCTTCTTCGCCGCCGCTCCCCAAGAAGAACTCCGAGTACCGGGAGGCCCAGTACTGGGACGAGCGCTACCGGTATGCGCTGGACACTGCCCCCTTTGAGTGGTTCGGCGACTTCGAGGCCTTCCGAGACCTCTTAGAGCCCGAGCTGCACCCTAAAGACCGGATCCTAGTGCTGGGTATGCCCTGTGCGACTTCCAGGCGGGTGGGCAGGGGCGGGGAGAATGGGCGGTGATTATGTAAACTAGGGGGCGGAGCCAAGAGAACAAATGTCTCTGTCGAAGGGGCGGAGCCAAAGAAAATAAGATTGACAAGTGGATCCGACTGGACAGGGCTAAGTTATCTCCGGGGGTGATACGTGGGCGGGGGCCGAAGGAGCGCTTAATTAGATGGGGGCTGGCTTGGAAGTCAAGGGGTGGAGTTGAAGAGGGTGGGAGGGGATAAGAAGGGAACAGGGATTAAGGTAGGGTTGCGGGAGGGAAGAGGGAGTTGTGGGGGGCCTAGGGGAGAGAGGACCGAGGGATCAGGGTCTAAAGAAGCTTGGAGGGGTCAGCTAGGTAGTGCACAGAGCGCTGGGCCTGGAATCAGGAACTCTTCTTCCTGAGTTTAAATCTGGCCTCAGATGCTTTCTTGCTGTGTGACCCTGGGCAAGTCACTTAACCCTGTTGCCTCAGTTTCCTCATGTGTAAAAAGAGCTGGAGAAGGAAATGGCAAAAAACTGAGAGGTCAAGTAGTAAGGGAAGTTTGAGAGGGTCAAGGAGCAAAAGGGGTTATAGGAAGTCAGTGAGGAAGGAGGTTGGAGAGGTCTGGGAAGGAGAAGGTACTGGGGAATCAAGGAAGTGAGAAGAACTAAGGAATGAATGGTCTGGGGGGAGGGGAAGACAGGAAAGGAGGGAGATAGGCTGAGGAGATTGAGATGGGATAGAGAAATGGAGTCAGGGAGGGGAGGAAGGTATCATTCTATCTAAGGGCCTGTTTGAGGTGGGGTGAGGATTTTGGGTTGAACCTCCCCAGATACTGGCAGTGAAAACAAAACAAAACCTTGTAATCTACCTCAGGTCAGGCCCCTAGGGAGCTCCATTGGCAGAAGTAGACACCCATCGGACCCCGCCCCAAGTAGGGGAGGTCACCCCCAGTGACCCAGTTTCTTTAAGGGAAATCAGAGCCCTTCTAGCCTGCCGAAGTTGGAGAACTAGCTCCATTTAGTTGGGGGCCTCCCAGCTTAGGAACAGTGTAGACAAGCTGGAGAGTATCCTGAATCGGGGAGCAGCATGGTGAGGGCCAAAGTCTAGATCAGGCCAAAGGAAGATCAGTTGAAAGCACTGGTGATATTTAATCTGGAGAAGTCCTAGAGACTTGAAAGAAAAGTCAGAGGTCATCTGGTCCAAACTGTAACAGATATCCTCACTATAAGATTCTTGAAAACAGGTCATCCAACTTTGACTTGAATACTTCCAGTGATAGGGAAATCACTACCTTAATAAGATAGCCTGTCTACTATGTGTAATGAGTGGATAATGTCTTGGTTTTGGAGTAGGGAAATCCTCTATCATGGACTAGATGTGAATCTCATCGCAAATACTTACTAGCTGAGTGACCCAGGGTAAATTACAACCTCACTGAGGCTGTTTCCTCATTAGTGAAATAAGCTGGAGAAGGAAAAGGCAAACAACTGCAGTATCTTTGCCAAGAATACCCCAAGTGGGCTCATGAAGAGTTGAACACGACTGAAAATGACAGACAAAATAGAAATAGTAATAAATTGACTTGGGACCTTGTGTATAGGAGAGACAGCATGATACCATGGAACCTGGCTTCAGCTCAGACCCCTGATGACTTTGTGGCCATTTAACCCCTCAGGGCCTTTGTTTTCTCTTTGGTAAAGTGAGGGGGTTTTGATGGATAACCCTTGAGACCCTTTCCAGTTCTGAATTTATGATCCTTTGCATCTCTGGCCAACAGCCATTCCAGGCCTCTGTTTCCCTATCTGCTTTCACACTCACCCATGATACTTTGTCATTTCTAGATATTTCTAGACTTCTCTCTCTCTAGGCTTCTGCCAAAGTGAGAGATTCAGCTCTCTAGTGTATGTGATCCACCAGTGTTTTCCTTCACCTTGCCTTCTGGAGCATAGTTTAATGGATGGAGTATACTACATGCTGAGAGCTAGTCTTGGGAGGAGCTACGTGATCACTCCCCAGCCCCATTCAAATGAGGCTTGGTTTTCCTGAAAAGATGCCAATAACACCTCCCTGATACATACCAAGTTAGTAACAGCATTGAGGAAGGAAGGGAGAGAGGGAGAGAGGAAGGCCAGAAGAGAAGGAGGGAGGGAGGGAGGGAAATTGGGTTAGTCCTTCATGAGTGGTACATCCCTTTCATAATATTCAAAGATCATTCACACACACGTTCTTGGGTCTTTGAAAATCAGAATGTTTGCTCTTGTCCAATCCAGTGGCCTCTCTCCCATGACATTTCAAGAACCTGTGGCTCAGCCCATCTCTGTCAGGTCATTAAGCACCCCGGTGTGTATTGTGTCAGGCTGCCTGGTCACTAGAACTCATTATACTCCTGGTCACAGCCTCACCTAACTTATATTTTTATTCATCATTAGCTGTTATTTTTGGTTTGAATTTGTAGTTTCCTTCCTAACAGGTAAAGAAGCTCCACCTACCAATGTAGATCCAAAGTTGTTCTTGTACATAGACTCACCAGCTGGAGCAGAAAGGGATTAAGTGATTTGCCAAAGGCACTTGAATCCTATGCAGCAACTAGGTCTATAGAGTTGCTGAACATGAAAATGAATCCTACTTCAAATGCTTACTAGCTGCATGACCCTAGGCAGGTCACCTAATCTCTCTGTGCCTCAGTTTCCTCATTTGTAAAATTGGGATAATAATAGCAATTACTTTATGAAGTTGTGGTGAGGATCAAACAAGGGAAGATACATAAAGCACTTTGCAAATCCTAAAGGTCCCATAAATGTTAGCTATTATTATTAGTATGTGTCAGAGATGGGACATGAACTCAGTTCAGTCTGACTCTGTGGTCACCTCTTAACTATTTTTTCATTCATTTTAGTCAGAAATTGGTTGTCCTTGGCAGAGAAATCAGATGAAAAGTGATGGTCTCTAGTTCTGCCTTCTTATCCTCGGGTTTCATTAGCCCCTCCTCTGCCTTTATTTAGAGGACTTGGCCTTCCTTCGATTTTCCTCTTGTCTCCAAGGTAACTTCGGAAGATCTTTTGAAGTGTCTGTGTATTGCTAGTCTTGGCTCACTCCAGGCTCTAGTGCCTCTGGACCTATTTATTGCTAGAGGACTGTCCCCTGGGCCATTCTCCACTGCCTGTTCTTGCCTCCATTCTAGTCCAGATTTCTATTCTGTGGATGCCTAGAAAACCTGACTTTGCCATGAACCTCCTGGGTAGCTCTGGTAGACTCTTCTTAGGGCTTCCCATCCTCCTCATCAGAATGATTTCTGTTTGTGTTTCCAGAGTTTCCCTTTTAAGTTCCCACTTACCTCCCTTGTGGACCAGTGTCCCCTGCAGCACTGGAGGCCTTTACCTCCTCCCCAGCTTTCTTCTGAGTCTTTTGGAACTTGCCCCTCCCAAATTGCTGGTGCACATCAGACAGGGCTCAGCTTTTTTTCCCTTCTCTGTCATGAACTTGCTGCTTCTCCTTGGTCACAGTCAGGTGCAGAGTAGCTAGCCCCTTCATTTCTTCCACCATTTGAAACACATGGTTATCCGTACTCCAAGTCAAGAATTTATCAGCCCTCCTGCTTTTTGTCAGAGAGAGAAAGAGCATGTAAGCTGTAACTTGGATTGATGAAGGGCTCTCCCACCCCCCCCACAGCAGCACACCTCTGGACAAGCTGCATCACTTCCTTCTGAACAGGATTTCTCTCATATACTCAAATATTTGGGTCCCTCTTTGTTACTAACACCATCATCATTATCATCACCATAGAGTCCTTTCAGGCTTATGAAGCACTTTACTTAAATCATTCCATCCCCACAATAGCCTTGACAGGTAGGTGCTATGATCACCCCCATTCTACAGATGAGGAAGCTGAAGCACCAGAAGGTAAGTGACTTGCCAGGATCACCCAGCTAAGAAGTAACTGAATCAGGATTCAAACTTCAAACTAAATTTTAGCTGCCTCCCATAACTCTACCAAATTCCCTGGCCCCTTGGGTTCCTGGATTTTTTCCCCTGAGTGTATATTCTAGAGAGGTAGAAGCTTCCATACAATCAGAACTGCCTCAGGAGGCCAGGGATGTTGTGGAGAGGGAGATCCAGGTTGGGGTGGAGTGGAACTGAAAGCTTTTGAGATCCTTTCCAATCTGATTCCCTAATCCCAGTGAGGCCCCTCCCTTCATCCCCCCATCCCTTACTACTCTCTCCTCCCTCCTACCTTGTATTTCCATAGCTTTATACATCATAGATTCTAAGCTCCTTGGGAGCTGTACTGTCATACCTCTGGCATCTAGCTCAGTGCTGGGACACAGGCTGGCAGAAGGGAGTTGTTTGGTCCCTGGAGACTGGAGGTACAGGGAAGGGGTTGGCAGGTTGTGTTGGGGCTCAGCAGAACCTACCCCTCTCACTCTAGTACATTGCTGTCAAGCTTTCCCCAAGGCCAGGGAGAGGAACCTGTGGCCTCAAAGCCTCAGTCAAAGGGCCACACTTGAGGGCTTAGAGGACCACATGGGCTTCCTTTCTCTAGGAAAACTGAGGGAGTTCTTGGACCAAGTACTCTTTCTTCCCGAGTCCCTCCAAGCTGTCCATCAGTGCTAGCTGGGGTAGCCTCTAGAGGATTAGGGAGATACCCAGAGCTGATCCCTTGATCCTGTTACTGAGGCTAATGCTGATTAAAGGAAACCTGATCCCTAAGAACCAGTGCTGGTGGAAGACCTCCAGCTCAGACGAGGGAGCATGCCATACCAAGAACCTGCCTTTGGGGGGGCCAGTCTCCCACCTCCTAAGGGTCAGGCTTGGAGCTGAGAGGGACCCAGGGTTTGAGCAGCACTTGGTAAGCAATTCCTCCCCCTTCCTTTTTTTTTCTCCTCCCCTATAGGCTGTGGGAACAGTGCCCTGAGCTATGAGCTTTTGTGTGGGGGCTTCCCCAATGTGGTCAGTGTGGATTACTCTCCAGTGGTGGTGGCCGCTATGCGGGACCGCTATGCCCATATACCCATGTTACGCTGGGAGACAATGGATGCCCGAGCTCTCAGTTTCCCCAATAGCACCTTTGATGTGGTGCTAGAGAAGGGTACCCTGGATGCTCTGCTGGCTGGGGAACGAGACCCCTGGACGGTGTCCCCTGAGGGTATTCAGACTGTGGATGAAGTCCTCAGTGAGGTGAGATTAGGTAGAGGTAGTGAGTGCTGGTCTAACAAGAGTAGGGGTTAGAAGGGATCAGGGGTAGGGTGGGACAGGGAACAGAATAGAACTGTAAAGGAAAGAAGAGCACTGGTCAAGAAACCAGGATGCCTGGATTCCAGTTTCACCTGCCTACTGAACAGCTGTGAAACCTTAGGCAAGTCTCTTCCCTTCCTGGGCCTCAGTGTTCTCATCTGTTAAAATGGGGAAGTGATGATCTTGGAGGTCCCTCAGCATCCCAAGGCAGAAAAGATTAGACAGAGCTTGGGGCCAAATAGGCTGGTTCTGTAAAAGTCTGACCCATGGGGGACCTTAGTTGTTCAGGCCAAGCCTTGTATCTTGGGGATACAGGCAGGGCAGAGTGGAACTGGGGAGTGGGCTAATTTGGGATTGAGCCCCATCACTGTCATTCCTCCCACCCAGCTTCTCTGCCCCCAGAGAAACTCTGGTGAAAGGCCAAGGTCAGTCAGGAGGAAAGAGGAAGGAATGGGGATAGGCCAAAGCCAGACCCCACTGACCGCTCATCCACCCACCCTTTTTAGGTGAGTCGAGTGCTGACCCCTCAGGGCAGATTCATCTCACTGACAGCAGCGGCTCCCCACTTTCGCGTCCAGCACTATGCCCAGCCGGACTATGGTTGGTCTCTTCGCCATGCATCCTACGGCAGTGGGTTCCACTTCTATTTCTACCTCATGCACAAGGGAGGTGAGCTGAGTCCAGCACAGCAAGCCTTGGGGGCCCGGCTGCATGCCCCTCCCAGCCCCCCACCTTCACCATGCTTCCTTCAAGACTCTGACAAGGAAGACTTCCTCAGTGCCATAGAGCTCTGAGGGCTGATTCTGGTCCAAAGAGACTGTGAGTGCTTCCCAAACTGCCTCTGCTCCCCCCTACCACCACCACAGCTGCCTTGGAAACTAAAAATCCTGACTCTGAATTGGGGTCTCTCCCAGGAACATTAACTGACAACAAGCAGTCGGGGTCCACCCTCTGGGTCTCGTGTACCCATTCTTTGGCTTCTCAGCTTTCTCAAACTTGCCCACTGAACACCATATCTCTTCTAGTAATCACTGGCTTCTCTCTGGATAAGGGGACCCTCCCTCAGCAAGACTTCTGCATACTCAATATGGAAGAAAGCAGAGTGAGGTCTCTGGGGATAGCAACATGGGTCACAAGTTGTTCCTTAAACTCTGCCCTCTCCAGCATGACTTAGGGAACAGAGTTCAGGAGACTTGGAGTCAGGCCCAAACTGATCTTTGGCACCTTCTGGCTGTCAGTCCTCAATATGCTCATTTGTAAAATGGGAATGGGAACACTGTAGTCCTTACTTTACAGGGGATTCTGAGGCTCAAATTAAGATCATGCCTGGAAATCCTTTGGCAAACTTTTAAAGAAAGTACTGTGGATGTGTGTTATTATAACATTGATGGGGGGGGGGGGGGTCTCTGAGTACTGCAGGCTGGAAAACTAAACCAGTGCTCCAAGGCTGAGATGACTTGGTGTTCCAGTATCCACTATGACTCACTATGAGTCAGACACTGGGGGCCTTGAAGGCAGTGGCTTCCAGATCCTACCAGACCTGGGGGCTGAGAACAGGGTAGGCGTTATGATGAGGCATCCTCCTCACCTGACCAATCAGTCCCTCACCCTTTAACCTGCCTGAGCTCTGGAAGGGCAGGTGCATAACTGAGCTAGAGCCTGGAGCTAGGTTACCGAAGCTGGTCAGAGGCAGTAGCCAAACTATGCACAGTTCTGTATTTATTCACGAACTCCTGGTACAGTGAAGATAGGAGTGGGGGGTGGAGGGGGAGAACGGGACATTTACAGTGGTGCATCCCTGGGGCCCCTTTGGCATCATCCCAGAGGCAGTGCATTCCCCAGGGACAGGGAGGAATGGGCTCCAAGGGGGAAAACAATGGGAACCCTCCTGAGGAGGGGGGCGGGGCTCCAGAACTCATCTAAAGGACCTGGACAGACTGGCCATGAGGGTACCAAGGTTAAGGGAAAGGGTTCCCGAGGTCATTGCCAAAAGGCTGAGACCATCCGCCAGGCGCGGACAATCTGTGGCCCAGACCAAGGGGGCTCTTGGAGAAGATCCAGTAAACAAAGAATCGGATATAAAAATACAAATGTGCTAAGGCAGACACCTTAGAAAGAGACTGCGGATGGGGACCCGCCAGACGCAGGGAAAGGGAAAGGGGAGAGCCTAGGTTGGGCTGGAGATGATGACCCGCTCCGGCTGGGTTCCGGAGGGGAAGCTCATGCATGCAAAATGCAGCCAAACGTCCCTGGGAAGAGCGGCCCGGAGGGACCCGTATCCAGCTAGCTGCTTAGCTTGCAAACCGGCTGGAGGGAAGGGGCCGTGCGGGACAGGGCGCAGGGAATGAGCAGCGACAATGACATGTCCGTGGCACCGGCGCCACGCGTTTCTGAGTCCGTTTCTGTGCGGGGTGGGGCCACGGCCCAAGTCCTAAAGTGCATGAGCTGGGCGGGCCGGGGGCCGGGCGCTACAGGGGCTCCTGACCGGGCCGCGCCACCACCTTGGTGCTGAAGCGGACAGCTCCGGAGCAGCGAGCAGCGGCGGCGGCCCGGGCGGAGCCGCTGGGTCCTGAGGCCCCGTCCCGCTGGGGCTGAGGCTGGGCCGGGAGCCCGGGCCGGGGGCGCCGGCAGCTTCATCGCCGTCCTGCGCTCCGGGCCGTTCCGAGGCGGGAACCGGAGCCCGCGGACCAAGCCGGCGCGTCTACACTCCCGACGGCGGCTTCTCCCCCATTCCCTTCAGCACGTCATCTATCCGGTCATCCTCGATCACCACTGCGGAACAAACAGCGCTTCAGTCCCGCGCGGGCTCTGCGGCTTCGGACCTCTTCCTCTCCCTCCCTCCCTCCCGGTCTCTGCAACCATAGATGCTCTCTCTAGCTGCCTGTCAGCCTGTCTGCATCAGACCTCTCCGCATCCCGCTTCCCAGCTGCCGACCCTGCGTCGGTAGCATCCCAGGCTGCGCTCTCCCGACCCGAATGCATCCAACCCTGCTCTTCCCCGCACCGCCTCCCGCCCCCCTCCTCCCTCCAGCCAGCTTCCAACATCCCAACTCGGCTTCCAACCTCCTGGCTCAGTTCACTGTCCCTCCCATCTCTGCAACTCCCTAGCAGGGAAGCAAGACGGGCTCCAGGAGTCCCGGAGAATGGCGAAGGGAATGGGGGCACCAGGGAAAGGGCGCAGAGCCGCAGATGGGAGGGGACCGCTTTTCTTGCCCAGATCCAGGATCCGATCCCTGAGAGATCCCTGGGGCTGCGGTCGGAGCAGCCAAGCCTGGGGAATGGAGTAGGGTTGGATAGGAATGGGGAGCTGACTGACGGGGTGGGGAGGGGAGGCGTTCCTGGAGGCTGGTTTCTGGGTCAGGCGGGTGGGTCCCAGGCCTCCCTACCTCTCTTGGCCCGGCCGATCTGGCCCAGCTTAGGGGGCCGTTTGGCTTGGTTGCCCGCAAAGAAGGAGTTGGTGTCCTGGAGGCGGCAGCTGAAGGAGAGATCTGAGCCCTCGGGGTCGGCGCCGAAGCGGCCCATCTTGTCCTCACTGTAGGGGAGGATTTCCGACATGGTGCAGTCTGGCTGTTAGGAGGACTGAGCGAGGACCACTGTGGGGTGTGTTGCGTGTGTGTCTGTGTGTGTGTATCTACGTGTGTGTGCGTATGTATGTGCGCGTGTGTGTGCGTATGTGCGTGTGTGCGTGTATGTGTGTGCGGAGCGGAGCCGGGGGCAGCCCGCCGTCTAGCTGGGAGCCGTGCCTCCTCGCCAGCCCTCCTCCTTCTCCCAGTCCAGAGTGAGTTGGGGGCCGGGGGAGCCCTACATCATAAGGAAAACCGGCGGAAGGATGAAGTCATGCGGCATCCGGGCCTGTCGAGGGGCAGTTGGGCTACCGTGCCCTCCCCTCGCAGCCCTCAATCTCCCCAGGCTGCTGGGCAGTCTGAACGGACTGAGAAGCTGGCGAGCGCCTAGGCAAGCTGGCGGGCGGGCGGGCGGGCAGGTGGGGGGCACGGCGCGGCAGAGCACAGGAGGCGGAGGCGGAGGGGGCGGCGAGTGCGCGAGCCGAATGACAATGAGAGGCCGGACTGCGGCAGTGCTCAGCGGGGCGGGGCCGGGCCAGATAGGGAAGGCGGGTGGCCGCGGTGACTGGAGAGGGAGACGCGGGGGGGGGGGGGGGATGGGGGGAGGGGGGAGCGGCGTAGCTAGGGAGATCTGAAGACGAAGACTGGGATCATGGAAGCAAGGAAAGGGAAAGGACACGGTGAGACCGGAGCCCTGGGTGACCTGGCCCAGGTGCAAGCCCCACAATAGGGGGCAGGGGTGGCGGGGGAGTCGCGCTGAAGCCATAGTCTCTCCCCTCCCCACCCCCACCCCCAGCCGCAGCTCGGACCCTGAAACACCTCTGCCCCCCTCCCCGCCGGCTGAAGTCCCGACAGAATAACCCCGGCGTGAAGCCTACAGAGAGGGCCTAGCTAGGGCCCTGACTGGGGGCAGGGCTGGGCTGGGGCGGTGGCGGGGTGAGGGGGGCGGGGTGGACAGAGTAAGCGCCAGGCATCCTGTTGGTTCTATTCTCCTTTCTCCTGTCTCCCTATCCAGCGTGCTCCCTCTCTTCTCCTCCCCAGGGGCCACGTGGGGGCAAGAAACCAGTGGGACTATTAGCCCTTCCCACCCCCAGCGTTGCTGAGCTACCGCCATCCTCCCTTGGCCCTCCGTGAGAGGATTCCTTTCAATGGCAGTGCCCCAGGACTCACACAGACCGCCAAGCCACAGTTTCATTGAGCTGGGGATGGGGGAGGGGTGGGGAGCGGCGAGGATCGCGCATCACTTGAGGTGGCTTCCACCCTTCCCTTGCCTTCACCCCGCCCCCCCCCCCCCAAGCTCTCTCCACATAGTCTAAGTAGCTGTCACCGTCAGCGGAACCGCTTTACATGCGTGACACGCGGGTGTGCACGTGGTGCTAGGCCTCTGGCGTCCTCTGCCGGCCTGCCCACCGCCTTCCTCCTCCCTACCGGCGTCACACCTAGCGTCCCGCTGCCTAGGACACGCAGATCCACAGTGTCCCAGGCACAGGTCCGCTGTTGTTATAAACAGTGAGGAGAATCAGAACACACTTCTAGGAAGTTCTGCATCCCTCTACTCTGTTTTCACCTTCAACTACCCGCCCTGGTTGGGTTGGCAGAGTTGAAAGACAGATCCCCATTTCACACATGCAGAAACTGAGTCTTAAGGGGACCCAACCATTTATCAGAGAGTCATAGAATTAGAGCTGATGATTCCTTAGGAACTATTTAGCCCAACCCTTTCCTTTTACAGATCAAGAAACTGAGATTCAGAGAAGGGAAAAAGCTTACCTGGTCATTTATCGGTAGAATCTGGATTTGAACCCAAGTCTTATGACCCCAAGGCCCTTTCCCACCATTGTAACCTTTCTATGGTTCCCACAATAAGTAGAGGGCTGGAAGTCATGGACTGCAGTCCTGACTGAAAGTTTCCTGAGCTGTATGACCCTGGGACTCTTTTCATTTCATTGAGCCAAAGTTAAGCCAGCGCCCTCTAGTTTCTTCGGCTCCCGAAAAGCCTCTGGGTCACCCTTTCTTCCTGCAGGTACAGAGGGAAGGCCTTTCCAGAGCATGATGCCCCTCCGAGTCTCAGCCAGGAGGTCAAATTCTCCAACACAGTATCCTGTTTAGCCCACTTGTACAAACCTGGATCAGGGGGAGGCTAAAATGGTGAAAAGGGCCTCAGGAAGTAGGTGGAGTATGGGAGGTTGAGTAAACAGGCTGGCCCAGAGGAGGCCATTTTGGGATATTACTATATGTTGGTGGCTGATTCTGACTTGAAGTCAAGCAGTGATGTTTATGAAGAGTCTACTGAAAACTAACCCCAGGTCTTTATAAAAAAAAAAAGGTTTTATCGATGCTCTTTTCTCTCTTTTAATCTCAATCTCACTTTTCCATGGCTCTTCCCTTTGTGTAACAAGTACAAGCCAAGTCTGAAAATGCATGCCTTATTCTGTACCTGTAGTCACCACCTCTCTGCCAAAACAGGAGACATGAAGGCATGAAGACCTATCTGCCAAAACAGGAGACATAAAGGCAAATGCCTTTAGTTCACTTTCCTGACTGCTCAGGACAGGACATAGTGACTGATTGCTCTATGAATCTACTCACCTGTAGCTTCCCAGACCAAAACTCCTTACCCTAGCCACCAATCCCTCCAAGGGTTGTGATCTCCTATTAGACTTCTCCTGTGCTTGCAGTATTTTAGCACCACACCAGTGTTTAGTAAGCATTTTGTAAAGGCTTGACAATTTCATTGCTTAGTTCTTTCATTTGGTCATGTCCTGCCCCACCCCCTTCAGTCTCTGGATCCAATTTCTGAGCCTTCTTCCTTCATTTATGGCCAGGGTTCATGGAAAACATGTCTCTATTCAAAAGAAACACCCCAGCATTCCTTTGCTTCTACAGAATGACCTGGGTTCATTCTGGATTCCTTCTATAGAGAATGTATAAACTATCTAAACATATACAGGTACAAATTCAGGGACAGACTGGATTTCCCCAGAGTACTAGTCTAACTCTGCTATTCATTGCTGTGTGACCCTGAGCAAGTCATACATCCTTTATTGGTGTGTTTGTTCATCTCAAAGTGTGTGTGCAGGGCTGAGGGAGGACAAGGGAGGTTGGATGGCATGATCTCCAAGTCACTTCCTGCTCTGAATCTATGGTGCAGTGGCTATGGAAGGGACAAGACCTGAGTTAAAGCTAATGGACTGGATTTTGATCATAAGTAGACATGGATGATGACCCTGCAAAATTGCGAGGAAGAACAGTCAGACATGTAGGAGGAAAACAGAGAGACCGGTGTCAGGAAAACAAATAGGAGAGAGTATTCAGGAGGAGAAAGTGGTCAGATGGGCTTCAGAGAGGTCAGAGAGGGTGGTGATTAAAATATGGTCATGGTGTAGGCTTGTTTTAACTATGTTTTTATTATAAAAGAAATTTCTCAATGAGAGGTGAAGTGTATTGGGAAATAATTGATGAAAATCCCAAAGCATGAATAAAACTTTTTTTTCAACAAAAAAGAAGAGTAGGTATTCATCAGGCAAAGAGATGGAGGCCTCCAAGGACCAATTCTGAGAGAAGATGGAAGGGATAGAATATAGGTAAGCTCAATGAAAGTCAATAAAGCTTAAACATATGGGAGAGCTAAGGAACCTCATGACAGATGATGGCCTCAGTCATCTCTCTAGGATAGAGAATGAGATCTGGTAAAGGTTGTTGGGTTGAAGGGAGAAGAGAAGATTTAGAAGAGCTGCCCTGAAGAGAGAGAATAAGTAAGGACTGGAAGAAAGGATTGACTGTCCTACAGCTGATCTGAGGGAATCAAAGGCAAAAATTTGTCTAGTACCCAGTCAGGAATTCCCTTCAGCAGTATCTGATCCCTTGAGCTGGATGGAGAGGGCAGATGTAGAAATAATGTTGGGATGAAGTCAAGGGTGGGAAAGATCAGAGTCAAGCGATTCATTCTGGAACTGGGGGCCTGTAAAAGTGGGCATGTAATGTTGGACTTGGTTGATATGTTGGTTAGTTTTGCCAATTTTTTTTTTTCTTTTTCATCCTTTCTTATAAGGGTTATCTCTTTGGGAAGGGACATGAGGAGGAAAATATTGGGAAATGGAGGTAATGCAAAAACAAAAAATATCAATAAAAGGTGGTTTTAAAAAGAGATCTGTCAGAATTTGTCTTGCCAGGGGGTTGCTTTTACCAATCAATCAACATGGCCTAGTGGCTAATGGACTGGATTTTGAGCAGGAAAACATTGTTGAATCCTGACTTACTAGTTGTGTAACCTTGGACAAGTCATTTAACCTCTGTCTCATGTTCCTTATCTATAAAATTAGGATAATAATAGCACATATTTGCTTCAATCAAAAGACTTTTTAAATGCTAGGTACGGTGATAGGCTGTGGGGATGCTCTCAGAGGAACAATCAATCATTAAGCATTTATTAAAGGCTTCCCATGCATTGTGCTAATCACTGGATATACAAAGAAAAAATTGCAGACATTTCCTATCCCTAGGGAGCTTACATTCTAATGAGGGAGACCCTGTATGGGAAGGGAAACTTAGAGGAGAAGTCTGGAGTAGGGGAAAGCCTGCTGGAGGAAGGAAAATTGTAAAGGGGATCAGGGATTTTAAGAAGTGGAGATAAAAAGGCAGAGCATGCTTCCTCCTGAGGATGGCATGGGAAAGAGCCAAAGGTACAAAGAGGAGAAATGGAGTATTATGGATGACAATGATTACTGTAAGCTAGCTAGAAGACTGAAAAGAAAGGCCAGCATGTGCAGCTCCCACATTTTGCATATTAGGAAATTGAGGAAGAGAGAGGTTTGGTGATATGTTCAGGGTCACTTGTGGTATGGTGGAACCAGGATTCAAACCCAAATCTTCTGATTCCAAAGTCATCATTTCTCCTCATTGTGATACTCTGCCTCCCTGTGGAACAGGGGCTCTTCACCTTTTTTGTGCATGCCTTTCCCAGAGATCTTTAAGAGTAGTACAGAAAATCATGTGCCTATGATGTGTTGGGGGTAAGATCTGGGTTTATGGGGAAACCTGAGAGAAACTCTGGGGACTCCTTGCAGATTTCTATGTCTATATTTCTGTTTAAGTGTTTGGAAGTCATCCAGATGGTCAATAATGGCCACAAGAAGTAAAAACAAAACATTCCCTCCCACAAAGACCAAGTCCATGATTGCCCTTCCTTCGTCATCTGAGTGTTCTGTGCCAAGAACAGTTTGTGAAAAGATGGGAACAGTGGAATAGCTGGGAAAGGGGACATAAATTGGGTCATTATTCAAGCTTCTGGACTTCTCTTGCCAAATTCTTGTACCTTGTTTAAAAAAAATATGGAGTTAATGCATTAAAATAAAACAAAATCAGCTTATTTAAGGAATGAGAGGAGAGAGATGTCCATGCACAGTCTCTAGATGAAATAGCCACTCTGTGTTTTCACTAGAGTAGGGAAGTTCCAGTGTAGATCTTGAACATATGGAAAAGGGGAACAAAGGACATCATGGCATATCTTTCTAGCAACAAGGATCTTCACTTCTGTAGTTCCAGTTGTCTGGGGCACAGCTAAATTAAGTGAATTGTCCATGGTTACAAAGTTCATATGTGTCAGGGGTAGTAATCATGGCAAATATTATGTAAGGCTGTAAGGTCTGCAAAACCAAAAATACCCTTTACAGACATTATCTCAACTGAACCTCACAATAGCCCTGGATGGTAGATTATTATCCCCATTTTGAAGATAGGAAAACTGAGCTTGAAAGAGATTATGTGATTTAGGGTAATAAGATCATTGCTTAAGAGCTGGAAGGAAACTTAGAAGCCAGCTAGTCCAACCCCTTTCATCGTACAGATGAGAAAACTGAGGCACAGAGGTAAAGTGATTTGCTCACAATCACACTTCTAGTGAGTGTCTAAGGGAGGAATCTGAACCCAAGTCCACTGTCTTATCCAATACATAATTGGCCTAGTGTTACATAGCTACTACCTACTGAAACAGGATTTGAACTCTGGTCTAGGTTTTTCACAGCGATGTTCAGGGAAGCACAATGTCCACAGTGAGGGAGGATACAGTCCACAGTCCCCGTCCCCCTGCCCAACTTGGGCCAAGTCAAGTCACATCTAGAGTGTAGTTTTCAGTTCTGGCCATGACATTTTAGGAAGGATATTGACAGACTAGAATGAATCTCAAAGTGGGGGGCGGGGCGGGTGCATCAGAGGCAGTGGAGATTATACCTTGAATGAAAGGATCAGTTAGTTGATAGAAATAGGAATGTTTAGCCTGTACAAGAGAAGAAGTGGACAGAGAGAGGTCATGACAACTGTCTTGAAGTGTTTGCAAGGCTGCTCTGATTAGATTTGTTCTGCTTGTCCACGAGAACTAGGAACAAGCAGAAATATGGAAGAGGGGCAAATTTAGATTTAATGGGAAGGGAACGTTCCTATTAATTAGAGCGAGTCCAACATGCTTAGAGAGCTCATGGTTTCTCCTGTAGAGAATGTTGTTAGGGAGGGACTGGATAACCACCTGCCAGTGATGGGGGAGAGGGGATTCATGGCCAAGCATCCTTGTATAAGATGACTTCTCAGGTCCCTTCCAATTCCAATTCTGGGACAATAGATTTTTTTAGAAGGGCTAGACCTGCCTATTTATTGTTGTATCTGCTTCAAGTATTTTCAGGTGCTCAACATATTGGATGAATGAGTGAAAGAAAAACGTTTATTAAGCCTTTATAATATATACCATATTCTGGGCTGAGTTCTGTTGAGACAACTAAAAAGTGAAAGTCCCAGCTCTCCTTGGAGCTCATATAGATATCGGAATACTGGGTTTAAACTTAATGCTTTAAAAAAAAAAAAAACCCTCCCAGAGGCAAAAATAAAATGTTTTCCTCCCCACTCCCAAAGAAATGTTAATGGATCTTCCTTTTCAAAAGGTAGTGCCCAGCACATAGTAGGTTCTTAAGAAGTTCGAGCTGACTGAAACGAAAAGATGGGCCAATGTGCCTGTGTGTACACACCCTTCTTCAAAGCGGTGGCCATTCTCCAGGGGCTCGGAAAAGAAAAGCTGTCGGGCTGTTCCTGCAGAGAGGGATGGGTGAGCTTGGCATGTGAGACTGTCAAGGGCCAGAGCGTCCAGTACAAGTCTCTTGTGTGGAAGCTGGATTGGCGGGCGGAGTCTGGGCCCCCCAGTGCTAGAGAGCATGGGCAGCTTGGTAAGTGGGCGCTTCCGGGACTGGCCCGAAGGCCCAGTGGGTTTGTTTGTTGGTTTGTTTGGATGGTAGCAGTATTGTGAGGTCTCTTACGGGGGGATCTGCCAGTCTGACCTATGTCTGTAAACAGTCAATAGAACTCGGGTTGGGGGGGCGGGGTGGCCACAGAACCCTAAACTGCGAGGATTCTCCAGGGTGAGTGGGTGCACCCAGAAGGGGAGAGGAGTTCGGAGGTTCAAGGGAGACAAGGAAGGGGTGGCTTCTTGGGGGATGGAACGGGTAAGGAGAGGCTTGGAGTTCAGATGGCACTGACAGAGGTGGACTCCGCTGGGCAGAGGAATGGGATTAGCCGAGCCCGGGAGTAGCGGTCTGTGTCCACGGCCCTCCTCCTTCCCCCAAACCCCCTTCCCCGCCCCCTGCTGGGGTGCTCCCCAGTCGCCTGGGCTCCGCCTCCCACGTCCCCTCCCCTCCCCCCAGGTCCCGCGCTCAGGGAGGGGGCAGAACCTGGGAGGGCGGAGGCTGTGGCGCCGGCTGCTGCTGCTGCTGCTACCTCCGCCGCTGCCACTGCCGCCGCCGCCACTACCCCTGGAGTTGGCCTTGGCCATGGCGGGTGGAGGAGGAGGAGGAGCTGGGGGCCCAGGCCAGACAGTTCCAGCCAGGGGGCCGCCAAACCTAGCCTAGCCTAGCCTGGGGAGGTGCCTATCCCCATCCCATCATGAGCTTGGCCCTGCAGGAGCTGGGCGGAGGCGTGAGTGCGGGGCTGGGAGCCAGAAACAAGGAGGCTGGAGGGCGGGAGGTGGGAGGCTGAGCCCCTGAGTCTGGGCTGGGATGGGATAAGGGAGTTGGCAAGAGGCTCGCGCCGAGGGGAGCAGAGCAGAATGTAGACAGCCGTGTCAGGGCGGGTGGGGGACAGGAGGTGCACTCCCCATCCCAACTCTCTTACCTTCCCACCTCCTCCCTTACTCAACACTAGTCTGCCCCAGCCCCAGTGCGTCCAGAAGAGACAACTGAGGGAGTGAAGTCCTAGGGGGGAAAAGCAAAGAAGCACCGCTGGGCTGGGCATAGGGAGCTGCCTTCACCACCTCCTGCCTAGAGTTTCAGTGATTACACTGTGGATATCCCACATCTGTACCCTTACCTCAGGGCTGTGCCCTGTGCCAGGTCAACCAGTAGGCAGTCTTGGGAGTTTGATGCCGAGGGGAGCCAGCAGGGGAGGGGCGCCTGGTAGGGAAGCGGGCTGCAGTACTAGCAAAAACAAACTGCTGTGCGATGGGGGGAGGGTGGGAGAGGAGGAGAAAGGGGATCTGCCTTTATCCCCTGAACCTCTTTACTTCACCCCTAGTCTGTGATTTGACCTAAGTCCACTGAGTTGAGGGATTTTTGCACTTGCAATGGAAGGGGAGGAGCCAGAGAAACGGAGGGGGCTTTTTTCCTTGGACTGTGGAACAGGGAATCTAAGGAGAGAGTTGGAGAGCTGGGGGAGAAGAAAGAGCTCACAGTAAAGTAGATCCCTCTCTTGTGTTCTTGCCCAGTGTGCACAGATAGCCCCTTGTTTGCTATGTAAGGACAGACACTATCTCCTCCTCTATGCCTCTCCATCCCACTACCATACTGGGAAGCCCTCTGAGGGCAGATCCTTTTCCAGATCTCCTCCCACCCCATTGCCCATGGATAATAAATGTTTAGTGAGTGATTTTGGTTGAACAGAAAGTGCTATAGACTCTGGCATTCTAGGGATCCATCCAAAGGGGATGGGAGAGAAGCAGCAGGGGCCCCCTAGAGAATGCCAACAGTCTCCCTCCCTCTGACACCTGTGTTTCTCTGCCTACATCCCTGCAGATGTTGGAGTATAAGCGGGCTACCCTTGGAGATGATGAGGCCCCTGAGCTTTCACCAGATGGCATTGTCTCTCCAGACACTATGGAGGTCTGCATTATCTTTTGGGGGTTGGGGGTGGGAAAGAGGGTGCCTCCCTGCAGTCTGCTCCCTTTCCCCAGGTCACCTTTTAGTTATGGAAAGCAAGAAGATGCAGTGGACCTGAACTGCAATCCTGGCTCACATATTTACTAGCTTTGTGACCTTTGGCAGGTCATTTCGTTCTTGGGCCTATTTATTCATCTGTAAAATGAGGAGGCTGGACCTGATGATCTAGCTCCAGAGCTGTTATTCTGTGACCTCTTTGGGTCTCAGTTTCCCCATCTGTAACATGAGATGTGCTGGCCTCCAGAGTATCTTCAGTTCTGAATCTTCTAATCCTTCTTACTATTCTGGCCTGACCCTCTCCTCCCCGCACTTCTCGAATTCTTGTCCACTCTCCCTGAATGTGAGACTTAGGGTGAGAAGCCAGCAGGCCAAGACTTCATAAATGGGTTGGTGGAGTCATTTATAGCTCACTGACCAGAGTTAACCCCACTGATTAATAATATTGGGTTGGTATTCTTATACTTCCCTGTTTACAAAGCATTTTCCATACCTTCTCATTTGACTATATTAATGACAAATATGGGGCAGCATGGTACAGTGGGGAAAGGGCCAACCTTGGATTTAGAAAGACCTACATTCAAGTCTGGACTCTGATTCATACCAGCTGTGCCACTGAGCAAGTGACTTGCCCTCTCAGCGCAAGCTTTAAGACTCCAATCAATCAACATGGGCTGAGCTCCTATTATGTGCCAGTCATTTATGCTAAGCTACAACTACAGATAAGCTACAAATCTGTGCTGGTGGAGTTCCCTCCATGGTTAAATCACAGATCTGGACTTTCCCCCACCCCACTTAAAAAAAATGGATAATTACCAATTCAGTTTACATTGCATTTTAAAAGGGGAAACTGAGTATGGTGGGAAGAGTACAGAAGCTCACCTCTGACGTGAGCTGTACGACCTTGGGCAAATCACTGAAGTCCTGGAAGCCTTGGTTTCCTTCTCTATAAAATGGAGATACTGCTTATAATATTTAATTCTGTCATGTTATAACTACTTAGAGTCATACGCCTGGTCTGGATCAGAGTTGAACTCAGGTCTTCCTCACTCCAAGGTTAGCCCCGTCCCCGAGAAATTGACTTTTGGCTATCACGACTGTAGTCACACAAGACAGTATGACAAGAGTTTTGCAAACAGAGCAGTATATTGTATTAGAAGAGTTATATATTCCCTTTCATGCAGCCCACATGACACAGTGTGACACAACATTGGCATCAGAATACCTCAGTTCTAATCCTGCCCCCTGACATATTTTGGCCATGGGACACCAGGCAACCTTTCTATGCCCCAACAGTCCTCTAAGACAATAATTTATAGATTAGTGTCTAGGCTTAATCAGCAAAGGGAGTTCCACACTGTAATTACCCTATCCTCCTGGAGTCACATGTTTGGACCAAAAAGTTTCCAATCCACTTCTTGTAGTTACTGTGAAGGTCAAGTGAGATCAGTTGTACAAAGTGCCATGTAAAACTCAAGGCACTATACAAATGAGAGAGGTTGGTATTCCAATTACTAGATGGATCTGCCCCTTGACTTTCCTTTCCTTTCTAGATTTCCATCAGCATTATTCAGAGGAAAGGATGATTACTATGATGTCAGAAGACCTGGGTTCAAATCCCATGTCTGAGGCTCACAACCTTTATGACCTTGAACAAGTTACTACTTAGCTTCCCTGAGCCTCAGTTTCCTCCTCTGTATGAAGGGAATGACATCTGGGGTCCCTTCCAGTCTTAGATCTACCTTCCTGGGCTCAGTTTCCTCACATGTAAAGTGATAGAGTTGGGACAAAGTGGCCTCTGAAGTGCCTTCTAGCTCTTGTCCAGTGATCCTATTATCTTGTGTTCTCGGTTCCTCTTAGAGCACCACAACTCAGAGGGGGTTGTCCAATGGGCCTGAAGCCAGGAAAACCCAAGTTCAAATCCTTCCTTGGTCACTTACTAGCAGTGTGACCCTGGGCAAGTTACTTAGCCTTTGTCTGTCTCAGTTTACTCATCTGTAAAATAAGGATATTAATAGTGCCTGATTCCCAGGATTGTTGCGGGGATCAAATGATATTCTATTTGTAAAGTCCTTACCATAGTGCCTGGAACATAGAAGGTAATATATAAGTACTATTTATTACTCTTATTCTAGTTTATAGCCCCTCTCTCTCTCTCTTCACTTTATCCCTCCAGGTGGGCTTCCGAAAAATGTCAGGACGTCTCCTGGGCTCCCGAACACAACTAGAACTGACTTTGATGGGCATCTCTCTGCTGCTGGGCATCTTGCTCCTGGGTTGTTCCATTACCCTGGGGGTCCAGTACAGCCAAGGTAGGTGAGCCCCAGGCTCTTCTCCCTCATTTGGGAGCCAGCATAGAAAATGGTCTGCGTGGAATCCCAGTATAGTACTTACTAGCTTCATGATCTTGAGGGTTGGTGCCAAGGAAAACCTCCCAAAGAGAACCAAAGCTTCTTGAGGGCAGCAGCAATTGTTTCATTCTTTCTCTTTGTAGCAATGCCTAGTGCTCAGGACAGGACCCAGCACACAGTACGTGTTCAATAAATGCTTGTTGAGGGAATGAATAATTAGAAGTGTTCCTAGGTGGAATGGGCCACTTCTAGAGGTGGGGGCTCTGTTTTCTGGAGCTTTTCAAGCACAGCCTGGAGGGCCACTTTTGGGGGTGTCATAGGAAAGACTTCTTTTCTCATATTTGGTTGCTACTGAGGTCTCTTCCAACTCTGAGATATTGTTATTCTGTGACCTTGGACAAGCTGCTGGATACAGTATGGTACAGTAGAAAGGGTGCTGGGTGTGAAGTCAGAGGACTGGGTTCAAATCTCAGCCATGTCACTTAACTACTTTTCTGACCATAAGCAAGGCACCTAACTCTCTGAGCCTCAGTTTCCTCATCTGCAAAATGCCAGAGGTTGGTCTAGATAATCTCAAAGTTCTCTTTTAATTCTGAATCCTATGATGCTCATTCCTAAGATCTATTCAATTTAGGGAAGCAACTGAGGAGCCAATTCATGGGGGCATGGGTTGTGGTTGGGGGTGGGGTGGTTGAGAGGTCTTGAGTTCTTCCTGCCTTGATGGGTTGACTTCTTGTCCATTAGACCATGAACTGTTCAAGAGTCGAAGGACTCTCTTTTGCCTTTCTTTATATCCCCGAGGCTTAGCATAGTGCCTGGCATATAGTAAGTACCTAGTGAATGTCTATTGATTCACTTATTTTCCTTCCCAGTTTTCTCTCTTTATGGCTTCCTTACATCTATGACTTCCTCCCATGCCTCCCATTTTTCTGGGTGAAAATGTTTCAATTTTCCTTAACTAAAATAAAGAGATTGGAGTCTAGAATTGCAGCATGTTAAGTCTAACAGCCAATCAGTTAACAAGTTAAGCCTCTTCTGTGTAGATCCATTTCAGATGCTAGAGATGCAAATAAAAAAGTGAAACAGTCCTTGCCCTCAACGCATAGACAATTCATAGGCAGATGAGTAGAGAATATATACAAAATAAATACCCAATGATTTTGAAAGGTGGGACTAATAAATTGGGGATTCAGGAAAAGCCTCTTGAAAGAGATAGCACTTAAGTTTATCCTTGAAGCAAACTTGAGGTCCCAAGAGGGAATCGTAAGGAAGGAGCAAATTCTAGGCATGGGAAACTGCCTGGGCAAAGGCCTGGAGATAGGAGATAGAATGTTATGAAACAGAAACTTCAAAGAGTCCAATGTGTCTGGTACTTAAAGTAAGTGGAAGAAATTAAGGTATAATCATTGTAGACAAATAGGCTAAATCCAGATGATGAGGGCTTTAGAACAGAGGACTTTGTATGTTGTCTTCTGGTGGTGGGGAACCAATACAAATTCTTGAGCATTAGAGTGATGTAGTCAAATTTGAATTTTATAAGTATCAATTTGCAAACATAGTATTAAATGGAGCTTTTCTTAAAATGATAAGTAGTGTGTACAGCATTGTCTCTAATAGGGATAAACTAGAAGCCTTGCCAATAAGATCAGAAGTAAAGCAAGAATATCCATTGTCATTCAATATTGTATTAGAAATGTAGCTATAAGATAAGAAAAAGGAATTGAAGGAGTAAATATAGGCAATGAGGAAATAAAACTATCACTTTTTGCAGATGATATGATGGTTTATTTAGAGAACCTTAGAAAGTCAACTAAAAAACTAGTTGAAACAATTAACAGCATCAGCAGAGTTGCAGAATATAAAATAAAAGCACACAGATCATCAGCATTTCTATATGTTACCAACTCAGGAAGGAACTCAGCAGGAAGAGATAGAGAGAGAAATTCCATTTAAAATAACTGTAGTCATTATAGAACACTAGGAAATCTACCAACTAAGACATACACAAAAATTATATGAACACAATTACAAAAAACTTAAAACAAATAAAGACACCTCTAAATCACTGAGGCTGAGCCAATATAGTAAAAATAACAATATTACCTAAATTTATTTGCTTTTTCAGTGCCATACTAATCAAACTGCCAAAGAATTACTTTATAGAGTTAGAAAAAATAGTAACAAAGTTCATCTGGAGGAGAAAAAGTTCAAGCATGCCAAAGGAATCAATGAAAAAAAAAAATGTGAAGGAAGGGAGACTAGCAGTACCAGATCTCAAACTACACTACAAAGTGGTAATCATCAAAACAATCTGGTACTGCTTAAGAAATAGAGTGATTGATCAATAGACTAGATAAGGTATACAATACATAGAAGTAAATGAGCATAGTAATCTAGAGTTTGACAAGCCTAAAAATTCCAGGTAATAGGGCAAGTACTATTTGACAAAATTGCTGGGAAAACCAGGAAACAGCCTGGCAGAAACTAGGCACAGACCAACATCTCACACTTTTTGCCAAGATAAGCTGAAAAGGGGTACATGATTTAGGCACAAAGGGTGATATCATAAGCAAATTAGCAAAGTATGGAAGAAATTACCTATCAGATCTATGAATAGGGAAAGAATTCATAACTAACAGAGAGAGAGAGAGAGAGAGAGAGAGAGAGAGAGAGAGAGAGAGAGAGAGAGAGAGAGAGACTCATGGGATTTAACAATTTTGATTACGTAAAATTAAAAAAATTTAGCACAAACAAAACCAATACAGCCAAAATGAAAAGAAAAGCAAAAATGAGGTTGGGGGTGGGGAATCTTTGCAACAAGTTTTTCTGACAGAGGTCTCATTTCTCAAATACAGAGAACTGAGCCAGATTTATAAGAATAAGAGTTATCTCCCAATTGATAAAAGGACAAGGGATAATAAGAGGCACTTTTCAGAGGAAGAAATCAAACTCCTCCATAGTCACATGAAAAAAAAATACTCTAAATCACTAATAATTAGGGAAATGCAAATAACTCTGAGATGTCTCCTCACATATATCATATTGGCTAAGAATGCAGAAAAGGAAAATGATAAATGCTAGAGGGCATTTGGGAAAATAGGTTCACTAATGTACTGTCGTAGAACTGTAATCTAATCCAAACATTTTGAGGAGCAGTTTGGAACAATGCCCCAAATGCCATAAAATTGTGAATATCCTTTGACTCAGCAATATTGCTGTGAGGCCTGTATCCCAAAGAGATCAAAGAAAAAGGAAATGGACCCATATGTACAAAAATATTTATAGCAGTTCTTTTTTTTTTTTGTGGTGGTAAAGAATTGAAAACTGAGGGGCTGCCCATCAATTGGGGGATGGCTGAACACATTATGGTGTTTGGAGCAGCCAGGTGACATAGTAGACAGCATCAGCAAAGTTGCAGAATATACAATAAGTACACACAAATCATCAGCATTTCTATATGTTACCAACTCAGGAAGGAACTTAGCAGGAAGAGATAGAGAAATTCCATTTAAAATAACTGTAGTCATTATAGAGCACTAGGAAATCTACCAACTAAACATACATAGGAATTATATGAACACAATTACAAAAAAGTTAAAGCAAATAAAGACACATCTTTATTTTTAAAGACCTGGAGTCAGGAGGACTCAAATCCAAACTCAGATACGTATTAGCTGTGTGACTCTGACCAAGTCATTTAATCCTGATTGCCTCCAAAAAGGAAAAAAAACTTCGGTAAGTTATGATATTTAATGTGATGGAATACTACTGTGCTGTATGAAATGATGAAGACGATAGTTTCAGAAAAACTTGGGAAGACCTATGTGAACTGATGCAAAGTGAAGGGGGCAGAACTAAAATAATAATGCACACAGCAACGGCGACATTGCAATGATGATCAAACATAAAAGACTCAGCTTCTCTGATCCGCCATAATTCCAAAGGACGCATGATGAAACATACTATCCACGTCCAGATAGAGAACTAATGGACTTTGAGGACAATTTTCCCCCTTTTTCTTTTTGAACATTGGTAATGCAGAAAAATGTTTTTCATGATTTCCTATGTGTAATGAATATTGTATTTCTTGGTGGGTAGAAGGAGGAAGAGAATTCAGAACTGAAAATAAAATATAGATTTTTTAAAAAAGGCATTTGACAATTTGACCATTGTGTGAAAGATGGATTGAGGGGAGGGGAGACAGAGCACAGAGGCTGGAAGCAGGGAGACCAGTGAAGTGGCTGCTATAGTCAAGGTGAGAGGTGCTGAGGGCCTTACCTGCTTAGCTGTGTTGTGAGTGCAGACTACAAAGACATGGAAACTGATTAGATATGGGGTCTTGGCTATAGGGAAAGGAAAGGGTTGAGCATGACTCCTGGGTATCACTTTTTCTCTGCTCAGCATCTAGTATATAAATGAGACACTTGACATTCACTACCTGTGTGACCTTGGGCAAGTCACTTAATCCCAATTGCCTCATCCTGGGTCATTTCCAGTCATCCTGATGAATATCTGGTCATTGGATTCAGATGACTCTGGAGGAGAAGTGAGGCTGCTTACCTGCACAGCCCTCCCTCACTCAAAAACAAAAGTCAAGTGCAAGTCATGCCATCATTTCTCTGATGGCATGGTCTTCTTTGGCAATAAAGGATGAACACAAACACTTTGATTGCTTGATAGATTCCCTAGGTTCCTTCAAAACTCAGCTTAAGGACCACCTCCTGCAGGAATTCTATTCTGATTATCCCACACACACATACAGTTATTCATGCCTTCCCCCAGGAAATGACTATATATTTGTTATTTAATTTTCCATGTCATATTGTGGAATGGTACATATATCATGGAAAGACCATGAGCTTTTTGAGGGTAGACACTGTTACACTTAAGTCTTCATATTCCCAGAACCTTGGATAGATCCTGGCACAAAGTAGGTACTTAATAAATGTTTCTTGATTGATTACTTCATCCCTTCTTTGGGTATTAAAGAAGATTTCTTTGATTCTTTGTTAAAGGAGGATCTTTCTCCCTTACCTTTTCTCAGCCACAGTCTCATTAAATAACACCTGCCTGACAGAAGCCTGCATTCGAGTGGCTGGCAAAATCCTGGAGTCCCTAGACCGGGAGGTGAGCCCCTGTGAAGACTTTTACCAATTTTCCTGTGGTGGCTGGATGCGGCGAAATCCACTGCCTGATGGGCGTTCCAGATGGAATACCTTCAACAGTCTCTGGGACCAGAATCAAGCTGTGTTGAAACACCTACTTGGTAAGCCACCTACCTACTCTAGAGTACTTCTGGGGGAGAGTCATGCCAGAGGCCAGGGTCTCCTCAAGGAGGGAAAGGCAGGTGGGGACCCTGATGAGGACAGAAAGGCAGGGAGAGCCATACAACCAGGGAAAACCCACAACAGAAAGCCTAATGGCACAGCTGGCCAGTACAGATTTTGGTAGGTAATCAAATCTCACCTCCCAATTGCTACCTGCTTTGGATAAAACACTTTACCTTATCTAGTCTCCATGTCCTCTCCACTAAAATAAGAGGCTCAGACTAAATAGTCTCTAAGGTCCCTTCCAGCCCTAGATTTATGATCTGTGCTGCACAGAGTGACTGGACGGAGCAACGGGGAAAGTCTTGGCTTGAGAAGCAAGAGCTAGAGCTCTTAGCTTGCTGAGGGGACAAGTCCCTTCCCTTTCTGGGTGGGTTCTCTTTGTCAACCTGTGAGTAAATTGAGTGCTGTCCTAGGTCCTGATGTGAGTTAGCATTCTATAATAATAACAAATTAGTCTGTCTCTAGAATATTCTAAGGATTACAAAACCCTTTCTTCACTAGTACCCTCTGCAGTGCGGAGGTCAAGGACTGTCATCTCTATTTCCTTTTTTTTTTTTTTAATTTCACAGTGATTTCTTTGGGATTAGCCCAGTGGTGTTAGACTGGATCCCTGCAGATTCATTTGACTTAGAGAACAACATATGAACATTATCTACATTTTGCTGTATTTTTATTTCATTAACTATTTCCCAATTATCTTTGAGTCTGGCTTGAGTAGTGCTTAGGAGTGTTGTTGGCCAAATGCATCCAATAGGTTTCCTATTTGACTGACATCTCTAGTAAAAATCTGGGACCAAGTTGTTCTGCAACTCAAAATAGTCTTTAGAGAGCCAGCCACCTAAGAGCACTGAGAAGGTCACACAGTGAGTACACACCAAAGGCAGGACTTGAACCCAGATCTTTTTAACTTTGAGGTCTGGTTCTCTATCCACTATGCCATACATACTGCCTCATATCCATTTTCCAAAAACAGAGACTCAGAAAGGCAAAGTAATTTGCCCAAGGTCATAAAGCTCAGAGATATTAATGCCAGATTTGAATGAAGGCAACTGGTGCCACCATAGTGCATAGAGCATTAGGCCTAGAGCTAAGAAGACTTGAGTTCAAATTCAGCTACAGATATTTACTAGTTATATGGCCCTGGGCAAGTCAATTAACCTCTGCCTCAATTCCCTCATCTATAAAATGGGAATAATAGCACCTGCCTCCCAGGGCTCTTGCCACTAAAGCACATTGCCTCTAGGATTCTAGGAAGCAGATGAAATTGGTGAGATGCTAGTGGCAGAGAGGTCTGTATCAATTCTCCTTTTGGAGGCCAGCAAGGGTTCCTACCACTTTTTGAGACATATCACAGTACTCTTCTCCATTTATTTTATATTTTAGCCAAACTAGACTTCTTGTTGCTATACAAACCCTGTGCCTTTGCCAGGTTACTTACCTGGTTCCCTAGTGTCCCTAAGACAAAACACAAAAGTCTTTCTTTGTCTGTAAAGTACTTTCTAAGTTTTCTCTAGCCTATCTTTTCAACCCTGTTATTCATTGCTTCCCTTCACACCCTCTGCCATCCAGTACAGTTGGCCCACTTACTGTTCTCAGAACTTGGCATTTTCTGTGCCACCCCCATACCTTTGTCTGGAATCCACTCCCTCCTCACCTCTTCCTCTCAGAATCCTTAAAGATACATGCAAGATGCCACTCGCTATGGGAAGGCTTTCCCAACCTCCTGACCACTTCCTTCCTCCTCAAATAATATTGCATTTGTCTGGCTACATATTTATTGTATTTATCTGTTTCTTTTTTATGTACTTTATTTACCTGTTTAAATATGCTGATACAATTAAGCTCCTTGAGCTCAAGAACTATTTTGCCCCTTCTGCCCTCATATCCGCAGAGCCCAGCCTGGTGCCTTATGCATGTAGATCACAACCCATTCATCACTTAGTGGATAAATACTGTGAGATTATGGTACAGTGAAAAGAGTGAGAAGTCCTGGGTTCAAATCCCAGTTCTGCTGCTTCCTCCCTGTATGACCTGAGGCAAATGACTTTCACCTCCCTGTGCCTCAGTTTCCTCAGCTGTAAAATGAGGGGATTGGACTTGATGGCCTCCGAGGTCCCTTTTGGTTTCCAGCTTGAGAGGCTCTTAGAACCTCTTAGAACCTACTGCTTCCTTTAAGCCTGGCTCAAGGGCTATCTTCTCCATGAGGCCTTTACCGTTGCCCTCAGCTGTAAGGGTATTTGCATTTGTTCTTTATATAGAGCTAGACCTAGGCATGACCTTAGAGGGTAGCTAGTCCAACTCTTTCTTTTACAAATGGGGAAATTGAGGCCCAGAGACATTAAATGACTTGCCTAGGGTTACACCAATAAGAAAAGAAGCCCCGAGTTTAGGTTTGTGTTGGAGGCATGATGAAGATCTCTCATTTTTCTCTGGAGGCCTACTTGCCTTAATCTTCTATATCTATAGCGTGCTGACCCTGGAGGCAGGAGGGCCTGAGTTCAAATCCAACCTTGGATACTTACTAGCTGTGCTACTGTGGGCAAGTCACTTAACCCCAATTCCCTACCTCTCTCTCTCTCTCTCTCTCTCTGTCTTTTTCTCTCTGTCTTTCTCACACACATACACCCCTTATATCCATTATATATATCCATATCCATTATACTAATGGATCAAGTATGTGACTCATATATGTTGTCTTCCTGATAGACTGACCTTAAGCTCCTTGAGGGCAGAGACTGTTTGACTGTTGTCTTTGGGAGTCCAGTGGTAGCACAGTGCCTGGGATACAGTAGGTACTTAGCTTTTTGTGCTCGAGTCCTTTGAGACACATAGAGAAGGGTCCACAGTGGCTTGTCTAGCTAGTATCAGACAGCATTTGAACCCAGTTCTTACCACCAACCCCTTTCTCTACACTACACTGGCTTCCTTAACAGCCTTGAACAAGTCAAGGACTTACTAAATGCTGAATGGATGAAAGAATGTGCAGTCATTGAGAAGTGAGTATCCAGAGATCTTGTAGGATCCAGGTACTCTACAGGACTTCCCTGGATAGAGGTTAAGAAGCCAGGGCTTGCCTTCCTCCAGAACTACATGTGGATGGTAGCTTGGTGAGACCAAGAACAGTAGCAGCAACAGCCCCCTTACCCAGATCCCCTGATATCCCCTGGGTATTATTGGCAATATCTCCTGACATATTTGCAAACAATGGATCATGGGATCCCAGATCTGGAGCTTGAAGTGACCCTAGAAAACTGATAACTGGCCCAGGGTTACATGACTAGTCAGTATCTGAGGCAGGATTTGAAGTTGGGGATACTGACTTGGTGTCCTCTCCTATACACAGAGAATGAGACCTTCAACTCGACCAGTGAGGCAGAGCGCAAGACCCAACGTTACTATCTCTCCTGCCTCCGGGAGCAACGAATTGAAGAACTAGGAGCCCAGCCCCTCCGAGACCTCATTGACAAGGTGGGTCTGGACCCTGTCCAGGAATGATGACATGGGGATTGTTCTTGAGAGAAATGGAGGAGAAAGAGAGGGTCAGAAAGATCTTCCTGGCAGGGCCTTCCTCCTACCCAGTGCCAGAGGAAAAAGAGAAGTCAGGAAACAGAGACCCTCTTGGGGTTTCTTCTTTTTTAGATTGGTGGCTGGAACATCACAGGATCCTGGGCTCAGGACAACTTCATGGAAGTTTTAAAGATGGTGTCTGGGACCTATCGGGCCAGTCCATTCTTTACTGTCTATGTCAGTGCTGATGCCAAAAGCTCCAACAGCAATGTTATTCAGGTGAGAGGCTGAGTAATTACCAGAGATGGATTAGGAGGAGCCCTCCTCAAAAAAGTGTGCCCTTGGATCCCTGGATCCATAGCAATCTATTGGTAGAAGCTTATGTGGGCTTTTCCTCCCCACTGCCCTGGCATTCAAGATGACCCTTTTCCCTTCTACTACAGGTGGATCAGTCTGGTCTCTTTCTGCCTTCCAGGGATTACTACCTGAATAAGACAGCCAATGAGAAAGTAAGGATCCTCCCCACAGCCTTCCCCCTCCAGCTGTTTCCTTATTTTGGGGGGGATTAGGCACCCACCTAGCAACACCTTAGTCATGTTGCTGTCATTCATTTAACCCACTAACATTTGCTGAACCCCTGCTTTGTTTGGGACACTGGACTAGGTACTCTGAATGGTGCCAAGGTGTGTAATATTATATATTTAGAGTGTAAAGGGACCGTGAAGGCCAGTGAGCCCAACCCTCTCATTTTACAGAGAGGCTTTGAAAGGAGAGGTGACTTGCCCAAAGTCACACACCTCGTAAGTATCTGAGACAGGACTTGAACCCAGCTTTTCCTAATTTGAAGTCCACTATCTTAATGAGTTTACAGTCTAGTTGGGAGAAGGGCAGAAAATACTAATATAAAGGAGAAGGTGAGTAATGCTGTTTGAATGGTCTGGTATTGTAGGAATTCCAAAGGAGCAGAGCTGACACAACCACAGAATTACTGTGAACTAGAACCCATCAATAAGTATCTACTATGTGCCATGTGCTGGGGCTACCAAGTCAAAATGGTCTTTGCTGTCTAGGAACTTACATTCTTTTGGAAGACCCTCTGTTAGAAGGGACTTCATCCCCAATTTGTCCAAATCACTGTTGTCAGTCATTCTAGTCATGTCTAACTCTTGGTGACCCCATTTGGGATTTTCTTGGCGAAGATACTGGAACAGTTTGCCATTTCCTTCTTCAGTTTATTCTTGCAGATGAGGAAATTGAGGCAAAAGGGCCAATTGACTTGCCCAGGTCACAAAGCCAGCAAGTGTCTGAGGCCAGATTTGAACTCATGAAGATGAATCTTCCGGATTCAAACAAGCTCATTTTTTTTTGCACTGTTCCACCTAGCTGCCATTGTTCAAATTATACCTGAAAAAAAGAGTTGTCACAACTGCATAATGACCTGAAAAATGGTAATGCAGTCTTTGTCTAAAGGTGTCTGATGAGCCTAATCATTCTTATAAATACACTTGCATCTAAGGCAGCTTCTTCCACTTCTCCATGACTTTGATTAATGGGAAGCTTTTTATGATATCAAGTCTAAATCTGCCTTTGAAACTTCCACCCATTGCTCTTTCTAGGACCAAAGAGATCAAGTCCAATCTACTATGAGACATCCTTTCAAACACTCTAAGACAGTATTGTGTCTCCCTCTTCCCGCCCCCAAAATCTCCTCTTCTCTAGTCTAAATTAGCCAAGTTCCTTAACAATCCTTAAATAACATGAACTCGAGGCCCTTTCCTCTCTTGACTGCCTTCTTCTGCAAACACTCCAGTTTATCAGCATCCTTCCTAAACCTTGACACACAGAACAACACCTCAGAAGTGGTCTAACCAGCACTCAAGGGCTATTACCTCCTTCTTCTTGGAGGCGATACCTCTCAACGCAGCCTATGATCACCATACTTTTTGGTCTACTGACTTATATGGTGCTTAGAGTTGACTGAAATGCCCAGATCTTTTTCAGGAAGGCTTCTGTCTCACCATGCCACCCTATCCTGTACTTAGTAAGTTGATTTTAGACCCCAAGTGTTAGGCCCCAAATTAGTTGACATTTATCCCTATTGAATTTCATCTTATAAAATTCAGCCCAATGTCCCAGCCTACTGAGATGTTAGCATTAGTTCCACCCCAAGCTATATCCTCTTTAGTTATTCTTCCCCTCTTTCTCTCAGTTTTGTCTCATTTGCACATCTGATGAGCAGGTCATCTTTGCCTTTATCAAGTTACTGGTAAAATGTTAAGCAGCACAGGACTTCACATAGATCATTGGCACTCTTCTGGAGACATCCATCCCACTTAATGGGGGATGATTAATGATTTTTCTTTCAACTAGGTCTGAATCCATCTATTCCACCTAATTATATGATCATCTCTCTCTCTTTCACAAGAATAATTAGAAATACTTTATTGAATGCTTTGCTAAAACCTAGGTAAACTATCTCTCTAGCAGTTTAGCATCCCTGTCAAAAATATTTTTGAAGGAAATGGTTTTTGTTATTAGTCATGACCAGTTTTCGATGAAAGCCAAGCTGGTACCTTCTGATCCCTGCTTCCCTTTCTAGGTGTTCACCAGTTGTCCCTTTAATGACATGTGCTAGAATTTTACCAGAAACCAAAGTCTTACTCCCTGCCCTAGAGTTTTGAGTGGGGGGAGGAAGCACGAACCCCCTTACTCAGATGGACTGCTCAGAGGCATCTCAAGGTAAAAACAGAAAATCTTTATTCGGTTCTCCAGAGAAACCGGGCAGTCCCTTCAACAGTAAAGCTGGAGTAGGGAGACGCCTTACAGAAGTAGAATGGCAATTTATATAGACCCTGACTTGAAAATCCCTCTCCCACCACTGACCATTGTTCTCATTGGCTGAGAAATAAGGTCTTACATTCTAGGTGAGAAATCTAACCAATCCCTTTTGAAACCCAGTTCAAATTTCCCACTCCTGGACGTTACAAAGCCCGCGAAAATACATGTCCAATCACTGATCCTAAAGCAATACATAACCTTAAATGGAAATCACCCGACTCTGGGGGAATGGAAACCAGGGCCTAAGGTCTCCTCCATTATAGGGACAAGATTCCATATTCCTGAGAAGTCTTCACTAAATCTATTCCCATTCAGTTTGAAGATCATTATTTTTCCCTTCTTAAAAACTAGACCATTTATACTTTTCCAATCCGTCATTACTTCCCTGAATTGCTCAGATCTTTTCATCTAGTGCTGAGTTATTCAACAGTTGCATGGAACTGTCCTTAGTACTTGACTATAGTCGTTAGTGAAGTGAAAGACCCATTCACATCTCCACGAAGATTATGTTCCAAGATGTGCACAGTGAGTGATGTAGTAGGCATTTTTAAAGGTGAAGGAACAAAACAAGTCCATGTTCACCGTGGCATTTTTGTCTACAATAAATGACCAACCTAATTTTTTTTTTTTTCAAATGTCACTGAGGGTGGCTCAGTAGTCATATCTCCAGTCCTTTCAGAATACCAGAATATATTTCACCTGGGCAAGAATTCATTAATGATAGGTGAGGAGTCTCTTCTCATTTATAATGGGTATGGATTCCCTAGTAGTCATTTTTGTTCTCTCATTTCCTTAAGTATATAAATCTAATCCAAAGATCATTCTCCTTAGTAGAGAAAACAAAGGCAAAGCATCACTGAATTCTATCTATTGTCAATTGCCATTATCCCACCCAGGTAAGTGGTGATCTTATCTCTTCCTGCTGTCCTTTTTTTCCTCAAACATTGTTTTAAAACAAATAAATACCCTTTTGTTGCCTTTAGCTTTCTTTGCCAGCCTTACTTTATTCTGAGCATTAAGACTCAAGCTAATGATGTTATAGAAGTGAATCATGCTTTTATGTTCATTCCCATTTTCCTGTTCTTGCTTCTATCTTCCATACAGATCTTTTAAAAAGATGAAGGATGATGTGTGTGGAACACTGTGTACAATGTTGGACTTTTAAAAAACCTGTTGCTTTTTTGTTTTTTAATGAACTGTTTCCCCTTCTCTTTATTTTTTCTCATGGATGATGATTCTCTGGGAGGGGAAGAGGAAACAACACCCTTAGAAAATATATGTGATGTAAAAACAAAAGACATCAATGAAATTTTATTTTCAGAAATCTAAATTGTCTGAAGAGTTCCCTGTGTATCCACATCTTTAGATAACTACCCTTTTTCTTCTTTATCAGAATGATTTCCATATAGATTTCTAGAATTTCATTCTAACTTACCCTGGAGAATTTTGGTCCATGAGATAACTATCTTTTCCCTGAATCCTTTGAAACCTGGTCTCCCCCAGTCTGCTTTACTGATTTATTACCTCTCCCACCGAAAGTTCTCCCATTTTCACCCTAGCAAACTGGCCAGTAAATAGTTTCTCTTTGTGGTTGCGAATTATACAGATCTTTTAAAAAGATGGAGGATGATGTGTGTGGAACACTGTGTACAATGTTGGACTTTATATAAAATAGAATTTGCTTGTCTACAGTGGTCCCTTCATTCCACTCTTCTTTAAAGTCAAGAAATTAGCTGCTGCTTTAAGCTGTAAGTTCCATTATCTGGGTAACTGAAACTCCCATCACTAGGTGGTGCAGTGGATAAAATGCTGGACTGGAAGTCAGAGAAGACTTGAATTCAAATCCAGCTTCAGACACAAATTAGTTATATGACCTTGGAAAAGGTCACTTAAACCTTATTTGCCTCAGTTTCCTCAACTGTAAAATGGGGATCATAACAGCACCTACCTTGCAGGGTTGTTGTGTTGATCAAATGAGATAACAGTATCTGGCACATAGTAGGCACTATATAAAAGCTAGCTATTAAGATTATTAAATTCAAGTCTATATATGCTAAGTTTATGATTAATTCTTTATCCATTTCCTCCTTGTGTCCAGATGGTTTCTAATATACTCTAATAACAAAATTTCTTCTGATTCTTCTTCCATTGATCAGCACCTGAGCGTTTTCTGCTAATTCCTGAATTTCCTCCCATGATTATATCTTCTTCATAGACAATGCTACAATTGTCTGTCGTAATCCTATTGAATAAAATAGCAGCATCCACATTCCAGTCAAGTATTTCATCCAGCCAAGTCTCAGTCATACCTATGACTTCAAAGTGACTTCAGACATCTTGTATCTCTTGCTTCTTGATGAAACATTGAAGGGAATGGTTTTTATCTCTGGTGCTTTCTTGGCGTTTCTCTCCAGAAGTGAACTTCTGGGTGTCTTGATTGCTTTCTGCATTTCTTGTGACTCTTCTCTGAATTATCTAAGCTTGGAGTCCACACACAGAAGGGTTTTTTACTGACAAAGTAATAAAGCAATAATAAGAGTTTAAGGTGGCCTGGAGTGGTCAGGAAGGACAGTCCATGTTGTGGTGCTGAAAGGAAAGGGATAGGTCAGATTTGTAGCTTGCTGAGGTAGCGGAGTTCATGGAAAACTTCTTTAGAATCTGGCTAAGCTAGACAAGTTTATCCAAAATGTAATTCCCCGTCCTAGAGGGCAGGGTGTGGTTGAGTTTTGATCTTTGTTTCTGCAGCCTAGTGAAGCCTTGGAATCAGAAGGTGCTAACTAAAAGCTTGTTAGATTGAATGATGAATATCCAATCAATCAATCTTTCAGTCAAGATGCTAAACCCTAATGCCAAGCCCAGGGGCAGCTAGGTGGTGCAGGTCTGGAATCACAGGAACACTCCTGTTCCAGAGTTTAAATCTGGCCTCAGATATTTCCTAGCTGTGTGAGTAGGCAAGTCACTTCACCCTATTTATCTCAGTTTTCTTATCTGTAAAATGAATTGGAGAAGAAATTGGAAAGCATTCCAATATCTCTGCCAAGAAAACCCCAGATGGGGTCAAAAGAGTCAGACACAACTGAACAACAGTATTATTGTTTCATTATTAGTTTTACTTTTAGTATGTATACTTAGGCAAAGTAAGTACCTTTAGAGGAGGAAACACCACCAGCTAGGGTATCCAGGTTGGCTTGTTCTGGAGCCAAGTTTTGAAGGAAACAAGGGAGTCTAAGATACAAACATGAGGTGGGGGCATGTTCTAGGCATGAAGGACAAGCCAGTACTAAGGCCCCAAGATGGAAGTGGAATGCCCTGTGTGAGGAAGGCTGGTTTGACTGGACCATAGAGTGCAGGTAGGAGGGATGTATAGTGAGATTGGAAAGGTGTAAGGGGGTCAAGTTGGGAAAAACTTTAGATGCTAAGCAGGAGTTTATATTTGATCCCAGAGGCAAGAACAAGGCATTGAGTTTTATGGAGTAGAGGAGTAAACCCCATGACACTGAATGGCCAGGAGGGGGTAGGATGCATAGGTCAGGCTTGGCAAAGAAGGGAGATAAGTGTTTATGGCAGGATTTGAGGTGGGAGAGGAGTCCATGGGAAAGGGTACAGTGAAGGGATAGGCACCAACAGAGATGCTTTCAGAGAGAAAAGAAAAAGGAGAGCTCTTAACAGATTACCTCAAGCTTCTCAATAAAGCACCTTGTGTGGGCAAAGAGGGGACAGAGATAGGAGGAAAAACTTGAGGAGAGTGACTGATGGGAAAGTCAGCATGTGCTGAATGAGAGGTTTGCTAAAAATCACAAGATTTAGGTCTTGAAGGGACCTTGGGAATAATCTAGGCAGACCTGGAGTCAGGAAGACCTGGGAGCCATTTAGACTTTGTGGACCTCAGTTCCTTCATCTGTAAAAGGAGCAGGCCTCAAGGTTCCTTCCAGTTCTAATTGGTGAGCTCATCTAACTAGCTTACAAATGAAGAAACTGAGGCCCAGACAGGTGACATGATCTACCCATGGTCACACTGCTAGGAAATGAGGACTTCCCAACTTCAGTTGTGTGAGCTCCTACATTTGGTGGCCAAGGTCTCTCAAATGAATAATTACAATTACATGGCCTCAGAGTCCTCACTAGGGGAAACAAACAAAGGAAGACCCACAAATTCTAGGTGTCCAACCCAAGATTTGTTGAAGGACATTCTGTAAAGCTCACTGAGACCTCAGGAGGGCTGGAGATGGGAATGGGATAATTGACAGCTCCTTGTTGGTGTTGGAATCAAGATAGGGGTGAGGTGGCAGCTCAAAGGATGGCTTCCCATATTTCCCTTTTCTGTCCAGGAAAAGTCCCATCTCTGACATGTATTTGAGATACTCTCTCCTTTTCAGGGGTGTCAGGATAGTGATTAGTGGGGGACAAGGTGTTCTCTGCTGATTGCTCTCATATCAACTCTTTGGGATCTTTGCTGAGTGTGGAGCATGTTTTATTTACTCAGTTTTGACTAACAAGAGGCACATGTGAACATCTTTGGGATCTTAGGCTCTATGAGGACACCAGAGCCCAGATGGACACCTTACCTATGGGGCATGTTGGAAAGATGGGGGAGAACTTTCAACTGGTGTTAGGAGCTAAAGAAAAGGCCAGGGTCATTTAATACTTAGAGGATATATAGCTGTCTGTGGTGTGAATATCACATATCAATCTATCTATCCATCTATTCATCTATCTGTCTCTCATCCATCTATCTATCGTTTGTCTCTCTGTCTGTCTTATCTGTCTGTCTGTCTTTTGCAGACCCTTACAGACTTTTAAAGGTATTTTATCTAGTAGTTAGCATTATTATATTTTACAATCCTATCATTTCCCCACACTCCCTGCCCTGCCCTGAATTGAATGCTCCCTGTTACCCATCCATCAATCAATAGGCATTTCTCAAGTTCCTACTTGGTTCCAGGCACTGTGTACAAAATGAGCTTACATTTTGTGGCAGGATGAAGTGAAATGAGACAACACACACACAAATAAGGGGACTTTAGGGGGGACTGCAAGGCAACTCCAGAGGAAGAATTAGCTCCTAGGAGACTCAGAAATTGTCTCCTGTAGGTCTCGTGTTTGAGCTAGCTTTTAAAGGGAGCTGGGTGAGGAAGGAGAACGTTCCAGGCCTGGGGAACAGAGAGTCTTCATAAAGGCTTCACAGTTGTGGGACTGAATCAAATGGATGGATGGTAAGGTTGACTCCAGGTTGAGTTGCCCCAGGATTGGAGAGTGGCAAGGTAGACATGGCAAAAGATCAAGTGAGCCAGAGGCAACTGGGTGGCACAGTGAATAGAACACTGGGTTTGGAGTCAGAAGGACCTGAGTTCAAATCCAACCTCAGACACTAGCTGTTTGACCCTGGGCAAGTCACTTAACCTTGATGCCTCTAAAGGAAAAGGGGAAAAAAACAGATCAATAATGACCCCGACCCTGCAGGTTTGGGCTTCCTCAGGAGGCATGGGCAATTAGAAGGGGGCTGAGAGGGGAGAAGAATGGAGAGAAAATCAGAGCCTAAATCTATAGCTGGAAGGACATCATGGGCCACCCTGGTCACTCACCCAATTTTACAGCTGGGTTGAGGCCCGGAGTGGTTTGATTTTACTCAAGGTTACACAGGTAGGGGCAGAGCAGGGACTTGACCCAGAAACCTGTCCTCTTTCCTAAGAGAAGTCAGGGGACTTAACCAAAGTCACACAGTTAGAAAGTCAAAGAGCTAAGATTTAAACCTAGGTCCTTTGACTCCAAATGAAAAGCACCTCCCACTGAGTCATGCTGTCATCCCCCTGCAGATAGGGGAGCATCAGCCTCAGCAGCTAGGGATGTGCAGACCAGGAAGGAGGCCAGGAGGCTGTCCCCAGGGCCTCCTCCCACAGTTGCTTGGGGGGACCGTGGCAGGTGCTCACTGCATATCTGGACTACATGGTGGAACTAGGAACTCTGCTGGGTGGCCACCCCGACTCCACGAGGGAGCAGATGCAGCAAGTGATAGAACTCGAAATCGAGCTAGCCAACATCACGGTACCCCAGGATCAGCGGCGAGATGAGGAAAAGATTTACAACAAGATGAGCATTGCTGAGTTGCAGGTAGGTAGGCTGGGAGGAAGCGCAGAGGGGTAAAGGCCTGAGAGAGAGTTCAAAGGGGCTTCCCAGATGTAGCCTCCTTCCCTGACATGGCATGGCTTGGACAAAATGCTCCAATGGGCTTTCCAAGAGACTCCAACAGAATCTTTGGAATCTGGGTGAGCTGAGTGAAACAGGGGTTACCCTGGACTGGAGCAGAAGATTTAAGGACCTTGGTTTTCATTGTCTCTCCTCCCATCAGCTGCTCTCTTTCCTGACAATCACAAAGGAAATCAAACCAGTCCTTTCTGCCCTGACTGCCACCTGGGCCTAGTCTGGTCAGTGCTCAGAGGGGACACTAAGCAGCAGCTGTGGCTGTGCTCTGAGGCAGTGCTGGGGGAGGGGCAGCAGGAGGGGGAGGATGTCCGAGCTGCCCTTGTCCCTCCCCCCACCCCTCTCTGCAATTCCTAAGCAACCAGATGCTGTTGTCATGGCAACAAGACTTCTCTCCCTGCATTAAAAACAGAAGGCCCTGGCTGAAAGACTTGGCCAGAGATTAGGGCAGATGGAAAAACTCCTTAACCTCATTTTCCCATGGCTCTTCTTGCTCCTAGGCCCTGGCACCCTCAGTGGAGTGGCTGGATTTCCTGTCTTTTGCCCTGTCACCCCTGGAGCTGGGAGATGCAGAACCTGTGGTGGTTTATGGGACCGACTATTTGCAGCAGGTGTCCGAGCTCATCAATCGCACAGAGAGAAGGTGGGGGGAAGGAGTGGCCCTCAGCAGGCAGACCCCAGGAGCAGAGATTGAGAGAGAGAGAGAGAGAAAGAGAGAGAGAGAGAGAGAGAGAGAGAGAGAGAGAGAGAGAGAGAGAGAGAGAGATTGTGTGTGTCTGTGTCTGTGTCTGCCGAATGTGAAGCTGGCTATCCAATTTGGAATTCAGAGAAACCCTAGATGATATAGGTATATGCAGCCTGAGCTAATGCAGAACATCCTCTGCTCCTTTCTTCTTCCTCCTCCCAATGCTGGCAGCCTAGAATGAATGTCAGACAGAATTAGTATTTGTGATGCCGGTTACTGTCCTGCACTGGTAGCCACCCCCAGTCTTGAGGACTCATCCTCCTGTATCTGCTCATGGATGAACTTTGCAACATCATTGTGCATGGATGCAGTTATGTTCTTGTCTACAGATTGCAATCATGTGCTAGCTCTACAAGCTGATATTTATAGAGGGATTTACCTAGGCTGTCTACCTTGTTTCTCCTAACTTTTTCTGGAAGTACCAGAAGTACTTTGCACAGACAAGGAAACTGAGGCAGACCATTTGCCCAGGGTCACCCATCTAGTAGGTTTTGATGTTCTTCCTGCCTCCCAGACCATCCCTCAGTCCGTTACCCCTTGCTGTCTCTCCTTTACTTTCCTTCCCCTTTCTTGTCTGCCAGCATTCTGAACAATTACTTGGTTTGGAACCTTGTCCAGAAGACTGCCTCCAGCCTGGACCAGCGCTTTGAGTCGGCACAGGAGAAGCTGATGGAGACTCTTTATGGCACTAAGAAGGTGATATTTTAGGTCTCCTAGTTGCTCCTTACCCCCAGATTCATGACTCTTCCTTCCTTGATATGGAACTAAGTAAAGATATTTGGGGAGCCAGTGGGCCCCAAGGAAGTCTGAGCAGGAGAGGTCTGTGGCTGAGACTAGCATGACCAGAATACCTCTTGAGGTCTGATTGGCGGTGGTGGGCCTTATACCTTTGCCCTCTATGGCACCATCTAGTAAAGCAATCCCAGCCTCCCAGCGTGGGATTTCTGAATCTGTCATTGACTTAGACTTTCAGGTAAATCCCTTTCTCTCTTTGGGCCTCCATTTCCTTATCTGTAAAGTGAAGGGGAAGACTACATGGTCTCTGGGTTGTTTTGTTTTTATTTTGTTTTTAGCAGCTCTGCCATCCCATGCCCTTTGGGGGAGGGGGTCTTGGAATATGTCTTCTCATTGGATGTTAGATTCAGAAAGGTAGGAGTTACCTGAGTCTCCCACAGAAGTCAGGTACTCTGCCCCAGAGACAGAGATGGAAGTTTTCAGCCTGGAGATTGAGGCTGGGGAAGGACTGTTGGGTTTTTTTTCCCCCTCTAGTCTTGTACACCCCGGTGGCAGACCTGCATCTCCAACACTGATGATGCTCTCGGCTTTGCCTTGGGATCCCTATTTGTGAAAGCAATGTTTGACAGAGAGAGCAAAGAGATCGTGAGTGTTCAGCCCTTTGGGTCCATCCACATCCTCAGAAATGGAGTGGGCTCTGGTCAGCCTAGCTGGGGTAAGCCTGGGAAAGGATGGAAGCACAGAAGCCTAGATTCAGGCTTGTTCCTTTTTCTCCCTCCCTTCCCTAGGCAGAGGGGATGATCAGTGAGATAAGGGCAGCCTTTGAAGAGGCCCTGGGACACCTGGTTTGGATGGATGACAGGACGAGGCAGGCAGCCAAGGAGAAAGTAAGAGGCAGCTTGGAATGGGGAGGAACCCAGAGATGGAGGAGGATGTGCGGAGGGTGGAGGGAGCAAGACTTAGAGTTGTCTAATTGGACATTTGAGGCAACTCAAACTGTACAAGATTCTCCTTATTTTTCCTCAAAATCAGCTCCTCATCCAACCTTCCCTTTTTCTGTGGAGGCTACTCCAATCCTCCTAGGATCCCAGCTTCTAAACTCAGTTATTTTAAAACTTTCCTTCTCCCTCATCCAGTCAGCTGCCAACTTTCATCAGTTCTACCTTCCAAATCAACATCTCTTATCCATCTCTCTACCACCACCACCCCATCCTCCCTCCCCCCCTCCCCCCGCTTTTAAGTCCCTACTACCAGGAATGATTACAATAGCCTCCTAAGAAACCTCCCTGTCTCCTATCACTGTTCTCTCCCGTCCACCCCCCAACAGTTACCCAAATGCCTTTTATCCTTTTATCTGACTGTGCCACTTTGCTTCTCAAGAAGCTTTTGTGCCTCCCAACTGCCCCTTTGAATAAAATATAAAATCCTCGATCGGGCATCTAAAGCCCTTTCCCAGTCTTCCTCCAGCCGATCTGGTCCATCTGCTGGGATACATTGCTTTTCACAGACTCTTGGGTCCATCCCCACTGACCTGCTTGCTACTTTGCAAACCTTCCACTCCCACCTCCTGCTCCCTGTGTACACTCTCCTCAGTGTCCCTCCTGTAACTATCAGCCCTCTTTGGGGCTGATCTCAAGACGAGAACCCCGAGAGAATAGGAAGACAGCGATACTTCCTATCCAAGATCTTCGTGGATGCCCTCCAGTTATCACTTTGTATTTATGTTTATTTGTCTGTGTACACTGTGATGTTTAAAAAGTTTAGAAGATGTAATTATTAAGCAATCATTTTTCTCAACATGTTAGATCCCTCCTCAGTAAAATGGATTCTCCCTGAGGCCAAGACAGTTTTAATTTTGTTCTTTTGTCCTCAGCAACTAGTACAAATGACTGGGTCTGGCACATAATATGGTGCTTAATGAATACGTTTGTTGAATGAATGCATGCATGGTCTAAGGAATTGCAATCCCTTAGAATTCTCGTCTCTCTCTCCAGGCTGATGCCATCTATGACATGATTGGCTTCCCTGACTTCATCTTGGACCCCAAAGAACTGGATGATGTTTATGATGGTGTGAGTACCCCCTTCCCCCCCCACCCTGCCCAACAGCCATCTTGCCCTGAGACTGTCTGGGTCCTCCACACATCCCATTCCCTGAGGAAAAGCTTCATATTGGCAGATGAAGGTATCCATGGCATCTATCATAGCCAGGAATTGGAGACTATAGATAGAATATTTATTAGGCACCTGTTGTATGCCTGCCACTGGAGAAACAAATACTAGAAAGTAAGATAGTCTCTAGTAGCAGGAAGTTTGCATTCTAATAGGAGAAGACAAAACATTGAAGGTTGACTTGCTGGAAAGATAAAGACCCTGCCCTCAAGGAGCTTATTTCAACTGGAGGAGGGGAGAGGGGACACAGATGAGTAAGTAAAAAAACAAAAACCAGAGTAAGAGCCTCATGGGAACCAGGAAGGGCTTTTTGTAGGAATTGGGGTATTGGCTAAGCCTTGAAGGGAGCTGGAGAGTCTGAGAAGCACAGGGGAGAAGGAGGGCATTCTTGGCATGGTGGAGGGCATGGAAGTGTGAGATTGTAGCTCATGTCCAGGGTTCTTTTTCTTCCTTATCTCCTAGTATGAAGTTTCAGAAGATTCCTTCTTCCAGAACATGTTGAATTTGTACAACTTTTCTGCCAAGGTGATGGCTGACCAGCTTCGCAAACCTCCCAATCGGGACCAGTGAGAGTCAAACTTTGGGCTCTGGGAAGATGGAGAGGGCTTAGGCATGGGGCAGGGAGTGGGGCTGTTTGAGAGCAGAGGGGATGAAGCTACAGATCCGGGGGTGGGAATGGTCTGGTGGGCCCAGACCATTATGGTTCTGTCCAAATGAGATGCATCCTCCAATACTTCCCCTTGCAGATGGAGCATGACCCCCCAGACAGTGAATGCCTACTATCTTCCAACCAAGAATGAGATTGTCTTTCCAGCTGGCATCCTGCAGGCCCCTTTCTATGCTCGTAGCCACCCTAAGTGAGCCTAGGGGTGGGGTTGGGAGCACTGAATGACAACATGGGAGAGGATGGTAGGGGGCACAGAGGAGAGGAGCTCAGAAGCAGGGCCTCTGGGCCTGGGGAGGAGGACTAAGGACTCAGGCATGCTGAAGTCCCAGGACCCTCACAGAGCACATATCGATCTTGTTCAGGGCCTTGAACTTTGGAGGCATCGGTGTGGTGATGGGTCACGAGCTGACACATGCCTTTGATGACCAAGGTAGGGACCCAAGGATGGTTGGCCTGACCTGCTTAGCCATTGTAACATCCCTCCACTTTCATGGGGATAGTCAAAGGCTAGTGTGGGCATTCCATTCCTGTTTCATATCTCTTATTTCACAGAGTAGTTAAGATCTGGACCTAAGAGTAAAGTAACTTTCTGGGTCAGGTCTCTTTCCTTCTTTTTTGAATTAAATGTTTTGCCATAGTGGTCATAGTTGGATTGGGAGTCAGAAAGGCAAATTATGCCCTAAGTCTCCTTCTAACACACAATAGGTATGAAACTGAGTAGGGCAAAAATATAGGTTCTGATCCCCCCCTCTAATACATAGTAGGTATGATATTTAATGTGCCCCAAACACCTCTCAGGCTATTAAGGACCGAGTAAATGTTGAGCTGCACTGCTAGGAAGGGTTTCTACACTAATGAAATTACAAATACAATTTTAAAATCTTAAACTTTAAAATGCTAAACACAATACAACCCACTAGCTTAGCATTTAGCGTGGCACATCCTGGGTGACTGATAACTACTTGTTGATTTGAACTAAACTGACCTTTCAATTAATATCACAATTTTCCCCTTTTGTTGAACATTTGAAAGTTGCTTCTAGGGTGTTTTTTTTAAAATTACTAAGATTTTCCATGAAAATCTAACCAGATATTCATGTTAATTTCTCAGCAATGGAATTATTGGTCAAGGGGTATGATGATTTTTGTAACTCTTACTTTGTATTGCCAGATTATTGTCCATAAAAGAGAGGGGAAATTTGCAATTCTACCAAAAATGAACACATAACTCCTTATCTCTATGACCTGATCAGGACGGGAGTATGACAAAGAAGGGAACCTCCGACCTTGGTGGCAGAATGAATCCCTGGCCGCATTTCAGAACCACACAGCTTGTATGGAGGAGCAGTATGGACGGTACCAGGTCAATGGTGAGCGACTCAATGGAAGGCAGACTTTAGGCGAGAACATTGCTGACAACGGGGGTCTCAAGGCTGCCTATAATGTGAGTGGTTTTCCCCCTTGGAGTTGGGCCTTCTGCCCTGTGCATCCCCCCATGGGGTGACAGGCAGGCCTGGTAAGTGGGGGAGGGATGCTCCAAGGGAGGGACATGGAAATATCATGCTGTACATAAACATCGTTCTGGTGCTGTCCTTGGTCCTAGGCTTACAAGAGGTGGTTGAGGAAGCATGGGGAGGAGCAGCATCTCCCGGCTGTGGGCTTCACAAACCACCAGCTGTTCTTTGTGGGATTTGCCCAGGTACAGTCACCTCCAGGGCCTCCTTTCACCCCAGGTCCTCTGATGTTCCCTGCCCTTTCTTTCACCGTCTTCCCTCTGTCTTGCTGGGAGGATGGTGGAAAGAAGACCCAAGGGGGTTGGGAACCAGCTCCACCAGATCATGCAGACGTTGGGCTGGAGAACTGGGAAATCCAAAGCAAACCTGCCCCTAGCCTTTTTACTCTCCTATCAGCTCTCCTGGCTTCCTGAATTGTAAAATTATTCCAGCCCCAGGAGTGCCACAAGCAAGGTCTAGCAAAGCGATGAGTAAATTCAACCTCTGCCTTTAAATAGATTAGGAAAACTACCGACATGAGGTCAGGATTGGAATCTAGGTCATTCCATTCCCCAACCCCCTCCTTGAACCAAACCTTGAGCCAACATAGGACAGTGCAGAGATCCCCAAACTTTCCTGGCTCATAGTGTCCTTAGTCAATCAATAATTTTTTCCCATGCCTCACCCAGGCTAAAAGAAATACTCAATGATTCTGTTTATTAAGTAGTTAGGTGGAAAGTTTGAAATATTCAGTGGTGACTGTCAGGGGCCTGCCACACACAGCACAGGACCTGTGGATATAGTGAAATGAACCAAGAGACTATTAAGAGGCATCTTGTCCTTGAACAATCACATCATCTCTGGGCCTCAGTTTCTTCACCTGAAAAATAAGAGGATTGGCCTGGATGGCTTCTGAAAGTCTCTTTAAGCTCTAAATCTATGATCTTTATGATCCCAAGTCCTGGGTTCAAGTCCCACTTTGATACTTACTAGCTAGCTTGTGAACCTTGAATAAGTAATTTCTCCTATCATTTTCCTCATCTGTATAATGGAAACAATGATATCTATGAATCCATGAACATTTCTAAGTGCCTACTAGAAGGTACTGTGCTGGTTGTGGAAATATAAAGAAAAAAAATAAAAAGTCCCTTACTACCAGGGCCTTCCATTTCTTCTATGCTAACTCACAGTAGGGAGTCAGTTTATTCCACACAAATACACTCCCTTTCTAAAAACATTCTCTCGCTTTGCTAGTTCCTTTCTTTAGCTTCCTCATCTGTAAAAATGGGGATAATGTGATCTCTATCTCTCAGAGCTTTTGAGAGAATAAAATGATTGGAAAATAACTCTCTAATGGTCTATTGTCCTGGGAGTCTCCCACTCTCCTCAAACTAACTCTAACTAACAGGGAGCTAAACTATAACCTAATCCTCACTAGGATGGCATTTCAGGCAAAAGTTTAAGATCTAAATTCCCTATCTTTAAAATTTAAGGGGCAGGAGTCAAGATCCTATGTGGTTAGTCCTAATGGGCAGGGGCTGGGAAGGCTTGGGTGGGGCCACCTCCTAGGTGCATTTGTAGCTAAACCACATGATAATGGGTGAGATGGTGGGGGAAGGTGAAGGCATGGATGGGGCCAATCAGTCTGTGCTATGGGTGGAGTCAATAATTCTGTGGGTCTCCCGAATACTTAGATGTGATTAGGTGATAATGACCACTTTAGGTAATCTTTTCTAGGGAAAAGAAGCTTGGGAGGAGGAGCACAGACCTTACCCTTCCACTGGATCAGGGTTGGAATGAGATCTGGGGAAAGCTACTTAGAGGCAAAGATTGTTTCCTTTTGCTTTTTATCCTTAGTTCCGGACACAGGAGGGCCAGGGGCTGAAGCTGTGATTGATAGACATAGGGAACATCTAGGTTGTGAAATCTGAAAAGATCCTCTCCTTCCAGCCCAGAGCACTGGGATATCAAGGGATGGGGACCCATCTTCTTGGCTTCCAGGTGGTTCTCTGGGCACTATAATGTGCCCCTGACTGCTTGACCCAAAGCAGGCACTTCGAAAATGCTTATTGATTGATCCTTCAAGGGGAGTTGGAGTAATGGGCAGAAACATCTCTTTCTACCTAGGTCTGAAAGGAACCAAGAGACCAGAATAATGGCCCAGATGCCAACATTCTCTCCCCGGGGCATTGAGCATGCCACCTCATGGTCCTCCATGCCAGACCCCAGGTCCTCCTCTGGCCTGACTGTTTGGAGTAGACTCTCCCTTATCCCTCATTTGATGTCTGACCTCAGAGTATCAGAATCCCATGAGGGATGAGAGATCTTGAGTTCAACCTCATTTTATAAATAAGGGAACGGAGGCACAGAGGAGTTAAGTGACTTGCCTAAAGTTACAGAAGTAATAACAGAAGCAGGATTTGAATCCAGGTCTTCTGATTCCAATGCTAGCATTTCTTCCTCAGTATCTTTCCTTGCCCTAGCTCCTTTGTCCCTCAAGTAGCAGGAGCCCCTGACCAAGGTCCTCCAAGTCTCCCATCCTCCTCTGCTTCCATTTCCACTGAGTCCTCTGACTTCTCTGGGCCTCAGTTCTTCACCAGTTTTCTTTGTTTTGGAGGCAATAGGGGCTAAGTGATCTGCCTAGAGTCACACAGCTAAGTAAGTGGGTAAGTCTGGATTTGAACTCAGGTCGCCTGACTCCAGGGCTGGTGCTCTATTCACCGTAGCACCTGGGTGCCCCTGTTTCCTCATGTGTAATTGAAGGTAATGAACCAGCTGACCTCACTAAGGTTCTTCCTTAAAGACGATCCTAAATCTGGGATCCACGCTCTTTTTCTCATCTCCCTCCCATCTTCTAGTGCTTTTTCCCCTTAAGAGACTTCATTTCTTGACCTCCTCTTATGTCTGCTCCTCTAATTCTCCCTGACTGTGTGTGCAGGAGTAGGAGCTGACCTACTCCTTGAGCCACACTAAGGCAACTAGGCCTGGAGTCAGGAAGATCTGAGTTCAAATTAGACACTGTGTGACCCTGGGTTAAGTCACTGCACCCTCAGTTTCTTCAACTGTAAAATGGGGATAATAACAGCACCCACCTCCCAGGGTTGTTGTGAGAATCAAATGAGATATTGTTTGTAAAGTGCTTAGTTGAGGGTCTAACATAGAGTAGGTGCTCTACACATGCTTATTACACACACTCACACACACCTCCACTGTACTTCTCAGACCTACCCTGACCCCATTCACTTAGCAGCTGCCACTAATAGACCTTCAGGCTCCCATCTACAAGCCCCAGCACCTTCAGCATCCTGCAAACATCTTAACTCCCAGGACCACCTCACACATCTTGGACTGAATTTGTCCCAAGGACTGGAGTTCTTTGTCCCAGCTCTGACCTGGGTACTGGGCCTCACCCCCCAGCGAAGGGAATGGGATTAGGCTAGGTCACAGGATCACAGATTTAAAATTTGGACAATTTTCTAATCCTTCCTTTTATAAAAGTAGAAATTGAGGGCCAGAGAGATTAAGGAATTTGCCTGAAGCCATACAGGGAGTAAGTGGAAGAAGCAGGTTTGGAACTCTTAATCTGGCCCCCTTTGCATCGGGCCACAAGACTGAGGTTTTAAGAATTTCAAGGTCAAGGACTGAAAAGGAGAGGATAGTGGGTAGGGATCTTAGAAAGAAGGGAGGACCCTATTTGTAGTGTCATTGAGTAGAAGACAGAGGAAAGAGTTTCAGATGTGCATCTTTTGTCTGTCCTGACCCACAGGTGTGGTGCTCGGTGCGTACCCCTGAGAGCTCACATGAGGGCTTGGTGACAGACCCTCACAGTCCTGCCCGCTTCCGGGTGCTGGGAACCCTCTCCAATTCCCGGGATTTCCTTCAACACTTCAACTGCCCCGTCGGCTCTCCCATGAATCCTGGGCAACTCTGCGAGGTGTGGTAGGGTCCCAGAGCAGACAGTGCCCTTGGACAGCCCTTCCCTGCACCCAAGTCCCTTTCCCCTCCCAGGGGCCCTGGGCCTTTTCTGCCAGGAAGCCAGATGTTAGGGGTGGCCGTGCTGGACTGTCCTCTCCCCAGAGATTAGGATGCAGCTAAAGCCAAGTGAAACCCCAGGCCTTGTTTCCCTCTGCTGACTGTGATGCCATATTTGGAGATCCCTTCATCCTTCCCCATTGTCCTCAACCACCGCTATGTGCCACTGGGTGGAGGGGGCTCCTCTGGCTGGAACTGAGCCCCTCCATCATTCACTGTGACATCCTCCTTTTTCTGCAGCAGGCTCTTTTCCAGCCTAGATGCTGGTCAGATATCCTGGGGTGGGTGCAAAGCCTACCCAGCCAGGAGCTCAACAAGAACACAGGGATTGATGGGATGTGTCTGGAACAGGATCTAGGCCCCTTCCCTCCCTCATTAACCCACTGGAGGGACCCTTGCACTGGTGGTGTGAGCGGTTAGCTGGGCAGTGATTTTCTGGCTCAGTCTTATCCAGCAGATCTACCAGGGCCTGGTAGCTACAAGGGTACGACATTTCAGAGGTTTGAAGGAACATAGAAAAGTAGTCCCTGGGAACTCTGGCATCCCTGGACAATGCACTGCCCCTACTCAGGAATGGCTGGGTCTCCATTCAGTCCCTGTCTCAGGTCCTTAGACGCCACCCAGACCCCTGTCCACAGAACTGGGAGTTGACCCTAGTGAGGCTACTCCCATCTTCTGCTGTTTCCCTTCCCCTGGGGTCAGCTTTCAGTTGGAGCCTCCACCCAGAAGCCTTTGCCCACCATGTCCGGATTCAAGCTGTGCTGAGGAAGGGGGTAGGAGGGAATGTAGACAACCACAGTGTCTTATAGTTCCAGGAATGGGGGGGGTCCCCCAGAAATCAGGGAGGACAGGGCAGGAGAGGTGGGGGAAGGGGGATTGGGGCAGAGTTTATTTTTACACGGATGGTGGGAGGGGAAGAAGTGGTCTCCGTCCTACAATGACTGACGCTATGCCAATAAACAGATGTAAATCGGCCAGATTGCTTCCTCCTTCTTTGGTGCTGTCATCAGCCCTCCTTTCTCCAGGGACATCCATCCCTTCCTGTCACCCTGACCAGCAAGCATTTATCCAGATCCTGCAATAGACCAGGCCAGGGGTGAGGAACCTGCAAACTTGAGGCCACACTTGAGGACCTAGAGAGCCACATGCAAGAGGCCACACTTGAGGACCTAGAGAGCCACATGCGGCCTTGAGGTTGCAGGTTCCCCACCCCTGGACCAGGCCCTTCTCTAGGCACGGGCGTGTTCTCTGGCATTTAAAGTCCTTCCCCTTCCCTATTCCTTCCACCACAGAGGTGGCCATACCCTTGATCTTGTCATCACTCACAAATGTACCACTTTGTCATTTGTTAATTCCAAAATGCCCTTACCTGATCACAGTTTGTCTTCCCACCTCTCCCTCTACCTTGTAACCCCAAATGTTCTTGTAGGATCTCACCATGACCTCCAATCCCCTCCATTTTTTCCTGGACCATCATCCTGCACTGGCTACACTCTCATCCCTTCCCTATCTTGACCCCTTAGTGAACTGGTCCATGTCTACACTGTCTTCTCTTCAGTCTCTTGTCCCCTAATTGTACCTGCAATCTTGCCTTATAAAGCCCTCTCCACATTGGTTTTTTCAGTCCTTTTTTATCCCTTTTCAAACCCCTGGTAACTTCCCCTCTTCTCACCCCCTCAGCTAAGAATCTTTTTCAATAAATCTTTATTGAAGTATTTTGGTGTTTTTTTTTTAACATTCCCTTACTTTTCACCAACATTCCTCCCACTCCCAGTGAACCAGCTCATATATAAATAGCATTTTTAAAGGTAAAAAAAGAGAAAAAGGAAAAAACTCAGCACAACTGATCAATATGTTGAAAAAGTCTGAAAAATGTACTATGTGCAGCCCTTGTGCTAGGCTGGGGGTGTCCTCTCTTGTTTCTTCACTAGAGACATGCTTGTTCTAATTTCAGGGTCATCACTTTTGGTTTTATGTCTGTATGTGTCATTGTTCCTTCCAGTGACACTGTTGTAAGTTACGGAGCATATTGTTTTCTCGGCTCTGCTGACCTCATTCTGTATCAGTTCATGTAGCTCTTTCCAGGCTTCTCTGGATTCATTACACACATCATTTCTTACAGCACAGGAATATTCCATTACATCTATGGACCACAGTTTGTTTAGTCATCCCTCGATGGATGGGCATTGAATCTGTTTCCAGCTCTGCTTTTATGACAAGTGCTGCTATGCATGTTTCTTCTTATTAATGGCCTCCTTGGAGGATAAGCCTTGGAATGGAATCTCTGAGTCAAAGGGTACTGGCAGCTTCCTCCCTTTATTTGCATAATTCCAAATTGCTTTCCAAAATGGTTGTACCAATAATCTTGCCTCACATTTCACCGAAAAAATGGAGGCCATCCGAAGAGAGTTCCTTCTTCTCCCCTCTGCCTTATACCCTCAGGTGCCTTCAGCCTCCATTTCTTACTTTGGCCCTGTCTCACGCATAGACAGGGTCCTCTCCTCTCCAAGAAAAGCTCTCTCCCTACACAAGTGAGTTCATTTCATTCTTTCTTTCCCAGCAGATCCCCACTCTCTCCTTACCTTCAGTATCTCCATCTACTTCCCTACTGTCTACAAACACACTCTCACCTTCCCCCTCCTCCAAAAGTCTGTCCCTGATGTATCTCTCCTTGGGCTACTGTCCCACATGTCTCTTCTCTTTTGTGACCAAAGTCCTTGAGAAGACCATCTATGATAGGTGCCCTCCCCTCATTCATTTCTGACCTCAACTGAAACTGGCCTTTCAAAGTTATAAGTGGTCTCTTAACTGCCAAATCCAATGACCTTTTCTCAATCCTCTTCCTTCCTGACCTCTCAGCAGTCTTTGATACTGTTGATCAACCTCTTCTCCATGATACTCCCTTTTCTTTAGGTCTTCAGGACATCAATCTCTCAGTTTCTCCTCCTCCCATTCTGACCATTCCTCCTCAGTCACTTTTGCTAAATCTTCATTCAGGCCTGATAATCTTGGGTATTCCATAGAACTCTGCCTGGGGTCCTTTTCTTATCTAGTTCTACACCATTTCACTCAGTAATCTTCTCAACCTGTGGATTAAATGATCATCTCTATGCAAATCCAGCCCTAACTTCTCTCCTCCAATATTGCATCTCTGGCTGTCTGTTGGACATCTCAAGCAGGATGTCTTGTGGATGTTTCAGATTCAGCATGTTCAATACTCAACTCATCCTCCCACCCACCCCCAAAACCTTCTCTCCCAAACTTTCTGATTACTCTTGAGGTTCTACTACTCCAACTCGTTATCACTCACCCTCCCAGCTGTGAGTCCCAACCTAGGGGTCCTTGAACTCCTCACTCTCTATCACTCCCCCTTTTCCAATCTGTCACCAAGTCCTCTTGGTTTTATCCCTTCTTTCCTCTGATCCTGTCATTGCCCTGGGGCAGGCCCTTATCACTTCACATGAGAACTATTGAAATAATTGCTGGTGGGGCTGCCTGCCTCAAGTCTCTCCTTGCTTCTGTCCACCTTCCACTCAGTGGTCAGCGATCTTTCTTAAATTCAGGTCTGACCATGTCACCACCCTCCCTCCCTCCATAAACTACAGTGGTTCCCCATCACCTGCCAGCTCAAACATAACATCTCAGCACTCAAGCCCTACCTAATCCAGCCCCTTCCCACTTTTCCTGGCTTCTTACATCTTTCTTTCTCCCCCCCAGTACTCTGCTATCCATTGCACTGGTCTTCTCCTTGCTGTTCCCCACACAAGACACTCTGCCTCCTGACTCCTGACATTTTCACAACATACCTGGAATTCTCTCACTCCTCTCCACCTCCTTCTTCCTTCAAGTCCCATCTAAAATCCCAACTTCTATAAGAAGCCCTTCTTTTACACCCTCCCCCAATGCTATTGATTAACCCCAATTTATCCGCCCTATCATTTGGTTATATATAGTTGTTCTTATGTCGTCTTACTTTATTAGACTGAACTCTTTGAGAGCAAGGACTATCTTTGGCCTTTCTCTATATTTCCAGTGCTTAGCATTGTGCCTCTCATACAGTAGGTGATTAATAAATTATTTGCTGACTGACCAATAGTCTAGCTCCTACTTCTGGACTTTTGCCTGGGCTGTCCTCTGTGCCTAGAATGCCCTCCCTCTTCACCTCCACCTCTTGGGATGGATGCCCTCCATCTGTGAAAGTTCTGCAACTCAAATGATATCTCCTATGGGAGGTCTTTCCTTCTCTTCCTAGTTACTTGGGACTCCCCTGCCCCTGCCATTACCTTACAATGATTTATCTGTGAAAAGGTTCTAAACACCAGTGAGTTGTTGAAGGAAAGAAGGGTTCTGTTTTCCTCTGTGATCCATGGGTTAGTGGCAGGGATGGAGCTCTAGAAAAGGGTCTCTGACTTTGACCTCATTCAGAGCCCAGATTTGTCCTGGGACCAGTCTGATGGCTGAGAAGGGTCTCAGGCTTTTCTCTGCCTTTATGTTTCCCCACCCTGAAGGACTAGGAAAAAAATCTCTTAGATTGATCATATCTAGGAACTTCTCTAAAAGGGATTAATGGTGTGCTTTTTTGAAAAGGCATTTAATGCACAAAGTAGATATCAGGTTTGGAACAGTTATTTATTTTCTCTCACAAAAGAAATAGGTAAAATTCTGAAGACCACCAAGTGCTCCCTCATATACCTGTTTGCTTTTCATATTTATATTAACATATACATATGCATTAATATTTAGTACATAAAACACTAACCGATCAGAGCTCTGATACTATCCCGGAAGCTCTTGGCCTGGTAGCATCTGAAACTATGGCTCTAAGAGATGCTAATGAAATGAACAGAACAGGGAGCAATAACTTACATTATGGTCACAATAATGTGTAGGAAACCAGCCTGATTTCCTAACCTTGATCAATATGTCCTTTTCTTTTTTCTCTATGTACCAGATCTTTTGAACCTGGGGTCCACGGACCCCCAAAAGAACCTGGACAAGAAAAAAAGATCTTTGCTTTCACTAATTTCTCATTGCATGCCCTTCCATTATTTAAAAACATTATTCTTCAAAGGGGTCCACAGGCTTCAGTAGCCTGCTCAATGGTTCCATGAACCACCCTTCAAAGCTTAAGAACCCCTGCTCTCTACTCTCTCCCTTTGTGATCTCATTAGCTCCCATGGGTTCAATGATCATCTCTCCCACATTTATTCATGTAACCCTAACCTCTTTTCGGGAACTCTCCTACATCATCATTACTGCCTATTAGGAATGTTGAACAGGACTTCCATAGGAATTTCAAATACATTCCCTTTCTCCCACTCCCACCCCCACCATACCTCTCTTCTGAACTTTCACATGGTGATCCAGGGGACCCCTACCAGACTGGGACAGGGTCCCGTGGTCATAACCACCACAATAACCTCAGCTCCTCACTCTCACTCTTATCATGTATCCAGTCAGGTTCCAGTCTTCCTTTGATCTTCACATCAGGTCTCTTCTAGGTACCTTTCTCTCCTCTAGCACTATAACTCAGACTGTCCTCTCCTCTCTCTTGGACTGCTGTGACTGCCTGTGAGTTGGTTTCCAATTCAAGCCTCTCCTGCTTCATCAAATGAGCAGGTAAGGCACTTGGCCCAGTGCTTGGCATGCAGCAGCCACTGAATAAGTGTTCAGTACCTTCCCTTCCCCTTGGCCCCTTCATAAAGCCACCACAGTGCTTTTCCTCAAGCACCAGGCTCATTACATCCCCCTCTTAGCCATTAAACTTGATTGACTTCTATTGCTTTTAGATTTACTAGGTCAAGCTTCTCACAACTTGACCTATTTTTTTTTCTTTCCAGACTTCCCACATCTTACCTCCTTCCATGAGCTCTATAGTCCAGACCCATTGACTTACTCAATGTTCTTCACATCTTCCCATCTCCCATCTCCATGACTTTTCCACTGGCTGTCCCAGATGCCTGGACTTCTCTCCTATCTGCCTCTCAGAATCACTGGTTTCCTTCAAGTCACAACTGAAATTCCACTTTCTGCAGACTTTTGCTCTCTCCTCAGATTCTAGTGCCCACTCCCTCACCCCCCACCTAAGGTTACCATACATGAACATGTTGTCTTTCTCACTAGAATGTAAATTTCTTTGGGAGATGAATATTCAGTGAAGGGGACATAAGACATGCTTGATAAATCCTCATTGATTGGCTGATTGAATGATACTGAATAAAATACCATAAAATTTGTTTAGGCTGAAAATATTCCCAGGTCCCAAGTAAAAACTCATTGTTGAACATTTGGTAATATTGAAATTCCAAGTCAAATGATTCAGTTCATTCAACTGAATTGAAGAATAATTGCCTACATTTACATGATTTGCAAACCATTTCACAGATATCTCACTGGATCCTTTGGCTACACTGAGTCAACAGTTTCTAGAAGGACTCTTTCTCCCATTTTAGCGATGAGGCAATTGAGGTTCAGAGTGCAAGTGACTGGCCCAGCCCAGAATGACACAGGTAGGATGTCACAAGTAGAATAATGAACTCAGGGCTTCCAGATGAAAAGTTCAGCCTAGCTACCTCTTCAGCTAAATATATGTTATGTAGAAGGTATGGTGCTAGGTGCTAGATACTAGGGAGAACGTCTCCATGTCAATCAATAAAAGCTGGAATTTATTAAGCACCTACTTTATGCCTACACTGTGTTGGGGGGAGAATGAGACTATCCCTGCCCTCAATGAGTTTATATTCTACTGAGAGGATAAGGCCTGCTTACCTGTAAGTAAACACAGGATATTAGGGATGTTTGGAGACAAAAAAATTAAACTGGGTCTCTCTTTCCAGAGCTTTCATTTTTATGGGAAAGAGGAGGGGAGAGATGGATAAAAGGAAAATACAGAAAGCAGCAACGTGAGTTGTGCAAGTCACTTAACCTTTGCCTCAGTTTCCTCATCTGTAAAATGGGGATAGTAACTGTGACAATCAATTGAGATACTATTTGTCAAGCGCTGTGCAAACCTTAAAGTGCTATCTAAGTGCGAGGTATTATTCGCATATCTTTTAGATTCATTTTTCTGCACGTTCCTGTTGCATTCTCTCTGTAGAATGGAAATTCCCTCCGTTAAATTTTTTAGTACCTCCCGTTTTAGCCACCTAACAACTGCTGATTTTATGAATGAATGAATGAATGAACATCTTCCAAGCCGGTCCAAATACATTTCGCATGCGCAGCGAAGTGACTCGGGCAAGAATGCCAGACTACCCATTCGTAATGAGACCCGCGGTCCCAGCACGGTCGACGCGCTGCCTTGTGGGACTTGTAGTCCGGGCGTGCGTGCGTGCGTGCCTTGAGTGCGTGCTGACGAGCGGCGTGGGTGCGCGCGCATGCGCGATCGGCGGGGGGGGCGGCCGGAACGGAGCGGAGCGCGCCATGGAGCCGGGCGGCCGCAACAAGGCAGTATTGCCGCCGCCGCCGCCGCCGCCTCAGTCGCAGCCCCCTCCGGGCGGCGCCGGAACCGCGGATGACAAGTCTGGAGGCAAGGAGCGTCGGGAGCTCAGTGACAAGGAGAAGGAGCAGGAGCTGGTGAGCGGTGGACTGGGCTTCGGGCCGGGCCTCGGGCTGAGTCATGGCAGGCACCGGTGCAGGCCTCGGGCCCGGCGGGCACCCAACGGCCTTCCAGGCTCGGCGGCCCGGCCCGGCTACACGCGGCGTTTCCCCAGCCGCCTGTCCGCGCAGCCCGCAGCCCAGCCGGCTCTCCCATTGCCAGCCTCGGCGCCTTTGCCCCGCAGTGCCCGCCCCGGCCTCCGGGGAAGAGCCCCGTGTTTCGGGGCCTGTTTGCCCTGGAGGGGGGTCTTGAGGGCCTTCTTCTTCCGTTTACAGAAGAGGAAACTGAGGCCTAGAGGAAATCGGTTCCCTAGGGAGTCACTGTCAGAAGCAGGACTGGAACCCAGGGTCTTTGTTGTGTCTCCCAGGAAAGGGTGCAGGGGAAAGGCTCTCGACCCGGGGTCTGAGTCCCCGGACCCTTCCCCTGCTGGTCACGCCTTAGGTCGCTGACGAGGCCAGGGCCGGGGGCAGCCCCTGGGAGATGGCTGCTAGTGTTGTCCCCACTTTACAGCTGAAGAAACTGAGGCAGACATAGGTTTAAAGGCTTGGGCAGGACCCCAGTCACTCAGCTGGTCATTGTTGGAGTTGGGACTGAGCTCAGGTCTTCCTGATTCCAGGTCCCCTCCACACTTTCCTCCCCTTTTTCTCCCTTCCTGCCCCACCCCCAAACCTTCCACTGTCTCTTTCTCCCCCCCCAACCTTTTTCTCTTCCATCCCTCCCTCTGTCTCTCCCCCTTTTCCCCCTTTTAACCTCCCTTCAGTGATTGGAGCTGTAAGATGCTAGTATGTGGGGGGGGGGTCCCCTGCACACCCATTTGCAAGTACTGATGCCTCACTCCTGGGTACAAGGGGCTTGAGAGAAGAAAGGCTGAGGGATTGGACTTGGCTGACCCCGTATCTCTCACTACAGTCTGAGGAAGATAAACAACTTCAGGATGAACTGGAGATGCTGGTGGAGCGACTCGGGGTGAGTCAGGAGCCCCATCCTGTCCCTCCCTGCCTTTGCCCTGGGCGCCTGCTGGAGCTCGCTGCCTTTTATTGTTTGGGTCTCTCTTGATGACTTGGTTGCTTTCCCTGTGGGGAAAAAAAATCTCTACACACAGTGAGCTTTAACAAAAAAAGTCCATATTTTTTTCTGGGTTTTCTTCAAGTATTCTGGCTATAAATTTTAGCCTGTTTTTATGACTGTGATTTTTCTTAATGTATTTGTAGTTGCTGTATGTGGCATGACTCTACCATCTTTGCTATGTCACATATACATATTTCCATGTTTTTGGTATTCAGTATGTCACTTTTGGTTTCTCCTGAGGAGAGGTGTGACTACATGAAAGTCTCTTTATCCTAAACTTTCCTGTTAAATCTTAGAGAAAGCATAGCTCCCTTTTACCTGAAACTTTTCCTTGCATATCTTTTCCCTCTCAACAAGGAGAAGGACACATCCCTCTACAGACCGGCACTGGAGGAACTGCGGCGGCAGATACGCTCTTCAACGACTTCCATGACTTCGGTGCCAAAGCCTCTTAAATTTCTGCGCCCACACTATGGCAAGCTGAAGGAGATCTATGAGAACATGAAGCCTGGGGAGAATAAGGTGAGACTGCCTGCCCAGGGGATTGGCAGGGAGGGCACATAGTCATCGTAATGCCATGAGAAGGCTCACAAATGATGTACCATCATGCGGTGAGCTCAGTACCACTGTGCAAGCAACCACATTTTGTAGATGGGCAGAACTGAGTCTTCCCCTTATGTGTCCTCTGTGTGCTTGGAGTAGCAAGTAAATGTCAGGACTTGGTCTTGATTTTTGGTTTTCTGTGTTCTGAGCTGGGGCTAGGACATGGCCATGGCTGAGGCCATGTGGATCCAGACTCTGGGTCAATGTGGAAGTGCCCACAAAAGGCATTAGTCTCTTATTGTAGTTGTCAACCACTTACTAACATTAAAAATAATTTTTATTACAAACTCAATCTTGTTATGTAACGATCAGAAAAAATAAGGAATGAAATAGTAAGTTCTCAAGTCTGTCCATGTAAAACTGGCATTGTTGCACTGTTTATGTCCTTGGCCACCTTGAACAGTGTCTGGAGAAGCCAGGGGACAGACAGGTCCTTTTCAGAATCACATTTCTAAACAACTGAAGAAAATGCTGAATTTCCTTTAGCAGTTAGTGAAAATAAAAATGGTTCACAGATGCCCTGAAATCTTTCCCCCATGAGTTGAGGGGTCTATGGATCTTAGGTTAAGGACCCCATATCTAAAAGGATGATCATATAAACACAGACCTGTCTGACTGTGGCATTTGTTCCACATTCCCCTCTGGTTTTGTCTGCTTACTTTCCATTTTGCTGTTTTTACCCAATTCAGAGTTGGGATCTCTAGTCTGAGTCTGTGTTGGCATCACCTAAGTATTTACTTGTTTGGGTACCATGCCTGTAACTTGATGTGCCACCAGGTGGCGCCACTGCCTGGCATGGCATCACCATCTGCTCCTCTGTTCCCCAACCCTCTTGTGCTGATCTCGTTTCTGGGTCACCCTGCCTTCCCCTGCTCAGCACCACTTGGTCTTTTTGCAGCGCTTTGCAGCTGACATTATCTCTGTCCTGGCCATGACCATGAGTGGTGAGCGTGAATGTCTAAAGTACCGACTAGTGGGTTCTCAGGAGGAGCTGGCCTCTTGGGGCCATGAATATGTTCGGTAAGAGCAGGTCTGGGATTGGTGAGAGCTGAAGGTAGTCTTGAGGGAAGGCCTGACCTCCCCCACTAATGCCTGGGCCTCCTCCAGACATCTGGCAGGCGAAGTGGCCAAGGAGTGGCAGGAACTGGATGAAGCTGAGAAGTCTCAGCGGGAGCCTCTGCTCACCCTAGTGAAGGAAATTGTCCCTTACAACATGGCGCACAATGCAGAGCATGAGGCGTGTGACCTGCTCATGGAGATTGAGCAGATGGACATGCTGGAAAAGGACATCGACGATAATGCCTATGCCAAAGTTTGTCTCTACCTCACCAGGTAAGTGACAGGAAGGGCCGTGAGAGGGGGAGTGGGGCGCCCCAACCAGAACTCTGGGCTGAAGGAGATCTACAGGCTTTCTCTTTTCCAGCTGTGTGAGTTATGTGCCAGAGCCAGAGAACTCGGCCCTGCTACGCTGTGCCCTGGGGGTCTTCCGAAAGTTCAGCCGCTTCCCTGAGGCCCTGCGCCTCGCCCTGATGCTCAATGACATGGAATTGGTGGAAGATATCTTCACTTCCTGCAAGGATGTGTATGTAACTGGTGGCAACCAAGAATGGGGATGGGGGTGGAAGGTCCAAGGACCGTCCTTGGGAAATGGGTAAAATATGGCAACTTTCTCCCCCTAGGGTGGTTCAGAAGCAGATGGCCTTCATGCTGGGCCGGCACGGGGTTTTCCTGGAACTGAGTGAAGACGTTGAAGAGTACGAGGATCTGACCGAGATCATGTCCAATGTACAGCTCAATAGCAACTTCTTGGCCTTGGCTAGGGAGGTGAGGCCTCTTCTCGTTCTCTGGGGAGGGACTGGCCAGTTATTTTGGTGCCAGTTACCCTTTGGGGGAATCTAAAGGGAAGCTATTCTTTTTTGGGATGTGATTTTAACTTAATTGTGCAATGTTTGCCCTCTAGCTTGACATCATGGAGCCCAAGGTGCCTGATGACATTTATAAAACCCATCTTGAAAACAACAGTGAGTAGCCATAGCAGTGTTTGGGGGCATTGAGTCACTGTGTCCACAGAGGTGATTTTAGAAGAGACCCTCTTAGTTACAGAACCACCACCACCACCATCATCCTCACAATAATGTAGCGGAGAGCACAGACAGGCTCAGACAAAGGCCTGGCAGCTGGAGTGAGTCCTCATTTCTCCCTTCTCTGGTGCAGGGTTTGGGGGCAGTGGCTCCCAGGTGGACTCCGCTCGCATGAACCTGGCGGCCTCCTTTGTGAACGGCTTTGTCAATGCAGCCTTTGGCCAGGATAAACTGCTCACCGATGATGGTAACAAGTGGCTGTACAAGAACAAGGACCATGGTATGATTGTACCCTGCCCTGCCATCTCTTCATTGCTTGAGGTTCTTTGACCCTGGTCCAGTGTGGGATGACACTTTGTTCCTGCCATAGGAATGTTGAGTGCAGCTGCCTCCCTGGGAATGATCCTTCTTTGGGATGTGGATGGGGGCCTCACCCAGATTGATAAATACCTCTACTCCTCTGAGGACTACATCAAGGTGAGAGGTTGCTTCCCCTTTTGTGCTCACTGGATGAGGCCTGCATGGCTTGTCGCAGTCTATGAACTATAACACCCCCCCCCCCCCCCCCCACACACACACTCTCCATCTCCCAAGGAAACTGAGGGAGTGCGAATTTGGTGGGGATCATGTTTTGTCCTTAAAAGTAGTTGGGAATGACAGGCCAGAGAATGGAGTCTGGGTTCTCTTCACAGTCAGGAGCACTTCTTGCCTGTGGCATTGTGAACTCAGGAGTCCGAAATGAGTGTGATCCAGCTTTAGCCCTGCTCTCAGACTACGTCCTACATAACAGCAATACAATGCGGCTTGGTGCCATCTTTGGGTAAGCTCCTTGGCGCCTGCTCACTATCCCTCTGGCTCCCCTCTCTGCCCAATCCTTGGCTCAGGCACTTTTTCTGGCTTTCTTAGACTTGGCCTGGCCTATGCTGGCTCAAATCGTGAGGATGTCCTAACCCTGCTGTTGCCGGTGATGGGAGATTCCAAGTCCACTATGGAGGTGTGTCTAGAGGGTTACTCCCTTGGGGAGTAGGCTTTGAGCCCTGGGACTCTCCCTGGGAATGGTGGTGGGTCAGGGATGTGGGGACAAAATACAGGCAAATAGCCATTGGTACAAAGCCCATTTAGCTTCCAGGCCTTGTTCAGGTCTGCATGATCCTAGTGTCTCACCCTTGGATTAGTTGTGACAGGCCTCCAGCCTGTGTTTCTTGGAAGACTTCACAAGTCATCCTGGATACTAAGGCTCCAGGAGGAGAAGGAAACTGCCTTTTTGGCTGCTGCATAAAGGTTGGAAGCTGCCTGCTTTGGACAGGAAGGACTTCCACCAAGGTGGAAGGAAGAAGTCAGCCTCCTTGAGTCAGATCACCCAATAGTGAGGGAGGATTTTATTGGGAAGCCTGCCCTGAGCATCCCTCTTCTGTGCCAGGTGGCAGGTGTTACAGCCCTGGCCTGTGGCATGATTGCTGTGGGTTCCTGCAATGGAGATGTTACATCCACCATCCTGCAGACCATCATGGAAAAGTCTGAGACTGAACTGAAGGATACTTATGCCCGTTGGCTTCCCCTTGGACTGGGCCTCAACCACCTTGGTGAGCTGGGCTGCCCATTAGTGTGCCCAGCAGTCCTGAGGGCCACGTGGAAGGGGTGGACGCTGAGGTGACTGGACAGGCTGGGAGTCCTGAGCACCTCTGTTTCTCTCAGGCAAGGGTGAGGCCATCGAAGCCATCCTGGCAGCTCTGGAGGTTGTGTCTGAACCATTTCGAAGTTTTGCCAACACCCTGGTGGATGTGTGTGCCTATGCAGGTCAGTGTTAGCTGGGCCTGGGCTCAGTGACTTCTTGGGAAGTGGAGTAGGTTTTCTTCGAGACTCCTTCCTTTTTCACAATCTCTCCCACAGAGGCCCCTCTCTATGGTAGAGGGGAGGGGGCTCTGTACTTGGAGTCAGAGAAACATAAGCTGTGAGCCTGGCAAATCACTCAGCTTGTAAAATGAGGCTGGTGGGAGAATCATATGAACTTCACAACCTTAAAGCCTGCTGGGACCATGTCTCCCTCTGTCTTTGTCACTTTTTTCTCTTCCATCCCCAGGCTCAGGGAATGTGCTGAAAGTCCAGCAGCTGCTTCACATCTGCAGTGAGCATTTTGACTCCAAGGACAAGGAGGAGGACAAAGACAAGAAGGAGAAGAAGGACAAAGACAAGAAGGAGGCCCCTGCGGACATGGGGGCACACCAGGTGGTACCTGTGGAGGATTGGGGCGAGGGGGCGCTGGGTTCTGGGGGGCCACTCGGGGCTCCATGGCTTAACCTGCTGTGTCTTCCTCTCTCTGGCAGGGAGTGGCCGTCTTGGGCATCGCCCTCATCGCCATGGGGGAGGAGATCGGGGCTGAGATGGCGCTCCGGACCTTCGGTCACTTGGTGAGTTGAGGGGCCAGGAGAAGCCCTCTGGCACTCATGTAGACCAGCACTCCGAGACCCAATGGCGCAACCAAAAATTAATTCAAAATCAAAGGCATAATGAATCCCCAGTTGTTTCTGGCTGCCCTTGCCCATGTTGCATCACTTCAGTCTCACTGAGGCCTTAATTGTGAACACAAAGTGTGTGCACTCTGCCCAGTGCATGCCCTTGGGCCACACACAGGAAAGGTGAAAAGGGATGGGAACTGGGAAAAGCCTGGATTAGACCAGTGCTTTTAGATTTATAACAAAATCTTGTTAATTTAGTGAGGTACAAACCTATTCACATGCATAGTCTAGAACAGAGCGAAAGGCTATATAGTAAAGCCCTAGACCTCTTTGGTTGGCTTGGGGCTTGGAGCCCACAGGGTTGTTTCCCAATGCAGATTGCCTTGTTCCTCATTCCCCCTTGACCTCTTCCTCTCCCAGTTGCTTTTCAGGTTTTGCTCTTATTTACATAATGTGCTCAGCAGGGCTTTTGTCAAGGGTTTGGGTTTGCAGGGGATCTTGGATCCTCTTTAAATTATTAGTCTCTTCCCCCCTTTCCTTGAGTTCTTCATCTCACTCACATCCATTCCATTCACGTATCACAGTCTACCAGTCATTTCAGCTCCCTTATTTTACAGAGGATGGAACTTAGTGTCTTGGGTGAATCATAGCCCCCAGCTCAGAGACAAGAAATGGCAAAGCCAGGGCTCAAGCTCCTCTCTTCTGATTCTACCCTGTTGGCCTTCAGAGGCCCTCACACATTTGGATCAGAGCCTGTGGGTTCTGGGATGGGAGCTCTCTCTTCAAGCTCCCTTTGACTTTTTTTTATATCCTCCACCACACAGCTTAGGTATGGGGAGCCCACGCTGCGCCGGGCAGTACCTCTGGCATTGGCCTTGATCTCAGTCTCCAACCCAAGGCTCAACATCTTGGACACCTTAAGCAAATTCTCCCATGATGCTGACCCAGAGGTGTCCTATAACTCCATATTTGCCATGGGCATGGTGGGCAGTGGTGAGTATCAGCAGAGAAAGGCAGGTATTGGGCACATGGGGGCATCTGGGCCAGGTTTGGGGAATGACTGACACTGTGCAGCATCCCTGCCCCCAGGAAGCCCTCTCTGCTGCTTCATCTTCCCAGGTACCAACAATGCTCGTCTGGCTGCCATGCTACGCCAGCTAGCCCAGTACCATGCCAAGGACCCAAACAACCTCTTCATGGTCCGCTTGGCCCAGGTGAGGAAGATGTTCTTCTCTAAGTGGCCTGGATATGTGGGGGCAGGGTGGGTTGTATACACATTGGGCTTGGACCATCAGGCTTTCTGACTGGCTGGGCTTGCTGCAGTCCTGACCCTTCCTGTATCCTAAACAGGGCTTGACACATTTGGGGAAGGGCACCCTCACTCTCTGCCCCTACCACAGTGATCGGCAGCTTATGAGTCAGGTTGCTGTGGCCGGGCTGCTCACCGTGCTCGTCTCCTTCCTCGATGTCCGCAACAGTGAGTGCCCCTTAGAAAAGTCCTAGAAGGGGTGACTCAGTGTCAGGGCAACTCTCCCAAGATGTTAGGGCTCCTTTGGAGATACCTGGATGTTCAGGTTCTGACCATTGGGTGGGTCTTGGGCCGCAGCTGTGCTTTTCTAGGACTACTCTTGTACCGTTTTATGCCCAGGCCCAACTCCCTTTAGCTGGGCTACAGTGGGACTGGCTGGCTTCTGGGGTGAGGGACTGGCCATTAATTCCATTGTATTTGGTGTTTTAGGTAACTTTTCCCCACCTCTCAAGAGTCAGGCAGAGTGGCCTCAGGGTTAGGGGAGCAAGCAGAGTGTGGGCAGAATGAAAGAATGACAGCCCTGGGGAGCATAAGGCAGTTTGGGGAGTGAGGAGCATCGAGACTGAGGAGGTGGGTTGGGGAAAGCTGGGGGTGCTTAGCCAGAGCCACTGAGGCAGCTCAGGAGTGGATGGAGGAAAGCTGGTCACCTGCCCCTCTCCATTTCGTTCTTAGTCATTCTGGGCAAGTCCCACTATGTGCTCTATGGATTGGTGGCTGCCATGCAGCCCCGAATGCTGGTCACCTTTGATGAGGAGCTCCGGCCATTGCCAGTATCTGTCCGTGTGGGCCAGGTGAGAGGAGATCTTCAGGGGCTGGAACACAGCAGCCATTCCTCCGGACCTCTGCAGGGCAGGAGGGCTACTGGATTCACTTCTCTAAGACTCTTTCTCTCTCCATTTTTTACCCTTTAGGCAGTCGATGTGGTGGGCCAGGCTGGGAAACCCAAGACCATCACAGGATTCCAGACACACACAACCCCAGTGTTGCTGGCTCATGGGGAACGGGCTGAGCTAGCCACCGAGGAATTTTTGCCTGTCACTCCCATCCTGGAGGGCTTTGTGATCTTGAGGAAGAACCCCAACTATGATCTCTGATTGGCCCTGGGGGCCCTAAATTTTAACTTGAGTCCGGGGACTAGGCAATACTCCCTATTCCAGGGGTGGCTCTCCAACAGCCCTTTAGGGGAAGCTGTTTCCCTCCTGTTTTTTTTGTTACAGAATGAGATGACTATGTTGAATTAAAGACCCTTGTGCCCTCTGTTTCTTTAATGTCTTTTTTTCCTGGGGATGAGGGTACCTGGGCACAGGCTGGAAGGAATGTTCTGGATCATCAAGTTTTTCAACAATGGAAAGTTTATTTCTTTAGCTCATCAATCACTAAGTATTCATTAAATTCATTACTGTGTGGCAGGCACTGGTCATACAGAGGAAAATGAAATCGTTCCTGCCTACCTTCAGAGAGCTTACTTTCGTGTGTATGCGTGTGTGTGTGTGTTTTCTACAGCTTCTGTACACAAGCTTTCAGGGGAGCAGGAAATCTTTATTTTCACCACTTGGGATGGAAATGGAGGCTACATCCCAGTGAGGTTCCACCACTCAGGATGTCAATCTGTTGGTAGCTTTGTTGGAGCTGTGCTCCCTAATTGGCTCATTTGCAGTGGAATTAAAAACTAGATAACCACATTTCTTAGTGTGGTGGAGAATAAGGAAGCCCACTGGGTATTTAGGAGTTAGGCCTGTGTGTGTGCTTTCACGTGAGTATCAGGATGGATGGGCTGCAGAGGCCTTTTCACCGTAATCTCACGTTTTCATAAAGCTAAGAAAAGTTTTTCTGGATGCCTTTTTGCTCTTGCTCCCCGTGGTGCCAGGCAGCCTTGCCCTGTAACAGATTAAGTGCAAGCTCAGCAAAATCAGCCAACAACACATGGATTTGTGCTGGACACAATAGGCTACCTCCTATATCCATGGTCCCCCACCTCCAGGCCCTTTCTGCTGACTGTGGTTCCATGCTGTGTTTTTGTGTAGTTCAAGTGATGAGAACGTTAAAGACAATGAGACTAGGCAAGCAGCAAACTTGGCTTCTTGGTCCTGTCTCCATTTCTACTGGTCACTGTTGGACAGCCTAGCCTTGACTTTCTCAGTCCAACTCTACTGACCTCTGCCACTTCCAGGAGAGTAAGCCTCTGGGGTTAGGAATCTGAGGTAAACAGGGTGAGCACACAGCTAGTACCTGTCTGTCCTCAACACCAGGCCACCTGATTGCCCCTACCCTTCCCTGACCCCTTCTCTTATGCTCCGGTATTATCTGCTCTCCTCTGACCTTAAAAAAGTTTTCTGCAACTCTTTCAATCCAAAAAGCATTCAGTGACCTACTATGGGCAAAGTTGGTCGGTCCTCGTGGGGAAGAGGACCAAATGACATCACCAGGACAAAGTCAAGTTTCAGTGTCCCACCGTGGCCGATCAGACCCAGTCTGTGAGTCCGGCGTTTCCTTGGTGCTATCTCAACTCCAGCCCTTTTTTGTGCTCGCTGTCCTTCAGAAGGCCCCCTTCTAATGGTGGAGTGAGCACATACGGAACGGGGGTGCAGTGCCCGCGCCTTTTCTTTCGTGTCATTTCCGCTGATACAACCCCATCAGTTTCGGGTGCTTTAGCCACCTGACAGTGCCAGGGATTTTCGTGGTCAGAAGTCCCTGCCCTCAAGAAGTCCATTTACCTTCTGCCACGGAGGGGACGGGATAAGGCCCGCTGGGGGCGGGGGGCATCATCCTGGGTGGGCACGGGCTGGGGCCGTCCCTCCAGCTCCTCCGGTCAGTGCTCAGCCCACACGTGTAGATGGGACACGGACACTGCATCCACCCACGCTCCCGGACCTCGTGACCTGGGGGCAAGACCCCCCGGAATCTGGGCCCTCGGGGAGCCTGGGCCAACCTCCTCCGGCGGAGGAGGGACGAAAGCCAGGAGGGGGCAGGGTGGGCTCCGCACGCCCCCCGCACGGAGGAATGCGGCGGAGTGAGAATGGAACTTCTGGCCTCCCGGCAGGCTCCACGTGATCGAGGAGGGCCCCCGCGGCTGGGGGCGGGGAAGACTCTGCGTCGCGGCGGCGGGGGACGCCGGCGTGACGGCGATGACGACACACGCCGCAGGCGGGCCGCCTCCCAGCCCCGGCCGGCGCCACCCAGCCCCCTGCGCCGCGGCAGTCACGTGGCGGGCCGGGCCGCGCCTGCGCCTGCGCCTGCGCCTGCGCCTCGGGGAAGAGGCGGCGGCGGAGCCGGAGCGGTGTGCGGGAGCCGGAAATGGTCGTGGACGGCGCCTGTGCGGCTGCGTGGGGCTCGGCCGCGCGGACTGAAGGAGACTGAAGGTAACGGCGCCATGTCCGGGCCCGAGCCGGGCCCCCTCCCCCCGGCATCCGCCGCCATCCGGCCCGGGGCCGCCCGCTCGGCCCCGTGGCCGCCGGGCCCAACCCGGCCCTGCCCCGCCCCGCCGCCCGCCCTCCCTCCGGGCCGGCCGGATCCCAGCCCCGCGCTCAGCCCGGCCTGGCTCCGGCTCCCGCCCGGCTCCCTGCCAGCCCACGTGTGCCGGCCGCCGGGCCGGGTCGGGCGCGGGGCCGGGAGCCGGGGGCCAGGGCCGAGCCTGCGGAGCGCGGGGTCGGGGTCGGGGCCGGGCCGGGGCCGAGCGGGCGGCGGGGCGGGAAGTGACACGTTGTTCTCTGGCGCCGCCGCCTCGGGAGGGAGGAGCCCGGGCCGGCCCCAGGCCCAGGTCCGGGCCTAGGCCCTGCCCGACCCCGGCCCGGCTGGTCGACCTGCTCCCTTCCCCGCTCCCCTCTTCTGCCCCTCCCGGATGCGGGCCCGGCCGTCCCCTTCTCTAGCCTGTGCTGGACCAGGGGAAGCCCAGCACCTACTGTGTGCAGGCCGCGCGCCCCTCTAGCAAGCATTGCTCGTTCTGCGCCTACTGTGTGCGGGCATTGGGGTCCCCCCTCCGTGTTCTTGGCTCTGTAAGATCAAGCACTGCCTGCTCAGCCTCCCTGTGTGCCAGGCACTAAGGCCCCTTCTTTCCTCTGGTTCTGTAAAGAAATCTTGGCTGTTCAGCTCCTACTGTGTGCCAGGCGTTGGGCCCTAGCCTCTCTTCTTTACTCTGTAAGATCATGCACCACGTTCCAGGCATTTGGGGGCCCCTCTTCCCCTCCCTCCTGTCTGCTCTGTAAGAAGCCTTCTTATCTGTCATTGCTGCATGCCAGGCTGTGCAGCCCCATTTCTCTGCTGGCCTCTGCTCTGTAAGAGCAAGTCTTTCCTGTTTAGCACCTACTGTGTGCCAGGCACTGGGGTTCTCCCCTGTGTTCTTTGCTATGTAAGATCAAGCACTGCTTCTTTGGTCCCTAAAGTGTGCTGGGCATTCACCCCCTCTCTTTGTAAGAGCAAGAATTTCCTATTTAGCACCTACTGTGTACCAGCCACTGCCACCGTGCCTGACCTCCCTCTCCTTTTCCCCTACCCCCCCCCCCCCAGTCTCTTTGCTCTTCCCCTTTTCCTGGACTAGCATGTCCTCAGGGCTTCTCCCAGGAACCCCCAGCAGGCCTCCTGACCTTCCCTTCAGGCTCTCTTCCAACCTTCTCCATTGTAGGAGCCAATGTCAGTTCTGGTTCTGGGCCTCTTCCTGATAAACCCCACCACCACCACCACCTCTTTTGAACTCCCGTGTCCAGGACACCCACCCACCCACTGAATTCAGACCGTCAGTTTGGCGCAGCTGGGCCCCAGCTGGCTTCCTCAAGGCTTCCTCTGGCACTTTGTCCTTCACGTGCTTTCTTAGGCAAAAACCATTTATCTTCTGGTGTGTCTCTTATCGTCCCCTGGAGGGGAGGGGGTTCCTTCCTTTTTTGTTCTTGGAGCTTGGTGTCAGGGAGACCTGGAATTTCTGGTCCAGTTGGTCTTAGGCTCCTGGAGCCAGGTTGATTCCCCCTCCCCTTCTAATCCTAGGCCCCTCGGATGCCCAGAGCCTGTAGGCCACAGCGTGGATTTGTTGTTTCCTGAGGGGGTGAGTGAAGGGCAGTTGGGGCTGGGCTCAGATTCCTGTCTGTGGTCTAGAAACCTGTGAAGGTGGGAGACCCTAGCTTTAATTATTAGGGACTGAGCTTCAAGGCCTTAGATACTTTCCCTGGTGCCTCTTTGAACACCCCCCCCTCTCTTCACAGGTGCTGGGGGGACCCTGATGTGGCACCAAATGAAATGAACAAAGCTCCACAGCCCACAGGCCCCCCACCTGCCCCATCCCCTGGACTCCCCCAGGTAATGGGGGACGTAGAGAAAGGCTGGGCCCAGAACTGAGCTGAGGGGGAGAACAAGTTCCAGTTGGATTCCCCAGCCCCTAGATGGGAGGCAAAGTGGGAGTCTTGGTGGGGAGGGGGCCATGGCTTCCTGGTTCGGGGAGAACTGAACTTGCCAGCCTCAGCTCTGTTAGCTCTCATGTCTTGAGCTGCTTTGTTCTCCCCCCAGTGGTTTCCATCCCACTTAGTTTCTCTGCTTGCTGAATTCTGGTCTCCCCCTCTATAGCCGGCATTTCCCCCGGGGCAGACGGCACCGGTGGTGTTTAACCCGCCACCAGCGACCCAAATGAACACGCCTTCTCAGCCCCGCCAGGTGAGGGTCTGTGGGGAGGCAGCTGGGACTTGGGGGGCTGGGGAAGGACCAGGAGAGTAGAGTGGTCAGGGCCTGGCTCCTCGCACCTGCCTCTGATCTCTTCCAATCCTTGTTCTCCTGTGTCCCCTTATTCTTTTTCAGTGCATTATTTGATAATGAGTGCCCACAGGAGACACGCCTAGGTTATGGGGGTGCCCCTAACGGGGAGCCCCACAGAGCTGGGAGCAGTGCACCTGGGGTGGCCCTAATGGAGCTTACATCTTTTCTGTCTCCTCTCTTCTCCTGGTGGTCGCAGTAGCTCTGGTCATTGTCCCTTGTGGCCACTCTAGCCCGTTGGGGAGAGGAGCCCCATTTTTTTCTCCCCTGCTTCCTTCCTCCTAAGAAGGGATGCTTCTTTCCCTATTCTCCTCACTCCATCCCTGGCCACCTGGGGGATAATTCTCTTCTTTCCTGTCCCCATGTGCTCTCAGGGAGGATTCAGGTCTCTGCAGGTAATGCCTCTTGCCTGATCCTGGACCATAGCCTGGTCTCCCAGTCACGGGCGGGGCAGCAGGGACAGGGTCCTGGGGGATGATGGGGAGATAGCCTCCTGTCCACCCAGGATGGAGCCCTAGGGTGGCGGGGGTAGGGGGCTGCTGTAGTGCATGTTGAGGGGGCTTAGCTTTACCGAGCCTCTGGTCGTGGGAAGGAAAAGAGCCCTGCATGTTAAAAGCCACCTCCCTAGTGTCTGGGGGGTGGGGCAGGGAGGCAGAGCAGTGCATGCTAGTCTATCTGTTGCCTGGAAGGGTCAGGGAAGGCAGGGCTGCTTTTGTATGAGAGGGGTCCTTTTTATGGTATCATGTGGAGTGCATGGTTCTTTGGCAGTGAGAGTATGCTGGAGAGAGCCTGGAGGTGAGGGGAAAGGCCAGATGAGCCAATTGTTGGCCCTGGGGGCTGGTTAGTGGAGCCCACCTGTCCGCAGCATCCTGTCTTATTTTGGGTTTGGAGGGCTGGCTGTAACATTGTGTGTTCCTTTTCCTTCCTCACCTCCCAGCATTTCTATCCAAGCCGGGCTCAGCCCCCAAGTAGTGCAGCCTCCCGAGTGCAGAGTGCAGCCCCCGCCAGGCCTGGCCCGGCTGCCCACGTCTACCCCGCAGGTTCCCAAGTGATGATGATCCCCTCCCAGATCTCCTATCCGGCCTCCCAAGGCGCTTACTACATCCCTGGACAGGTGAGGCAGGGATCTCCTATGCCTGGAAGTGGGACCAGAGACACTTGGCTCATCTTGAGCCCCCCGGTTTTCTCCCTGGTCCCTCTTTTTCAGATTTCTAGGCTAAGGCCAGTTGCTTATTGCCAATTCCTCCCCCCTCCCTCCCCAGGGCCGTTCTACATATGTTGTCCCGACCCAGCAGTATCCAGTGCAACCAGGAGCCCCCAGCTTCTATCCTGGAGCAAGCCCCACTGAATTTGGGACCTACGGTAAGCAAGCAAGGGGGAGGAGGCGGAATTTGCCTGTGAGCCTCAGAGGATATTTCCTAGATTGTGAAAACAAGCTCTGGCCTCTGGTGTTTGGTGTCAAAGAGATGGATTCATAATCGGTGTTTAATGTTTAACAAATAGTGGGGGGGAGATGGAGTAGACTTTATCTTACTGCCAAGCGATTTGGAGGATTCTCCAGGGCAAGGAGCTGCCAGCCAGTGTCCTAGGGCCTACCAGAAGTCAGGAGGTCCATGTGCAGAGGGGTTTGGGAGCTGAGGTGGTAGATGGACGGTCCTCTGTCCCTGCCAGCATAGTGTGGCTAAGTTGCCACTTTCTGTTCCCTGTTTACAGTGTCCAAACCTCTGCCAGAGAGACTTAAAACCAGGTGGAATAGGGGGTCATGAGAGTTAGGTGGGATCTCTCTAGTCTTTAGCACACATCCTTGTTCCCTGAGTAGGAAAAGGAAAGGGCGTCCCACATAGGAGTCCTTTGTTGATATTCTTAGACTGACCTAAGGTTAGGGCCTGCATGATGGAGGTGTGTGTGTGTGGGGGGTGCCTTCCAACGAGAGGTGTGTGTCAGGAATTCTTGTAAACGCAGCTCAGACTGGTTCCCCAGCTTCTGTAGACGCCGAGTTCCCTGGGGGTGGGGGGCGGAGCAAGGGCAGAGGCCCCAGCTCCACTCCCCTCCTCTTGTGTGGGGAAAACTAGGTTCTGGGGGCCCAAGGGGTGCACAAGCCAGTGGCCATACATGGTTGGGTCCTGACGTTATCCTCATCCTCCCCACCCCTATCCGGCCCCCCTCTGCAAAGCTGGTGCCTACTACCCAGCCCAGGGTGTGCAGCAGTTTCCACCTGGAGTGGCCCCCGCCCCAGTCATGATGAACCAGCCACCCCAGATTGCTCCCAAAAGGGAACGGAAGACGGTGAGCCACAGCACAGAGGGAGAATTGGGGATCTGGGAAGAAGGAGGCCAGGTCAGGTGGGCGCTAGGGCCCTGTGGGTCAGAGCAGGGGGATTCTGGGAGAAGGGTTCCAGCCAGGTGGGAGGGGGCAAGGGAAAGGGGCCTTTGGATTTTGAAAACTTGGTAATGAATGTTCAGCTTTGAGGAGGAGGAGCCTGAGGGGCATGGGGGAGACTGGAGGAGTCTGAGTTCTTGGGGGTTCGGTGTTGGGTTTTGTTTCTTGGGAATGATTTGTCCTGTGATGTGTGCCCCCACCCCCCATGTCCTGGAAGCTCTCGCTAGCCTCCGCCTCTGCTCAGTCCTCCAGCCCTGGGCGTGGTGCCCAGAATGGGGTGCCAGGGCTGGGGAAGCCGCTGAGTCACTGTGGCTCCACCCCTTGGAGCCTGGGCCCTGCCCAGAGATCAGGCAATCCTTGGCCAGAATTGGGCTGTTTGAGGGCTGGATCTGAGTCCCCGAGGTGGGAGGAGGGAGTGTGCTATTGGCTTGGAGCATTGGGGGGGCAGTAGTGAGGGAAGGCATTGTGATGTACTGGGTACTCTGTGAGGTCGAGGGGCTCCTGGGGGCAGGGTGCTTGGGTCAGCAGGGGAATTCAGGGGGGTCCTGCTATCCCCCTACCTGTTTCCTAGTGGGGGAGGGGTGGAGTGGGGGCAGGGAGGAGAAGTGGGCTCCCCCTGCTCCCCACTCAGCTTACACCCTTTTCCCAGATTCGGATCCGAGATCCCAACCAGGGAGGGAAGGATATCACAGAGGAGATCATGTCTGGGGCCCGGACCTCCTCCACCCCCACTCCTCCCCAGGTACTGAAGGGTGGCATGACCCCACTCCCCATGGTGATGTCCTCTCAGCTCCCAGCCTGAGGGAAAAGATTCTAACTTTTTTCCAGGGTCAGTGACCCTGTGGAGGGGGAAGGCCCTCAGGACCAGCAGGCTGACCTTTTGCTTCCCACAGACAGGAGGAGGTCTGGAGCCTCAGGCTAACGGGGAGACCCCCCAGGTTGCTGTCATCATCCGCCCAGGTAAGTGACTTTGTCCAGCTGTGATAAGGTAGAAGGTGGTGATTTATTCTGAAGGGGAGGACAAGTTGGGGACCAGCCACCATGGGATAGTGGGGACAGATGCGAGCAGTCCTTCTCTGCTCTCTTTACAGATGACCGGCCTCAAGGAGTGACCGTTGGGGTCCGGCCGGGGGCTGCCCCAGAGCACAGCCCCTCCGAATCTCCATCGCAGCCATCCTCTCCTTCCCCAGCCCCGTCGCCACCACCTCCAGTTTTACAGCCAGGGCCTGAACCAGGCCTCTCAGGCCTCCCCATTACCGAGGACACGATGACAACCACAGTGGTCATGCAGATGCCTGTGGAGGAGCCCACCCCCACCGCCCATGAAGCCCCAGAGCTACCCTGCCCTGCCCTCGCTCTCCAGCAGCCCTGTGCCTCCCCCGGACCCTCCCCAGAGGCAGAAGTGACTAGTCCTCCACCAGTCCCTGAGCCTGCCACTGCCCAGGCTCCCAGCCTCCAACAGCCTCCGGACACCAGGCTTTCTCCTGAGCCCAACGGTGTGGCCCCCGCGGAGGAGCCCGAGGCCCAGCCAGAGGTGGGCCAGGCTGAAGCGGTTCCTGTGCCGCCACCCCCCCCCAGCCTGTCCCCAGGAATTCACAGTTGAGGCCCCTACGGCCCAGCCTGAGGAGCTGCCCAACGGGGCCCCCTCTCCCCCTGCCATGGACCTGAGCCCTATTGCTGAGCCTGAGGAGCCGGCTGAGGAGGTGGTGGTGGCGGTGGCGGCGGCAGCGGTAGTGGCGCCAGTATCAGCGCCGGCACTCCCCACCCTCCCTGCCGACTTTCCCGGGCCACCTGCTGCACCTCCTGCCCAGGAGGAAGAGCTAGAGAATGAGGAGGAGGAGGAGGACGAGGAAGGGGAGACTGAAGGGGAGAAGGGAGGAGAGGAATCGTTGCCCCCTGAGACCACCCCCACCCCAGCCCCCCTTCCCCAGAGCCTTGACGAGACAGCCACCCAAGGTGAGGGGTAGAGGGGTGGGATAGCTGGTCGCTGAAGCCTCTGGGGCTCTCCTTAGCTTGTTCTATATGGAAGGCACCCTGGGGGGGTGCATCTGGGGAGGGGAGGGGGCCCCACAGATGCCCCAAGGTGAGGAAGAGGGAGAACCTCCAGCTCAGAGGGGAGAGGTGGGCTTCGCCTAACAGTTGGGCATCTTGTTCCTTCACTGATGAGGTGCTATTTGTGCCATTGCGTCTGGGCCACTGAAGCCTTGTGATGGAGCTGAGGATCTGAGGAGAAACTAGGACTGAGGCATTTTAACTGGCTCAGGGAGACTGGGCTGTTGATGGAGGAAGGGGGAGCATTTTAAAGTATTCTGGCCTTTGGTCCCCCTTTAGTGGTGGCAATATCTGTGCCAAAGAAGAGAAGGAGAATCAAGGAACTGAACAAGAAGGAGACCGTGGGTGATCTGCTGGACGCCTTCAAGGAGGTGAGTGGTGAGGGGACGGCCCCCAGGGGTGATGTGGAGATAGGGTACAGTCAGCCCTACAGTCCAGGGTCCTGTGCCCGCAGGGGAATGAATGTGTGCCGGAGTCGGAAAGTCAGTCCCCTACGCGGGGTGCACCAACCCCTGAGCCTGAGGGTGACCCACGGAGCCCCAGGCCTGAGGAGGCCGATGAGACCTGGGAGGAAAAGGAAGACAAGATTGATGATGCTGAGAACATCCAGCCTGGTGACCAGAAGTACCAGTACAAGTCAGGTGAGCTTAGGGCAGGAGCAGTGGGGTTCAGGCTGCCAAGGCAGGGGGAGGCGTGGGGCCGTTTAGAACTCCTTGCTCCTCTGCGTTCTCAGATCAGTGGAAGCCTTTAAATCCTGAAGAGAAGAAGCGCTATGACCGGGAGTTCCTGCTTGGATTCCAGTTCATTTTTGCCAGTATGCAAAAGCCAGAGGGCCTGCCTCATATCAGTGATGTGGTGCTGGACAAGGTGGGTGTGGCCAGGAGGGTGGGCACTGGCTAACTTGGAGGAGTTCTGCCCAGGGTGCCCAAGGGGCTCCTGTCCTGCCAACGAAAGCTCCCCTTCTGTGCACAGGCAAACAAGACACCTCTGCGGCCACTCGATCCCACCCGGCTGACCATCATGAATTCTGGCCCTGACTTCACCCCATCTTTTGCCAACCTGGGTCGGCCCAATCTCAGCAATCGGGGCCCCCCGAGAGGGGGGCCTGGCGGGGGACCAGGCAGTGAGCTACCCCGGGGACCGGTGAGTGAGAATGCTGGTCCCACATAGCATGGGTGGATTGGGGAAATCAAGGCTTCTGCCATGGCCTTGCTTGGCCTTTCTAACTTGGCTCCCCTCTTAGCCGACTGGCCTTGGCCCCCGGCGCTCCCAGCAGGGCCTTCGGAAGGAGCCGCGGAAGATTATTGCCACAGTGTTGCTCAGCGAGGATGTGAAACTTAATAAAGCTGAGAAGGCTTGGAAGCCCAGTAGCAAGCGGGGACCTACAGAAAAGGACCGTGGAGAAGAGGATGCTGATGGCAGCAAAACCCAGGTGCCTGTAGTAGGGTCAGGGTGGGGAATGGCCAGGGGAGGGGGTGTAGCCCTCCTCAGCCCTGACCTCCAGGACTCATCCTTGTCTGGGTTGTCTCACACTCTGTGTGCTCTGTCCTCCCTTTGCAGGACCTGTTCCGAAGGGTGCGTTCCATTCTAAACAAGCTGACGCCCCAGATGTTCCAGCAGCTGATGAAGCAGGTGCAGCAGCTGGCCATTGACACAGAGGAGCGCCTCAAAGGGGTCATCGACCTCATCTTTGAGAAGGCCATCTCGGAGCCCAATTTCTCGGTGGCCTATGCCAACATGTGTCGCTGCCTCATGGGGGTCAGTGCCGTCCCTCAAGGTCCCCCGCCTGCCATCCTGCCCCAGGAACCTTCCTGCCCCTTCCTAACATCTCTTTCCCCTCCCCCGTAGCTGAAGGTGCCCACTACTGACAAGCCCACGGTCACAGTCAATTTCCGGAAACTGCTGCTAAATAGGTGCCAGAAAGAATTTGAGAAAGACAAGGATGACGATGAAGTATTTGAGAAAAAGCAGAAGGAGATGGATGAGGCTGCAACGGTGAGGGCGGGCTGGGCTTTCCTGTCTGTCACTCCTCAGGCCTGGGGCATGGGGCAAGAAGGGAAGGCACCCTGGACTTTGCCCACCAAGCCCTGTGCTTCTTCTGGAGCACCCTCGGGACCACCCCTGATGCCCATCTGCTGCTAGCACAGCACCTGATTCCTCCATCCCCTTTGGTACTCCAGAGTCTTGGGTGGGTTCCCATTGCCTCCCAAAGAAAGTCCAGACTTGGCTCAGCATCTGGGACTTTCCACAGCTGGGCTCTGAGCTATTTTCCACCATTGTCTCACATTCTTTCCCTTCATCTATTCAGGCCCAAGGGTGTATTTAATGTGTCCCATACACTCTGGCCTTGTTCACCACTTCATTCCCTCCGGAAGCTGTCCATGCTCTAGGTGGTTCTTCTCTGTATTTTTCTCTCCCTCAGTCACTCATTTCATTCTTCCCTTCTAGAGAACGGGGTTTGTCTCATCGAGTCGTTTATATCAGATAGTCCTGCATGACTTGGGTAGTAGGTAGGGGCCCAAGTTAAAATAAACTAACCTTCTTCAGTTAGACTGGAGACAGCCAGTTGATGGTTGGTTACCACAGGTCACGTGACAGCTGCGTGAAATCCTTTGTTGAGGGCCACATGCTGTTCAGGCCTGATTTGTGGGAAGGGGTGAGGCTTGTTCGTCCCCCTAGCTGACTCTACCTCTGCCCCTCCCAGGCAGAGGAACGGGGCCGCCTGAAAGAGGAGCTAGAGGAAGCACGAGATGTGGCCCGCCGCCGCTCCCTGGGCAACATCAAATTCATCGGGGAGCTGTTTAAACTGAAGATGCTGACAGAGGCCATCATGCACGACTGTGTGGTCAAGTTACTGAAGAACCATGATGAGGAGTCCCTGGAGTGTCTCTGCCGGCTGCTCACCACCATTGGCAAAGACCTGGACTTTGAGAAGGCCAAGGTAGCGCCCCCTTCCCAGCGGATGATGGGGGTGGGGGCCAGGGCACAGGCCATCTCCTTATGGTGTGGAGGTTCCAGGAAGAGGCCCCTGCCTGCCCCCTAAGGGTTCTGCCTCCCATTCTTCCAGCCCCGCATGGATCAGTATTTCAACCAAATGGAGAAGATCATCAAGGAAAAGAAGACTTCGTCGAGAATCCGGTTTATGCTGCAGGATGTGTTAGATCTCCGAAGAGTAAGAGTCCCCAGGCTGCACCTCTTGCCCCGTGCCTATTTCCCCTCATGACCACGGCCCTGTCTAGACCTGGTCTGCTCCTCCTTACCCTGAGTTGTCCTTTGCCTCATCCTTGCAGAGCAACTGGGTGCCCCGCCGGGGAGACCAGGGCCCTAAGACCATTGACCAGATTCACAAGGAGGCTGAGATGGAGGAGCATCGAGAGCACATCAAAGTCCAGCAGCTCATGGCCAAGGGTGGGGACAAGCGTCGGGGGCCTCCAGGACCTCCCCCAGGCAGTGAGTCCGTAACAGGGAGATGCCAGGCTCCTTTGGTCTATGGGTTGGGAAGGAAGAGATGCGGAAAGGGAGCACCTTCCTGACCTTCCCCTCAGAGGAACTGCTTAGGACTGGCGGGAGGAGGACTCTTCAATGATGATCTCTTTTTAGTGCCACGTGTCTGGGCCACTGAGACCCTGTGATGGAACTGAGGTTCTGAGGAGAGTTATGGCTGGCCGGGTGGGGCGCTCACGAGCTTGGGTGGGGTCTGAGGGTGAATGCCGATCGCCCCCTCTTTGTAGGCCGAGGGGGTTTGATTGTGGATGATGGTGGCTGGAATACCGTTCCTATCAGCAAAGGCAGCAGACCTATTGATACCTCCCGACTCACCAAGATCACTAAGGTTGGAAACCAGAGAAGAAAGAGAGGGGGAGGGAGACTGGTCTTTTTATATCATGACTTTAGACCCATTTACTTGGAAATGTTTGAATGGGTCTGGGTCTCAGGAAGGGACTAGAGCACCTTGTGATTCTCTTTTCCTGTTTGGACCCCCTTAGCCGGGATCTATTGACTCCAACAACCAACTCTTTGCCCCTGGGGGCCGCCTGAGCTGGGGCAAGGGCAGCAGTGGGGGCATGGGAGCCAAACCTTCAGATTCAGGTAGGAGCGGAGGGCTGGGACAGGGGTGGGGTGGTAGCCAAGTTCCCTTCAAAATGGCAACGAGTCCTGGGACTAGAAAGGAGGGGCTTTGCATTTCTGGGTTCTTTTCTCCATAGCCTCTGAGACAGCCCGGCCATCAACCAGCACCTTAAACCGTTTCTCAGCCCTCCAACAGGCAGCCCCCACAGAGAGCACTGACACACGGCGTGTGGTACAAAGGTGAGTCTTTGGATGCCACCTTGCTTGCCCTGTTCCTCCCTGGCCGCAGGTGGGGCCAAGTTTTGTTCTGAGGCTCAGCTGGCTCTTCTCACAGGAGCAGTCTGAGCCGGGAACGTGGTGAGAAAGCTGGGGATCGCGGAGATCGCCTGGAACGTAGTGAGCGGGGAGGGGAGCGTGGTGACCGCCTGGACCGAGCTCGGGCCCAGATCCCCAAGCGGAGCTTCAGCAAGGAAGTGGAGGAGCGCAGCCGCGAGCGACCCCTCCAACCAGAGGGTCTACGCAAGGCGGCCAGCCTGACAGAGGAGCGGGACCGCAGTCGGGACGCGGGTAAGGTGGGGGCCAAGAAGGGGGATGCCCAGGTGAAGTGGGGGCTCCTCCAAACTCCCTCTTGTTACCTCTCTGCAGTGAAACGGGAGGGAGCTGCTGCCCCCGCAGTCCCCACCAAGGCTGCACTGTCTGAGGAAGAACTAGAAAAGAAGTCAAAAGCCATCATTGAAGAGTTCCTACATCTCAATGACATGAAGGTGAGTGAGGTGTGACTGGGCAGGGGTGCCCCCAGGAGGAGGGCAGTGATACTGCCAGGGACCCCAGGCCCAACTCACTCCTCCTTTCCTGCCTTTAGGAAGCGGTACAGTGTGTGCAGGAACTTGCCTCTCCGTCACTGCTTTTCATTTTTGTTCGGAACGGCATCGAGTCGACCCTGGAGCGCAGCACCATTGCCAGGGAACACATGGGCCAGTTGTTGCACGAGCTTCTCTGTGCTGGTCACCTCACTACCATCCAATATTACCAAGGGTAAGCCAGCCCTTGGGTCTTTCCTCTGCCATCTCCATGTAGCCTCTGGCAAAAGAAAGGCCCTCAAAACAAGGTCTGCTGGGGGCAGGGTTGTTCCCTTGTGTGGAGCCCCTAGGGTCTTCACCTCAGGTCTTTGCAGGCTTCATGAGATTCTTGAAGTGGCTGAAGACATGGAGATCGACATCCCCCATGTGTGGCTATACTTGGCAGAACTGGTGACGCCCATCCTTCGGGAAGGTGGGGTACCCATGGGGGAGTTTTTCAGGTAATTATCTTTTGTGTTCTTCAGCTCCTCAGGATAGTAAGCCAGACTTAGGCCTGTTTTTTGGTGAAGTGACCCAAGGTGTCTGGCTTTCTCTGTCCCCACAGGGAAATATCGAAGCCACTGAAACCCCTAGGCAAAGCTTCTCCCCTGCTGCTGGAGATCCTGGGGCTCTTGTGCAAAAGTGTGGTGAGTAGAGAGTGCTGAGGCCAGAGATACAGACAGACCTTTGGGTCCCTGCTGGAAAGGTTTCCAGTGACAGTGCTGGGGCAGGAGCCCCATGGACAAGTGTGGGTCTCTGGCTTTGGACTAACTCCCCTCACTTCATGTGGGGGCACATTGCCATCTCTCTCCTGCCATGCTGTGGAGCACACTGCAGGCCAGGAGTTGAGAGGCTCTCAGTCCAGGAGGACAGGGGTAGTCTGATGGGTCCTGGATATTCATCTCCTCGGGCAAGGCACTTTATCTCTGGGTGTAACTGTTCCCATCTTTACAAGTAAGATGAGGCATTGAGAAAGGTGCCCAAATCCATGGTCAGCACTTAAGGGCAAGAGTCAGTAGGACGACTTGACACAGAGAGAAGACATCCTGAGAGGAGGGACAGGAAGTTCTCTTGGTGGGTCTCTTCCTGGCTGACTGTTCAGTCTCCACCATCCCCCTCCCTGGAGGCATAACCCCACTTGTCCTGGGCCCTAGCCCCTAGGGCCTCAGTTGTCATCTCTCTGCAGATGACTTACCTGTCTGTCACCATCTCTGTGATTCTTCTGAGCTCCATCCGCCTAGTGGATGCTTTAAAATGGTGCGTTCTGTTGGCTTTTCTGATTCAGTATGTCCAAAAACAAGAGCTCAGTACATTTCCCACCACAGCCTCCTTTCTTTCTGAATATCCCTCTGTCTGTCAAGGACACTCCCATTTTTTGCAGCTTCAGAACCATCCTCCCTCTCTTTGGGCTCACCCCATCTCCCATCCATCCTTTAGAAAACTTGCAGTGAATTTTCCTAAATTGAGAGTCTAGCTATGTCATTTGTCTAGTCAGCAAACTCCAGGGACTCCCTTGGGTAAAATGGAATATCCCATGACTTTTTAAAGCCCTTCACAGCTTGGCCCCACCTTGGCACCTTTCTAGTCTGGCCATGTTGATCTTGGTGTAGTGCTGGCACAGCGTTCTATCTCCTATCTCACCACATTTGTAAAGACTTCAGTTCCAAATTCTGTCCCTCCCTTCCTGATGTACTAAGGCATCTATTATAGATTATATATGTGCAATCATGTAAACCATTTCCATATTAGTCATTTTGTATGCTTCAGTCTGTATTCAAACAATATCAGTTCTTTGGAGGCGAATAACGTTTTTCATTATAAATCCTTTGGGATTGTCTTAGAATCCTTTGTGTTGCTGAGGATAGCTAAATCATTTGCAGTTGTTCATTGTGCAGTATTGCTGTTACTTTGTACAACTTTCTTCTGGTTTTGCTCACTTCACTTTGCATTAATTGATGTAAGTTTTTCCAGGTTTTTCTGAAATCATCCTGCTGGTCATTTCTTACAGCACAACAATATTTCATCACGTTCATATCCCATAACTTGTTCAGCCAATCCCCAGTTGATGGGCATCCCCTCAATGTCTAATTCTTTGCTACCACAAAAAGAACATCTATAAGTATTTTTGTACTTGTGGGTCCTTTTTGTTTTTCAAAGAGAGACAGCCCACGCAGTGGTGTTATTGTGTCAGAGTATACACAGTTTTCAGCCCTTTGGGCATAGTTCCAAGTTATTTTCCAGAACGGTTGGATCAATTCTTAACTCTACCAGCATTAGTGTCCCAGTTTTCTCACATCTCCAACATTTATTACTTTTCTTTTTTGTCATATTAGCCAATCTAATGGGTGTGATGTGGTACCTTAGAGTTGTTTTATTTTGCATTTCTCTAACCAATAGTGATCTACAGCAATTTTTTCATATGACTGTAGGTAGCTTTGATTTCTTCCTCTGAAAACTGACCATTTATCAATTGGGGAATAATTTATATTCTTACAAATTGGACTCAGTTCTCTATATATTTAAGGAAAGAGGTCTTTGTGAGAGGTACTTGCTACAAAATTTGCCTTCATTGGTTTTGTTTGTGCAAAACCTTTTTAATTTTCGATAGTCAAACTTATTTTACATTTTGTAATGCTCTGTCTTCTTTGGTCCCAGATTCTTCCCTTCTCTATAGATCTGACAGGTAAACTATTGCATTCTCTCCTAATCTGATGAAGCATTTTCTTGATTCTCCTGATGTAGCTTTTAGAGCTGTGTGATGTTTTGTCTAGATTCTCTGCTTAGCAACCTATGTCCGTGCTCTCTTCCCCAGCTGTGACTGGGGGCGTGATGTCTCTAGTATTTGTTACATAGTGAGTGCTTACTACATGCTTCTTATTTGATTGGTTGAGGAGGCCATTGCAGCCGTGGGCAGAGAAAAGTCGATGAGCCGATGAGCTGGCTATCTGACCAGTGGGAAGCTGGGATTCGGTAGGGCTTTCAACAAGTCTGCCACCGGAAGAGTGATGGTCACTGGTAGGTAGTATGTGTCCCCATGAACCTTCCCTTTGTTCCAGTAAAGCACACTCGGTCCTCTCTGTTAGTACCAGTGGCGTCCAGTGTCCTTGAGACCTGTGCACTAAGAATTTATTAAGAATGTGTTCCAGGGGTACAAAGAATGTGGAAACCAGCCCCTGCCCTAAAGCATCTTATGTGCTGATGAGTCTGTAACTGATAACGTGAGACAGCCCTGCCAGCTGTGGGAATTTAGCAGGGATGGTGAGTGACAGTAGCAGCACGCATTTTAGCGCCCTCAGGTTTGGGATCACTGGGAGGCATCTCACAGATGAGGAAATGGGCTGAGAGAGATGGTGACTTGGTCAGGACCACATTGCTAAGTCATGTCTGAGGCAGGACCCAAGGCCGGCTCACTGTCAGCTAGCTAGCCGGTGAAGGAGATTGATGGGAGCCTGATGCCATAATGAGAGTCTGGGGACCAGTACAATCTAGCTTGTTCCATAGTGCTGTGATGTTGGTAGCTGTGAGGGTGGGTGGATTGGGGTGGGGGGGTGCTGATAGCAGGGAGGCCAATCAGGAGACTGGCCAGAGTCCAGGCAAGAGGCAGAGTCAGGATGTTGGGAGCCAAAGGCTCGGACAGGGGGTAGAGGGTGGGCAGGCCAGAGACTCTGAGAGGGCAGTGTTAGTACTTAGGAATCAGCTTCTTCTGTGCTCTCCTCTTCCCAGCAGCATCTGGGCCCAGGCCTGTACCCTCCCTGGCTTCTGTCTGTGGTTGTCCATGACTGACTGAGAACTAGCAGCAGGAAGAGGTTCTTGTTGAACCATACACATATGCATATGTGCACACAGACATATGTGTATCCAAACACATGCCCATGTGCAGACACAGACAAGTTTCACAACTGCTCTCATGGAGCTAGCTAAAAAAGCAGCAGCCCTGTATGATCCAGCACAGTTTCTCATATTGGTCACATCTGAAAATGGGAGACCTTTGTAAGCACTTAGAGGATGTGCTTAGTGAGGTACTCCTGCATTTGCAGCCCACAACAATTCTCTCATTAGGAGACGGGGAGAGCTGTGCTTATCATCATTCTTTTGGACACATGGTGCTGACCTGAGTTCTAAAGACTACATTTCTCTTTGGTGTACATTGTTCTCCTGGCTCCACTCACTTTGCTCTGTTCCAGTTCAATAAGGTCTTCCTACTTTCCTCCAGAACGGTCCCATTTCCTCATTTCTTAAGGCATAGTTACATTCAAGGCATACATTACATTCACAGGCCACACTTGGTTGGATCACTCCTCAGCAGGAGGACATCCCCTCAGTTTCCTGTTTTGGGGCTGTCACAAAGATTTTTTTGTACATCAGTATGCTTTATTCCTCTTTTGATATTTTGATGGGATAGCTGGGACATTGGGTCTGAACATTTTAGTAACTTTGTGGGCTTGATTCCTTTTATGATGAGGTGTAAGTACATTTTTTCATTTTTTTCTCAATTACAACAAAAACATTTTTTTAATATTTGTTTTTTAAAATGTTGGAGTTCCAAATTCCGTCCTTGAGATGAACAGTTTGCTGTAATTTATGCAAGCATGTGAAACATTTCCATATTAGCCATGTTGCAAAATAGACCCAAAAACCCAAGAAAAATGAAGTAAAAACAGTATGCTTTGAACTGTATTTATACTCCATCAATTCTTTCTCTGGAGGTGGACAGCATTTTTCATAAGTCTTTTGGGATTGTCTTGAATCATTCCATTGCTGAGAATAGCGAAGGCATTGACAGCTGAACACTGTGCAGTACTGCTCTTGCTGTGTACAGTATGGTTCTCCTCAGTTCACGTAAGTCTTCCCATGATTTTCTGAAACCAACCCTCCTCTCATTTCCACTAGTCCATCATACCGCAGCGTGTTAGCCGTTTCCTCATTGATGAGTATTCCTTCAATTTCTAATTCTCTGCTACCACAAAAAGGGCTGCTATAAGTATTTTTATGCAGTTAGGTCCTTGTCCTTGTTTGATGTCTTGGGATTCAGAACTAGGGGTATTGCTGGGTCAGAGGGCATGAAGTTTAATTGTTCGCTGTTTGGGCGTAGTTCTAAGTTACTTTGCAGAATGATTGGATCAGGTCACCATTCCACCAACAGGGCATTAGTGTCCCTGTTTTTCCACATCCTCTCCAACATTTGTCATTTTCCTTTTCTGTCGTATTAACCAATCTGAAAGGTGTGAGGCGTGGTACCTCAGAGTTGTTTTAATTTGTATTTCCGTAATCAGAGATGTAGAGCATTTTTGTATGACTTTATGTAGATAGCTTTGGTTATCTGAAAACTGCTTCATAATCTTTGACCATTTATCAGTTGGATAATGGACTTGTATTCTTACTAATTTGACTCAGTATTTGAGAACTGATACTTTTGTCAGAGACACTGGCTATAAAATTTTTTCTCTGGTTTTGTGCTCTCCTTCTAATCTTCACTTCATTGGTTTTGTTTGTGCAAAAACTTAAATTTAACATCATGAGAATAATCCATTTTACATTTTGTAATGCTCTTGTCTCTTATTTCGTCCTAAATTCTTCCCTTTTCCATACATCTGATAGGTAACCAAATGGTGCCATGGCCCCCTACTTTGACTATGATATCGCTCTGTATGTGTAAATCATATCCCCATTTTGATCACATACATATGGTGCAAGATGTTGATGTATACCTAGTTTCTGCCAAATTGCTCTCCTGTTTTCCCAGCAGTTTTTGTACAAGGGACTTACCCTAAAAGTTGGGGTCTTTGCATTGCTCAAACACTAATTACCCTGGTCATTTCCTATGGTGTTGAGGGCCTAATTCCAGATTGCTTCCTAGAATGGCTGTACCAGCTTCCCCAGCAGTAGAGGGCATCCCTGTTCTCATAGCTCCTCATTTTAAAAATTTCACTTTTGTCTTTGCCCGTCTGAATATCATAGGTGCTTTTTCACTTGCATCTGAAAAGTTATTAGTAATGTAGAGATTTATTTTTGTGTGACTGTTGATAACTTGGATTTCTTTCTTTGAAAACAGGCTATTCTTGTCCTTAAGGCCGTTTATCATTGGGGAAGGCCTCTGAGTCTTAGTCATTTGTTTCCATTCTGGATGAAACCTTTTATCAGAGAAATCTGTTGCAGACTTTCCTAGTTATCTATTTTCCTTCTAATTGTTTAATTCATTAGGCTCATTTCTTTAAGTTCCCTTTAGGTAAAATTGTTCATTTAACTTATGAATTCTTCTCCTAACCACAGATCTGAAAGCTAAGTTTCTTCTCTGATTTATTATACCTTCTATTGGGTTCATGTATCCATTTGCAACTTCTCTTAGTATATAGTGTGATGGGGTGGTCCAAAGCCAATAGTTCCCAGACTGGTCTAGTTTTTAGGAAGGGGAGGGATTGAGCTAGGCTCCCTGAGCCCTCAGGAGAGAAGCACAAGGGATGCTGAAGGGATCTTGTCTTTTTCACAGGGTCACAAAAAGGTCGGGGTGCTATGGCGTGAGGCTGGGCTCAGTTGGAAGGAATTCCTACCTGAGGACCAGGACATCAGCACCTTTGTCAGTGAACAGGTAGGGGGCAGGACTTCCCTGGATCGCTGTCCTTTTGGTCTTGTACAAAGCTGGCTATGTTTTCACCCTTATCTTGTTTGGTTCCTGCCTGTTCCTCTTCCCCCACCAACCTAACTCTTGAACTCTTGGTCTCAGAAAGTGGAATACACACTGGGAGAGGACTCTGAGCCCCCCAGCCAGCGAGAACTGTCCCCCGAGGAGCTGAGCCAGCAGCTGAAGAAACTGCTTAAGGAGAGCACCAGCAACCAGCGAATTTATGACTGGATAGAGGTGGGAAGAGGGCTGGGGCCAGAGTGGGCAGAGCCCTGAGGCAAAGCCGGCAGCGGCTCATGGCATCCTCCTTCTCTGCAGGCCAACCTGAGCGAGCAGCAGGTGACTTCGGATATGTTAGTCCGTGCACTCATGACTGCCGTCTGCTACTCAGCCATCATTTGTAAGGGTTGGGGGCTCTTGATCCTTTGAGAGGGGAGGGGGTCAGGGCTGGAGATGGGCCCAGCTGAGTCACTGTCTTCTTCCCAGTCGAGATTCCACTACGGGTGGATGTGGCCGTGCTGAAGGCCCGAGCGAAGCTTCTACAGAAATATGTGAACGATGAACAGAAGGAGCTGCAGGCGCTCTATGCTCTCCAGGCGCTTGTGGTCACTTTGGAGCAGCCAGCCAGTAAGGGCAGGGGCTGGGCCGGGGCTGGGGCCTAGCAGTGAAATCTCTGGTTTGGGTCTCACTCCATGAGCATTCTCCAGCCGTCCCTCTCCGCTTTCTGTTTCAGTCCTTCTCTCTTCTTTCCTCTGTCTCCCCTTCTGTCAGCTTCTCTCCCTCCCCTTGTCTCTCTGTCCTGGGCTCTCCCCCTTTCTCAGTCCCAGTCTCTAGTGAATCTTGGGTTTTCAACCTCTGTCCCTCCCTGTCTGTAAAGGGAGCTGAGTAATGATGCCTGTCCCTGCCCTCCTCAGAGGCCTTGCCTCCCTTGCCTCCCTGCAGACCTACTACGCATGTTTTTCGATGCGCTCTATGATGAAGATGTGGTCAAAGAGGAGGCCTTCTACAGCTGGGAGAGCAGCAAGGACCCCGCCGAGCAGCTGGGCAAGGGCGTGGCCCTCAAGTCTGTCACTGCCTTCTTCACGTGGCTGCGAGAGGCCGAGGACGAGTCTGACCACAACTGAGGGTGGGGGTCGGCCAGGGGCCACCCAAATGGACGCGCAGACAGCAGCCGCACAGACTGCAGGGGGGGCTGCGGCGTTTGCCTGTAGCGCGGTGTGTGTCTGAGCTAATAAAGTGGTGGCTGACGAGGCAGGATGGTTTGGGGCTGTCTGGGCCCCGCCCCCCCCCAGGACGATGCCAGGCGCCCCTCCCCCTGGGGGCATAGAGATATATTATATATAAAGTCATAAAAATTGGTGTGGGGGTGGGATACCACCGCCTACCCCTGGGGTCCTTTTTTTTATTTTAAGAAAATCACTTTTGGGACGGCCGTCCTCGCTGCTGGGGGCGATCCGCCCCAGCCCCCCCGCACCTCCTCTGCTGCTGCCTGGGCAGGGGAAAGGGGGGGGGGGCACGGTGCCTGTAATTATTAAACATGAATTCAATTAAGTTTCATGCCTCTCTGCTTTCTGCCCTGCTCTCCCCAGAGGGGGTCCTGGGCACTGCCCTGTCCAGGGGGGCCTTCCAAGGGGCTGGAGAGCCAGCTCGGGTCTCCCGCTGTGGCCATGGGAGTGGGCCCACATGAGCCTTGCCTGATTTGATGGGTTCCTAGATGGCAAGAGATGCGTGTGCCCCCTGGTTTGGGGTCGCCCCTGTACAGCATAGAGTGGGGGAGCTAGAAGGGGACCGAACCAACATGGTCAGGTACCGGCTCCTTTGGGGCCCGCACAGGGATGGCCAAGCAATCCCACATCCCTCCTTGTATTCCAAGCATCTTGCGGCCGGCCACCTGCCCGCGACCTCCGTCACTGGCCGGCTTCTTGGGGGCCCCCTCCCCCAGCTGTGACGTCAGCCCCGCTCCCCGCCCTCCTGAGCCCAGTGGCGTCACGGAGCCCGCCCCCAGCATTGACGTTCCCCCCCCTCTTCTCCCTCTCCGCTGCCGGTGGACCAGCGCTGCGGCCCCTCCCTTCCCCGCCTGCTCCCCTCCCTCTTCCCTCCTTCCTTCCCTCCCTCCCGGGCCTCGGGAAGGTGATGGCCCGCGGCCCCAGCTGAGCCTCCGCGGGGCCCTCCCTGGCCATGGGCTGCATCGGCTCCCGGAGCCCCGCGGGTAAGAGGGGCGGCGGGCGGGGAGCGGGCCGTCGGCAGCGCGGCGCAGCGTGCCGAGGTCCAGCCCAGGGCGGCGCAGCGCATCGGGATGCTGGGAAGGATGCAGACAGGGAAGGAGCTGGGGAGGGGGCCGGAGCCTGGCCCCCGTTGAGAGGAGGGGTTGGGGGGAGGCACGAGAGCGGCCCGGAGCTCTTACCTGCCTCTTCCTGGCCTGGAGGTGGGAGCACGGGACGCTGTGGCCCTAGAGCTCTGAAGGCCCACCTGGGCACTGGGCTCTTCCACCTGGGATGGTGATGAGCCGGCCTCCTGCCTACCTTGACGCGGCCCGCTCACCCCACCCAACACACATATTCCTGCATTCCATCCATCCCCTTGTGCCTTCCCACACATCCATATGGACGGCCAGCCCCTTCCTCAGAGCGTCCTTCCCCATGTTCTCCTGCCCAGTTTGCCTCTGAGCAGCCAGCCACATCCCACCAAAGGACCTCTTGGAGTCACTGCCCCATGGAGTGTGTGGGATGGAGCTTTGACAGCTGTCTAGTAGCCCATCCCCACCGCTAAGCCACACCAAGAGTATAGAACCAGAGAGGAAGGCAGGTTCAGCTTCCTTCCCTACCCCATCCCTTATACCCTAAGAGCAAGTGTGGGTCCCACTGCATTCTAGGGCCAGAGTTGCATGCTGGGACCTGTAGTACATTTTAGGTCTGTTAACCTATTTGATGTCAGTGGACTCCCTCTGAGTGAGCTCAAGGTAGGCATGGACTCCTGGGCCTTGTGTGTCCCTGGGCCTCATGGTACCCACAACTAGGCTGGTTCCTAGGGTTGGTGGCACCGAGTCTTGGGGAGCACATCATAACAGAGTAGGGAGCTATGAATTTCCGTTCCAGATCTGTCAACAGCTGGGGATTGTTAAGTTCCTCCCCTCTCTGGGCCTCAGTTTCCTCACTTGCAAAAGAGATGGGTTTGGATTGGATGGCCTCTTCCATCTCTGACATCCCATTCTAATCCATGGGCTCTCTTCCTACTGTTAAGGACTCAAAAGTTCTGGTGGGCCCTGGCTCGCACAGCCTTTGCCATTCACACAGTGGGGCTCCAGCATGGAAGGATGGAAGCTGGAGTCTCTTGAGTAAGGTGGTCTCTAACTGGAGAGACACAAGTTCCCTGAGGACACAGACTGTCTTGCCTCCTTTTATACCCTGGCACGTTAGCACAGTCCTAGCACATAGTAGGCACTGACTAAATGCTTAGGCCAGACTGTTGCCTGACCTTGGAGTGCTCTGGTCCCTTGAACCCTGCCGAGGTGGCACCCATGTTTTTGGACATGGCTGAGAGCCCAGGGAGCCATCCCTCTGTCACACCCACGGGCAAACCCCACTCAGAGTCAGATGAGAGAGTTTGGCCAGCCCTGGGGTCACCCTAGTGAGCCTGGATGAGGTAAGGTGACAAGTAGAGTAGGGGGAAGTAACCTTGTATCTTCCTTCTGGTTGTTAGCGTTTCTGGGGACCGCCAGCCGGCTGAGGTTTGGGGACAGAGACCGCTGCTCCGGCTAAAGGTCAGTCCTTATCTGCCCTGCCTGTTGGCGCTGTCCAGGGGGTGCCCCTGAGCCCCTAGCTCCCCGAGCCTTAGAGAGCTCAGTCCTTTGCCTCCAGCCTCCCTGCAGAAGGACCAGAGTCCTCTTCTGTGTATGAATCAGAGTGGGAATTCTGAGTGGGGAGGAAATTGGTCCAGATCCAGAGCCCAAACAGGAAGAGAGCTAGGAAGCCAGTCCTGAAATCTGGGCTTTGGGCTCGCTGAAACAACATGGCTGGAATATCGGTGTGGGGACCGAGTGTTTCTGCAGCAGTGCTCGGGAAGAGAAGGAGGAGACATGGTGGGCTTCTCGGAAGGGACTGGGCAGATCCAAGACCACAGAACTGGGGATGTGAGCCGGGCATTACATAGCATGGGCTTGGCTGTCAGGAACCGACTGAAGATGGGGAGGGGAGGAGGAAGAAGCCGTGGGAAGCCGGGCATAAAGAACCCAGAGAGGAGCCAGCAGTGGCAGTGTGCTCAGTGAGGTCTAGAGGCAGGCAGGAGGCACCTGGATGTTTGGGGGCTTTTTATCTGGGACAGGTGAGCGGACAAGTTGAAAGAGGGATGGATTTGGGAGTCAGAAGGTTTTGCTTCAATGGGGGTAGAGGGAGTGATGGTAAGGTAAGATGTTCCACTGGGGAGAGAAAGCCAAAGAGGGGCTGGAAAAAGGGTCTTTTAGTGCTCGGGAGATGTCCACAGGACCTCTTTTGGGACAAGAGGAGACAAGGTCTATTGGCTGTCTTCCCGAAGGTGAGGTGGAAAGATTGATGTGGAGGCATTTAGGAAAGCTGGAAAAGAAGACTAGGAGAAGAGAACTGTCCTGGCTTATCAGCCCTTATCCCCTCTCCACAGTGGCTGCTGACCCTAAGTGGGGTGTGGAGTGGATAGAGCTGCCGAGAGTCCTAGGGCTGCCCTCTCGTCGACCTGCAAGGACCCTGCTTGGGTGGAGCCGACCCTCCTACCCGCCATCTGTGGACAGCCAGGACTCATCCGAGGTGCCATGTTCCTTCTGTTTAGGGGTGTTGGGGAATAGGAGCTGAAATTGGGGGTAGAGGAACAATTTCTTCCTGGTGAGTGAGGGTCCTGTAGCCCTGTGAATCCAAACCTCCTGCTTTCTTTTCCTTTCCTTCCTCCCTTCTTCCCCCTCCCAATCTTTAATTCTTCCCCTCCCCACAAGTACAGGGGTACCTTTCTTGGCAAATGTCTTATCCCAGACCCCACGCCCCTGCTCCTGGCATGCCAGCCCCACCAGGGCTGACGTCAGTGCATCCCTGATGGTATCCGGGGAGACTGTTCCATGGTGATGTGTTGCCATGGAGATGTACACCTTGTCTCAGGCAGGCGGCAACTCGGAGCCCTGGGAGGGAACATGAATGGGGTTAGTGGCAGGCCTAGAGGACCAGAAGGATCAGATAATTCCTTCTGCTCTCTCTCTGCCCACCTCTATTTCCCCCCAAGGCTTTCCATTGGGCCTTAGGGTTTTGAGTCTCCATGGAGGCCACTGGTGCTGTACAGGTGCTGAACCATGTCAGGGACCAGCTAGTCTGGGGAGGAGGCCAGGCACAAAGAGCCTAGGTGGGGCTGGGGGTGGGGTGCCCCCCAGTGTGAAGCTGATGGTTGGCTGGGTGTGAGAGCTCCGGGACATTATTTGTTGAACTCTGCTTCTGCCCTGTTCCCTCTGAGGGAATGTACCTAAAACTCTTGGCAAACCTTCCTAAGCTATAAAAATGATTATTGTTTCTCAGAGAAGCCCTTGTCTCCCACCACCACCCATCCTTCTTATTCTGTCAGTGACCAATGCCTTGCAGAACCAGTCCTAGTTGGGCCAAACCTCAATTTCAGTCTTGGTCCTTTGATTCTTCCCAGAAATCATGGGAAGGTGGGTGCTGCCAGGGGGTGCCCTGGGGCAGTTAGGGGAGGGAGAGCAAGCTGACTCTCCAATGTGCTGGCTGCTCCCACCTCAGGTGAATGTTGAAGACACTGTCGAAATGCTTCCCAAGTCCCGGAGAGCACTCACCATTCAAGAGATTGCCGCATTGGCCCGCTCTTCCCTGCACGGTATGGTCCCTTCCTCATCACTTATCTCCACCCCTCATCCCAGCTCACATAGAGCTCAGAGGCAACATCATGGGGCATCGGAGCTGGAAAGGACCCAGAGGCTGTGTAGGCCAAGAATACCGCCCCCCCCCCCCACATTGATTCCAGAATCTCAGAGCTAGAAGGCAATCCAAAAGGTATTTATTCAAGCCTGTGCCTCATCAAGAACCTGCTCTCGAAGGTACCCTCCAAGTGGTCCTAGTGACTCTAGAGTGGCCGTGCCCACACCCTGTTGTGTGTCCTGCTGTTTTTCCCCCATGGGGGGCAGCTCTAACTCCTGAGCTTTGGGACCATTCTCAGCCTCGGTCATTCCTCCTGTGCACTAGGGTCAGGGTTGTTGGTGCTGCCCATCACAATGCTATTTCAAGGAGCATACTTCATATATGGTGAAATGCCGCAGAGATCCTTCCTTTCTTTCACTGTTTTTTTTCCCAGATGCTTCTGAGACCTCCCTTCCTCCCCTTTTTTGGATGAAGCAGAGGCTCCTCCATGTAAACAGGCAGACATATGTGCGTGGATGTGTGTACACCCACTGCCTCATGGTGCATTGGGAAAAATGCTGGATTTGGAGTCAGGGGACCTGGGTTGGATTCTCAGCTCTTCTGTTTCCTCCACGTGTGACCTTGAACAAGTTACTGAATGATACAGGGTTGTAGATCAGGGGCTGGAAGACACCTAAGAGAGCATGTAGTCCAACTTCTTCATTTTACAAAGGAAGAAACTGAGGCCCATGGAGGGGAGGGGACTTGGCCAAGGTCACATGTATAATAAACATGAGTGGTGGGATTGGAACTCAGATCTGTTCCATTGTGCCATGCTGCCTATACTATCACCCTTTTATTTCTCTGCTTCAGTTTCCCCATCTGTAAGAGGAAGGGGTCTCTAGCTGTAAGTCTATGATTCTATCACATCTCTAAGCCTCAGTTTCCATGCTCAAGTCCCTTTCTGGCTGTAGAGCTATGATGCTCTGACCTCTCTGAGCCTCAGTTTCCCTATTTGTAAGATAAGGGGGTCAGACTATTTGACATCTAATGTCCTTCCCAGCTTCAGTAACAATTCTGTGTTAGACAAATGTCTCAGAGTGTTTTCCTGGCATGCTCCCCTCATCCAGATTCCCTCTCCTCATCCCTTAGGAATTTCCCAGGTGGTGAAGGACCACGTAACCAAGCCTACCGCCATGGCTCAGGGCCGAGTTGCCCACCTTATTGAATGGAAGGGTTGGAGCAAGCCTAGAGACTCACCTTCTGCCCTGGAATCTGCCTTCTCCTCCTACTCAGACCTCAGTGAAGGGGAGCAGGAAGCTCGGTTTGCTGCCGGTGAGTCTGGGCAGGGAGGGAGTGTGGCCTGGATGAGGGTGGGGTGTGGCCTGCCCCTTCCTCTTTGACCCTCCCTCGCCCTTCCAGCCCCCTCTGCTCAGTTTGATATTCTGATGACTCATGACATGGTGCTTCTCCCCTTCCCCTGAACTCAGGGGTGGCAGAACAGTTTGCTATTGCTGAAGCCAAGCTTCGAGCATGGTCCTCCATGGATGGGGAGGACTCCACAGATGAATCCTATGATGAGGACTTTGTTGCAGGAGCTGACAGCCCTCAGTCTACAGGTAGGCAAAAAATAATGATAATTCTCCTTTCCTCTGGAATTGCCTTTGGAGTCAGAAGTCCTCCTTTACTGCCTGTATGACTTTCCTGGGCCTCAGTTTACCCAGTTGTAAAATGAAGGCATTAGACCAGATGACCTCTGTGGTGCCTTTCAGCTCTAGAAGTCATTTCCTGAGTCACTTATAGCTTCTCCAGGCCTCAGTTTCCCTCTCTGTAAATCGAGGGAATTGGACTAGCTGGCCTCTGAGGTCCCTCTGATCTTGCTCCCATCACTTCACTGGGGAGCTAAAATCAGCTGGCATTTAATCCTTCTGCTCTTGGGCTGCTGTTCTGTGTGATGGAGGCCTGCACCTTGAGGGAGGACTCTGTCAAGTCACCGAAAGGATCATGGGATTCCATTGAGGGAACTTGTGTGCATGGGGAGGGGAATTGGAAAAGAAGCAGGTTTAGTTTGAATTTCCAGAAAACCTCTCAGAATTAGAACTGGGGTCCCAATTCTCTGTCACTGGAGGTGAAGTGCTGAAGCCAGCTGGAGGGCCTCCTTCTGCGGAGGGGATTCCCTCCATGGCCACAGGTTGGACTGAGGTGGGTACTTTGCATCTGGAGCGCTCAATGATTCTCTGCAGTGAGGATCAGACATTAGAGGCATTGTGAAGGGAGAGAGCCTACCTCAGAGGCAGGAAGACCCAAGTTCAAATCCTTCCTCTGACACATGTCAACTGTGTGTTCCTAGGCAATCTGCTGAACCCCACAGTGCCTCAGTCAGTTCTCTGACACTAGAAATTGTAGGGCAGCAGCTGATTTGATTGGGCATTTTCTCAACTAGGTCCAAACCCCTCCCTCCCACCCAAATGGAGCTGAGAAGACTGGGCCTTCTTCCCTCCAGGAAGCAAATCACTGCATTTCCCGTGCCTCAGTTTCCTCATCTGTAAAATGAGGAGGTTGGATTTAATGGCCTCTATTGTCCATTCCAGCTCCAAGTCTGACTCTAAATGATCTTGCCAGGTTTCCCCAAAGCCCAGAAATTTCTCTGACTGTCCCCTTCACTCAGAGGCCTCTCTTCCCTCTGTGAAGGGTCTGGCTATGTTCCTCCTCTCCCCTCCCTTCCCCTGGCCTCTAGGGCAGGCTGCCTGCCAGGTGACTCCAGCTGAAAACTGGGATATGCAGCTCAGGGCTGAGTTGTGGGTGGAGGGGGCCCAAGAAAACAGGAAGAGAGCCCCACTGAGCTTGGCTGCGGAAGCTCCTCAGCCTGCATTCCTTCCCCTTGCCAGTCTCAGCTTGCAGGCAGCCAGGCCTTGTCAAGGTGGGCCCTAGGTTCATCTGGGGCCAGAGACCATGTCCCCCTGGATCTGTTTGGAGGCTTTGCTGCCCTTTGCTCCTTCATTCACCCACCCTCTGGCCTCCCCTCCTGTAGAAGGGGCCCATATGGGGGGTTAGCAGTGCCCTGGAGAGAGGGGGGTGGGCAGAGTGGTATCCAGCGACCTGGAGTGGGGCATAGCTGTGTCCTGGGGGAGGGGGGGGTGAAATAGCAGTGTCCTGGAGCAGGGGCTGTAGCAATGTCCTGGAGTGGGGGACAGAGCAGCGTCCTGGAGCTGGCCACGTCCTGGAGCGCACCGTGTCCCAGAGCATCCCGGAGCAGACTGTGTCCTGGAGCGTCCCTCCCTTCAGTTTTGTTGTCACCTTTTCCTTGTTCCACCTTGAGCCCTGGAGCCAGCCCGTGGCAGGGCTGACTTCTTTCTCCTCCTGTCCCGCAGATGTAGCCGGGCAGCTGGGGCCACATCTCCAGGACCTCCTCAGCGGGCGCCGCTATTCACGACCCTTGCGTCAAGGTTCCTGCGACCCAGAGAGTGATTCGTCGCAGACGGCGTCTCCAGAGACGCTGTGCTCCAGCCTCTGCAGCCTGGAGGACGGGCTGCTGGGCTCCCCGGCCCGCCTGGCCACCAAGTTGCTAACTGAAGAGCTCCTCCTCTCCAAACTGCCCCCGAGCAGGGAAAGTGCCTTCCAGAGCCTGGGCCCCCTGGAGCGCCGGGACTCGCTCTATTCTGTGTCCTACACGGAGTCCTGCCTGTCCCCCGCGGAGGATGAGCCCATAGCCTGCAAGGACTGCCAGCCATTGTGCCCCCCACCCGGGGGCAATTGGGAGTTGCGGCGGAAAGTGTCTGACGTGGCCTCCTCGGGGGTGGTGTCCCTGGAGGAAAACGAGGCCGAGCCTGAGGAGCAGTGAACGCCGTGGGGGCTGATGGCATGCTTGCCTTGGCCTTGGCCTTGGCTGGGGGGCAGGGCCCTCCATGCCCTGGCCCAGCTCGGGCCCACTACAGTGGGGGAGGCATGAGGCTTCCGGGTGGCGCCCCCGCGCCCACGTGGCTCCCGGGGGGCTCCCGCTCCTCCATTGTGTGTTTTGCATGAAAGTGTTTGGAGAGGAGGCGGGCGGGGCCAGGGACGCATGCTCTGCCCCAACTCCTGGGGTTTGCCGGGGTCTGCCCGGGACCCCTTGAGGCATTGCTCCAGCTGTGGCCCACAGTAATGTCCATGTTCTTAAACAAGAGAAACAACAAGTTGTTACACATACCTCCTCTTCACCTGCACCCTTCCCCCGAGAGCGGTGACCCCCCCAAGGGGGGTGCTTCTCGCCACTGGGACTATTCTGTAGGAGAAAGAGAAGGCTCTCTTCTCTCCACTCTCCTTTCCCATGCCCCATTCTCCTCTTTATCACCTGTCACTCCCACCCCACTCCAAATGCTGTGCTTGAGTGAGTGATCCCTGCCTTTCCCCCACAGCTGGGCTGGCTCCCTCCTTCCCTCCTGGCCTCTGGCAGCTGGAGGGCCCCTAGCCCAGCTGGGTCCGTGTTGTGCCATGCTCTGTCTGTGCTTGGAGGCTGTGCTTCTCATCTTTGCTAAATCTTTCCCCCAAAGAAATGGGGTTTCTGGTCTATTCTTTCAGTCTTGGCCCTACATTGGAGGGGAGGCATGGGAACTACAGAAAACACGCCACCAGTTTTTCTTACCAGCTCTCATCTCCTTTCCTCCTCTCAGTCAGAGAGACAGCATGGTACCCAGGGAAGTATCCCGAATCTGGTTTTGATGCTTACTTCCTGTATTGACCCTGGCCAAGTCATTTCACCTCTGGGCCTCAGTTTCCTCCCATGTAAAATGAGAGGGTTAGACTAGATGGATTTTCTGGATCCTCCCAGTTCTAAGTCTGGATTTCATGATTTCTTTTCTGCCTGTATTTCCTTTTCTTTGACTCTGCCCCCTCTCTCCACTACCTTCCCTCCCTCCATCCAGGTTCATGCTCTTGTTAGACCTGGCTCACGTTCTCCTTCCCTCGTTCTTCTCATTTTCTCTCTTCCCTGTATTGGGTGCACCCTGGGATTGGGGACTGGGGGAGCAGATGCCTTGTACCTCCGCTCCCCACTCCCTGCCATCTTCCATCATTGAGCAGTTCCAGCACATGGAACTGGGGGAAAGGTGTGCGTGGTATGTACAAGACAAAATTCTGGGCCAGGAAACTTCATTGAGGGTCTGAGGAGGTTGGAAGGAGTGAAATCATGCCTCCAAGGGCTACAGCTTGTTACAAGTGGCTGGAAGCTCAGTCACTTGGGAGGGTGTCTCTTTGGGAAAGGGTGATCATCTTTCAGAGGTACCAAGAAAGGTGGACCTGAGCTTGAGCCCCCAGATGGAGCCTGTGGCTGGGCCAGGGCATCACTGGTGGTGTCTGAGGACAGATCCCTGAGGAAATCTATGTGAGATGTTGGCAGACCAGGCCCTGGAGGCATGGCACTGAGTGTGGCCAGGGTAAGGACATGGGAACAGACATTCCAGGCTTGAGTGGCTCATTAGGGGTTTATTTTGTTCTATTTAAGACTCTGTTTTATTAAATTAATATAAAAATCTTTGTAAATCTCTATGTACATCTGGCCCCTGGAGATTCCAGGGCGTCCCCCATTCCAGTCCTGTTCTACAGGAAAGGAGTAGCAGCTGGGCAGCCTTGGTCCCTCCTTTGCCCTGGAAAGTCCAGAAGCTGCCCGCTCACAACCCAGGTCCCAGTGGGAGATACCCTGGGTGCAGCTGGCAGCTCCAATCTGGAGGAGAGGGGCAGGCACCCAGCTGGGAGACCTCTGGGGCTGGTGCCTCCTGGGTCCCACAGTTCTCCTAGAAGAGAATCTGGTTCCAGACTTCAGGAATGAGAGTAGGCCCTCTGGGCAGACTGGTGCCCGAGGCAATGCCAATATCCCCACCAAGCTCACTGACACTTGTCATCGCTGTCTGAGGGGCTGCCTTCATGGGGCGGGTTATGGCGGGGGCGCCGGCCCCATAGAGAGTGCACTTCCGTGGTTTCCGTGTCGCTGCTGCTGGTTGCACTGTCTCGGAAACTGGCCAGTGGAGGCCTTACTTTCACTCCTTGGGCTGTAACAGATCCCTCGATGGCTTTCCGAAGCTAGAAGGGGTTCAGAGGGCTGGTGTGGGAGGGGAAGGGGGGGAAGCAGCTACTGCCTCTCAAAGCCCTCCCCTTGACACTTCATCAGGTGATACTGATTGGGTGCCAGTGGAGTTTTGGGGGGGTGGTAAGAGGAACAGGAGAGCAGCTTTTGGCCTCCCTCTCGAAAGGCTGCCCCTTACCTCCTTAAGTGTGACAATGCCAATGAGCCTGCCGATGCTGGTGACGTAAGCGTGGTCCACTCCCAGCAGTGAGAAGATGGTGTGAGTCTACAAAGGGTGAACAGGAGAATCAGCCTTGTTAGGGAAGTGACCCAAAGGTTCTGCCAAGGGAGCCACCCAGAGTGTAAGAAGGCCCATGGTGCTGAGGGAAGGACTCAGTTGTCCATCCTGGCTTCACAGAGCACCCCAGCTCCCCCAATTTCCCCATCTGGAAGATGTTTATGGAGAGGTCAGAGCCAGGGCATAAACCTGGAGGAGGAAGGACTCTGGGCCACAGCCCCTCAGACTCTTAGTAAAACCAATTCCACTGCACTAATGCATCCTTCTGTCTAGTTTTTGTCTCACATGCTGCCATTTAGCCTTGTTTCCATTGCTCTTCTCAGAATATCTCTTCATTATGAAATTTTCTTCTTCATTGGTGTAACCTATAGCTGTATTTTCTTGTTCTTTGGCCTTTTTTTTCCCCCTCATGACTCCTATCTCATTATCATTCATTCCCTCATTCATTCAATAAGCATTTTATTGAACTCTTAACAATCTGCCAGGCCCTGGGGGGAAGGGGGTTAGCAGAGATATGTTTCCCTTTGGACCTCTCTGCTCTCTCTCTCTTTTTTTTTTTTTAATACATCCTTTGTCAATAAGGGGGTGAGGCCTTGGATGAATCATTTATGCTTTCTGAACCTCAGTTTCTTCCACTGTAAAATGATGGAGTTGGACTTAATAGTGTCTGAGACTCTCATCCACTCCCCTTGTTTTACAGAGGGAGAAAGCTGATGTCACAATAGAAGCCTGGAGTCAGGAGCAGTCCAGGGGTCACATAATGCTCAAAACTCCCAGCTACACTGGACCTCTGTGGCCACCTGCTCAACCCATGCTCCACAAGTGGCCATCCAACCTCTGCTCACAGCCCTCCTGAAAGGGGCATCCACTACCTTTTCAGACAAGCTTCATTCCCTTGGAGGTGACTCATGGTTGAAAAGCCTTGCCCAACATCCATCCTAAATTGATCTCTTAGCAGCTTTCTCTCATTCCTTGCTCTTGGTTCTGCACTCTGTCACCAAGCGGAAGAAGGATAACCTTTTTTCCCCTACAGGACAGTTCTTCAAATACTTGATATCTCTTAATCTTTCTTTGTGCTAAATAAACATTGCCATTTCTTTCAGCTGATCTAGCTATAGCTTGAACTTGGGACTCCTTAATAATATGTTTGCTCCTCTGGATACCCTCTAAAAGATGCTCTTTAGGATACCAGTGGTGCCTTGAACCAAACACAACAGTCCAAACAGTGTTTGACTAGAGAAGAGGATTGGTCTTCATATGCTCTCCCTAGTTCTTGACACTACATATCTCTTAATGTTATCTGAGATTGTATTAGACTTTTTCTCCTGAGCCTCCACATCATGTTGTTGATGTATATTGAACTTATGGTTTGCTAAAACCCGGAGATCATTTTTTCTTACCCCAGAGCTTTCCACGTTTTCCAGTCATGCCTCTTACATCTTTTATTTGTGAAGTAGGTTTTTTCCCCCAACAAGACTTTTCACTTAAACATATTCAATTTCAAGTTAACAAAGTAGACCTGGAATTCTATCCTGACAAGATCTTTTTTGGATCCTGGCACAGTTACCCAGCATGATAGCATCTTTTCTAGCTTTGGGCCATCTACAAATTTGATCAGCATGATTTCATTGTCTTTATTCAAGACACCGAACAAACTTAAGTGACAAAGGGCCAAAGCACAGATGTCTGGGACACACCCCTAGTGCTTTCTTCCAAAGTGACAGAGTCAATGACTCCCTTTGGCTCTGGTTACTCAACGAGTTCTGAGTCTGCCTAGACTTTTTCATCTTTTCATCAAGAATTAGCATAAGATACTTTGTCAAATATTCTGCTAAAAATCAGAAAAACTTTATTTGCAGCATTTCTCTGGTCTACCAATTTAATAACCTTGTCAGAAAAGGAAATGAGTTCATTCTTGAGTATGACTCAATCTTAATGAAGCCAGGCTGACTTTGCAATCACTGCTTCCTTTTCTAGACCATCCTTTTAATATTATATCCAAGATTTTGTTCTTCTAGGAATCAAGTCAAACTTAAGGGCTGGTAGTGTACAGATCCTTTTCTCTTCCCTTTTTCAGAAATTCATTCTGAGTCATAAAACATGGGTTTAAGCCCTCCTCTCTGCTGCTAACCTCCTAGCTAAGTGACTTCAGGAAAGTTGCTTAGCCCCTTTGAGCCTCCTTTTCCTCATCTGTTCAATGGAGAAAATAGTACCTACACTGCCTGTTTCATTAGATTGCGGTGAGGAGAGCATTTTGTAAACCTCAAAGCAAACTAGTAATCTGAGCTTATGGTCCACTACAACCTGCAGATCATTTTTCATCTTTCTTGGGCCTCAGCAGTCATCATTATCTTTGATTTATATTTGTTTCTCTTCATACAATATCCTGGAAAGAAGACTGGATCAAGAGTCGGGAATCCTGGTTCTGGCACTTATTAGCAGACTTAGCCAAGTCTCTTTTATCTTTCTGGGAATCAGTTCCCTCAATTATAAAACAAAGGGGTTGGACTAGGTCTCTAAAGTACCCTCCAGTTCCAACCTTCTAACCCTTCCTTTATTTCTCAGCTAAAAGTGATCTTGTTCCCCTGAAACTTCTCCCTGCAGTTTACCTGGGCCTCCTCTGCCCCTTTGCAGATTAACCTTTGTCCTGTATTATCCTGTCTTGTGTCACTTCTGTATCTTAATTTCCCCCATAGTGCCCTGCAGGCAGACAATTAAGAAATGTTTCTTGAATTAAATGGAAACAAAGGTTAATTTGGAAGGCATTTCCCTGCCTCTGGCAGCTACTAGACTCCCTGGACTTGGGAACAGTTTGTAGACATTGGAGGTGGTCATGACGCCAGGCTCCCAAAAGCACTGTGGGACAGGAGGCAGAAAATAGGGGCTCTGGTTCTGACTTTGGCACTGATAAGGAATAATCAACATTTATTAAATGCCTACTGAGTGTGAGGCAGTGCACATACCACCAATAGTGATATGAAGGGCTGATATCTAAGGCTTGAAAGTTTGCACATGTCCCTGGAAGAGGTAGCATAGGAGAACCTGGGTTTAAATTCTGCTTCTCCTGAGAATTCCCTGGGTGACCTTGGGCATGTCATTTAACTAGTCTGAAAGCAACGGCACTGGATTAGATGGGCCTTGGAGGCCCCTTCTGCCTATGGATCTATGATCTCTTGAGGCTTTGCCTCTTATCCCCTCTGAGTCTCAGTTTCTTCTTCTGTAAAGTGAACAGTGCACTAGGTGACCTCTGGGGTTGATTCTGCCTTAGAATTATGACGCTAAGTCATTTCAAACATCCTGTCTCAGCATCAGTTTTCTCATCTCTGAAATGGGGATAATAATACCAACCTCCCAAGGATATTGTGTGGATCAAATGAGATAATATTTGTAAAGGGCTTAGCATGGGTGCCTGGCACACAGTAGGCATTCAATAAATGCTTGTTTCCTTCCTTTACCTTTCTGGTCCTTGAATTCCTCATCTACAAACAGAAGGTTTGGCTAGATGTCCTCCAAGGTCCCTTCCAGCTCTGGACTCATGACCCCATGAACCTAAAACTTCCCATGTGGTAGCTACTATGGGTATTATCATCCCCATTTTACAGAGAGAAAAACTGAGTCTCAGAGAGGGAAAGTGATTTGACACTGCTTGTAAATGTCCTTAGCAGGATTTGAAACTGGCTGTCTCTTGACTCCAAGTCTAGCACTCTGTCCAGGATGACATGTAGCCTCCCTTTTGCAAGTTTCCATTCTGGCCAGTAAAATAGCATTGATAAGGCTGCCAATACCTAACCCTGAAAGTTTTTTGAGGCATTGTGGTACAGAGGAAAGAGTATTTTGGCTCTGGATCTGGATTCAGATCCTGACATTATCTGAGTGATCTTGGATGAGTCACTTAACTTTCTTGGGATGGCCTCAGTTTACTCCCCTGTAAAATGAAGCAGTTGGACTACATTGTTTGTGAGGTTGCTCCACATGTAGAATCCTACAGAGTAAGGTTGATGATGGGGGTGAAGGAGCTTGGCCCCCAGAAGTCCCTATCTCGCCCTTCTCTGAGGCTTCCTATGCTTGTCCCCTTCTTCTCTGGCCTCACCCTGCTAAGTCTTTCCCCAGATGTTTGTGGATGTTATGTTTATCCCCTCCAACTACAGTGGGGGCAGCCTGTGGCAAGGCAGAGGCTCTGAGCACAGTGACCAAAGAACTCCAAACTCCACTTGCTAGGGGACTTTGAGCAAGCCACATTCCAGGCTGAGCCATGACTTTCTCACCTGTAAAACAGGGATGATGATGATAATAATTGCATGGCCTGTCTCCTAAGGGCAGGGTGAAGATTTTGTTGCTGAGTTGGTTCAGTCACGTAGGACTGCCCTCATTTGGGGTTTTCTTGGCAGAGATACTGGAGTAGTTTGCCCTTTCCTTCTCTAGCTTATTTGACAGATAAGGAAACTGAGGCAAACAGGGGTGAAGTGTCTCACCTAGGGTCACACAGCTTGTATCTGAGACTAGATTTGAACTCAGGTCTTCCTGACTCCAGACTGAGGACTCTGTGGGTTCTGGCCCCACCTAGCTGCCCATGAAGAGCATTCTCTGTAAACTAAAAGGTGGTCCCAGAAATGTGGTTGGTGACTGTAACTCTTTCCTTGCTGCCTGGGCTAGCAGACAGTCTGTCCCAGAGTGTCCCAATGCCCCTTCTCATAAGACTGTCTGTTGCCTGATTTAGTATCCATGGGCTCAGAGACTGAACACTGGAAGAAGTCTTAGATCTTATCCAAACTGCCCATTTTGAGGTTGGAGAGAGGACTTTATTTGTCTGTGTTCACCCAGTAACTAGTAATGGTGGGATTCGAACAGAGGACCTCCGCCTCCCCCACTCCATTCTTTTCTGGCTCTTGCTTCTTCCTGGGTTTATGGGCCCCAAGGAGTCTGCCTAGTAATTGTTGGCGCTTTCTTGGTTGCCTTCGTCCTTTCTGTCAAGCCTGGATGTAGCTGGCACTGGGGCCAGTCCCCTTGGCAGCAACTTCCGGCTCTCCTCCTCCTCCTTTAGTTTGTGCCCCTTCAGCCCCCACATGTTGCCAGTGGCATGGCCCCAGGACTGTGCTAAGGCAGGGGGCACCCTTGGACCACATGCTCAGCCTCTCTGCAGCCCCCAGACCCTATCCTTTTCTAACTTTTCTGGGTGGTTCCCCCCCCCCCTCCCTGGGGCTATTCAATGCTGTCCATTCTCCTAGACTTCCTCTCCCTGTGCTTGGGGCAGCCTCCTGGTTTTCTGGCAGCATTTCCTCTCCCTCCCTCCCTCCTGCCTCTGACTCTGGACCTAAGTTCCTGGCCTTCCCCCAGCGGCTTTCCCTGGCTTTGTGGTTACCTTAGTGCCAGGCCCTGTGGCTTAATGCATTCGGCACACAAGCCTAGTTCAGGAGGGTCTCTCCCACCACTGGGCAGCCTGCAGTGCCTCTTCCAACTCTAAGCCTTGGTGGGGCCATACAATAGGAGACAGAGCTCTGGAGTTGGGGTCAAGGACCTGGGTTCAGATCCTGCCTGTGGCCAAATCAGAGCTCCTGCTCTCTAAGAGGTGGAGCTCCTTGCCAGTGTGAGCCTACCTTGTGCAATGACGTCCTCTCTACCAGCTGGAAAGGGGCGGGGTCGATCTTGCAGTCACTAAAATTCACAGGCTCGTCCAGCTGTTGCTCCTCCCACTCCAAAATCTGGGGGAAAGGGAGAGCGAGAGGTGAGGGGGCCTAGCCTGCTTTCCAGCCAATGCCGCCCGCGGGCAGGACCTCACCTCTGCCGCCGTCATCTCCACGTCTAGGTCGGACTCACTCTGAAAGAGGAGAAAAGATGGGGGGCGATTGGCGGCTGTGCGGGGAAAGAAAGGCAGCCCTAGCTGCAGATCCTGCCCTCCCCGAGCCAGGGCCCTGGGTTTGGGGTGAGGGAGAGGAGGAGGCAGGCACTTACCGCCACCGAGATGCGGACCCTCTTCAGTTTGCGTTTTTCGTATGGTTCCGACTTTTCCAACTTGGTTAGAGCCAAACCAGAGAGAAGAGTGTTATGGGATGGGGGCAGGAAAGGGGAACGCTGAACCCTGGCAGCAGGGGTGGGGAGCAGAGCTCAGGGAAGGAAGCACAGAGGTTAGCCAGAGATGGAAGGGCTGGGAGGGGAGGCCAGGCCACACCAAGCTGGGCAGTAAGACCAGGCAGAAGCAGCGGGCAGGGGTCTAGGGTACCTCCGAGCTGCCCTCTGCTGGGGGGCTGGCGCAGAAGAGGCTCCTGAGGGCGATGCCAGCTGACTCATGGACCCCTGTAGGTCAAACATGCCCCAGTGAATCAGTGAGTGGGGCTTGGGGCGGGGGTACTGAAGGCAGCTGTACTCCCCAGGACCAACCTTCCCCTCTTACAGGGTCTCTTTCTCCTCTTGGAACTTGCGACCAGCCCATTGTGGCCACCAGTACGCAGGAGTGCCCAGCATTTGGACAAAAGCCACTGCAAAGGTGCTTTTGGTGTCAAAAAGGATGGGATTTGATGCTGGTGGGGGAGGGCTGGGGGCCAAGACTCACCTGAAGGGCTCTCCACTCCAGGGCTGGAGGCATTGCTGGGTCCTCTTTTGAGGGCAGGCTTCAGAGGCTTTCGTGGCTGCCCCCGGGGAGGAGGGAGACCAGATTCTTCTGAGCTCACCTGCAGAGGATCAGAAGAGTCTAGACCTAGGGCAGGAAGGGATGGCAGAGGCCATCGAACCCAACCCCCACATTTTACAGATGGGGAAAATGAGGTTCAGATATGCTAACTGACATAGGAGCATAGAGCTGGAAAGGACTCCAGAGGCCATCAAACTCATTTTACATTTTACAAATAAAGGACATGTCCAAATTGGAAGGGTCCTTCCTCTGAGGCTACCTAGTCCATCCTGGCCCTGGTCACGCAACTTCTCTGCCTCCATGACAGAGAACTTACTACCAAGGCAGCCCTTTCCTTTCCATTTTGGGATAGTTCTCTTCATAGGGTCATTTACAAATTTAGGACTGGAAGACCTCAGAAGCCATCTTATCCCACCCTCTCAGTTTACCGTTGACCTGAGGTTTTTGCTTTTTGTTTTCAGTCAATTTTTTGTGACCCCATTTGGAGTTTTCTTGATATTTCCTTCTCCAGCTCATTTTACAGATGAGGAAACTGAGGCAAACTGGGTTGAGTGACTTGCCCAGGGTCACCCAGCTAGTAAGTGTCTGAGGCCAGATGTAAACTCAGAAAGATAAGCCTTCTTGATTCTAAGGCCAGCACTTCATCCATTTTGCCACCTAGCTGTCCCTAAGTAAGACTTAGTGAGATTCTAAGTTTCTTGCCCCAAGTGGAAATGACAAAGGTAGGAATCAGGCCCCTGACCCTGTACTTCATCTCTTTTCTCACTGTATTGTCCAATCTTCATGTCTACAACTTCCACTTCCTGGTCTCCCTCCTTACCCCCATGTCACTTGGGCTAAGTGTTCCATCAAGAAGCTGCAGGCATCTGCCTTTGGCCCTCCTTGCTGGACCCCACTTACCTGAAAGCGGACACCTGTCTCTGCAGTGTGTGAGTCCTCCTGTTCTGGAGATGTAGAGACCTGGGCAGCTCTCTGGTCTCTCTGGTACTGCCTGCGCCGAGCAGGACTGAGCTGGGCACTGAGGAGTGTCACCACTTGGGAGCGCTCCATGGAGCCCAACAGGATCATGGACTCTGGGAAAAGGAGGGTCTGTGAGAATGGCAGGGCCTCACCCAGCAAGAAAGGGACTGGGAGCTGATGTCAACATCCATTAGCTTATGTCTCTTACAGGTCATTTCTTCTAACTCCTACAATATATACGATAAGAACTGGGGCACCAAGTGGGTAAAAGTTAGCCCAGGAGCTAGAAGGGGGCTTAGAGGTCATCTCACTGAACCCTCTTATTTTATAGAAGAGGAAACTGAGGCACACAGAGGCTCTCAAGGGGTCTAGAGGGACCCCCAGAGGCCACTTAATCCAACCCCTTGATTGTAAAAAGGAGGAAACCTGGGCCTAAGGAAAAGGTCATGCAGGTGTCTCTTGGCAAACCAGCATTCAAGCTGAAGGCGGACAGGTTATGACTTGGCCAAGGTTACAGAATCCAAACCCCCTGACTCTGGATCCAGCACAAGGAACATTAGAAGTTTACATGGCTCTCCAGAGGCTAGCCCAAACCAGATCAAAATATAACTGGGAGATAGGTAACAAAATAAATGAAAATATAATCCCATAGATAACATGAATTTGTGGTTTTATGGACAGGCAGGAATCTGTTTCTGTTTGAGCTACTGACTTGGCCCACGGAGCTAAGCTTTTTGGCGTCATGGACCCCTTGGGCAAGCAGACTGCTCAAGTCTATCAACCCTTTCTCAAAATGGTGCTTTTAAATGCTTAAAATAAAATCCACAGGATTAAAAAGGAAACCAGGCATGTTGAAATACAATTGTCAAGATACTTAAAAAAAAAACCAAAAACCTAAATTCAAGTTCGTGGACCCCAGGGCAAGAGCTCCTGACTTAGCTTAAGAGAGCCTCATTTTTTTTATAGATTAGGACACTGAGACCTAAAGCTATGATATGACTTGGAAATGTTGAGATTTGAGCCTGGGTCGTTTGATTCCCAATTCTGTGCACTTTTCACAATAGCCTGTGAAACCAACTAGGCTCATGGTAGAGACTGAAATGTGTGCTCACTATAACTGGAGGCAGGAGGGGAATCATTGTAATCTCATACTTGCTTTACCCCTATGCACTAGCAGATCATGTCTCAAAGGTGGGGCCCTCTGAAAACAGGGCAGTGATCGGGCCAAGGTCTCATAGGTACCAAGTGGCAGAATTAGGATTTGAACTTGGGTTGCTTAGCCCTGGGGGAAGCCTTAGACACCCAACATGAGGTGCAGAGAAATGGAGTGACTTGCCCCAGATTACGCAGCTACTAAGTGTCAGCGGAAGCCAAGTTTTCCTGGTCTTCAAAGCCCTTCAGGCTATGATATCACTGTGTCCTAAGAGAAGGACACATGGGTAATAAGGGTCAGAGGTAGGATTGAACCCAGGTCCTCTAATTTCATATTTAGGATTCTGTAATTGGTGGCCTGTCATGGCCAGTGAAATAACACAACTAAAAATGCCACAAGCTATACACAGTGCTCTAGAAGTACCTAGTGTCCTTTATTTTTCTTCTTATCTACCATGACCAGGGCCATCTTGCTCCAACTGGGACCCTTGCCCTTGGACCAACCCCAGCTGCCCCACCCAGTCTTCTTTGTACCTGTGGACTCCACAAGCGCCAAGGTCCGGCCCTTGGTACGGTGTAACGCTGTCCGAAGGTCCCGAAAGGTGCTGCTCAGGGCAATGTGGGGTACATCCCGTACCATGATGTCCTCTACTCGCACCCGGTACTGCCTGGAAGACAAAGGGGACTGAGGAAGAGGCACAGGCAGGGAAACCACAAGACTGCTCCTTGTCATGTGGAGTGGGGATTACAGCTCTATAGCTGGAGATGGGAGAGAGGACACTTTGCAGGTGATTCTTCCACCATCACTCCATTTCACAAATAAGGAAACTGAGGCCCAGGGAGGAGAAGGGGCTTATCCAAGATCATAGAGGTATAGATGAGATTGGAACCCTGGGTCTCTCACTCTTGAGCTGGGGTTCCTTTCAGAGCATGCTCCCTCAACAAGGTCAATACAGGCATTAGAAACCTTCAGGAAACACCTGGGATCTCTATAGCCTGAGGTAGACTTTGCCCAGGAGAATGTAAGCTCTGTGAGGATAAGCACAGTCAGTTTTGTCTTTGCCTCTCCAGAGTCTAGAACATTGCTAGGGCCATTGTTCACCACACTGGTGATTTTTTGGGTGAGGGGAACTCCCACTGAGGGAGTTTTACCCAAGGGAGCTCAGAGAGCTGAAGTCCAAGGTTCACAGCTCCAGAGCTGGAGGGGACCTCTGCATCTTACAGAAAAGGAACCTGAAGCCCAGGGATGTGCCCAAGGTCACACATCCAATTGGGGTGAAACCTGGAGTTTTCATGATGATTCACTATGCTACATTGTTTTGTATTATTGGTGGTAAATGCTTGTTGAACTGGGTTGAAGTAGGGTCACCCAGTCTCACAAACATGGCTAATGGAAAATATCTAAATCATTTGGGAGTGACAAGAGCCCAGGGAGGCAAAGAGGGTTTTCTGGAGAGCAGCAGGCTCCTAAGGTCCTCTGAGAGACAGTGCCATTTGGAGAACGATCCCTGGAGTTAGGAGCTCATTTTCCAGCCTGGATCTCATAGGAGGACAGGCCTGGAACCTTAGTGGCCCTGGGGTAGGACACAAGAACAAACTTGTTCATGAGGCAGGTTCAAAGTCATCAAGAGGTAGGAGGGAGGGAAAGCAGTCATTGGGACTGACCTCCAGGATTCTGGGGTCTGAAACCAGAGGTGGACACTGAGATATTGAGACCAGACTGGGTCTTCTCTACCTTCCCCATTCCCATGCCCATCATCTCCCTGCCCCTTCATCAGCCCCACTCCCATCCCACCCAACACCCTGCTCCATACTGGTGCCGGCCCCAGCCCAGCTCAGGCAGATAGGGCAGTTTCTTGATGCGGATGATGCTGTCGTAGAGGGAGGGCTGCAGGCTCTGGGCTACAGCATTGGCCAGTATAACAGCAATCATAACAGGAAGGATGTGTGCAATCTGGCCCGTCAATTCAAACACAATCACCGCTGTGGAGACCGTGTGTGTCACTGCCCCTGACAATGCTGCTGCACCTGGGGAAGAGCACCTGCGTTTCTCCGGGCAGAGCCCTGTGTTGTCAGATTCCCACCCCAACACCCAAGAGGCAGATATCCCGGGGATGGGCAGCAGAAATGACCACTGAAGAATGTGACCTTTCACAATACAAAGGAAAGTCCTTGAAGACAAGAATTCCTTCCTTCCTTCCTTCCTTCCTTCCTTCCTTCCTTCCTTCCTTCCTTCCTTCCTTCCTTCCTTCCTTCCTTCCTTCCTTCTTTCTCCCTCCCTCTCTCCTTTCCTTCCTCTTTGTACCTACAATGTCGCTCACAATGTAGATGCTCAATAAAGACTTGTGGATGATTACTTGATTAAAAGTTATAAGAACTGAGTCCTCTAGGTGGAAGAGGGCCTGGCACATTTGGGGCATTCCCATTCAACCCTGGGCATCTGGAATGGTAGGAAGGCCTTTTTCTGCCAACAGGTGGCAGCAGAGGCCAAGAACCCTGTGGCTGCTGTGGGGTTGGTTGGGGTGGGAGTTTCCCTAGAAGAGAAGCATTCCCAAGGAGCTTGGGTTCTGGTGGCTGGCTCATACCGACCACAGCGTAGCCCCCAGGCACTATTCGATAGGTGCTGCCATCTGTGTGAATCCCATCAGGGAACCAAGCAGCCATGCTTTCCCCAACCAGGCGCCCAAATGCTGCTCCTGGAAGAGAGGATTTAGCACAAAAGTTCAGGGATGGAAAATGGGAAAAGAGAAGGTGACCCGGAAGGCAGCCCTGTGACAATCCTGCCCAGAGCCCAGGCAACCCTCAGCTCGTGGCACCAGCTCTTAGGACTTCATGGCCACAGGGCTGAGAGCTGAAAAGGACCAGTTCATCTTCTTACAGAAGAAAAAGCTAAGGTACCAAGAGGGATCACTGCTGGAAAGACCCCCCCGAGGCCATCTAGTCCCACCCGCACATTTTACAGAGGAGGCATCAGGGGCCCGGAGAAAGGAGGTCACACCAGGAGTGAGTGACAAAGTCAGATATGGAATCGAATCTTTTTCCAAAGCTGACCCTCCTGTCCTGCATCACAGTTGCCCCTCTCCAACAAGGAGGGAGACAGAGCAGACAGCCTAAAAGGAAGGCCTAGGCTGAGGAAGAGGAACCCTAGGAGAGTGAGCTGAGGGGCTGGAGGGATCAGCAGCAGCTGATGGCGCTCACCAATCACAAAGACGGGCATGAAGGCTCCGCAGGGCACAGGGATGGTGGTAGCCAGAGCTGACATCCAGAACTGCAGAGGAGGAGGACAAGGGGGCATTCCTGTGTCACCTCCCCACTCCGGGGTCTCTAACAAGCACCACCCAGCTTGTCCCCGTTTCCAATGTCTCCTGACTCCAAATAACTTCACTGTCACCATCATCACTAGCACTTATATAATGCTTTTAAGATTTACAAAGTGCTTTATTTATATTAACTCATTTGATCCTCACAACAGCCCTATAAGTGATATTATTATCTCATCTCCATATTACAGATGAAGAAACTGAGGAACACTGGCCCAGGGTCACACAGTTGTTAAATGTCTAGGGTAGAATTTGAACTCCTGACTCTAAGTTCTTTACCTTATCAGACGCACTGCCTAGGTACTCCTATTCATGCCAGGATCAAACATAAAGTTCTCTAGTTTGCATTTAAAGTCCTTGCCTTTCTGGACTTCTTACACTTGGTTAGCTGCTTCTAGCTCATCCATGACATTCCATTCCCCATCTCCAAGCCTTTGCCCTGGCTGTCCCCAGTGTCTGGGATGCTCCTTCCCCACTTCTGCAACTCCTTCCTATAGGAAGCTTTTTTCTGTTTTCCTCAGATGCTAGCATGTCTTCTTTCAGAATGTTGTCCATTTACTCTGTATATATCTTGATTACAGCTAGCATTTACTTGATAAGGTTTGCCAAGAAAACATTTTATGTGTGTGATTTATGGAGTTGCCCCCTCTGTTAAGACATAAGCTTCTTGGGGTGCAGGTTGGTGTTTTGGTCTTCTTTGTACCCCCAGCACTTTGTACAGTGTCTGGCACACAGCAGGCCCTTAGTAAATGCTGGCTGGCTGTGTCACCTCCTAGGTGCCCTGGTACTGGCAGGTGGGTGGAGGCAGAAAGCAGCCTTTGCCCTAGGCGGTCACCTGGGCAGACACCTGCCAGCTGGGTGACCCTGAGCAGATCAATGAATCTTTCTCAGTCTTGGTTTCATAGTCTTAGTGCCAATATCATAGGGTGTAGTGAGAAACAAATGAGAGAACACGTGAAATGCTTTTTAACCTCTAAAGTGATAGATAGATGTTAGCTTATTATTATTATTTTTTAACTATTCCTGTCAAGAGGAGTTTCCTTAGCTCACTGCAGTGCCTAAGTCAGAGGCCTACTTTTACCCATATTCTGTCTTGCGACCCCAAAAGGGCTGGGGGAGCCAGGGAGAAGGAAGGTCCAGAGTTCAGGGGTCTAGATTGTGGCTAGCTCCCGTTCTGGAACATTGCAAGGCAGACAAAACTTTCCCCTCATGATTGACTCTTGGTGAATGGGGTACAAGGGGAATCCTCATTGGACACATGAAGAAACTGAGGTTTGGGAGGTTACGTGACTTGCCCAACATCCCAGAATCTCAGTGACTTTAGCTTCCTTCTAATCCAAATCACTGGGATAAGTAACAGTAATACTCCCTGAGCCAGAATCCTCACTATGGGGGTCCTCCACACTATACTTAAAGACCACCAGTCTGGGGAGCTCACCATCTCTGGGGAGAGATGTGACTGTCTCAGGTTCCCTTGGATCAGGAATTTGTCCCTGTAACTTCTATCCCTGGCCCCTGGTTCTGCCTTCTGAAGTCAAGCACCAAAGTGCCAAGAACTGAGAGTCAAGATTCAGGGAGCTTGCTACCCACTTAGCCACACTGTCCCAGGAGAGGAAAGGCCTCACACCTTCATGAGGATGAAGATGACAAGGGTGAGGAAGACGTTGGCACGTGGAGGGCTCCAGGCCTGGGAAGTGCTGGGCATCTCCAGGTCCTCTGTGATACCCTGGCGTACCCAGGTCCGGTTGTCGAACAGAGTGACCAGAGTCTCCTTCTGGGAGAGCTGAGGGTGGAGAGGATTATTTGGGCTGGAGACACAAGCAGAGAGGAGGCCCCAGGGCTCAAGGGATACTGGAGGAAGACAGAGCTGAGTCTGGTAGGACTTTCTGGAGCCTCTCTGAAGAGGAGGTGGACACAGTTTGGGTCTCCCAGGAGGGTTGAATTTCTATTTTATCATGAGGTGGGAACAGAAGTGGGAGACTCTGGGTGTGGTATTTCGGGTTACACTGTTACACTGTACTCTGTGAGCTGTGGTTGATATGCAGGTTTGATTTTCTGCACCACCTTTTTCTTCTCTTTTTCCCTTGTTACATGGGATGGTTCCTTGGAGTGGGGGGAGAGGGTGATACTAGAAACTGAAGGGAATGTGAAAATAAAGGGATCAAGACAGAACAGGGAAGGCCAGAGACTGAAAAGTTACCTGTCCAGCCATGAACTGGCCAAAGCCGGGTGGGAAGGTCAGGGTGGAGATGAGCAGGGTCACTAGGGCTGGGAAAAGCAAGCGTCTAAAGACAAGAGAAGTCAAGGCTGGGGGGACAGGAAGGTCAGGCTATCTTGCATGCTGAAGCTGCTTTGGGCCACTGATAGGAGAGACCCTGAGACAGCAACCAGCCAGTTGAGAGACACTAAAGGATTCTAGATCTTGACCTGGGAGTGCCCATTGAAGGCATTTTATAGATGAGTAACCCAAGGTCCAGGGAGGCCATGGGCTCCTAAAGCCAAGGCTGAGATGGACCTTAGAGGCTACCTATCCTGAACATCTCATTTTATAGATGGGATAACTGAGGCCCAGATCAGGGAGCCACAGGAAGTGGTAGAGATTGGCCTTTCTGTGCCTGGCTTTAAGGAACATATACAGCCCTTCCCCCAACCTTCTGGACTGACAGCCTGGGCCTCCTCCCACACCTTCCTGAAGGGCCCATTGTGGGAGATGGCTGACGAGGAGGTGCTCCCATCTCTTTGTCATTCTTGGTGGAAGGTCAAGACCAGAGGGACACTGTGCTTGTTAATTCAGATGCTATGTGCAATTGAGGGCTACCCTCTCCACCCCCCAGCGCTGCCTGGTGCCTGCCTAGGATGCTCAGGGAAGCCATTTCTCTGGCCATTGTCCCCACCTCTCTCCTCTGTCCTCTCCCCTTCCTCTTCAGTCCCCACCCCCAGAGCCAGAGCTAAAAGGGGCCCGAAAGCTCATTGGATCATCCGTATTAGGATCTGGGAGGTATCCTAGAGGCCAGCTGAACTTCTGCCTCTTGGAGTCTTAGAATAATGTCAGGGTGGTCATGATCCGCAAAGAAAAGTGTATGCAAAGCACTTCAACAGTCTTAAAGTTGAGGTTAGAATCTACTCTTCTTCTGCCGTCTGACAGAGGAAAACAAGGTCCAGCAGAGAAAAGGAACTTGCTCAAGGTTCCCCAGGTAGACAGTAAAACTAGGATTTGAATCCAGGACCCTTCGACATCACCAACCTCACCAAACCCATCACCTTGCAGGGTGAAGAGACTGGGGGCCAGACAGGTTGGATGATGAGGACCTGGGCACCAGGTGCTTCCCTTTACCTCTTATGTAATTGAGGCTCTCTTAGCTATGACCTGGCCTCTGCCCTCCTGCTGCTTCCTTTGGCCCCTGGAGGAGAGGGGATTGTTGTGACACAATGGAAAGAATCAGAGGACCCCAGTGTTCACATCCCCATATTTGACATTCCCTCTGGGACCTTAGGCAAATCATTTCACTGCCCTGGGCCTCAGTTTCCTCATCTGCAAAATCAGAGGATTGGAGTTTCCTTCTAGCCCTAGTTCTAGGAGTCTATGGTCTTTCATTGCCCCAGTTCTCAGTTTCCCCATCTGCAAAATGAGGCCTCTGGGGTTCCATTCAGCTCTGGCTCTCTGATTCTCTTCTCTCTGCCTTGCTGGTCCTATCCACATCTCTCAGCCCCACAACTTCCAACCCCAGTCCAACCTCTGCAAGATGGGGCTGGATGCTACTTACTTCTTCATGAGGAAGCGGTTGATGGTTTTTTGCTTTCGCATCACCTGGACTATCTTGCGGTTCAGGTAGACAAACAAGGCCCCCCCAAAGCCACTTGCAATTCTAGGAGTGGAGGAGGCATGAGTGTAAGGCAGAGGAAGGACCCTCTTCCAGGCCTTGGGCTGCCCAGACTCCCTGTCTTCCACCATCCCTTTGTCCTCATCTGCCTGCACCTTCACCCCAGCCCTTCTCACCAAACCTCTGGGTCTCACCCGATAACAGCAAAGGCTGGGAGCTCCTGTAGGTCAAAAGGGAAGTCAAGGCGGAATCGAGTTTTGAAGAGGGCAGTGATGGTCTCTGGGAGAAGGAGAGAAAACAGAGCAAGGCAATCTTGGTCTGAAAGGCTCCTCCCAACTGCTTCCTCTGAACTCCCTGCATTCAATTCACAGGAACCTAGAGATCCACATGTCATATGGCACCATCTCCTCATTCTACAAAGGAGGAAACTGAGGCCCAGAAAGTCAGGGTCACTCACAATCAATCACAAAGGTAGTAAATATCAAAAGAAAGATCTGAACCTCCCCAATTCTAGTTCCACCGGCCCTCTTTTTATTGTGCCAGGATAAGGCAATTCAGTTAAACTCAGTCAGCATTGGTTAAGCACCCTACTATGTGCCAAGCATTTTCTGGGTGACATGAATACCAAGATTGAAACTAAATAGTCTTTGCCTTCCAGGATCTTCCATTAGATACAAGATAAAGAGAGAGACCAGGTGGCAAGGTGCTTTTCTTGGATTCCAGAAGACCTGAGTCTGAATCCTGCTTCAAACACTTACTATCTGTGAAACCCTGGGCAAGTCACTTAAACTCTCTCAGGCTCAGTTTTCTCATCTATAAAATGGGGAAACTAATAACAGTGTGTCCCTCCTGGGGTTGTTATGAAGATCAGATGAGATATTTGTAAAGCTCTTTGCAAAGCTGAAGGCTAGCTATTATCATTAAGCAAATCCCAAGTGGATATGATGGAGTCACCCCATTTCCCAGCCCCAATGCCTCTGGTCTCCTAACTCATCCCTCACCCACCTTCATCCCTATTCCAGACTGCCAGAACACGGAAGATGAACGCACTGAAAGTGGCAGCAAAGAAGCCCCTCCAATAGTTCCGGACAGCAAAGAAGGTAGAGGTGACTTCGATACTGAACAGGACTCCTGAAGGAAGGAAGAGAATGGGCCTGAGGTGGCCCCATAGCTGGAAGGGCCCTTCCAGGCCATTAGCCTTGATAAAGGAGTGGTTTATTGATTTGTCTGGAGGCACAAAGCTAGTAAATGTTTGGGGCAGGATTTGAACCTGGGCCTTCCTAACCGCCAAGTCAAGTCTTCTATGTAGGTCACACGAATCTCATGGTTGACAGGGCAAGGGAGCAGGCAGGCAAGAGGGACGAACAAGGACAGTTCCATGCCCCAGAGGAAATGGGGCCCCAGACCCAAGGGCTCCTACCTCCTATGGGAGCAGCAAAACAGCAGCCAACACCCACAGCACAGGCTGCTGCCAGCATCTCTGTGTTCCGAGACTCATTCTGAGGGGACCAAGGAAGATGGCATATGGCAACTGGATGAGGGTGAGAGTCTCCAACTGCCTAATCCCTGGCCATCTCTTCATTTCCTCTTGGTCTTCCTAAGATACCTTCTTCCCTGGCCAGGGGCTTCTAATGCCCTCCCTGACCCCAGCATTGCCTTTACCTCATAGATGCCCCCAAAGAGTGAGAGGAACTTGCTGAGGAGCGCTGCACACATGCTGGCAATGTGCACAAATGGGCCCTGGGGAGAGAGGGGCATGAGTACGAATCATGATGGCCTGGCCAAGAAGCCTGGGCTCCTCTCCAGCTACTCTTTGTGGCCAGGACTCTTCTTCCCAGATCCCCCTCCACTGCCTTATGTCCTTTCTGAGGTCACCTCCTTGCCAAGGGGCATCCCGCTTCCCAAGGCACAAGTCAGCCCGATGACCTTGGCCACAAAGGTCTTGAGTGTGAGATATTCCTTCAGTACGACACCCCGCAGAATTGTCTTCATTTCTGGGATCCCAGAGCCTAGGGGAAGAAAAGGAGTCAGCCAGGATCTGGATATGAAGGAATTCTGCATCCCCCCACCCATGGCTCCCATAGCTCCCATTTCCCACCCCCTTTTCTCTTTACCCTACCAACAGCTTGAGGGGCCAGGATCTGGGTAAATCCAGCTGAGAAGGTGATGAGAACCACAGGGTAGGTGACCCAGGCCAGATACTGCAGCAGGAGGCTGGTGTTCAAGCCTCGGGACATCCACTGCTGGGCTGTAAGGACACCAGATGGTGACTCCCAGCTAGTGACCTCCCTCCCTTCCTGCCTCCCCCCACGCATCCTTGACTCTCAGCTTGTATCAGGGATACAAGGATATGACCAAGTCTTTCTGGGAGATGGCAGGCAGAAATGAGGGAGTGTGAGAGGTGGGGAGACTGGGAGGAATGTGGCCTTCTGAGGGTCATTAGTGATGACAGTGGCCTCTGGAGGTGGGGGGATGCTGTGCAGAATGGCAGCAGCGAAAGCAGTCAGCATGGTTTGAAAAGGAGCAGGGATTTGGGTAGTCTAGGGACTTGGCATCTGTTAGGCATCTGTTAGGAAGCCATGACCAAAGTTGGGGAGGTCAGTGAGTGGTGGTGGTGGGGTGCTGAGTGGGGGAGAGATAGCAGGACAGTTGTTCAGGGAACCCTGGGCAGGGCAGACCATAGCACATCACTCTGCCTCTCCCCTCCATGGTGTGTTGTTGATCCAAGGGGGGTGTTAAGGAATCGCCCACCCCCTCACCCTGCAGACAGGCAGCGATAGCGTAGTCCATGGCCCAGCTGACCAGCGCCATGAGCAGCCCCAACAACACCAGGAAGATCCAGTCTTCACCAACCCTTGAGATCAGGAACTTATGACAGCGGACAGAGCAGACTAGGGCAAGGAAGGGAGGGGAAGGGGAGTGGTGCGAGACCCAAAGCAACCTTCTTCCCCTCCCACCCCTCATTCCCAGCAAGAGACTCTGAATGCCTCAGCCTCTCTCTGGACAACAGCCCCGCTCCTCCTCCTTCCACCCTGATCCCCCACTGTCCCCTTGTCCCTGGGCTCACTGCGGCATCGGGCACAGCGGCTCTGTCCATATTCCAGGAGCTCTGGGGGTGCTCGGGGAGAGGGAGGCCCTTTCCAGTGCTCAGCACCCCCCAGTCGGATCCGGGCAGCCTCCTCTTTGGCAAAGGTGCTGAGGTCCTGGGTGTATCGGCCATACATCTGGGTGGGGGGAAGAGGGGCATCAGGCAGGGTGGAGGGAGGATAAGAACCCAAGGAGAGCCCTGCACATTATCTCCAGCCTTCACCCTCCTCCTCCACCCAGGGCATTTCCAGTGAAGCAGGACTGGAGACAACAATAGAGGGACATTACAGTCTGTGGGGGCTGCTGGGGCACCAGTGAGAGGACAAGCCACAGTGCGTGGGCACATCTCCAGTGGGGACAACCTTCTTGTGCCTTTGTCCTATGATTGAGGGTCATGGATAAGGAACGTAGCTCTTGGACAACTGGATAACTGGACAACTTGAGGTAGAAAGTCAGGAAGTAGGAGGAGAGAAGGCCAGGGAGCCCTGGTGCCCTGGGGCACTGGATGGGGGAGGCTGAAGAACTGAAGGCCAGACCCGCCCAGGGCTCCGTGGCTTAGAGAAAGGGGATACTACAATCCCTATCACGATGTTTTCTCTGGGCCTCCCAGGCCTGGGACTGCCTCAGCTGCCTTCCTAATCCTCTTTCTGTGCACCCCCCCCCCCAATCTTCTCACCCTTCCCCAATCCTGCCAGCTTAGCCAGAAGCAAGGAACCAGAGACACACTCCCTAAACTCACAGGGAAGGAGGACACTCCAGTTTGGTCCCTCCAACCCTACTCTGGGGTCCTATATGGGTAACTTGAGGGTGATGGGAAACCTTTTCATGGAGGTGATGGGGGAGGAGCTGACTTGAGGGACTAAGGGTCTGGGCTTAGATGATGGTGAGATGGGGGTGGGGTGGAGAATGGGGAAAAATCACTGAGCTACTGGTTTAGACCAGCCAAGCTGGGTGTGTGTGTGGGGTGGGGGGAGTGGGTAGGAGGTGGGGAGAGAGTAAATTCCGGCCACCACCCGCAGAGCTACATGACACAAAGGGCTCCTGTTGGGACTGGAAAGCGGGGCGGGAGGCAAGTGGAGAGAGGAGTGAGACAGAGAGGGAAGGGAGAGAAGGGGATGAAGAGGGAAGAAAAAAGAAGGGAGAAAGAGGGAAGGGAAAGAGAGGATAGAGGGTGGAGGTAAAGAGAAAAGGAAGAGAGGGAGGAAGGGGAGAGAATAGGGAAGGAGGAAGGGAAAGAGAAGGGAAAAAGCCAGAAGGAGAATGAGAGGAGAGGGAGGAAGATGAGAAGGAAGAAAAGGGAGAGGAAAATGAAAGAGAATTAAAGGAAGACAAAGGCTGAAAAAAGAGAGAAGAAAAGAAAAAAGAAAAAGGAACAGAGAGGGAGGAGAGAGGAAGGGAAAGAAAAGAGAAAGTGAAGAAAGGAGACAGTTAAAGAGAGGTGAGAGGAAAGAAGGGAAAAAGAAGTGAGAAAAGGAGAGAGAAGGGAATGAGAAGATAGAAAGAGGAAGGGAAAGGGAGAAGGCAGGAGAAGAGAGAAAATGAATAAAAGAGAGGAGAGAAGATGAGATGAAAGGAAGAGAAATAGGTGGGGAGAAGAAGGGAAAGAGAAAAGGGAAGAAGGAAAAAGAAAGGAGAATAGGAGGTAAAAGAGAAGACAGAGGAAGGGAAAGAATAAAGGAAAAGGGAAGGAGAAAAGGAGAATGAAAACAAGAAAGGCTAGACAGGTGAAGGGAAATCAAAAGAAAGAGGGAAAGGGGAAGGAGAGAGGAGAAAGGAAGGAAGAATAGAAGACAAAGGGGAAAGAAATAAAATAAAAAATTAAGAGAGAGAAAGTATAGAAGAAGGGAGGTAGAGCGAAAAAAGAGAAAGGGAAAGACTTATCTCCGTAAAGAAATGGGGAGGGAGTAGGGAGAAGTGTGAAAGGCAAATGGAACCAGAAGGCAGACTAAGCATCACCTAGCAAAAGATGGGAAAGGTGAGAGAAGGAGGCTTCAGGACTGAAGGTTAATCTGTAGAAAGAGATGAGGAAAGGGGTCGGGGGAGCCAGACAGGCGCCTCTCAGTGCTGACAGCGCAGGGATCTCTTCCCCCTGAGAGATCGTCCCATGTGCACGTTGGGTTTTTCCAGCGAACAGTACCTGACGTCTCCCCCAGCCCCAGCACATCTCTGGTCTCTCCCCCTTTTTCTCATCTTCATGTAGTCTCACTCCCTTCCCCTTCCCTTTGTTCTTCTTCCTCAGCTGTTCCTGTTCCTGAGCTCCCTCCCACCCCCCTACCATGATCCTGCTGACCAGCCCCTCCCTCATTTACTGTCTCTAGGCACACTATCCTCTGGCAGTCTCTGATCTCAGTGCTGGTCCATGCTGCCTGGAGTTCTTCCACTCACTCCTCTGCATTTCCCCGTGGCTAAGGTTCCATCCCAGCTGCTGGATTCTAACCTGGGGAGCACCCCTTACCCTGGCTGCCCTCCCCATGGGTGCTGGCAAGAGATAAATGGAAGCTGGAATGCCAAAGTATAGTGGAGATCAGCCCAGTGAGTCATCCCAGCCCAGAGCCCCAGTCATCAGGCCCCCTAATGGGGTCAGAGGACACAAGGTCCAGGACTGGAGCTGGGCCTGCATTCCACCCTACCACCCAGGGTCTGGCTTCAGGCTGAACTGGACCATCCCAAATTAGAAGAGATGCCCCACCACCACCAACTCTGTCTGAGCCCAACTCTGGACTGATCAAGAGTTCAGCAAGAATGGTGAAAGTGGCCACTGGAGGTACTAGATGGAGCAGGAGAGAACGGAGCAACAGAGGAGAGAAAGGTCAAGGAGCTTGGCGGTGGGTGGTGCTAGGGCTCTGCTCTGTGCCCAGGGAAGAGAGGTAGAAGGGGTAAGGGAAAGGGTGGGGACAATCTTGCTGACCTGGAGTCTTTGTCCAGTACTCCTAGCTCCTCCATTCACATCTTAACCTCTTTTTACAATTCAGTTATTCATCCCATGCCTGCCTCAGTTTCCCCACATAGGTAGATCTCTCATTCCTGCTCCTTTGTATGTGTGTGTGTGTGGGGGGGCGGTGAGGGGGACAGGGGAAAGAGGCATATACGGTAATCACTACCGCCCAGACAGAACCCCCCCCTCCCCCGCCCTCTACCCCAAGTCGCAGCCCCAGTGGCGGGTGGAGAGAGATCTGGGATTGGCTACGAGGGATCTCCACTCACCAGAGTCTGCTCATACTGGAGAGCCCGGGGCTCCATCCCTTCCTCCGCTGCCGCCGCCATCTCCTCCACGTAGGACAGCCTGGCCTGGGGCTCCGACTCCAGACAGCTCAGGCTCAGTTGCCCAAGCCTGGGTTCTCTTCCCTCCCAGCACTACTGCCTACTCAGCTCGAGCCCTGTCCCCGCAGGCTCCCGAGTGCCGCCCGAGCCCGGTGTGGTCTCCCCCACTTCCCTCCCGTCTCCTCCCCTCCCGGGCGGGCCCGGGGCGGTTCCCAAGGAGCTGAACTGGGCTGGGCAGTGCTGCTCCGCCCGGAGGGGGCGGCTCAGGCCGCGGGAGCGACTGCGCCCCCCCCCACTCCGCACCCCAGGCTCTTCTGGGGGGTCCCGCAGGGGTTGGGGGAGAGTCCCACAGTCGGAGATCTCTCTCTGGGACAGCTCCCACTCAGCTCTCTTGGCTCTTCCCACTTGGGAGCTAATCCCTCCCCTCCAAGGCCTTGCCGAGCTCTGCTGAACCGCCCCCAGACTGGAAGAACCGACGCAGGGGACGTGGGTTCCCGTCCAGCTTTGTGTGACCTTGGAAAAGTTGCCAAACCTCAGTTTCCAGAGCTGTAAAAATACGGAGGACGTCTAAGATCCTCCTGGCTCTAAGATCTATGACCCTGTGATTTTGAGATAACCGTTAGAGCGAAATCGGTGATCCTGGGAGAGGGATACCAGCCCAAGCCAACGGGTCACCATCCAATGTGGCGGAGCCATAGAGCGCTAGCTACATCAGGGAGCGAGAATTGTGTTTGGGTCTTTGGCGGGACAACAAGCTTTTAACTGTGTCACCTGCTCTCCCACCAAGGCTGGCCTGTCTTCTTTCCTTATTCTTTCTGTCTTCCCTCACAATCTATTCCAGCCTCATCACTTCAGGAACTAGGGACTTAGGGGAAAGTTCTTGAAGTTTCATTTAGGGACAATCAGGATTTCTGGTGAGGGCACTGAGGAGGGAATCTGAAGTAGGGACAGAAGGAGCCACTCTCCCAGAGGCTCCTCCTGGATCCTAGATCCTCCTAGTTGGAAAGACCAATCCACCCCAGCTCATTTTACAGGTTGGTGACTTGTCTTTTTATACTTAGGTCTTCTGACTCTAAATCTAGTCATCTTGCCCCAGCATCCTTCTGTAGGTAGAAACTGAAGGGATGAGGGTGTAATCACTCAGTCAAGCAACAATGATTAAACATTTACCACATGCCAGTGAGAGTCCCTGCCCTTAAGGAGAGGCTAAGAGGTTAGGGTCATTTTGGGGCTACAATAACTGAGAAACAGTCTCTAGATGCCAACTTTTTTTGCAAGCCCGAAACTCCTCTCTTTTCAATCCAGGATCCCTTTGTTCGTGTCCTCTCCACCTGGAGTATGCTGGCCTTCCTGCCTCTAGTCTCTCCCCTTTTCTATCCATTCTTTATGGGGTCCCAAATCATCTTCCTGCACAGACTTGAATATGATTCTCCTGTTCTAGAACTTTTAGTGGTTCCCTTGGCTAGGAATTTCAAATTTCTCAGCTTAGGATTTAAGGTTTTCCTCAATCTGCTTCTTTTGATCTACCTTTCCAAGTTTATTTTACATTACTCTACCTTTCCTTTGTGTTCCTGGCACAAAGGGAGTGATTAACAAGGGCTTTTTAAAAATTCATTCGTTTATTCAACAGTTAGATTATTAGTTCCCTGAAATTAATATGTCATTTTCCCTGCCTCAGTGCAGTGATGAAGGGAGCAGCCCTGCCTGGAATTTACTCCCTCCTTCTTTCTGTTCCTTAGACTCCTTCTGTTCCCTCAAGGCTTAGCCCAGGTGCCACCTCTGCTGGTCTTCCTTGAACTCTCCAGCCAAAAGTATTAGCTCCATCCAGAAAATATCCTAGAGTACTTTGGAGTCTCTCCTTTGCTTTGATGTATTTTATTTGGCATTTTGTATCTCTTTGTAGGATCCAAGTACCTGAAGGTGAGGGACTATTTCATTTTTGTCTGTTGTGTCTAAATATTCCTGTAATTTTTGTATGTATGGACCACTTAATAAGAATTTGTTGAACTGATTTCGCAGTGGGAAAAGCCTTGATCAGCTAGAGGTAAGAAGAAAAAACGGAGTGATTTGGAGGAGGGCATCTTCCTGGAACCAGAATAAGAATGGATTCATCCTTGGAAATGACATGGATAGCAAGGATATTAGGAACTGAATTCCTTGGGGGTGGGGTGGGGGGTGTCATGGTTCCCTTTTCTCTTTATGTCTGTTTGCCTCTCTTGGGTGCTGTATCTGGTGAGAACTGGGCCTGGCTATGACTGGCCAGGCTGTAATGATGAGGCTGGGGAAGACTAAGGAAGACTGAAGACAGCAAAAGTTAAGAACCTAGGAGGGAGCTATAGAGGCCGCTCCCCTGAGACTGGCCCTAACTAGGCAGGGGTGTGGGGGGGGCAGAGGTCGCCTTTTCCTGGCAGGGCCCCAGGACCGAAACCTGAGGAGCTGCTGACGTGCTAGCCCAGTAGGGAAAGAATGGAAGTGGCAGCGAGTTCCAGAGCACGGGAGTCAGTGCGGGTGGGGGAGGAGGCTGCTGGGGCAGGTGAGGGGGCAGGAGGAGGTCGTGGGGAGAGGGATTGGCAGCCAAGGGGCGAGTGCCCAGGGATGGAGCGGGGGGGGGGGGGGGTGGGCAGGTGCCAGGTGTGTGCAGCACCAGGGACAGGTAGCGTGGGCAGTGCCAGAAATAGACCGTGCCGGGCTGGCAGTGCCAGGGTGGGCTGCGCCGGGGAAAGGGGCAGGGCCTCATGGCAGATCCCCAGGAGGGCGGGCCCACGCCCCAGGACCTCGACTCTGGTCGCCCGGGGAAGGTGGTCACCTCGAAGACTAACCGTGCTCACCTCCCTCGGCCCCAACAGAGGAGGAGGAGGAGGAGGAGAAGGAGGAGCGGGGCGAGGTCCGCACCAGCCCCCAGGCCCGGCCCTAGTCGGGGACAGAGTGTGCCAAAGCTCAGGGGCGACCTGCGGACAGGCGGGGCTTGCACTGGACTCTGAGCCACCAGATCAAGATCGCGGCCAGGGGTGGAGCCGAGCTGGGAGGCGGGGCCTTGGGCGGGACGACGGGCCATTCTGCGCTCTTATAGGCCCGAACGAATTCGGGGCGGAGCAAGACCCAGAGGGCGGGGGGGGGCAGGAAGAGCTCTCTTTCGGCGTCTTCATAGGCCTGTACGGGCTTGGGGGGAGGGGCAGGGTCTAGGAGGCGGGAAAACCGGCCCAGCGTCCTTATAGGCCTTAGAGAGCCTGGGGGGCGGTACTGTGGGCGGGACCGGTGTCCGTCCTTCGCTCTCAGGGACCTGGAGGGGCGTCACCGGGGTCGAGGGGCGGGGACAGCTCTATCCTCCACCCACAGAAGTCCAGGTTTTCAAGGTCTCCGGCTCGGGGAGGCACGCTAGATTCATGGACTGTACTAGGGACCGTGTGGGGAGGCGGGATGCGGAGAGGAAGCTCGAGAAATTGTCCGGACGTCGGGGGCAGGGGCGGAGTCGGTGCCCAGAGAGCCCGGCGCTGAGCCGGGTCCCACCCCCTTGGCGAAGTGCGCATTCTCCGAACGGGGTCGCGAGAAGGCCAGCGGCCTGAGGCGAGGGGGTGGGACAGGAAACGGTGAAGAGGGGAGCGGAAGCGGAACTACGTGTATGGACGTCCGCCCCCTGCTGGCGTGCCGCGCGCCTGCGCACGCGTGGCCTCTGTTCCTGCGCGGCTCTCGCGCCGGCCTCGAGCTTGCGGTGGTTCGGCCTCCATCGCTTCCCGCGGCCAGCCATGGCCGGCATCCTGTTCGAGGACATTTTCGATGTGAAGGACATCGACCCCGAGGGCAAGAAGTTTGACCGAGGTGAGGCTCCCCCGGGGAGACCCCGCCCCCAGCCGTGCGTTACTGAAGAGGCCCCTTCCCCACATTTCTCTTCAGACTGAGACTCCCTCCTCCCCCACCAACAGGAGGCCCCGCCCCCCGACTCCTCCTTGCACCCTCTCTCCCCTCCCCAGAAGAGACCGGACTCTTCCCCGTCTTTCCTTCGCCGGGAGTATCCGAGCGACTGATTAGCGCTTCCCGTGTGCGGGCTCTGTGCCCGCGACGGGTGTCCGGAGAAGGAGCTCGCGATCCAGCGGGACTGATGGGCCCCCGACGGGGAGGGGGGAGCTCAGGGAGGGGCCTGGGAGCGGAGTTGGCTTCGGGGCCCCTGAAGTGGGGGGGAGGGGTGACACGTTCGGACCTGCTTTAGGGAAATTACTCTGGTGACTGAATGCAGGATGAGCGGGGGTGGGGAGGGACTGGGGCAGGATGATCCCCCCCAGGGTCCAGGTGCAAGGGAATGGGGGCACATTGGAGACCTGCTGAAAAGGCCAGCTGGGCAGGATCAACTGAGGATGGGGGAGACGTTGAGAGAGATTGAAGAGGAGTGGAAAAGTGAGGATGGCAAGGGGGCGGTTAGGATGGAATGGGGTCACTTGTGTATGTAGAGGGGTGCACTTTGGCAAGAAGGGCCACTTCTGTGAACCGGGTGAAGGAGAAGAGAGAGGGGGAAGAGGGATCTCTCTGAATGACTGTAAAAGGGTTGCTTTGCTGCAGTGAGGGCCCAGATGAGTTATGTAACATGTTTGTACTGGATCCAGTTATTTTGGTTTTGTGGTTTTTCTCTAGCTTTATTCAGCATCACATGAGCAGGAGTGCAGGCAGCCAGTGGTAACAGCACATCAAAACTGGGGCTTTGCAGGGCAAGATTGGAGACGGGACAAGGGGGCAAGAGACGTAGGGAGGGGACAGCAGAGAGGTGAACCGTTTCACCAAGGTGAAGATGGGAACAGAGGAGAATGTAGTCATTGCAAGGCCTGAGAAAGAACTGGGGGGTGTGGGATTGGAACAGGAGTAGAAGAATGTTTATGTATGCACATGTGATGGGGGGGAGATCATGTTAGGGAAGGCCATCTTAGTGAAATCAAGAAAGGGAGAAAGTACCCATAGTGTGGGAAAGAGGGGAAAGGGCTGTGAGGTCAAAGAACAGGCAGTTGAATCTCCCTGTGGTTCTGGGGAAGGAAGACTTGGGAAAGGGGAAGGAGTTGAATCCCTCAGTCATCAAGCACTAATTAACATTTTGATGTTCCACAGACTGTGCTAAGTGCAGGATGTATGGAGAAAAAGGGAAACTGGTCCCTGTCTGCTAGGAGCTTACATTTAAGGGGAAAGACAACATGTATCTAAATAGGCTCATTGTATCAGACAGGCACTGTGGGGGATGCCCTCCAGGACTCTGTCCCAGTTCCTCTTCTCTTTTTTCTTTATGCCTTCTCATATGGGGACTGTGTGTTGTCTTCTCATCCCTGCTCAGATGACTCCTGGATCTATACTGGTCGTATACACTGGACCTGGATCTAGTCCTGGTCTCTCTCCTGATTCTGCATCCTGCATCCTACCAGCTGCCTGTTGGATATTTTGAACTGGCTGTATCTAGGCATCTCTGACTTATTGTGTCCAAAACAACTTACTGTCTTTCCAGTCAAAGCTACCCTTTTTCCAGAATTCTCTGTTGCATCATCTACATTCACAACCTCAGTATCATTCTCAATCCTCATACATTCTCACTCTCCCCACAGGTTGAGACAGTTTTCAAATCTTGTTTCTTTTTCCACAACATCTTTTGGTTGAATCTCTCAGTCAATCAGGAAACACATAATAAAAGCCAAACTCCTGGGGTACAAAAGGAGACTAAAACCACTCTTCCCCCTGTTCACACAGTCAGTACCCAAGTTTAGGCCCTCATCACCAACAGCCTGCTAACATGTCTCCTTGCATTGGTTTCTTCTCTAATGTCTGTCCTCAGTGATTTTCCTAAAACAGCCTGAGCAGATCATCGCACTCATTATATGAACCTTGTTTAGCATTTAAAGCTCCTTATAGCCTGGCTGCTCCCTATTCTTCTTAACCTTCACTCAGCCATGCTAACCTACTTGTCCCTGACACACCATCCTCTATCTCTCTGTCATTCTTGAAATGCTTTCCCTCCTTCTGCTTCCAAGAACTCATGACTTCCTTCAAGATTCAACTTGAGTGTCCCAAGGGCTGTGCAGAAGGCTTTCTGGGTCCTCTCAGCTGCCAGGGCCTTCTCTGAGGGTGGATCGCTTAAGGGAAGGCTGCATTATCTTAGGTAGCCCATGTATTTATCATGTGTCTGTTCCTCTTTGTTTATTTGTCATCTTCTCTGGTAGAGTGTCCGTTCCCTGAGGGTTGTTACTGGTTTTGCTTTTTCTTTGTATCCTCAGCACCTAGCACAGGACCTCTCACATTCATTTAATAAATGTTTGTTGGTGGATTGTTTGACCCTTCCAGAGGAGACCTCTCTACATTCTCATCCTCCCCCACCTTCGTGTGCTGAGATGTTTCACTTTGTTCCCCATTGACCTAGGATATCTTCTGCTTCCCTTCTTTCCTTCAGAGGTTCCCCCCCTTCATAATACATCTATGCTCAATATTAATTGACCCTCATTCTTACTGCTTTTTCAAAGGCATTTTCCTCCCACTGAGATCACCATCCCCCTTTCTACCAAATGTAGAAACATTTCTTCCCCTACCTCCTACGTAGCCTCTCTGGACAAAACACACACATACACACACACACACACACACGATCTTCCTTTGATATCTTACACTGCTCCCCCCAACTCATAAGATGCTCTCTTCCTTCATCCCTAATCCCTATACACACATCTCTTTTTATTAGAATTACTTCCACACTATCCACATCCATCCATTTGCCCTTGGGAAAATGCCCTCTGCCTCCCAGCATCAGTATGAGATACTTGAAGGTAACTCCCCATGTCTGAGGATCCCATCCTGCTCCTGTCAGATACTCTAGAAGGACTCTTCTGTATTGGCCATTTCACAGCAGCAGCAGGAATCCTTTGGTTTAACCTACTCATTTTACATATGTGGAAACAGGCCAAGTTTTCTGCGGGGAGAGGACATGATTGGCCCTAACTCACAGTGAGTCAGTGGTAGACGATGAATCAGAAGCCAAAGGTTTGGTTGTCCTTTGTTATCTCTTCTTGCTTTCACAAGCATCTCTCCTGTAATCATTTCTCTCTCATCCTTAGTGTCCCGCTTGCACTGTGAGAGTGAGTCCTTCAAGATGGACCTCATCTTAGATGTTAACATCCAGATCTATCCTGTGGACTTGGGTAAGTGTTTAAAGGAGGACACAACCAGACAGTCTGCTGGTCTTTCTGGTGTTGTTGGGGCCTGTTGCGGATTGAAAATGGTTTGTATTCCATACGCAGACACCATCAACAAAAACAAGCATTGCAGAACAAAATCAGAAGGAAAAGATTTTACTGGAAACTATACACATCATTATTTACAACCAAAAAATAACAGAAATGTCCCCTTTGCTTGTGTCATCCCTTGAATCCCTTTTGGATTTCATAGTTCTCAAAAGAAACACATGGTGAGTAATCACCTGAAACTTGCTTGGTCTCTCTAAGCAGAGAAATGGAAAGCACAGGAGCCCAGAGATGCTACCTTACACACACAAAATGGGCATAGGAAGTTAAAAAGGACACCTCCTGTTGGAGGGCCTGTGGCCAAGTGGGCACACTGTCACACTGATGAGAGAATAGTGCATTGGCAGAATTCTTTGGAGAGCAGGGCAGCCTAGTTCAGGAGCCACAGAATTGTTTGTGTTTGGTGATTGGTTTGTGCAAGGACTGGGCTACTGGAAGAAGACATGTAGCACTTACACATCTACAGTGGCAGAATTGGCAAGAGACCACATAGTCAGCATTTGAGGGATGGCTAGACCATGGGTGATGAATGAACATGAGATTCTTGTGCCATCAAAAATGACAGATAGGAAGCATGAAGAGAAATATATGGAGACCTAGGAAGTGATATGATAATAATTCAGCCAAGGTTTAAGTTCCTGCTTTATTCAAGGCATTGTGTCAGGTAGTGAGGGCTACAGAGGTAATAAGGAACAGTTCCTGCCCTCCAAGTGCCTGCCTTCTTCTGGGGAGGAGGGAAAGATAAGGGTGAAGTAGCGATAGATACATATAACACCAAGAACAAAGTGCCAGAGGCAAAGGATGGATCCAGATAAAAAGTATTCTAGAGCATTTCACTGACAAGAGAGGGCATGAGGAACTATTTTATGGAGGTGGCAGTGGTGGCAACTTTAGAGTGGAGCCTTGAAGTAAGAAAAAATCTGAAAGACCATGATGAGGAAGGAGAGGAGGCAGAGATGCACTCCAGGACTAAGGGAATGTTCAGGATGGGCAATGGTAGGTTCATGGAACAGATAGTCTAGTGTGACGGGAACATGATGGATTGTGGGAGTGGAAGGGGGAAAGGGAGGATGATGTGAAATGAGGCTGGTGCCAAATGATGGCAGGCCTTCAATACCAGGCTAAAGAATTCGTATTTTATCCTCTAGGATGCTTAAGCTTCTTGATGTTTCCTTGGCTGTCTGGAAAAGCCTTGGTATCACTTCTCAGAATCATATTTTTAAATGTACAAAGTAAAAAGGAAAGCAATAATATTGAAAGAGGTGTGTGTGTGTATGTATCTATTTATAAAACTGATGTACCTAGCCCATTTTAAGAAATCATGTTATAGGCCCTAGTGAGTTAGTGCGGGTGTTTGAGCAGGGCTGTAGAAGCCGTGAGTTGGGGAAGGGAAAGGCTAGAAGCTGCAGGACCACCATCTTTAATGGCATGAGCTACACTGGGGGCTTCAGGGTAAAGCCAGTTTGCAGTGAACTGAGTGAAGAAAGACCAGCGAGAATGACAAAATGTGCAGTCCGACTCTGCACAAAATCTCTTGTTGATCTTTTCAGGTGACAAGTTCCGATTGGTAATAGCTAGCACCTTGTATGAAGACGGGACCCTGGACGATGGAGAGTATAATCCCACAGATGACCGGCCATCCAGGTGAGGGATCAGGAAAGAGAAGGTACTCTGCCTTGTTTTTTAACTTCAGTCTGATTTGAAGTGACTTCCTTGATGATATTCTCTAAGGACAATAGGTACTAGCTTTGGACACCTGCTGCTTAGCAGGGCCTGGGGCACCAGAAGGAGATCATGCCTCCTTGTCTGCTACATGTAGGAGCTCAGTCAGTAAGTATTTATGGGGTTTCTCTCTGCCCAGCTCTGGTGACTTCTGCCAATTCCTGCACCTGGGGACTTGCAGGTGGGAGAGAGGGACCCAAAAAGTGTATGCTTTTTACTCCACAGGGCTGACCAGTTTGAGTATGTGATGTATGGGAAGGTGTATAGAATCGAGGGGGATGAGACCTCCACAGAAGCAGCTACTCGTCTGTAAGTACTTTCATTCATGTAAGAGACTGACTGTTCTATTTCCTGGAAAAGAGACAGGTTGCCAGACCTTGTGCTTTGGTCACAGACATGACTGTCATATGGGATAGGGGTAAGAGTGGGCTCATAGTACCTTGTGGGGCTCTATTTACCTCATGAACCAGAGGGTGGATGTGACATTTTTGGTGACCTCTAGAGCCTATGCTTAGAACCTGTCCTCCTCTCAGGGAGGTCAGGGGGCTTCCTCCTGGCCTTGTTGGCCACCATATGCTTTGGTTTCCTGTTCCTGGCTCAGGATTCCAAGAAGGTAGAGTTGCTTTGAAGGCCAGGCTGACTTGAGTGCCATCCTCTTGCTTTAGCTCTGCCTATGTGTCTTACGGGGGACTGCTCATGAGACTCCAGGGAGATGCCAACAACTTGCACGGCTTTGAAGTGGACTCCCGTGTTTACCTCCTGATGAAGAAGTTGGCTTTCTGAGCTGCCCAGAGCCTTTGCCGTTCTCCCCTTTCCTGTTTTGTGGAGCCTGTTCTCGGCATTGCTGCCCCCTGAGAGCTGCTCCAGTGTGAGGAGTGCTGGCTGTGGAAGGGCCACTCCAGTGGAAGGGCCACTCCAGAGAACTGGAGGAATCCATTCTTCACCTGATGGACTTGGGATTCCTTTCAGTTGGTCTGAACTAAGTGGGAAACTGGCTGTTGGTCCCTGCTTGGGACCTCATTGGATGAGCTCAGGTTGAGCTTTCAGATACTTTGTTTGATAACACAATTAAACTGTGCTTTTTTTTGTATCTGTTTCTCTTCTTGTTCTACTGTCCACCTGGAAATTGTCTTTTCAGGTTCTTCTGAAGTTTTTTATGCATCTGAACTAAGGCTGGGCAATGGTGTGTCTGGCCACACCTTACTCAGCACTCTGGGCTGACTCCTTGGAGTCGCTCTCAGCTAGTTGACCTCAGTGTTTATCCTGGGCTGCTGTGCTCAGTGCCTCTGGAGTCAGCTCTGAGGATGGTACAGGGCATATGGGTGACAGGATCTATGGAATCTTTCCAGCACTTGCTTCCCTGGTCTAGGAAGTCTGTTCATTTCTTGGAGAAGAGTCATCTGCATAGCCTGGAGAGAGATATGAGTGTGTGTGTGTGTGTGTGTGTGTGTGTGAGATCATGAGTGGAGGCTTTCAGGCATGGTTGTATCTAGGGACAGTGGGAATGTGGGGGAGGATTTAGTGGTTGGGAATGTAGGTGTGGGAGGGAGTCTCCATTTCTAGGGTCTGAAGGATGGAGGGACTGAGGAGGGAAAGTAACTGTCAGTGACACTGGCCACCCAGCGATAACTGAACAAAGAGAGGGAGCTGCTGTGAGCACCATCAGGGGACTGGCAACACCACTGAGGCTCATTTTGGTCCCGTTGCTCCAGAACATTGGGTCCCTCTAACTTTCATGACTGAGTGTGTGCTGGGAGAAGTTTGGGAAATTGCAGCATGATAGCTGAGGCCTGAAGTTGCCTGAGAACCCTGGTTTTCTTTCTGGATGAAGCAAGCTGAGGAGCCTTCAGGTCTCCTGAGGAATTCTGGGCAGCCCCAGAGGGCACATCTAGGAGCTGACCTTTTGAAGCTGTTTGACCCCAGGAGTTGGCTTCCCTTTGATACTGCCTGGGGTGTTTCCTTCCCTGTCATTTTCAGGTCTGTGAAGAAGGTGTTAAGAGTGGGGTTTAGGGAAATGGGTTAAAAGTGAATGAGCTCTGCCGGAAGAAAGGAAAGAGGTTTCTGTTGGTTTCTCACTGTGGGAGGGATGGAGGGGGAAGGGAGAGTGGTAGGGAATGGGGATGAATGTCTATGGAAATCTCAGCAACTTTCTGAAGCCTTAAATGTGAGAAGAATGGGAGTGGATTCAGTGTGGATGGAGGGAGGAGAGTTCAATTTTCTCCAGAAATTTGGAGGACTAGAAGGTCAGATTGCCCCAAAGGCAGTTGGGACAGTCCATGTGAATGAAATGTTGGATGTCTTGACAGTGGAACTGGGCCTGGCATGTCAGAGGGAAGAAGGGCGCTCCTTTTCCGCTCTTTGGCTTGGCAGGTGTCCAGAAGTTGGCTGGGTTTGGGGACTAGGGTAATCTGGACTAGAAAGATCTTTTTCTTTACATGAGTGAAGGGGCTATTGGTCCTGAGCTATGTAGGTTAACCTTCAATCTCTGTTTGGAACTTCCTGGAGTTTACGTTCATCGCCTTGAAACGTGTGGTACATGGGCTCTGTTTGTATCTGGGTGTTGACTCATTTCTATGCTATCACTACCTTTCATTCACTTTCCACAGAAGTAAATTGCAGGAACTTTCTTACTCTCTCCTCTTTTACCTGGGCAGGCTAACTTTTCTGTGCATGCAGAAGGCTCACTTCTTTGGAATCAGGCCTGTGCTACCAACCTCATTGACACTGGTATCAACCTTGATGTCTTCATTGATTCTGCCCCTCCCTGATTGTCAGGATTTTTCTGGGAAGGGAAAGGTGGTAGCTCTGAGACAGTCTCATAATAGGCTTCATTTTTCACTCACTAAGTGTGATTTTCCTTGGCCTGAAACCCTTTGTGGGGTGGAATGTTTTCCCCATCCTCATTTAGTTGAGCCACGCGGGCCCTACTAGGCATTAAGGAATTTGTGATAGCACCGTGACTGCCATCCTGAATGCCTGGCATTTGTGCCCTTTGGCCCTTACCTGCCCTGACAGGAAGGGACTCTGGAGGTTACACATAGTCCTTCCAGATAAGGCCTCAGTCTGAGTAGAGCACCAAGGCACCCACCTCCCCCCAGCTTTGGAGACTCAGTTTGTCTTCTCTTGGGGAAGATGAGAGCTGCATTCTAGAGGGATTTCACTGGAGAGCTTCTGGGACTCTTTGCCTTGGGGATCTCCCTGTTTTACCCTGGGACCTTGCCTCATTGCTTCCTGGACAAGCCCTCACTGGAAAAGACTGCGTAATAGATGGCAGAGAACTCTGGACTAGAGTTGGAAAACCTGTGACCTTGGGGGTGAGGGGGGCAGGTGTTTCTTTCTGGGTCTCAGTCAGTTCATCTATAAAATGAATTGCCCTAGATCGACTAGGTCCATTCCAGTTCTTTGATCAGCCTGTTACTCTGTGATTCATTATCTGATGCTCTGCAGAGTTTTACGTTAAGCCCACAGGGCTCCTCTTTAGTCACTTAGGGCTTCTGGGAAATAGGGCATAGACTTTACCTCCCACTGTGGTGTGCTCCAGAGGGGTGGGCAGGGCTGCTTCCTGCACTTCTCCCCGCCTCCACGGGAGGGAAGTAGGAGCTTGGACCTGGTGAAATTTCCTCTCCAAGGCTGGCTGTTTGCTCAGCTGTGCTAGTCAGGTCTTGGCTTCCCTGGGGCTGTCTCTAAACCTTAGCTGAGGTGTGAGGTTCCCAGGGCTTCCTGTCAGCTTTCAGGGAGCCCACTGCTCCCTGCTCTAAGGACAGTGCGCTGCAATGCTTGATTTCAGCCTTCACTTTTCCTTGTTTTCGTGAGCTCTAGGTGGGTGGGTAGGGGGTAGTTTGGAACGACTTCCAGTCAGGCATGCGCGCACGTACGTGTGTGTGTGTGTGTGTGTGTTTAGAATACCTTTCAGAAGCCTGTCAGAGTGAGGGGTACCACTCATAGTAGGGCTGGTGTCTGGATTTCACCTTCCCGGTGAGCTGCTGCCAAAGGCAGCCTTTACATGATGCTTATGGGTGAAGTGAAGCGGGGCAGGTGTGGAGAAATGAACCAAAGGTTCCAGGACAATCAACTTTTCTGACGAATATTATTTATCTGCTTAAAAAAATATTTTCTGAAATTATACAGTGAAAAATGTTCCCTTTCCATCTGTGTGGCATGAGAAGGCTTTCAGGAGGGATCATGGAGAGGCTTCCCGGCCCCGGCTCCCTTCCCTTGGGCTCCCGAGAGTTCAGTGGGCATGGGCTGTGGAGCTTAGACCCCAACACTGGAGCAATTCAGGGCTGAGACTGTCCTGGTCAGCTCCCAGGAGGACCTTTTCAGACTGTGGGACTTAGGTAGGGGATGAAGTGGCCATGCCCTGAGTGTCCTGCATGTCCTCAGTCTTATCCTGGGAGTGATAAGTCTGAAGGCAGCAGATTGTAGAAGCTGAGTTACCTGGGCCTGTGGCGGAGGCGGGAGTAGAAGGGATGTGAGGCCTGGGGGGAGAGGTCAGGAGGATGGTTGAGGGAGAGGAGAGTGCATGGTGTCCAGAAGGAAGAATGCTTGGAGGAGTAATCAGTCCAGGCAAGGGAGTGGGTGATTGGAGAGTTACATCTAGAGTTCCGGGGGGCTTGTTTGAGCTTTCCAGAGTATTGACTGTGGGTACAGGAGAGATACCATGGCTTCTGTTTGAGGGTCCAAGAGTCATGTTCAAGTATACAGGGGCTTTGTTCAGCAGGCTTGCTGTGTGGTTCAGCAATCTGGGAATTCTGCTCAGGGGTCTGAAGGCCCTCGTGGGAGCTTCTGTGTCTCTGGCTGAGCTCCCAGGGCCCCCTTCCAGTGATGCAGGGGTCTTGTTTTTGAGCCCAGAGGTTGTCCTGATGACAGGCACAGAGCTGGTTCCTGTAGCTGCTGTGGCAGTCTGATCTTCCTGCCTGGCGCAGAGGATGGGTCTCAGTGCATGTAGCAGGAAACGCACCTTTCCTCGAAGAAGCTGCTGAAAGCTCATGAAGATGGCCGTGGGCTCCCTGTGAACTGCAGTCTGGCCCTTTGGGAGAGACTGGGGGCACAGGAGGGGCCTGAGGCCAGAGATCATGTCTCTGGCAAGGGCAGGGGGTTAGGAAGAACAGCATGGCCCATCCAACACCTGTCTCCCAATACTGGACAGTCCAGTTGATCTAGGGAAGACCATTCCCATGGATGCCTTGATCTGGGCCTTACCGTGGTTCCCAGGAGGCCTTGCAGAGCTCCGAGGAGGATGCGAGCCTGGGCTGAGAGCTGCCCTAGCAGGGAGGAGAGGCAGCTGGGGCTCAGTTGTCTTCGGGCTGCAATCACACCTTCCAGCAATAAGGTCACGGCTCCGAGGACCTCCTGCCCCTTTGTCTGCTCCTGGGTAAGAAAGGTGAGGCAGGAAGATCACATTGAAGTGGGTGGGATAATGGTCACAAAATCTCCCTTCTGTAGTGTTTCCTGACTAATGAGCCTGCTCATCTATTTTTGGACAGCTCCCTTCCCAGCTTACCCTCCAAAATAGTCCAAGATCTCCTTTGACAGCCCCTATAATAGCCAAGGCTTGATCCAGCCCAGAATGGTTGGTCTTCCCAGATGGTCTGTATCTGACTGTGTCACCCCCAACTGTGTTCAGTCTGACCAGGGCAGGGGACCTTGTGTACCTCTTCCCTCTATCATGACATTGGTGGGATGAAAGCTCTGGCAGGTCCCACCAGATGCAAAGTAGACTAAGCACAGGCTTCCTAGTTAGAACTTCTAGGGCAGATCTCACCCTAGTCTTTTACCACATATGTGACCGTAGGCAAATCATCTTACCTTCTGGGTCTCAGTTTTCCCATGTGTAAAATGAGGAGATTAGCCTGGTTGGGAAGGTCTGGGAGGCCCTTCTGGCTCTCCATCTGTGATCCTCTGTAACCAGCCCAGATGAACTGACAGAGGCTCCTAACTAGAAAACTGGTGGCCAAATGAGGCAGTGTGGAGTTCCTCCCTTTATAAAAGTATTTCCTAAGACATGGAGGGAGGACCCACACCAATCAGTCAGTCAGTCGGTCAGCAAGCACTTCTTAAGTGTATCTCTGTGCCAGACACTTTACCCAGTGCTGGGAATAGAAGAAAGAATAAACACTTATTTCTACCTTCAAGGTGCTTATAATGGGGAAAGATAAGCAGCAGCCACATCCCATTATTGGCTCCTAGAAAGCTTGTGGTCACACACAGTCTGATCTTTTCAATGAGAACTTTTCTCAAATCAGCAGCAGAAATTCCAAATAAAGAACAGGAGGGGTGTTGTGGGCAGGGCTTGGGTACAGTACCAGTACGACACTGCTAGTTTACTCAATCCTTAACCTAAATTGGGGACTCAGTCGCCCGTGTTTTAAATTGCTCCGAGTAAGATGGGGTTTTAGGGGTCCCCTTCACCTCTTCAGAGGAGGTGTGAGGCTTCCCAGACTCCATTAACTTTCCGGGAAGCCTCCTGCCTTTTATCAGAAGTCTCCTTTCCCATTTCGTAGGCTGATCCAGGTTTTGAGGGATCTGTGGCTGGATGTTTCAGCTGTTTGGGAAATGGGAAGCTAGCTGAGATGATCCCAGAATGTAGGCTCTCGACCGTGTCATCCTTCAGGGATGGATGGCTCTGTCGTCTTGCATATTTTTTTTATTTTATTAATAACTTGGATGAAGCTGGATGATTTTCCAATTTGTGAATGACCCAGAGTGGGAAGGGATTCCCAATACCATGGAGGCCAGACTTCCAAATTCAGACTTATCCTAGTAGGCTGTCACAATGGACCAAGATTGACAAGGAGACAGGGACAAAGGTGAAAGGCTCGTGGCTACAGGGTTTGGGGAAGTGAGCCCAAGGACCTTAGGGGTGGTCTCTCACCGTCTTTGCCCTCCATTCCCGAAGGCTGAAGTCCACGGTGGGCAGCAGGACAGGTATGGGCAGAGGATTGAGGTCCGAGCAGTGACTCTGTGAATCAGGAGTGTGGGTGTTGGATCAGGGCTGTCCGAGGTGGAGGACCTCAGAGGAGGTAGGGCACACAGGTCCATGTGGGGGAGTAGGGATGGTGCCAGGGGAGGGGCCCTCAGAGTCTTACCAGTCTGCTATGTAAGGCAGCAGAGTCTCGGAGCAGCTTGTTGAAGAGTCTGGGGTCACAGACTGGAGCAGGGCTGGTCAGGGTGAGGGTTAATCTTGACATGAGGAGAAACATGGTCACAACAAGCAGCTCTGGCATGAGGAGGAGAGTCAGAGGAGATTAGTTGCAATGAACACAGATGGAGCTGCCAGCGTGAGGAGGGTGGAAGGGATTTGAAACTGCAGGACCCGTGTTCAAATCCTTACCCTGCCACTCATTCACTATATGATGCCAGGCAAGTTGTTTCCCCCGTAAACCTCAGTTTCCTCGTCTGTAAAACGAAGATGACAATATTCTGTATACTCCCTATATTGAAAGGCAAGTGCCTTGTAAATTTTGGCGCTATAAAAATAGGAGCTATTATTAGTCTGGAGATAGTCCAGAAATTCCTATTCTAAATGCAGGCCTGCCGTCCAAAGAAGCTCCAAACCCTAATTCCCAGGAGGATTTAGAGACTGCAGATGCCTTGAAGTGTCATCCCTTCTCCCCCCTCCCCCCATGGTGGTCCACTCACCAGTCAGCTCCATGCTGAGCAGGCGGGCTGCTGGGGAGGCTCCCTGTGTGGGGCCTTCTCCCCTGGGCTCTGCCTGAGGCCATGGAGGCGGCTGGGTGTAGTGGGCTGCTGTCACCTGGGGGAGATGGGCTGGGGTCTGGCTTCCTGACCAGCTCCAAGCTGTGGGGGCAACAGAATCGGTCATTGGGTCAGGCCTTGGGTTTGTTTCATGTGGTATCTCTCAGGGAGTTTCCTCCTGCTTTGGCTGGAGGTGAGGATGGGGTTGGGGATGGGGATGGGGGTGAGTGAAAGAGGCAGGCTCTACCCGGAGGAGAACAGCTGCTGGCCTCCTCTCCAGCAATGCTCAGCCCCAGAGCGCTGGCTTTAGTTGGAAGGTGGGGGTGGTGTGAATGAACCGGGATCCAGGGTTCCAATGGGAGGGCATTGGAGGGGGCACCTGGGAGTTACTGAACCCTGGAGGCCGGAGGGCATCAGAAAGTTATGGGGGAATTAGAGAGGGCTGCCAACTGAATTAATTTTCTTCCTTTCTGTATATTCACTTAGAGCCACTTGGATCTTTTTCGTTTCTCCTCACTTGTCTCTTGGGATCTGTGGTTCCTAAGCAGACCAGCCTGGACCTTAGAGTTGGGTGGGCTGGCGATCTTGCCGTGGCCCTGAGGTTCTGGGCTTCTTGACTTCCAGGATTTAGGTTCCCAGTGGGTAGGATCATGTCCCCCTTCTGGGGCTAATTGTGGCCCAGACACTTCCAAGCCTGTTCCTTCCTCCCTGCCCCCAGCAGGCCCCTCTCCATCCCCTCATAGGACCCCCCACATGGCTTCCTCTTTTCACAAGTTGTGCAAAGAGGTCTGCACCTGATTCAATATTGGGATTTCCTGTAAGTCTGTCAACAGGACTGGACCCTCCCCCCTTTTACCTTCAACTCCCCTGCCTTGTCTTTTTCCCCCCAGATCCCCAGGCCCTGAAATCAGTCTTAGATTGGACAGAGGCAGGTCAAGAAAGTGATGGGGAGATTCACATTCATCCTGAGAAACCCCTGCCCTCCAGCGATAGTGTTCCAGGGTGGTTAGCCTCATCAGCTTTCATTCCTCTTCTTTCTTACCTCTGTGGGGTTATACCCCTTCATAGCTCCCTAGGATGAACTGCCTTAGGAACAAGGCCTCTCTACTCTCCTACTCTCCCCCGCACCCCACCCCCTACTCCAGCTCTGACTCCAGCCTGCTCCTCCCATTCTGGGAAGAGACTCCAGGCTTCCTGACAAAGGTCAGTGGCTGGAGGATCCAGTGTAGCTGCCCTTCCCCCAGCTGGGAGCCCAGTGCCTCTTCCCTACCCCTCCAACTCCCAGCTAGAAGCACCACCTCCCCCAGCCCCCATGCCCGTACTCACCAGGTGGAGAAGAGCCCGAGGGTCCAGGTGCTTTGAAGATGGCACAGCAGGGCGCCCAGGGTTCTGGGGCCCAGCCCTTCCAAAGCAGTAGGGTCAATTGCCTGTCCTGGTCACTCCTGCCCAATCAGAGCAAGGAGCCACCCAAGCACTGCCTGGGGCCCCCGGATGTGACGCCCTCCTCTTCCCGCCCACTCTGGACCCACAGCCCCTAGGCTGCACCTTGGTCCACTCTCCCAGAGTAGCCCCTCCACCAACTTGCAGACTAGAGAGAGCATTCTGTTCAGTTGAACTTGGGGGCTCCTCTCCAGGAAATGGCCTAGGAAGGGAATAGGGGACGGGTGGAACCCAAGACTTCTCCTGGGATGGTTCTGACAAGAAGACCCCCCTGCCTCTCCCCCCCATAGGGACTGAGCTTGAGATCTCACTGATAGAGGTGAGCTCCTTATGCCTGTTCAGGTCAACACCTTTTCTGCTGGGAATTCTAGAGAACGCTCAGAAATTCATCCATAGTTAGCGAAGGGCAGAGGCGAGACCTGAACCCAGATCTTTCTGCATCTGAGGCCAAGTCTCTATCCACTAAGCCATGCTGCATCTCAAAAAACTCTATGGGCTTGTCTTGGTTTGGGAAATTCCATGTTTCTTTCCCTCCCTCCTTCTTCTCTTCTCTCTTTTTCTCTTTCCCCTCTCTTCTTTCTTTCTTTTCTCTGACTGTCTCTCTTCTCTGTCCCTCTCCTCTCTCTTTCCTGTCTTTTTTTCTCTGTTGTCTCTATCTCTCTCCTCTGTGTCTCTGTCTCTCTCCTAACTCACCTCATGCTGTCTCTTCCCCATGAATGACCTTTGTTAATGACATCCTTTGATGGGATACCTTGTTCCCTGATACTCTCTCTGTACTGGCTTCCCAGAACCTCTCCACTATTCCTCTTTCTCTCTCTTTTTTTATACTCTCCACCAATTGGAGGTTCATTGTATTAGAAAATGATCCCGTTAGGAGACAATGCTGAGGGAAAGCAGTGCATATGTGTTTGGGGCACAGTGGGTTAGGAGGGAAAAGCTGCGTACCCTTCCATGTGTTGATTGCTTTGGGCAGCTGACATTCCCTCCTTTTTGTCCCTCCTGTCTCCTCTTTGTTCCCTTCTCCCTCATTTCTTGCTGAATCTACCTCCTCCTGCTCCACACACTTTCCTCTCTGAGATAACTGGCATTATTCTGTCTGTGTCCGGGGTGTAAAGAGCTTTCAGGTTTTCTTCCCATTAGAATGGGGGCTTGTTTAGGGGAAGGGTAGTGTTTGTTTCCCTTTGCCCGTCTCAGATGCTCAGCATAGTGTCTGACCTAAAGACCTTGCTGATTTGACAGAGGAAATAACTAGATCTGTGTGTATGTAAGCTGGGAAAGACTGCTGGTGAAGCTCCCCTGTTAGAGAACAACTCTAAAAAATCCCATGAGCTCTGAGCTCCAGAGAGTTGGTTGTTAAATTTTCAGTGTGAGCATTTACATCTCAGAAATAGTCTAACAGTACAAATGGGGTGTTGATGGATTATTTTGTTGATTATCTAGATTTAAGAAAGTGATGGATAAAATGTTACTTATGCAGATGTTACTTATGCAAACTTTAAAGGTATTGTAGTTCCATTGTAGAGAGCTGGTTGTTAAACATTTACCAACACAACCACTGCTCCTTTTCAATTTCTGGTTCATGATTTCCTCTTGGCCTCCTCTGTTCCTCAGCTCCTCTCTCCAGTTAATGTTGTCTGTTCAGGAACAAGGCCTAAACCCTGGAATTTTCCGGTCTAGCCAGACAAGATGTCTTTTCAGATTAGGGAGGGGTGACTGTGAGCTGAGGTAGTGGGGTGTGTGTGTGTATATATGTGTGTGTGTACAGGTGGTGAGCAGGGAGGTAGACAGGGTTAGAAAGTCAAGATGGGAGGTTCTGATCGAGACAGAAAGAGTCCAAGTTGCTGGGAGGACGGGAGGGGGAGAGTGGGCTATACTTGGCCTTCGGCTGAGATGGTCTCTTAAGAGATTCTGAATCGCAGAGGGGCAAGCAGCCTACATTGCTGGTAGGCGACCGGCCATCCTGAGAAAAGCCGCCAGTGCTCCCCAGAGTTTGGGGAGCAGAAAGTATACAGAGAAGGGGCTGAATCAAGGGCAAGGCAGATGGATCCGGGTGTGGCGTGTCTGTAGCGGGAGCAGAGCTGGGAAGGAGCAAGAGTAGAATGGGGGAGGGTAGCTGTTGTAATTGGACTGAAATCTCCGGGCAAGAGACAGGTGTTGGGGGGGGGGGGTCTTCCCTTCGCTTCCTCCCAAGGCTGTCGCTGAGCGCCTGGCCCCAAACTGTGCTCCTCCAGGGAGAACCCCACTTGAGCCGGCAGCCCCAGTGCTCTCTCCGGGATGTCTGAGCCACAGAAGGCCCTCTCATTTGTATCCCCTCAAAGAGGTGCCCCTGGCACCTAGCTAATGGTCAGCGTGTCTGTGGCTTTGCCCGCCTCCCCCCAGGTGGCGTCTCCTGGAGGAGGGGGGGCTATGGGGGGCTCCCGCCCCGCCCCCGCGTAGGGACATTCCCTCCCCTGGCCCCCCTCCAGCCCCTCCCTCCCGCTCTGCCCCTCCCCTCCCCCAGCTCTAGCGGGCCGCGTCTGCAGGGCCGGACCCCCCGGGCTGGGCTCGGCCCGGCCCCTCGCAGTGTCGCCGCTGCCGCCGCCGCCGCCCCGTTTGCTGACGAGGAGGCCCCCGGCCGGGGCCCTGGGCGCCCGGCATAAAACGGGCCCGGGCCGGGGTTGGGGCCGGAGCCGCCGTCCCCGGGCAGCGGAGCCGCCTGGAGCCCGCGTCTAGGCACCGTCTGCCCGCCCTGTCCCGCCCGGCCGGCCGCCGCTGTAATGCCTGGCCAGCATCGCAATCCCCAGCTCCACTCGGCCCAGCCCCGTCTCCGGCCCGGCCTCGGAGAGTCCCCGGCCGGCCGGCCCTCCCGACCTCCTCGCCTCGCGTCGTCCGCTCCACCCGGCCCGGCCCAGCCCGGGGGCTGCCTGCCCTCGCCGGCCCGCGTCATGCGGAGCCTCCCGGGCCCGCCGACTCAGTTTCTGCTTTTCGGGCTCCTGGTGCTGGGGTCCCGGGCAGCCCGCGGCTCCGGCCCCGAACTCCCCCAACTGCCCATACGGCCCGAGAAGGAGCCACTGCCCGCCCGGGGTTCGGCAGGTAGGTGGCCACGGGTGGCGCAGGTGCCCGATGCTGCTGCGGGCACGGAATTGGGGGGGGGGCAAGTCTGGCACGAGGCGAGGCGAATCGAGGCGAGGAGAGCGGGAGCTTGGAGGGGCGAGAAGGCGTCAGCTGGCCGGTCCAGGGGAGGGAATAGCTTCGAGGCAGGAGGGAGATGGGCAGGTAGGTAGCGATGCCAACTGAAAGCCTGTCTTGCAGGCTGTTCCTTCGGGGGAAAACTTTATGCCCTGGAGGAGACGTGGCACCCGGACCTGGGGGAACCCTTTGGGGTGATGCGCTGCGTGCTGTGCGCCTGCGAGCTGGTGAGTGGTGTCTGGGGCACGATGGACCCCCACTGCTGGACAAGTGTCTGGGAAGCCCCGGTTTGGGTACCATGATTTGGAAGACCTCGGACTGCCGGGAGCCGAGATGAGGCTGTGGTGATGGAGTGGGATGGGGGACACATTTTGTGGACTACCTCGGCGGGTATGTGGGGATCACGGGAGAGGACGGCCGCCTACGTTCCTTCCCTTCCGCCCCCATCTCAGGGTACTGGGGTCTTCGGCTGCTCTCTGCTGAACCTCCTTAATTCCCGACCGGCCTGTTTGTTCTCCCTCCTCCCCGTCCCGGATGCTCGAAGGAAGGCCGCCCCCATCTCGCCCCCAATGCCCCAAGCGGACTCTCTAGTCTCTGGACTGCCCCCCACCCCGGTCCTGACCGCATTCCCTTCCTGTCTCCACTTTGACCGCAGCCCTCTTGGGGTCGCCGGGGTAGGGGTCCAGGACGCGTGAGCTGCAAGAACATCAAACCCGAGTGTCCGGTGCCGAACTGCGGGCAGCCGCGCCAGCTGCCGGGTCACTGCTGTCAGACTTGCCCCCCTGGTAAGGCCCGCCCCCAAGGCCCAGGCTCCACCCCCCCATCCCCCCAGTGCCAGGACAGCCTGATTCTTGTTTCATCCCCTCGCCCCCTCTGCTCACTGGCTTTATGGTGGAACCAGGGAGACGGAGTTCTTCCTCCACTCCACCTATCACCCTGTTGAGGTGGCAGCCCTTGGGAGGTTGGGGGAGGAGGTGGTCCCAGGGGACCCTCCCCCTTCCGCACCTCTCCGCTGTTCGTGGCTTGGTTGCAGCTTTTTTCATCCTTTCTCTTCGATTCTCCTCCGCTACTGACCAGAACGGACCCCGCCTGAAAAGCAACCCTCCGCTTCCGCCTTCGAGTACCCTCGGGACCCGGAGCATCGCAGCTACAGCAACCGCGGGGACCCTGGAACTGAAAAGAGGGTCCGAGAGGATGGTCATACGGGTACGGGAGGGGTAGGGGCAGGAGGAAGGGCGCATGGGACTGGCAGGATCAGGGGCGTTTGGCGGGAAGATATGTGCGGGCAGGGGCACAGGGGTGGAAGGGGCGGCGGAAATGGATGTCTGTTGGCAGGCCCACGGAGGGCGCTCAGGGCCCAAGGGGGCTCAGCGTTGGGGGCCTGGAGAGGCGAGGTTCCTGAGTAGGGCTCAGGGCTCCTCTCTTCCTGCAGACTTTGTGGCGCTGCTGACTGGTAGAGGGTCGCAGGCAGTAGCCAGAACCCGGGTGCTGCTGCTGCGTTCCACCCTGCGTTTCTCCGTCTCTTACCGAGGGTGAGCTGAGAGGGAACAGGGTTCAGCGAAACTAAGGTACTAGATTGACCTAGTGTGGTGATGCCCGAGTGGAAGGGAGCTCGTTTCCGGGAGCCAAACGGGAGCCCAGGGAAAGGGCAAGGGAGAATTGGCAAAGGGGCAAGGTCCGTGCCGTGGTCCCTGCCTCTCCACCCCTGTCCTTCCACTCTGTAGGCTGGACCGCGTCACCAGAGTTCGATTCACAGACCCAAGTGGCAGCATCCTGTTCGAGCACCCTGCTCCCCAAGCCCAGGATGGTTTGGTGAGACCTTTCCCCAGACCTGAACGCTGTCCTGTCCCTCCCCTATCTGCTGCTCCCTGGGTCAGGCTGCAGGACTGGGGAGAACGTGGGGTTGGTTTGATTGGTGCCAAGAGGACCTCGTCCATTTGCTTATCAAGTCAGAGGATCATAGATTTAAAGCTGGAAGAACTAGACCGCTTAGCCCAATCCTCGAATTTCCCAGTTTAGGAAGCGGAGGGTCAGAGGAGGAAATGACACAGGTATTAAGCAGGCACTGAGCTCTCATTCAGGTTTATCAGTCGAAATTCAGGGCTTTTTCCTAGAAGTCCTTTTGGGGGATTATGTTCATCCACTTGTGCCTGGGCCCCACCCAAGTCTGCTTGTTTTTGGTCCTATGAATATCTCTCTGTCTCTTTCTCTCTCTGTCTCGGTGCCCATCTCTCCGTCTGTCTTACTATAGGTGTGTGGGATGTGGCGGGCAGTGCCCCGACTCTCCCTTCGGCTCCTTCGGGCTGAACAGCTGCACGTGGTGCTGGTCACACCCACTCAGCCCTCGGGTGAGGTCAGGGGGCCTCTGATCCGACACCGGGCATTGGCTGCAGGTGAGGACTTTTGGCGGGGAGGGGAGAACCTGGGAGGCCTTGAACCTTGGCTTCATGACCTCCACTAATGATTCCTGTTACTTTCCTGCTCCTCTATGTGTTATTTTCCCCTAAAAGAATGTAAGATTCTTGAGGGAGGGACCATTTTACTTTTTGTATCCTCATTGTGCAGTGCCTGACCCACAATAAATGCTTATTTGTCCATCCATCCATCCATCCATCCATGCAAAAGGAAGCCCTCATCTCAGTAGAGGGGGGAATCTTTTTGTTCCCGCCTCCCCTTTTGAGTCAGTGCTGGAGAGGTATGGCTTGGGTTGAAAAAGAGGAGGACTGCTTTGAAAGTCTTCTCCTCCCCCTGTACCCAGAGACCTTTAGTGCCATCCTGACCTTAGAGGGTCCACCACAAGCCAACACTGGCGGCATCGCTCTGCTCACCCTGAGTGACACAGAGGACTCCCTACACTTCCTGCTGCTTTCCCAGGGGCTGCTGGACTCTAAAAATGGTGGTGAGTGAGAAGCAGGGCAAGGCATTGGTGCATCTTCAGCAGGGTTTGAGGAAGACACTCCCTGCAGGAAGCCTCACATCTTCCTTCCAGGGAGCCAGGAGGCAGGTGGTTGGGGGCATGGGTATCTAGACCCTGGCTAGGGGGCCACATAGAGAGCAGACATCCCCCATCCATGTTTGGGCAGGATCTTTCCACACTCCCCTTCGGCTGCAGATTCAACACCAGGACCAGCTCCTCCGAGAGCTCCAGGCTAACGTCTCTGCCCAGGTAAGTGCCATGCCTGTCCTCCTAGCCCTCTCCCTCTGGCCCTAGCCCTGCCCTTCCATGTTCTCCCTCATTCTGTCTCCAGGAGCCTGGCTTTGCTGAGGTATTGCCTGACCTTACGATTCAGGAGATGCAGTGGTTGGCTCTGGGAGAACTTCAGATATCCCTAGAGAGGAAGGAGGGCCCTGGGCCCCGGATCAGTGGGCATATCACCGCCAGGCAGAGCTGTGACAGTGAGTGGCTGCCCTGGGGCCACCATCCACAGCTGGAGGGGCAACAACCCCGGGAGAGGGAGTGCTAGCGGGCTTTAAGACCAATAAGAAGATGATGAAGGTGGAAGGGTCCATTCTAGGCCTGAGTGGGAAGGCGAGTTAGCCTCTCTCTGAGTCTTCAAGCCTGGGTTGAAGTTATAGGCCAAACCACTGGGGCGCATTCATCAGAGATGTGGTCACGATTATGGACTGAATCCTTTCTATCCCACTATGGCTCCTCTCCATCTTTCTTTGTATTTTTTCAAAGCCCTGCAAAGTGTCCTGTGTGGTGCAGATGCCTTGGTGCCAGTGGAGACTGGTGCAGCAGGTTCAGCCAGTCTCAGGCTTCTAGGGAATGGCTCTCTGCTCTATCAGGTTAGGGGCTGTCAGGCGGGAGTGGGGGGACAGCTGGCTAAGATGGAAACTGGGCATTTGAGGATCTGGGCTGGGTGGGTTTCATGCTCTGACTAATGGTCTGAGACTTCAGACTCTCTCCCCTTCTGCATGTTGGTCCTGGTCCCCAGGTGCAGGTAGTTGGCACAGCCAGTGAGGTCACAACTGTGACCTTGGAGACCAAACCTCGGAGAAGGAACCAGCGCAGTGTCCTGTGCCAAATGACGAGGGGCCAACAAGAAGGGCACATGGTGAGAGGATTCTTGGGGAAGGAGGGTAGAGCTGGGATTTGAGTTCAGAGGAGCCCTCCCCTGGGCTGGGAAGGCTGAGTGCAGGCTTAATTTTTTTTTTTTTTAAGATTTTTATTTTTTAGCAAGGCAGTCAGGGCTAAGTGACTTGCCCAGGGTTGCACAGCTAGGAAGAGTCAAATATCTGAGACTGAATTTGAACTCAGGTTCAAATCCACTGCACTACCTAGCTGCCCTTGAGGGCTTCATTTTAAAAAAAAAATGAATTTTTATTGATACGTTTTGCTTTTCCATCACCTACATCTCCCAATATAGTCTTCCCCCTTCCCTTCCTAGAGAATCATCCTTTGTAGCAAAGGATAAAAAAGAGGAAAAAGGAAAAAAGAAAGGTGATCAAAAGTAACCAACTCTGAAAGAGTCTGGTGTTCTACACAGTGTTACATTCACACCCGGAGTCCCCCAACTCTGTGTAGAAGTTCAGGGCTGTGCATACATGTGTGTGTGTAGGTGCATATGTGTATATGTGTAGGTGCATGTGTATGGTGTGTGTACATGCATGGTGTGTGTACATGCATGTCTGTGTATGTGTGTACATGCATGGTGTGTGTGTGTGTGTGTGTGTGTACACTAAAGGCTTCCTCTTTAGCTCTACTGACCTGCTCTTCTCCATCTTACCCCATGGCTCCCCCTCCCCTGCCTGACTTTGCCAGGTTGTGGGCATGTGTCCAGGTCTAGGTGCCCGGGGAGTCCACATGCTGCTTCAGAATGAGCTGTTTCTGAATGTGGGCACCAAGGATTTCCCTGAGGGAGAGCTACGTGGGCATGTTGCCACTGTGCCCTACAGTGGGTACACTGCCCGTCAGGACGGTGAGTACCCCAGTGCTTTCCTTCAGCCCTGGAACCTTGTGGTTAGGAGAATGAAGCAGCCGACTTTCAAGGCATGTGGGTGGGCACCATGGGGCTGAATGTCCCTGGAGGGCCAAACTGAGGTTGGTGTTCTGGGTTGTGGAAACTGCTCTTCTTACATTGTACCCCCCTCCCTGTCTAGTGCTTCCTGTGCCCTTGGCAGGAGCTCTGGCCCTGCCCCCCATTCGAAGCCAGGCTGCAGGGCATGCCTGGCTCTTCCTGGATGGGCACTGCCACCTGCACTATGAGGTCCTGCTGGCTGGGCTCAGTGGTTCTGAGCAGGGCACTGTCACCATCCACCTCATTGGCCCCCCTGGTCTCCCAGGGCCCCAACGCCTGCTCAAGGGATTCTATGGTCCTGAGGTGAGTGAACTTATTAAAATTAATGGGAAGCATTTTGTGGGCAAATAAGGGAGGTCCATGGCTCTCCAGGGAGTGAGGAATATGGATTTCATTCCTTCTACCCTAGCTAGGCCCCTCCTGGGGTGGCCCAGGTGCAATGGAAGGAGCCCTGAATTTGTACTTGGAGGTCCTGGCTTTGAGTCTTGCTGATTGACCTTGTGATCTCATGACCTTGGCCATTGTCCTTCCTCTCAGCTCTTGTTTCCTCCTCTGTGACACCAGAGGACTGGAGTAGACAACTTGCCATTCATTGACAAGGTTGGGAGGGGACAGACCTTAGAGGTAAAGGCTTGATTCTGTGTGGTACTGAGAACACTGGACTTGGAGTCAGAGGACCTGAGTTCAAGTTCTGACTTCACTTAACATGTGTGTAACCTTGAGCAAGTCACTTTCTTTGTACCTCAGTTTCCTTATCTGTAAAATTAGAGGATTGGACTTGATGGTGTTTGAGGTCCCTTGCAGCTTGGGATCAAGTCTTTGATTCTATGTTCCTGTGTCTATAGGCCCAGGGCATTGTCAAGGATCTGGAGTCTGAGTTACTGCACCACCTTTCCCAAGGAATGGCCTTCCTGTTAGTCAGCACCAAGAGCAGTCCCCGTGGGGAACTTCGGGGACAGGTGGGCTTTGTGGCAGCCCAGGGAGAGGGCAGTGGGAGGGAGGGAGACCTCTGGATCTATCCACTGGTGATTCCTATTTACCCAGGTGCACATCCCCAACCAGTGTGAGGTGAGCAGTCTGCGGCTGGCGGCGCCCCTGCCTGAAAGGATAGCCCCTGACCTGACAGTGGCTGCAGCACCCATGAGATTCCTAAACCATGAAACAGCAGATGTGGCAGCATCTGTGATGCCTGCATCTGTGGGTCCGGTGGAGGCCCAGCCCATACTGGAACCCTCCATGTCAGCAATCTTGAAAACGGGTGGGGGCAGCCACCTCCGTGAAACCAACACTTGTTTCTTTGAGGGACAGCAGCGTCCCCATGGAGCCCGCTGGGCTCCCAACTATGACCCTGTCTGTTCTCTCTGCACCTGTCAGGTAAGACTACTGGGGAGGAGGAGATTGGGAAGGAGGTGACCGGGGTGAGGTTAAGGAGGGATTGCAGATTAGGGAGGCTAGTGGGTTCACTCCCCCTTTGCCATCTCTCCTGACAGAGACGAACAGTGATCTGTGACCCTGTGGTGTGTCCACCCCTGAGCTGTTCTCACCCTGTGCAGGCTCCAGACCAATGCTGCCCCGTTTGTCCTAGTAACCAAACAGGGATGAGGGGATGTGGAGGAACAGGAAGGGGGAAGGGGGAAGAGGGAAGTTTGGAGGACAGGAGGAAATTGAGCTTCTCCTTCCTGCTTCTTTGACTTTGCAGAAATATTGGACATTGGAGACAGGCAAGGGCTGGATCGGAGTCGGGACCCGGGAGAAGGTGATGGAGGAACAGGAGTGGGGGGAAGCTGCTGGTGGCTCAAGGAGATGGGAGAGGAGGGGAACAGAAGGGTATGAGAGCAGTGGGCATGCAAACTGATCATTAAGGGAAGACAATTTCATTGGGGGAAGATCAAATCCACCTTCTCGAGTTCTCTTGAATCTGCCGCCCTCCTTCTGCCCCAGCCCCCAGCCCACCCCCTCCTGCAGGCCCTCATCATCTCTTGCCTGAACTGTGAGTAACAGGCTTCTAACTGGGCACCTTCAACTTCCTTCAATTAAAGCAATATTTAGTAAGCACCTACTATGAGCAAACCTCTGGCATTGTACATAAAAAATGTAACAGCTTCCACTCTACCAGAGGGGTAGAGATAAGCCCATCCAAAGTTGTCCTGAAGTAATGCAAAGGATGTTATTACTTTAAATTAAACCTTGATTTCTTCTATTTTTATAGAATTAAAATTACTCCATGCATACATTGCACCTCCCAGGCAGCCTTTCCTTAAGACAGAGAGTAAAAAAGAGAAGAAAAAACAACACAGTTTAGCAAACCCAACCAATACAATGGAAACACCTGATATCATCTGACATTGGAGGAAGCTGAGTGGTGCAGTGGATAGAGCTTGGGGCCTGGAGGCAGGAAGATCTGAGTTCAAATTCAGTCTCAGACACTAGCTAACTGACCCTGCACAGGTCACTTAACCTCTGCCTGCCTCAGTTTTCTCAACTGTAAAATGGGAATAATAGCAGCACGTACTTTGAGAGTTTTTGTCAGGATCAGCTATGATAATAATTGTAAAGTGGTTGGCACATAATTAGTGGGAGCCAACATTATGATGATGCTGATTATCTGTATCTTGTTCACCCACATTTTCCCACCTTAGCAAAGAAGCAGAAGGAGGTGCCTTTTTGTGGTTCTTCTCCGGGACCCAGTTTGTGATGATGATATTACCACATTGGGCTTCAAATATTTCATTATTGTTCTCTCCATTTACATTGTGGTCTTCACCGTCTATGTTGTTTTCCTGGTTCTGTTGACCTCACTCTGTTTCAGTGTCCAGAAATCTTCCTAGGTTTGTCTGTTGTCATTTTCTTCCTCATTTCCTCATTTCTTACAGCACAATGTTATTCCATTCTGTTTGTGCACCACAACTTGCTTGGTCATTCTCCAATGCATGGGTATCTACTGAGAGAGAGAGACAGACAGAGAGAGAGAGAAAGAGAGAGAGAGAGAGAGAGAGACAGAGAGAGAGAGAGAGAGAGAGAGAGACAGAGAGAGAGAGAGAGACAGAGAGAGAGGGAAAGACAGAGACAGACAGAGACAGACAGACAGAGACAAAGACAGAGAGACAGAGAAAGAGACAGACAGACACAGAGACTCAGACATAGACATAGACACAGATACAGACAGAAACAGACAGAATCAGAGCCAGAGTGAGCCAGAGAGAGCCCTAACAACTGGAGGGATAAAGAAAGGTCTCATGTAAGAGGGAGCATAAGAGCTGTACTTTAAAGGAACTGAGAGAGGAAATCAGAAGTGAGGATAAAATGCATTCCAAGTATGAAATCCCACATGGACAAAGGCCTGGATGGAAACAGCGATGGAATGTCACATATGAGGAATGGCTAGCAGACCAGTGTGCCTAGAACAGAGAAGATATAAAGAATAGTAGGAAATAAGGTTAGGTGGAAGTCATCTAGTGGAGTCCTATAAATGTCAGGCTAAGGATTCTGTATCTTATCCTAGAGACAACAAAAATCTTTAGATTTTTAAGTAGGGAAGTGGTTTAATAGGAGACATGTTTTGGGAATACAATTTGTTAGCTCTATGGAAGATGGAAAGGGGAGAGACTGGGAAGGAGGGAGAACAGTTAGTCAAGGAAAGAAGTGGTTGTGTTAGTGGAGAGAATGAGTGTGAGAGCTGAAGTTAGAATGGGCAAGACTTGGCAACTGACTGAATAAGGGTATTAAGAGAGAGGGAAGATGAGGATGATTTCATGCATTCAGACTTGGGCCACTGGAAGGATGGAGATGCCCTCCACAGACATCAGTCCTTGGAAGAGGAAAAGGTTTTGGAATGAAAATAATGAGTCCTACATTGGCTGTATTAGGTTTGAGATGCCTGGGAGAGGACATCAGTTTCCCCATCTGTAAATGGAGAGGGCTAGAATAGATGGTCTCTGAGATCCCTTTCATCTTGGGGGCTGATCCTTCTCCACTCTGTCCCTTAGTGGATACCCAAATCCCCTTCTTAAGGCACGTATCTGATCACATCACAAGCCTTTCCTGGCTCCTTACTGTGTCACAAGAAAACCCAACCTCTGCATTTAATGTGGCTCCACGTTCTTTCCCTTTCACATTACATTCTAGTCAAACTCTGCTGTTTTACCATCTTTCTTCTCATCCTGCCCTGCCTCTGGGCTTTTACTTGTTGAAGCCCTTTTTAATCTCCCTCAGCTGAAAGCAACCTCTCCACTTTCTCCTGTTTCTTTCTATAGTCCTCCCTTCTGTACTCACTTCCTTCTACCTTGTCATATTTATTTCTGACCCCACTTTCCCCACTGAGGACTATAAGCTCATCGAGCTTATAGTTTTCCTCTTTGTAGTCAATGAATCAATGGTACAACGAGGATCTATGAAGCTCCCGTTTGTGCTAGGAGCTGGGGAAAGAACTGCTGAGGAAGAAACAAACATTCTCAAGGAACTTATTCCCAGCACCTTGGACAGTGCCTGGGCGCTTAGTAGGTGCTTACTAAATGTTTCTAGAATTTAAATTTGACTGGTCTCTAGGATCAGAGATAAAATGCTTTGTTTGGCTTTTACTGTCCTTCATCTCCCAACCTTTCTTTTCTTTTTATACTTTATTCGACAATCTAGTAAGAAGGGCCTCTTTGCTGTTCCTAGCACATGGCACTCCATCTCCTGGATGTCCCTGTGTCACCATCTTGGCCTCTGGGCTTCCATGAAGACAGCTCCAATTCTACCTTCTATAGAAGACCTCTCTTGGGGGAGGCCAGGAGAGGTCTAGTGCCTTCCGTCTGAGATCTCTCATTTGTATTGTATATACATAGTTACTTGCCTGTTGTCCTCATGAGAATATCAGTTCCTTGAGGGTAAAGACTGTGTTTCTGCCTTTCTTTGTATCCCCTGGTCTTAGCACAATTCTTAGCACATAGTAGGTGTTTAGCAAGTCCTCGTTGACTGACTGACTTTGGTCTCCCCCTGAGAAGAGCTTTCCTAATCTTGACTTGGACCTTATTTTCTCTCCACAGGCTGCTACTTTGATGGTGACCGGAGCTGGCGTGCTGCAGGGACCCGTTGGCATCCTGTGGTGCCCCCCTTTGGTCTCATCAAGTGTGCTGTGTGTACCTGCAAGGTAGGACCATGCTTCCAAACTGGTTTCTAAACAGGTGATCTCTGCATCTCCCTTCCCTTGAGGGCCTTGGCATGAGTCGGTAGTGGGCCTTGGCTGCCAGAACAACTGAGTTGATCTTGGGCTGCATCAAGAGAGGGCTGGCCTCCAAGAACAAGGGGTGACAGTTCTGCCGGGCTGTGCCCTGCTCTGACCACATCTGGACTATTGTGTTCAGTTCTGGGTGGCACGATTTCAGGGCATTAACAAGCTGGAGTGTTGAGAGAAGGGCAGCCAGTGTGGTGAAGGGAGTGAGTCGGTATCATCTGAAAATTGGTGGAAGGAGCAGAGGCCATTTAGACTGGAGGAGAGAGAACATGGACTCAGGTGGTAGGTGGGAGGGCAGGGATGGATTCTTTGTTTTTATATCCCTGAAATCCACTGCCATTCTTGAAACATAGTAGGTGCTTAATGAGTGTTTGTTGATTTCTATTAAGATGAAGTACTTGGGTCAGATGGGGCAAGTGGGCTAATTTGTCCCTTTCCTCCTTTTTTGTCTGGTCCAACCCTGCTGATTCCCCTATAGGGAGCAACAGGGGAGGTGCACTGTGAGAAGGTGCAGTGTCCCCGACTGACCTGTGCCCAGCCTATCCGTGCCAACCCCACTGATTGCTGCAAACAGTGCCCAGGTGAGAGAGTCAGTCAGGGCCAGATTCCTGGAAGGGGAGCTTTCTGACCCAAGGGATATCTGGCACTGGACCTTGAGCTCTTTAGCTGGGAGGGGAAGGGGATATTCCCCTACCTCTGAACTCTCCTCTTTCTTTGTCTCCCTTCCTTCCTCTGTGTAGCGGTGTCTGGATCTAGGACCTGGCTAGGGGACCCCATGCAGGCAGATGGGCCAAGAGGCTGCCGCTTTGGGGGTCAGTGGTTCCCTGAGAGTCAGAGGTGGCACCCGTCAGTGCCCCCCTTCGGAGAGATGACCTGCATTACATGCAGGTGTGGGGTGAGTTGTACATATGGGTATGGGGGGGTTATAGTGGGAAGGACACAGAAGGGAGGGCCTAGTGGGCAGGAGAGGTATGGGATACACGGAGGGACACAGAGGGATTAGGAGAGAAAGGAGGGGCTCAGGTGTGTGGGAGGCACAGGTGTCCACAGAGTGACCCTTCTGTCCTGCCCCTAGGCTGGAGTGCCTCACTGCGAGAGGGATGACTGTCCCCCTGCCTTGTCTTGTGGCTCTGGGAAGGAAAATCGCTGCTGTTCGCACTGCTCGTCACGAGGTAAGTGTAAAATCTATGGAGGGGACTTGTAGGGATTCAGGCTTTGTGGGGATCCAGGGACTTGGGAGAGGAAGAGAAGTGTTGGGAGCAGGAAACAGAGGGGCCCACCACCTCTCAATGCGTGTCCTGCAGCCTCTGAGACCAGGATGGAGCCGGAGCTGGAGAAAGAAACTGGGGACTCGTAGGCAACTGATTGAACAAGGCGTGTACAAGAAGGCCCTCAGGGTGAGGGGAGTGAGCAGCCAGGCTGAGAGAGAGGTGGATGGGGTCCACCCTTTCATCTAGGGGAAAACCAATAGCAGGAGGGGCCTGGTCTCTGCCACCCCCAACCCCACCTCTATTTGGGATTTGTTTCCCAAGCTGGAGCCAGTATCAGGCCCCGACACTGCATTGCCTGCTCTGCCTCTTCTCTACCCTTCCCTCCCAATTGCCTACGAGACCCCTTGCCCTGGCCTTTTGGCCCCTTTGCCCTCTCTCTTCCCTAGCCCCGTGTATATAGTGCCACTGGCTTTTTGGGATTTTTAATTTATCCTCACTCAGCACAAAGGCTCCTTTTCTCCCTCCCCCAGCCTCACTGTCCTTGCCCTGAGCTGAGCAGAGTCATTACTGGAAATATGTATATTTATTAAAAAATCTTTTTTCAGTTCATAAGTCTGACATTTTCTTTTACTTGAGGAGGAAGGGAGAACTGTGGGATGGGAGCTCTGGGCTGTAGGTCACTTGTGGTAGGGATGAGGTCTCTGACTTGTTGGGGGCTGGTGGTTTTTCCTGCTTTCCATCTTCAGAGATGGGAAGCCTGAAGAAAGAGGGAGGAGGCCTGGTTTAGGGAGCAACTGTGGCTGGCGTGGACTGGGGGGTCTGTGGTTGGAGGGGTGCAGAGGGAAAACAAGGAGCAGGCTGATAGGCAGGCACCTGTCTCCCATCTCCCCCGTCACTGGGTCTGTGCCCCTGGGGTCTTGGCTGGGGCTGTGGCTGGAACCACAGCCTACCCTGAGCTCTCTGCCTCCCTCCTGGCAGCTGGGGCAGTGATGGAAGTCTTGGAGCATGTTGGGCGGGCCCCATGAGTAACAGTTTGGCAAAAAGCCTGGCTAACCTGCTGGCTCTGCCAACACACACACAGGCAGGCAGCGAGGACTTCTCACTCAGAGCTGCCCTGCTACAAAACAGGAGCACACAAGCCTCGTGAGCTACAGCTTTCCAAAAGGCTGGACTGATGAAGCTTTCCAGCCTTTTCTCTTTCCTGGAAGCCAGCCTTGTTATGGTCAGGGAGGGTAAGCCTGGGCCTAGAATCTACCATGGCTCAGCCTGGGTCCTCAAGGAATCTTAGGCCAGTCACATGTACACAAGTGATGCTTAACTTCAATCCAGTTCACTATATATTTATTAAGCACCGACTGTGTGCCAGACACTGCTAGGTGCAGGAGATACAATTACTAAAAAAAATCAGTCTCTGCTCTGAAGGAAACTATAATAGAAAGAAAACAACATCCAAAGAGAGGTTTGAAAGCTGAGCCCAGGACCAGCGCCCCTAGTCCTAGGATGGGAATGACTAGAAACATGGTGAGCTGCCATGTTACAGCAGAGCTAGCAGGCCAGGGGCTTGCTTCTGGCAGCTTAGCTATAAGGGTAACGCTGACCTGAAGCAGGCTCAGACTTCTGTGCCAGGGCTCATTTACACCGGGGGCAGCCACATGCATAGCGGACAGTGAGAGAATCCAGGCTAGCCCTTGTCTTTTTTTTTTTTTTAGCTTAAAACTATTTTCATTGACAACTTTTTCATATCATCTTCCTTTCCCAATATGTTACCATTTGTTGTCCTGTCATTTCAATCATGACCCTATTTGGGGTTTTCTTGGCAGAGACTCTGTTTCCTTCTCCAGTTCATTTTACAGATGAGGAAATTGAAGCAAACAGGGTGAAAGGACTTGATCAGGGTCACACAGCTAGTAAGCATCTGAGGTTGGATCTAAACTCAGGACTTTCTGACTTCAGGTTCTGTTCACTGTACCACCTAGCATAGCAGCCTCTTTCCCAACATATTCCTAACTTTTCATTTTCTCCCCATGTCCCTTTTCTGTTCCCCTATATTAACTAGTGCAATAATATGAAAACACTCTGTCTCAGCCTTCCACATGAAATATCAATCTTTCTGGTACTTTAGGGCAAGATCTCAATGAGTACTGCACTAACGCTTGTGTTTCAATATGAAATATTGAATATTTCAATTATGAAATAATATGAAAATAATTATTAAGAAGAGACTTGGATATCCTGAGAAGACTGAATTCTGTTTCAAGATTTGAGGAGAATTCAGAAGCAGAAATGATAGTTAAAGATGAATTGACTATGATCTTTCTCAAAACAAATACATCATAAATATTAGGTTTTTTTGCTGGTTATACTGTTAAAAAACAGTATAGCCAATAACTTTGAAGTTTGTTTAAACCTAAGAAATTAGGGAGTTTGATATATATAGAAAATGAGCAAACAAGATAGTGACATCATATATTTCAACCTGAAAGTGCCCATAGAGGAGTTCAAATCTCTCATTTTACAGATGAGTAAACAGAGGTTCAGAGAAGTTAAATGATTTAGGGGAAAAGAAGTTTCTTTAGTTTATCAAATAAATAATAAGTAGCAGTTTAGGAAACTGTTAAAAATTGTACTTAATAAATTGTGTTGGGGTCTCAGAGCTGACTTATTAGTGAGAGGTGTCATTTTAGTAATTAATGTGAAAATATTTCATACCATCCTGATTACCTTAGAAACTGGGATGAGAATAAATAAGGAAAGTGTACTAGTAGCATGTAAAGAGAAAAGCGATTGTCCCACCTCAGCTGTACGTGCAGGTTGACCCTAAAATCTGGTAGAAATATACTTGATTTTTATCCTTTGTCTTTCTATAATAATTAAGTTATCATAGTTAAGTACTACATATAGTCAAACTACACTTGTGTGGTCTACTCTATTACACCATGTTCAGTGTATCTAGGGGTCGGAATGGCAACTGAAATGCGGCAGGGTTGTGGCCGATCACCTACAAAGCCACACTCAGGACTTAGACAAATTCAATCCTTAAACCCAGAAATAAAGTAAGGCAAACAATTGGAGGGATATGGGCTATTTTTTGTTGGACTATGCAATAGAATGATGATATTGCCCAAATAAATGTACAGATTTAATATCTATATTATACTACCATATTCTATATTCCAGATGCCAGGTGGTCCTCTCACAAATGGGTGTCCATTATGTGGGTGCCAGATGTCAGGAAGAACAAAGGGAGAAGGTAGTCAGACTATCAATGGACAAAGAATGAAATACCCAAAGCAGCAAAAAGCAAAGATAATGTAGTTCAATTAAGATTTTTGCCTTACCATGTAGAACAGTAGTACTAATGATGACATCCTCTGGGAGGATCTGTTTCATCAGAAAATGAATCTCCCCGATAATGGGGATTCTCAGACAAACTAAGGGATACAACCTCTCTTGATTTGGTTGATAAAAGGATATTCTTTCTTGACTTAAATCAACAACATACTCTGTCGACTGATTTAGTTACCAGGAATTAAGATCTCTCCTTTAATTGACTGAATATTATTTTCAGGGGAATGGAGGCAAAGGATACCAGAGCAAGGATATTGTAATACTATTCATTCTTTGTTTTTATAGCTCCTGAAGCCTTAATGGTGTTGCCTTCTGTAATGAAAGGGATGGTCTTTCTGGGAGGCTGCCATATTTCAATCGACCACCAGAGGGCACTTAACTCACAAGTGCCAAGGATGCTTTCCCTACCCATGACTTCGCTGGATAGGAGTTTTACAGCTCTGCAGCTGGACAGGCTCATCTAGTTCAACCCCATTATTTTACAGATGAGGAAATGGAAGCCTGGGGGTTAAATGACTTACCCAAAGTCACAAAGGTAGTAAATAACAGAAGTGGAATTTGAAATCAGGCTTCAGACCCCACTGGTGATCTTTCCACTGTACCGAAGCTGAGATGAGCAGATTGGACAATCTCTCAAAAGTTGGGTCCAAAATCAATCTAGGGGATGAAAAGAATGACACTCAGAATATGACTATACAATGGTTAAGTTCTCCAGTAACTCTCTCAGAAGCCCTAATCCTGGCTGGGTTCCCTTCTCTCAGTTCTTAGTCTGATGCCATCATATTACACAGAGGCTTTCCATGTTGTGATCATTTGGGTCATTGTACATAGAGCAAAGTCAAAGAGAAATAGACTGTGTGCCTTCATGGAGCCATCAGCCACCACTCTTCTCTAAAACCCTCTTCCACAATTGCACCAAATGTTCAAACAGACTGTTTTGTGTCTGCCTTATGGTACAGCCTTTTGAGCTTATATAGGACTGATCATCAGCCACAGTGGGACACTGAATATGTCTGGGGGAATGCCATCAACAAGCTGATAGTTTATAGCAAAGAGATGAGAGAAGGGCTAGTCACAGGTCATCTCAGGACATAGTGACACAGACAGAGACAGGACCACGGACAAGGGAAAGTGGGCAAGACAATGAAGGAAATCATTCTGCCTTTCAATTCAGCATCTCAAAGCGATTTAAAAAACAGGTGGTCTGGGCAGCTATGGTCTTGTCACCCTGTGGCTCCCAGTCCATCCCTACTTCTTCCTTTTGTGATGGTCTCCTGATGTTCTCAGGATTCTGTGGGTGGAAAGCTATCTATGGCCCTTTTTTATTTTCCATGTGGTTCTGGTCATATCCCACCTGAGTCTGTCACACTAGCAGCATGACTAGGAGTCATGTCATAGTCATGCCCCAGGAACTTTGCCTCTGTCTGTCTCTGTCTCTGTGTCTCTTTCCATCTGTCTTTCTCTCTCTGTCTCTCTGTCTCTGTCTCTCTTTCATGGAAACAGTGTGTGGCAGGCAGGGTAAGTAGAGGAGAAAGAGGAAGGGTGCCAACATGGACATCAAAAAGTACAGAACACGTTCCCCAGTCTCCTTATTGTAGGACTTCTGCTCAGTTGCAAGTGATGAGGGGAGAAGGACCATCCCCCAGGGAGAGCTCAAGGGCCACCTTGTACTAGGATCATGAGACACTTTTCCGCCATTAACTAGGTAATAGCATGGTGGATAGAGCACCAGGCTGTATGTAGTCAGGAAGACCTGAGTGCAAATTCAGTTTCAGATACTTACAAGTGACTCTGGATAAGTCACTTCACCTATAACTTGCCCTAAAATCTGTATGCATTAGATAGAGGAATCAAACCCTAGGTTTTCCTGACCCCAACTCTGATACTCTATCTACCATACTATATATTCCAGATGCCAGATAGAGGACATCTCTCACAAATGGATGTCCATTATGTGGGTGCCAGATGTCAGGAAGAACAAAGGAAAATGGTAATAAGGAAAAGGAGAAAAGGAAGGGAAAGGGAGTGGTGATGGGAGAATGGGGAAAAAAAATGTTGTTACTTGAGAGGGGATGGAAAGAAAAATAGGAAAAAGATGATAAATAGGAAGGAGGCAGGTACCAAGGACATGAAAGAGTGATAGCCATGCAGCCTATGACCCTGAAACCAAATCTGCTGATGAAGGCTTAGGGAGGAAGAATCTTTGTGTGCTGATTGATGTCACCCAATTGCAGAGATGGAATGAGTCTCCTAACACTTTAGGTGTTGTTTGTCTTTTGTATTTGAAGAGGGTCAAAGTGACCTCACTATGTCAGGGTTAAAGTACAGTGTGTCCCACTGTGGCTGATGATCAGTCCTATATAAGCTCAAAAGGCTCTACCATAGGACAGACACAAAATAGTCTGTTTGAACATTTGGGATGGTGATGTCCCCAGATGTGTGCTTCTCTTGTTTCTTTGAGCTACAGTGATTCTACTTTGCTCATGGAGCACAGTGCCTTCTTTGAGGTGGGCATGCCACGCTGGGTTGTCCTGTGCCAGTGTCTCCCGAATCCCAAATCAATTCCAAAGCTCTTCAGAGACCTTGAAAATATCCTCATACCACTTCTTCTGACTTCAATGTAAGTACTTGCCTTGTATGGGTTCTCTGTAAAATAATCTTTTAGGGAAACATATGTTTGGCATTTGGACAAGGTGGTCAACCCATTGGAGTTGTGCCCTCTGCAATAGAGTCTGAATGCTTGGCAGTTCAACTTGAGAAAGGACCTCAATGCTTGGTACCTTATTCTACCAAGTGATCTTCAGAACCTTCCTAAGACAATTCAAAAGGAAACGATTCAGTTACAGAATCTGGAATGAGCAGCAGTTTAGTAATAACCTATTCCTCTTAGTCTCTCCAGGGCTAGAGTGTCAGGAGAAGGTGGGCTAGAGCAGGCAGGAGCTGGGAAGTGGCAAAAGAGCAAGGGACACTGGCTAAACTGAGCAGAGAGCTCATGTTAATGCCCTGATGAGAGAGAATGGCTCAGAGGATCTGAGCCCCATCTCCCATCTCTCATACTTTACTGCCTGTGTGACTTTGAATAAGTCACTTAGCTTCTCTAAGACTTAGTTTCTTCAGTTTAAAAATAAAGCTAATCCTCATGAGACCCGCTGTGCAGGGTGGCTGAGAGATCCAAATGAAGAGACTGTCAGAGAGTGCTTTGTAGATGTGAAAGACCCATGGAAAGGTTTGCTATAGTTGCTGTGGATTGATGGGCACAAGTTGGGGTTAGTACTCTGGGAAAAGGGGAATGCAGTCTTCTGTGATGCTAGGTGGACTCCACTATAGTCTATTGATGTCATGGCAGCAGACATCCATTTCCTTAGTAGCCTATTGGATATCTTCCAAGTTGAGGTGTTCCTCTTCCAGTGTCCTCTCTTTGATCATTTTAGGATCGTCCATGAGATTTTCTTGGGTTGGGCACCAGGGAGGTAGGAAAACTTTCTCCTAGGCAGCCTTAGCACAATGAACAATTGTCTACCTTTATATTCAGGGCAACTAAGTGATACAGTGGATAGAGCATCAAATCTCACCTCAGACACTTGACACTCACTAGCTGTTCGACCTTGGGCAAGTCACTTAACCTCAATTGCCTCATCCTGAGTCATCTCCAGTCATCATGATGAATATCTGGTCACTGGATTCAGATGGCTCTGGAGGAGAAGTGAGGTTGGTGATGTGCACAGCCCTCCCTCCCTCAAAACAAAGTCAAGTGCAAGTCAAGTCATTATTTCTCTAATGGAATGGTCTTCTTTGGCAACAAAGGATGAACACACATTTTTATAGTCAGGATGTGAAAAAAAGATCCATCTCTCTGTCTGATGAATGACATCCCCTTAACCAGACTCACCCAATACCAGTCCCTTCCCCTAGGAGCTCTGCCCTGCCTTCTGGCCTCCACAACTCAAGCATTCTCTGGGTTTCTCATGTTCTACCCACAGTCTGTGCCTTTTTCTCAGGGGCGGGGGTTAGTGTTTGCCATGGGAGAGTCAAAATGGAGGCAGGAGGAAGAGAGCCAAGGGAAGCAGGAAATGAAGAAGATGGGAGGGGAAAAAAAGGATGGGCAAAGAGACAAAGAAGACAGGAAAAGAGAAAGCAGAAGAGCAGTCATGAAGGAAGAGCTGGGGGAGAATTAGGATTGGGAAGTGAAGACCCTGGGAGCCTAGACATAGAAGCATGGAGTCAAGTCTAGAGTCAGGGCAGGAGGCTGCCAGGTAGGTGCTCTGGGGAGAGGTCTTTACCGTATTTTAGGGAGTCTATAGCAATGTATTTGGAATCAGATGGATTGAGTTTTAATAGCAGTTGGGCAAGTAATTTCTTTTCTCTGAGTGAAGAAGCATCTTGCTATGTTTCAGCAACTGTGCCAGATGCTAGGTGGATTCCACCATAGTCTATTGATGTCATGGCAGCAGACATCCATTTCCTTAGTAGCCTATTGGATATCTTCCGAGTTGAGGTGTTCCTCTTCCAATGTCCTCTCTTTGATCATTTTAGGATCATCGATGGGGTTTTCTTGGCAAAGATACTGGAGGGGTTTCCATTTCCTTCTCCAGTGGATCAGCTTTTGTCAGAACTCTCCACTGTGACCTGCCTCTCTTGCGTAACCCTGCATGGTCTGGCTCCAAGTTTCATTGAGCTACACCAAACCATTTGCCACAATAAGACTGATCCAGAAGGGAATTTTCACCTGGAATCACCAGAAGCAGTTTTGCTGTACAAGAACCACAGTTCCTTTACTCCTAAAGAAGATAGAGGTTTGGTGATCATTTGTTGAGTTACAGGGAGGATTCTCTTGGAGTATGGGTTGGTCTCAAGGGCTACTGAGCCCTTAACTCAGATTCCACTTTTCCTCTTTGTAACTTTCTCTCATTGCACTTAGTTCTGCCCCCTGAGACCCAGTAGAACCAAGTGAATCCTGTTGCCAGGACTTTACCTGTCAAAATACTTGAATGAAAGTCCAAGTCAAAATGAATGAATGAAAATATGAAAAAGTCTTTTTTAAGTCGTTCTTATGTTCCAGAAATGATACTAAAGTGCTGGGGGTACTGACAGAAATAAGCAAGGTAGTCTTTGCCCTCAGGGAGCTTATATTCTAATAAGGAAAGATGAAACACATCAGGAAGGGGTGTTTCAGATAGACAAATGATTGTTTTGTCCTGATGAAGAATGGCAGCGCTGATCAGAGTTCTGTTCTCTGAGCCAGAGTTGGAAAGTGAACTAGAGAGTAGTTATTCCACTCCATGGTATAGCAAAGTGAAGGCTGGGAAGTGGTGGGGAGGGCTTGAGACTCCTTGATGTGATAAGGTGAAATGACCACTTAGGAGATCTCAGGACTGAAGTGCTGGCCCCTTCAGATCTGGATGGAAGTGGAGGCTGGAGGGAGGCCATGTGGCATAAAGAAGACTGGGAAGTGGTATGGAAGTTTTGAGACTCAAATAAGAAAAGATGAAACCCTCACCTATCAGAGAGCAAGGCCATAGGGGAAGTTCCAGAAGGATGTGGAATGACCACATTATATAGTTAAAGTGCCCTGGACCCTATTCCTAGTTATCCAATGGATTTCTTATGATTATATAATGGGGGATTGACCAATAAGAGCCCAGTCTGGGGAGTATGGGTAGGTTTGGTGAGACTGTTTGTTGGAATACACAGCAGAAGACCTTGCTCTCTACTTTGGAGCATGTGCAGGTGGGTTTTCTGCAACTGTTTCTGGTCTGCCTTTTTGATTGGCACTCTCTTTGATTTGATTAATTTAGAAATGAGTGTACATATAAAAGATTCCCATGGGGGCAATTCCACCTCTATTCTACCTGACTTCATTCGAGTGAGAAGGCTATATGTGAGATTTTTAAAAATTATTATTGAAAAGTCAAATGCTTTCAATCTGAGTTAGTCTCTTCAGGGACCAAGGAGGTCTGGGGTAGAGCGTGCTACTGATTCAGGGGATTGTGTTTGTACTTCGACTCTTTGTCAATATCCTTTCAGTAGAACCTAGCTGATATTAATCTGTCCAGTGATATGGGAGTGCCAATCAATGGTACTGATGATATTGAGGAGATATTGATTGGGTGATTGGCATCATGGAGCCTGCTGGAATGGGACTTTGATCTGATAGTGATAGAAAGTCATTCTAACTCCTCAGGTGAACTCCTAGAGCCAAAAGAGACAGATGGAACCAGTAGCCCCTCTGGGAACCCAATTTATCTGTGTGAATATAAGTTGGGATAAGGATCTCCCAAGTCCAACAGGCTACAATTGCAATAATACCTGGAATGTTTATAGGGCTTGAAAGTTGAGTCTTCCAATGAAAAACTAGGAGGTAAGGCGCTATTATCTTCATTTCAAAGATGAAGAAACAGGATTAGAGATGCCATGTGCTTGAGGTCAAGACCTTTTCCAAGATTACCCAGTTAGCAGCTAGCCCAGGATGAAGTTAAATTGCTGATTCTTGCCCTCAATCCCAGCTCCATTCCCTTTGCCACAGTCCTTTGTGCTGTGAGGACTGCGTGCTGCCTCTATGCCACAGAGGCTTCTATTAACCCGAGTCAGAAGGTGCTGTGTGGGGGAGAAAAGAAAGCTTGGAAAAAGAAAATGTGAGAGGAATCAGAGGGAAAGCAAGCATGTGAGCACTTGAAAGGAGATAGAAGGAAGACTGATTGGTTCAAAAGGAAAATACAGCCAAGCAACGACTTATAAGTCTGACAGGTGCTGACAGGAAGACAAGGGTGCCAGACCTGGTGGGTGAGTTTCATGTTATGCTGATAACATTTGATTATATATATTATTATAGTCTCAGTCCTTTTTGGTGTTGTATGCAGAAGTGTTTAAACTCATTTAGGAACTCCAAGCCAATTCCTTCCTGTCTCTCCATGGTTAGTTGGACTGGAGCAGGCAGCTCAGCTGGCAGGATCTGGGAAAGTGGAGAAGAGCCAGGGCTATTGACAGACCTGAGGCGAGAGCTCCTGTCAGTGCCTTGGTGAGGGAGCATGCCTCAGGAAGTTTTTCCCTGAGTTCTTCTAGTCCCACCCTTGGGAGCAACCCAGGAAGGTGTGGAGTCAACTTAGAGGCATATTCGCTGAGTGGGCAGGATGGGCGGGATCTTTCTCCCTCTGACACTTTCAGATTCTCCTTAGAAGCAGTAGCTTAGACTTGGTGTTCCTCAGCTTTATCCTCAACTCTAGGACTTCAATGGCTGACTTTGTGGGCCACCTGATGCCTGGGGTGATTTTGTTTTTCTTCGGACTCTACTATGCCTTACTGACTTCGTTGGCCATCCTGAGGGAGCAGCGGCTCCTCATTCTACCTCTTCCTCCCCGGGATAAGAGACCACAAGGCTGGCTCCAGCAGCTCCCCATCGAGGGTTTGGTGAAGACCCTTATATGTATTCCTGCCGTTCTAGGTGCCTTTTTCTATCCAGTAGGCACAAACAGGTTTCCCATTATAGACTGGGAAGACCCTGAGCGACAGTTCTTGCATCACAACTCCTGGCAACATGTGACTATATACAGCTTCCTTTTCCTCAGTGGTATGGTGGACATAGTGAGTCGGAGCTTTCTGGCCAGGCAGCAGGTGAAGCTGGAGCAGGCTGCCCTGGCCTTGGCCTTCCAAGGAACTGCCCTAATCTTCATCTCCCACACTGAGGGCAAGAGTGCCCTGGAAGTCCGTTGCCATACCTTGCTGGTGATACCCATCATGCTGATCTCTCTGGTGCTGACGATTGAACTTTGGTTCCCTGACCAGCCTGTGCTTTGGGTGTTCAAGACATGGATGCTTCTTCTGTTTGGCTCATGGTGTGCCCATCTGTCAAGTTTTATCTTTCATCCAATTACTGGTCATCCCTGGAAGGCAGATAAACCTGGAGATATCATGTACCTTACCACCTTCTTCTGCTGGCATTTGATCCTAGATGCTCTGCTGATAGCTGGCATCTATGGGCTCTGTAGCCTCTGGATACATCGGTACTCACCTCAGCAGGTGGCAAAGAGTGCTAGGTACCAGCTCTGCCCCACAGATCCCATGACTGAGGAGCTAAAGAAGCTGATGAAGGATGGTAGGATCTAGGGTGTGAGACAGTTACATGCTGTGCCTTTTCTCCACCATGGAATGAGTACTCCCAGAACATTTCCTTGGTATGGAGCATGGCAGATAACCTTTCTCCAGCCAGGAAGGATGGTTTTTCTTCAATAAAAAGGAGAGCCCTGATCCAAACTTCTTGCTTTGTCTGACTTTATGTGAGTGCAGTTCTTGACTTTCTCGTGGGGATTTCTGAAAACAAGGTGACCAAGGAGGAGGGGTTAGGACTGTCCTCTGACAGCTTGAGCTGTTTGGCCAGAGGTAGTCATAGTATGATCAAGAAGGTGGCAGGGATTGCTTCACCTAAGGCAGAGAACAGGCTCCAAATCCCATCTCTCATACTTTACTGCCTGTGTGACTTTGGGTAAGTCACTTAGCTTCTCTAAGATCTAGTTTCTTCAGTTTAAAAATAAAGCTATTCCTCATGAGACCTACTGTGCAGGGTGGTTGAGAGATCCAAATGAAGGGACTGGCAGAGAGTGCTTTGTAGATGTGAAAGACCCATGGAAAGGTTTGCTATAGTTGCTGTGGATTGATGGGCACAAGTTGGTGCTGGAGCAGTCTTCTGTGGGTTGGGCACCAGGGAGATAGGAAATCTTTCTCCCAGACAGTCTTAGCACAATAACTTAGTAAATTGTCTACCTTTATAGTCAGGATGTGAAAGAGAATTCACCTCTCTGTCTGATGAATGACATCCCCTTAACCAGACTCCCCCAGTACCTGTCCCTTCCCCTGGGAGCTCTGCCCTGTCTTCTGGCCTCCACAACCCAATCATGTTCTGCCCACAGTCTGTGCCTTTTTCTCAGGGGACCCAATGTTTGCAGGGGAGAGTCAAAATGGAGGGAGGAGGAAGAGAGCCAAAGGAAGCAGGAAATGAGGAAGATGGGAGAGAGAAAGAAAAAGAGGATGGTCAAAGAGACAAAGGAGAAAGCAGATGATCAGTCATGAAGGAAGAGCTGGGGAGAATCAGGAATGGGAAGTAAAGATTCCTGGGACCCTAGACATAGAAGGGTGGAGTGAAGCCTAATGTGGAGGCAGGAGGCTGCCAGGTAGCCACTCTGGGGAGAGGCCCTTATTGTATTTTAGAGGGCCTGTAGCATTTGGAATCACATGGACTGAGTTGGAATAGAGGCTTTGTGATGTTAGACAAGTAATTTCCTTTCTCTGAGTGACGAAGCATTTGCTATGTTTCAGGAGCTGTGCCAGGTGCTAGGCAAACTCCACTATGCTCTATCAATATAGTGCAGAGGCCATCCATTTCCATCCTGGGACAAGAGATCACAAGGGTGACTATGGCAACTCCTCATTGATGGGTTGGTGAAGCAGGTTAGCTTTATGCCTTGCATCCTAAGTCCCTTCTTCTATCCACTAGGATTGAGTAGGCTTGCCCTTGTGGATGTAAAGAACCCGAGGGATAATTTCTATATTAAGAATTCTCCTCCCTGCCCTGTTTCTAGCTTTTGGGATTTCAAAACCACACAGTCATCTACTGTTGACTCATCTTGGAACTTCTCTCAGTGCCTGAGGCTTCTTTGTCTTAGAAAAGTCTAAGAAACTTGCCACAGCTCCCAAGGCCTATCTTCTTCTCCCATTGGTGAATTTCTTTTGGGGCCTCCACTTTGTGGAAGGGCCCAGGTCGCCAGCCTACCTTTATTGTTCTACTTACTCTGTTCCTGGTTTTATGGATCTCAAAGCTATGCCTCTGCACAGACTACATTCCTCTCCCTGTATCTCTCCTTTCACTTCTCTATTGTGTGTTGTCTTCTCCCTTTAGCATGTAAGCTCCTTGAGGGAAGGGTCTGTCTTACTTTTAGTTTATATTTGGGTCCTCAATATTTATGCACTACCTGGCACCTGGTAAACACAATAAATTCTTGTTTCCTTCCTCTTTTCCTTTCTTCTTTTCTTTATCTGATCATAATCTTTTCTCTTTTCCTTCCTCTTGATGCTTTACTTCTAATTCCTACCCTTTGTCCTTCCCATGAATTTTAATCTATTTCTCAGTACTCTTGTATTATCTTTCCTCTGGATCTATTTTCTTCTCTTCACGTTCTTGACTTCATGGTGAACCAGTTCAGTTTTACCCTATCCTCTACACCTGAGTCCCTCCTTCCCTTGCACTATCTCTGATGACATCTTGCCAAGCATAAAACCTGATTCATTACTATTATTCACCTCCTTTGCTCCCGCTTATGTGCTACTGAACATGCTGTAGACTATCATGCTGATGCAGCCACTATAGATTATGTTAGTTAATTTCAACCGGCCCTTAATTGCTTCAGGAAGGCAAACCCACCCTTGCCCACTAATTGATTCCCTATTCCAGTCAGCAAAGCTATTGTCCAAAACCTTCTTTCCCCGCCTCAAGCTTGTCATGACTCCCTTCCTCAGTCTTCTTACTGGATCTTACCTTATACATCAGTGAAAAATTTGAGGCTATTTAACGAAATCTTGCTCTTTTCTCCTCTTCCTCACCTTACATCCCTCTGATGTCATCGCCCATTACTCCTCCTTCACTCGCATCTCTGATGATGAATTGGCTCTTCTTCTAGCTAAGACTGACTGATCCCTCCACATCTAATGTTGGGAGACAATTCATAAAGGGCAGGAACTAACATTAAGGGGAATTGGGCAAATATTCTTGCAGAAAGTGGGATTTTAGCTGAGACTTGAAGGAAACCAGGGAATCTGGGATGGATGGAGATAAGGAGGGAGAGAATTCCAGGCATGAAGGATTGTTGGGGAAATGCATGAAGTTGAGAAATGGAATGTCATATTCAAGGAACAGGAAGGAAACCAGCTTCATTGGATTGCAGAGAACATGCAGGTGAGTAATGTGTAAGAAGAATGGAAAGGTAGGAAGAAGCCAGGTAATAAAGAGCTTTGAATGTCAAATCAAGGATTTTATATTTTATATTGAAGGTAATATGGAACTTATATTGAAGGTAATATGGAACCACTGGAGTTTATTGAATAGAAGGGCAAAATGGCCAGACCAACACTTTAGTAACATCACAACTGATTGGAGGATGAACTGGAACGAGAAGAGACTTGAGGAAGGGAGACCATATAGCAAAGTTTCCAGACCTGAGGAGCCAGTCCCATTGAACAGCAGATCCTTGGGGTACTCCACTGGAGAACACTTGCCACAATAACAGCGGTTGTTAATAATTACTCTTTGACTGGTCCATCAAAGAGTTTTTCTCTATCGGATTGTAATATTTTCTACTCCTTATTTCTCTATCTTCTCCATAAGAATAGTATGAGATCCTTTATCAAAAACTTTGCTAAAATCTGAATAAATGACTTCAACAACATCCTCCTCATCTACTACCTTAGTAATCCTGTCAAAAAAGGAAATTGACTGAGTCTGGCATGACCTGTTCCTGACAAAACCGTGTTGGCTCTTTGTTATCTCTGTGCCTTTTCCAGATACTCAGTGACCATCTCTTAATGACTTTTGTTTTAGAGTTTCCCCACGAATTGAAGTGATGCTTACTAGCCTGTGATTGGCAGGTTCATTTCTTTTTCCTGTTTTTGGAGACCAGGACAATGTTTGCTCTTGTCTTACCTGGTGACACCCCTTTCACTTTCTATTATTTTCCCCATATCCCTGAAAATGACTCAGTCATCCCAGTGGCAGTTCTTTTGTTTTATTCTGGGCCAGCTAACTTGAATTCATCAAGTAACCTCTTACCATCTCTTTAGTTGTCTTGAATATCAGCTTCCTGACTGTTAATCATTTGTTGTTCTGTTATCTCCAGTGTAAAATTCCTTTTTGCAGAGAGAATAGAAACAAAATAATTGACCCATTTTGTTTTCTCTCATTGTCCTATCCACCCCAAGCACAGGCCTTATCCCTTCTTGAATCCTACCCCTCCCCCCCATATAACTAAAAACAAACAACTGAACCAAATCACACCCTAAACCCTTTTTGTTGCTATAAATACAATACAAGCTACCCCCTTCAACACAACCCCATTCTTCTCTACTGGACTCCACAATGGCTATCTTGGAACCCTTTCTCCTAGAATGCCTTGGGTTGCCCATGTCCAGTCTAGAGCTTGTGCCACTCTTCTTGTTGGGTGTAAGGAGTGAAATAGGAAGAAAACATTGAAGTCTAGAGAGAAAAGGGGATAGGCCATGGTCAGAGACAGAAAGGAGACAAGAAGCAGGAAAGGAGAAAGCTGGCAGTCATAAAGGCGTAGAGATGAAGAGAATGAGAAAGGGAAGAGGAAGAAGTGCTGACAATCAGATGTGGAAGAATCAACCCTTGAGGGCCAGTGGCCTTGGATTGCTTGGAGAATGGGCTTCATTTTTTATTATGCCAATTACGCTGAGTTATAAGGTGAGCCAGTGAAATATCTTAGAAAGGTACCTGGTTCTGAACTCAGAGGACCTGAGATCAAATACCTGGGATCAAATGCTCTATTATCTACTGCCTAGTCATACAACCTTAGGCATCATTTCCTCTTCCCAGGCCTCAAGGCCTCAGTCTTTTCTTTTGTACAATGGGAAGTGTTGAAGTATTAGACTAGATACCCTGAAAATTTCTTTCCAGCGTTAAATCTATGAGATCCCATGCAAATATGGTTCTGATACCTAAACCAGGAAGAACCAAAACAGAGAAGGAAAATTATAGACAAACAATGAATTTCTCTAATGAATATAGATGCAAAAAATTTAAATAAGATATTAGCAAAAAGAAGATAGCAATTTATCATGAGAATAATACATCATGATCAGGTAGGGTTTATACCAGGAATCCAGGGCTGGTTCAATATTAGGAAAACTATCAACATTATTGATCATATCAACAACAAAACTAACAGAAACCATGTGATTATTTCAATAGATGCAGAAAAAGCTTTCAACAAAATACAACACCCTTTCCTATTGAAAACACTGGAGAGCACAGGAATAAATGGAACTTCCTATAAAATAATAAGCAGTATCTACCTAAAAATCATCAGCAAGCATTATATGCAATGAGGATAAGCTAGATGCATTTCTAATAAGATCAGGGGTGAAACAAGGATATCCAAAATCACCACTGTTACTCAATATAGTACTGGAATTGTTAGCTTTAGCAATAACAGAAGAAAAAGAAATTGAAGGAATTAGAATAGGCAAAGAAGAAACTAAGTTATCACTCTTTGATATGATGATGTACTTAAGAATCACAGAAAATCAAGTAAAAACTACTTGAAATAATAAACAAGTTTGGCAAAGTTACAGGCTACAAAATAAACCTACAGAAATCATCTGCATTTCTATATTTACTAACAAAGTCCAACAGTGAAGGATAGAAAGAGAAATCCCATTTAAAGCTATGATAGACACTCTAAAATATCTGGGATTCTACCTGCTTAAACAAACCCAGGAACTATACGAAAACAATTACAACACACTTTTTGCACAAATAAAGTCAGATCTAAGTAAAGGAAAAACATCAGTTACTTGTGGGTAGGCTGAGCTAATATAATAAAAATGACAATTCCACCTAAACTAATTTACTTATTCAGTGCCATGCCAATCAAACGACCAGAAAAATATTTTCTAGAGCTAGAAAAGACTATCAAAATTCATCTGGAAGAAAAAAATGTCCAGAATATCAAGGGAATTAATGAAAAGAAAAGCTAGGGAAGGTGTCCTAGCCCTACCAGATTTCAAATTGTATTATAAAGCAGCAATCATCAAAACCACTTGATACTGGCTAAGAAATAGAAGGGTAGAAAAGTGGAATACGTTAGGTAGTCAAGACACAGTAGTCAATGAATATGGCAATCTACTATTTGATAAACTCAAGGATCCCAGCTTCTGGGATAAGAAATTCACTATTTGACAAAAACTTCTGGGAAAACTGGATAACAGTGTGGTGGAAAGTGGGCGTAGACCAATGCCTGACACTGCAAGAATAAAGTCCAAATGGATACATGATCTAGATATAAAGACTGATACTATAAACAAATTAGGGGAGCAGGGAATAGTGTATTTGTCAGATTTATAGAGAATGGAGAAATTTATGACCAAACAAGAGAAAGAATATTAAGAAGTGCAAAATGGATAATTTTAATTACATTAAATTGAAAAGTTTTTGCACAAACAAATCCAATGCAACCAAGATTAGGAGGGAGGCAGAAAACTGGGAAAGAATTTTTGCAACTAGTGTCTGTAATAAAGACCTCATTTTTAATATATATAGAGAACTGAGTCAGATTTATAAGAATACAAGTCATTATCCAATTGATAAATGGTCAAAGGATATGAATAGGCAATTTTCAGGGGAAGAAATTAAAGATATCTATAATCATATGAAAAAATGCTCTAAATCGCTGTTGATTAGAGAGATGCAAATCAAAACAACTCTGAGGTATCACATCATACCTATCAGATTGGCAGACGTGACAGAACAGGAAGATAATAAATGTTGGAGAAGATGTGGCAGGGTTGGAACACTAATTCATTGTTGGTGGAGCTGTGAGCTGATCCAACCATTCTGGAGAGCAATTTGGATCTATGCCCAAAGGGCTACAAAAATGTGCATACCCTTTGACCCAGCAAAATCACTTCTAGGACTGTTTCCTCAAGAGATCATAAAAATGGGAAAGGGTCCCACATGTACAAAAATATAACAGCTCTTTTTGTGTTGGCCAAGAACTGGAAATCAAGGGAACGCCCATCAACTGGGGAATGGCTGAACAAATTGTGGTATATGAACATAATGTAATACTATTGTGCTATAAAAAAATATGAGTAAGAAGACCTCAGAGAGACCTGGAAGGACTTATATGAACTGATGCTGAGTGAAGGGAAAAGAACCAGGAGATCACTGTGCACAGTAACAACCACAGTGTGCAAGGCATTTTTCTGGTAGACTTAGCCCTTCACAGCCATGTGTGGACCTAAAACATTCCCAAAAGTCTCTTGAGGCAAAATGCCATCCACATCCAGAGGAAGAACTACGGAAATGGAATGTAGAATATTTTCTCTTGTGTTATATTTTGTTTTGTTTGTGTTTTTCTTGTGGTTTCTTCCATTCATTTTAATTCTTCCATGCAACATGAAGTTGATGTGAAAATGTTACTAGGAATGTATGTGTAGAACCCATATAAGATTGCATGCTGTCTTGGGGAGAGAGGGGAGAGGGACAGGGAGAAAAATCTAAGCTTTATTGAAGTGATTGTAGAAAACTAAAAACAAATAAATTAATAAAAAAATTAAAAAAAGTTTATGAGATCCAAAGTATCATACACTTTTGGGTTCATTCAAAGACCATCTACAATCTTGGCACCTCCTCCTTCCCAGGCTGGAGGAATGAGGATATATGGATCAAAGCCAGTGAGTGGCAGGGCTGCCAAGACCTAGGGCTAGGGATCTCTGGAACAGAATCATGTTGAAATCTCAGACATTACAAGAGATCAATGATGTTAAGATCTTCTCACGTGTTACCAGGAGCTCCTGGAGAGGATATAGGCCAATTCCTTCTTTACATGATAAAAGATGGTACATATTCTCCCTTCCCCCCACCCATCCCAAGCTTCCTCCTAGGGGTACTGAGCTTCTGCTCCTTCTATCTTGCCCACCAGCTACTTCTCTGCAGCTCTGACAAACCAGCCTCAAATAGTATCAGTGTTGACCTTCACAAAGATAGTGGCCCATGCACTGGGATATTGACATAGAATCTCCAACTCTTCAGGCACAGAGGAGAGGATCCCTTACCTGGAACCACCATAAGCAGCTTGCTGTATGAGAGCCAAGGTTCCTTTACTCCTAAAGAAGACAGAGGCTCGGTGACTATTTGTTAGGTCTGTTACAGGGAGGATTGTCTTGGAATATGGTCTTGGTCTCAATGGCTACTGAGACCCCAACTCTCAGATTCCACTTTTCCTCTTTGTAACTTTTCTGCATTGCCCCTAGTTCTGTCCTCTGGGACCAAGTAGAACCAAATGAATCCTGTTGCCAGGACTTTACCTGTCAAAATACTTGAATGAAAATCAAAGTTAAAATGAATGAATGAAAATATGAAAAGACCTCTATTAGGTTCTTCTTATGTTCCAGGAATGATGCTAAAGTGCTGGGGATACTGATAGAAATAAACATGTTAGTCCATGTCCTCAGGGAGCTTATATTCTAGTAGGAAGGACAACATACATAGGGGAGTGATGGTCAGCAATCTCTCCTGGATCACAGCCTTGTTGTGGCGGAGAAGCTTACATAGCCTTTGTGAGACTTTGTGCTCTGCTGTGTAGGCTTACCTTGTTACTGGACAGTTCATAGTGGAGAGTTCTGACAAAAGGTCACTGGAGAAGGAAATGGAAATCACTCCAATATCTTTACCAAGAAAATCCCACGGACAGTATTAAAATGAGAAAAGAGATGACATTGGAAGATGAGCCCTTCAGGTCAAAATGTGTCCACCAGGTTACTGGGAAAGAGCAGATGACAAATACAAGTAGTTCCAGAAAGAAAGAAGCAACTGGGCCAAAGCTGAAAGAAAGCTCAGGTGTGGATGGATCTAGTGACAAAAAGAAAATCTGATGCTGTAAATATCAATATTGCATAGGAACTTGGAATGTAAGATCTATGAACCAGGGTGAACTGGATATGGTAAAACAGGAGATGGAAAAATTAAATATTGGCATCTTGGGCATCAGTGACCTTAAATGGATGGGAAAGAGTGGATTCAGATGATCATTTCCTCTACTTCTGTGGACAAGAATTTTTTAGAAGAGTGGAGTAGCCCTCATCATAAATAAAAGGATGAGAAATATTGGGGTATTTCTCAAAATATGTAAGTAAAAAATAAATGTAAGTATTTCTTAAGCTAGGTCTCTATTTGATAAACAAATATTGCTGCTGTTGAGTCATTTCAGTTGTGTCTGTTTTTTTGTGTCCCTATTTGGGGTTTTCTTGGCAGAGATACTGGAGTGGTTTGCCCCTTCCTTCTCCAGCTCATTTTATACATGAGGAAACTGAGGCAAACAGGATTAAGTGACTTGCCCAGGGTCATATAGCCAGTAAGTTTCTGAGACTGGATTTGAACTCAGGAAGCTAGATATATGGGGATAAACAGGAGAGATGATGAGGAGGCAGAATTGACAAATATGGCAACTGACTGACAATATGGCAACTGCAACAGTCAAAAATCAAGGCCAACTCTTAGGTATCTGGCTGCCTGGAAGAATGACAGTTCCCTTGAAAGAAATGTGGAAGTTAAAAGACTGTTTTATGAGGAAGCCAACTGAGCAACAAGCATTTATTAAACCAAGGCCTATATTAGGTACTGGGAATATGAAGACAAAAATTAATTAGTCTCTACCCTTAAGGAGCTAATTCTATTAACATAAGAAATTCTTTTAAGATAGGAAACAAGTACCTGAATAAAAAGAAAGTAGCTAAATACGAGGTAGGATGGCTAGGTGGCCAGCCTTGGAGTCAGTAAGATGCATCTTCATGAGTTCAAATTCAACCTCAGAGGTCAACTAGCTGTGTGCCCTTAGGCAAGTCACTTAACCCTGTTTGCCTCAGCTCCTCATTCGTAAAATGAGTTGGAGAAAGAAATGGTAAAGCACTCCAGTATCTTTGCCAAGAACACCCGAAATGAGGTCAAGAAGAGTTGGACAAAATTGAAACTACTCAACAACAACATCCACGGTTGTTAGAGAATGAAAGCATGAGGACAGGTTTCATATAGAAGGTGGCAGCTTGAGCTGGGTCGTAAAGGAACGAAAGATTTTACAAGGATACAGGGGTGGGGGGATGTATTCCAAGAATGGGGCACACCAGAGCATAGGCATGGAAATAGGAGATGGAAAGTCAGGTGTGAGGAGCAGAGAGAGGGACTGGACTATAGAGTGAGGAAGGAGAGTGCTCTACAATGTAATGGGGCTGGAAAGATAGACTGGGTCCAAATTGTAAAGGGATTAAAGAAAAAATTGGTCAGTGTGGTAGAAAGAGTGGGTATACGTGTGTAGGGACTGAATTAATAAAAAAAAATTGTTATGTAAATTTAAAAAATTTCCTATAAGAGAGTGAGGAGTCAAGGATAATGTTGATCGTATGAAGCTTTAAATTTCAAAACATAGTGGTGGTCTCCCAGTCATCCCCTGCTCTCTACTGATCCTTTAGGACTTTAGGCCAGACCCTCATCTTTTCTCACCAATTATAATAACCTCTTTATTCATCTTGCTATAAGTAATTGCTCCCCTCTCCAATCCATCCTCTGCACAGGTGAATTTAACAGAAAGGAAGTTTGGAGGGAGGAAGATAATATGTTGTACTCTGGGCATGTTGAGTTTGAGATATCTTTGAGATATCTAGTTTGAAATATCTAGTAAGCAGCTGGTGATGAGCCTGGAGCTCAGGAGGGAGAGACTAAGGCTAGATATAGAGATGTGTGGACCATCTGAATAGGGATGATTATTAAAACCAGGGGAGGTTGTGAGGTCACCTAGAGAGGATACAGAGAAAAGACGGCTTAAGACAAATCTTTGGAGGTGCACTCATGATCTGGGGTATAATCACAAAAGAAAACTGGGAGGGAACATTTTAATTTAAAAAGGAAAAAAACCATGCTTTCAGGCAGAGGAAAGAATTGTGAATGTTGAAATGAAGTTGTCTAAGGGATGACTATTCAGGTGGAGCCATTCAATAGGCTGTGGACATTCAAGACTAGATCAGAAAGGTACACATGTAGATTTGGGACTTATCTATGTATGAATGACAGCGAAACCAAGGGAACTGATAAGATCACTGAGAATGTAGAAAGAAAAGGAGATGGAGTAACACTTTTGGGCTACACCCATGGGTAGAGGGAGGATGATAACAATGCACCTACAAAGGTGAGTGAGAAAGATTTGACTAATAAAAGTAGAATCAAAACATAAGAGGGTGACAGAAATCCAGGGAACAGTGTATGCAGTAAGGATGGGAAGTGGTCTGGGACATTGCAGAGAGTCAGAAGGATGAAGACTGACAAAAGGCCATTGGGCTTAGCAATAAGGAGATAATTGGTGATCTTGGAGAGAGCAATGTTGCCATTGTGGTGAAGGTGGATGCCAGATTTCAAGGGGGTGACAAGAGAGCGAGTGAGGAGAAGTAGATTATTGAATGTGAAAAGCTTTTTCTAGGAATTTGACTGTGAAAAGGAGTGACATGACAACAACTTGAGGCCACGATGGTGGCACCAAGGGAGGATGTTTTCAAGTATGGTAAAGTAGAAAATGAGGGAGTTGGAAGAGATGGTCAATAAAATCCATTATAGCCCCCAGCTGATGACTATGATAGGAAATCTCATGCACTGTTTGATTGACACCCTGTTTTTATAAGCTGTATTCATCCTACTTGGCTTTGACATTGAGTTGGTTCATTCAACAAGCATTCAGGTTATGCTCAGCACTGTATTAGGTGCCTGGGGTAGAAAGACAAGGATGAAAACTTTCCCTGACTTCATGGGGCCTTTATTCTATCAGGTAGGGTAGGGGAAACATGGACGCATGAAAGTAAACACGAAACCTAGACAGCACCGGTAACGGAGAATCAGGGGACCTCATGTAGGAGGTGGCCTTTGAGTTGGGTCTTTGAAGGGAGATGGGGATTCTATGAGGTGGAGGTAAGGAAAACTGCATTTTGTACATGGGGGATAGCCTCTGCAAAGAGATGGGAGATAGAATGACTGTACAAGATGCATCAAACCATCCAGTTTGGCTGGAGCACGGAGGGAATGAAAGAGTGAAATGTGTAGTAAACTTGAACTAGAATCAAACTGTGAAAACTTTAAAAGCTGAAATTTATTTTAGAGGCAAGAGAGAGTCAGTGGAGTTTCTTGAGCAGGACAGTGTTCTGGTGATACCTGTGCCTTGGGTATACTGATTTGGCAGTTCACCAGAGGATGGATTGGAGGTGCAGAGGTTGAGGGCAAAGAAACCAACTAATGAACAATTGCAAGAGTCTACAAGAGAAGTAACAAGGGCCTGAATTTGGTAGGTTGGAGTTTGAATGAAGTATGAGTATGAGATACTGTGGATGGAGATTTCACAAGACTTGACTACTAATTAGATAGATGATGGATACTGAGGGGGATGGAAAGGAACCAGAAAATTGCAAGGCTATTAACCTGATTAATTGGTAGGATAATGGTACCCCCAGCATAAATAACAAAGTCGGAAAGGGGAGAGGGCAAGGATAAGGCATGCTCCTTTGATCATGTTGACTTTCATATGCCTATGGGACATCCATTTGGAAGAGTCTTGGAGAGAGCTGAAGATTTCCATAAAGATTGTGCTCCAGGACTGAAGTTCAATAGTAATTCTGGTATTGGATTCATGGATCTGGGAGCCATCTGCATAGGGGTGATCACTGAACCCATGAGAACTGAGATGAACAAGAGCATGTGAAGGGACGAGGGACAAAGAAAGAGTCTTGGAGCAGACCCAAGTATAGGAGTAGTGCTAGGGACGATGATTCAGTAAAGGAGACTGAGGAGTACCCAGAAATGTAGGAAGGGACCTATGGGAGCACAGTGTCATGAAAGTCCAGGGAGGAGAGGTCCAGCAGTGTAGGATACTGCAGAGAAACATGAGGACCAAGAAGGCGTTTTAGCAATTCTGAGATTGCTAGCAAAGTCATAATTTTTCTGGAAATGATGGTGACAGTCAAGGTTCTGGCTAAGCCCAGCTCACCTAAGATACATGTTAGCAAAGAAGAAAGACAAAGGGTGGCAGAGGAATCCATGGTGCACTAAGACCAATGAGAAACACTGGGAAGCTTCTCCATCCCATCAGGGACCACATAAGATGGCTGGAAGCCTGAGGGTATTTTGATGGGAGGAGTGGGGATGTAGAGTCAACTCTTATAAGAATGGTGCCTCAGACCATCAAGATCTCATCCTTGCTCTGCTAGAGCTAAAGCAGAGAATAAGGTCAGCTTCCAGGAGCTGACCACACAAGGATCATGTAAGATCAAAATGACCTCTAAGGACCATTCCAGTTTCAAATCTATGATCCTTGATTGAGTGAAATAGTACACATATTCTTTACTGACTACCAGACATATTCAATAAGGGGAATTGGAGGCATATAAATTGCTGATGACTGAGCTTTGACAATGTAGTAAATATGATACTACTGAAATTAATCAACAGATTTAATGTGATGCCAATTAAACTACCGAGGGGCTACTTTCAAGGAGATAAAATAGTAACAGAGTTCATCCAGATCTTTAAGAGAAATAATGAAAAAGGAGGAGGAATAAAGGGTGTCTTGCAGTAATCATCAATCCTAGTTGTTCCTGGTTACAAAATAGAAAAACTGAGCAGTGAAACAGATTAGGTAAAGAAGATTGAGAAGTAACCAAACATAGTAGCATAGTGTTAGCCAAAGAATTATGACATTCCGGATTAAGAAATCCTGTTCAATGAAAAATATCTGCGAAGACTGGAAGTTCGTTTGACAGAATTAGGTGTAGCCTAGTATCTCATTCCACATACTACAAAAAGTTCCGATATAAAATACATATAAAAAGTTTCATAAACAAATTTGAGAAAAAGAGGGAAAAGTACATTCCACAGCTATGGATAGAGGAAGAATTTGAAGTTAAACAAGGGATAGAAATACTCACAAAAGATAAAATGGAAAGGTTTCATTACATAAAATTGAAAAGTTTTGCACTAGCAAAATCAATGCAGCTAAAATAAACAGGGAAACAGTGAAGTGAGGAAAACATCCTGTCAGTAGATTTCTCTGATAAAGATTTTCTATCTAAGATGTACAGGGAATTGAACCATTTCTCAAAAGGCAATGACCAAAAGATAAAAAAATTCTTTCCAAAATTTTTTTGTATTGAATTTAGCAAACATCCCAGAAAATGTAAATTTCAACAAACATAGTAGAACAGAAAAGAAAATATATAAATCTGCAAAATCTCTATGTACCGCTTGATTTCCTTTGAAATATATGATCAACTTAACATGTAACTTTCAAAACTGTCTTACTTATCTGGGATTCTTTCTAGCCTCCTTTCTGCTCTCTTTTGTACGTTTAAGAAAAACACTTCAAGGACCCTCTCTTTTCCTCCCCCTCCTCCTCCTCCACTTCTTTCTCCTCCTATTACACTATCCCTAGCCTTGTTTCCCTCCCACCCTACTAAATTAAAAAAACAAAAATGTAAGAGAAAGAAAACCCTTATAACAAATATACAGTTAAGCAAAACAAAACACATTGACTGGGTCTGAAAATGTATGTCTTTATTTACATCTTGAGTCTACTCCCTTTCCGTCAGGGGGTTGGTAGCTTGCTTCATCACTGGCTTTCTTGAATTGTGATTGGTCATTGCATTCATCAATTGTTAAATCTTTTAAAGTTGTTTTTACAGTGTTGTTATTATTATATAAACTGTCCTCCTGATTCTGATCATTTACCTCTGAATCACTTCATACAAATCTCAAGATTTTCTGAAATTATTCCTTTTGTCATATCTTATTGCACAAAATATTCAATTATATTCATATGTCATAATTTGTCAAGTATTTCTCCAATTGATGGGTACCTCCTTTGTTTCCAGTTCTTTGCTATAACAAAAAAAATCCTACTCTAAATATTTTTGTACATATGAGCTCTTTTCCCTTCTTTGATCTCTATGAGACCTAAGTGGTATTACTGGGTTAAAGGGTATATTCAGTTTAGGGATTTTTTGGTCATAATTCAAATTGCTTTCCAGATTCCATAAACCAATTCATAGTGCCACCTCCATCGTATTCACATGCCTGTTTTCCCATATTCCCTCCAACAATTGTCATTGTCCTTTGTCAATCTGATAGTGTGAGGTGGAACCATATAGTTGCTTTAATTTGCATTTGTCAAATTATTAGTGACTCAGAGCATTTTTTCTCATGGTTGTTGAGAGCTTAAGTTCTTCCTTAGAAAACTGCTTGTACATATCATTTGACTGTCTATTGGAGGATGGCTCTTTGTCTAGTGAATTTTAATCATGTCCTTATATATCTTGTATAAGAAAATTTATATGTTTCTCTTTACCAGAGAAATTTCCAGCAAAGACATGTTTCCCAATTAACTTTTCCTTTATCCTTCTAGCTGAATTGTTTTGTTTGTTCAAAAACTTTTACATTTTATGTAATCACAATTGTGAATTTAATCTTCTGCAAGTCTCTCTGAACTTGTTTGATTATGAACACTTCCCTATCCATGGTTATGAAAGATCTTTTCCTCCCTGCTCCTTTTATTTGTTCATTTTTACTTTATCTTGTAAATCTAATATCTACTACTGTTTTCCTTTTCCCTCTACTGTTTTTGTCAAGCAAGGAGTCTTTTTTCCTTATTCCAGGGGTCTTTGGGTTTATCAACCACTTTGTTACTATGTTAATTTGTTTCTGAATGTCATTTACTTCATCCATTCCACTGCTCCTCTCTCTTTTTTATAAGTCACTACCAAATAGTTTTTATGATTTCTGCTTTGCCTATACTCATTCTCCCTATTTCTTATTTTACTCTTATTGCTATAGGTAGTATTTCTAACAGTAATAATGGACACCTTTGATTTATCCTTGATTTTATTATATTTTCTCTATTACATATGTAATGCGTGGATTGACCAATGAAGGTCAAGTCCTTTCTGGATGGACAATATGCTCTGTCTGGTGTCACACCACATGGAGGCTTGGTGAACATACTTCTGGAGATGTGTAATGGAGGTGAGGCCTTTAACCTCTCCACTTCAGAAAATGCTCTGGTATTCTTTGTTTCAGCTTATTCTATGATGATGAAAAGTCTTTCAATAAGCAGTTGAGATGAGAGGGAGGAGCCAAGATGGCAGAGTAGAAAGATTCACATATGCTAGCTCCTAACCCACAGCCCATAAAATAACTGTAAAGAAGAACTCCCAACAAATTCTGGAGCAGCAGAAGCCACACAACAATGGAGTGGAGGAGATTTCTGTTCCAGAGAGCCCTGAAAAACTGACACCAAAGGTCCATTGTGCACTGGACCCAGAGCAGAGCCCAGACCTTCCTTGGCCACACAGCACCAAGAGGAGAAGATCCGAGCAGGCTTCAGGAACAGGATCTTCAGCGGCCATGCAGGTCATCCACCCACAAGCTCCAAAGGTCAGTGAGAGAAACTTTATGGCTGGCCAAGGGGGCAACGGGGTGTCTCTATAACTCAAGGCCCCTTGGGAGGCAGCAGCAGAGGCAGCAGAGGACAGGAGCTCCCAAAGCAGGCAGGAGCTCGGATCCATTGTTGAAGGTCTGTGCATAAACCTCCTGAGGGAAACAAGCCCCAGTGTGGTGGCCCTGCCCCCACCCAAGCACCAGAACTTAATCTCACATAGAATAGCAGCCCTACCCCCACTGAAAGCCCTGAGGCTGGGAAGCAGCATTTGAATCTCAGCCCCCAAGCACTAGCTGGGCAGATCTGGAGGCAAGGTGGGTGTGGAAAGGAATCTCAGAAGTCAAGTAACTGGCTGGAAAAATGCCCAGATAAGGGAAAAAAATAAGACCATAGAAGGTTACTTTCTTGGTGAAAAGGTATTTTCTTCCATCCTTTTCGATGAGGAAGAACAATGCATACCATCAGAGGAAGACCAAAAGTCAAGATTTCTGCATCCAAAACCTCCAAAATAAATATGAATGGGCTCAGGCCATAGAAGAGCTCAAAAAGGATTTTGAAAATCAAGTTAGACAGGTGGAGGAAAAACTGGGAAGAGAAATGAGAGAGATGCAAGAAAAGCATGAAAAGCAGGTCAACACCTTGCTAAAGGAGACCCAAAAAAATGCTGAAGAAAATAACACCTTGAAAAATAGGCTAACTCAACTGGCAAAAGAGGTTCAAAAAGCCAATGAGGAGAAGAATGCTTTCAAAAGCAGAATGAGCCAAATGGAAAAAGAGGTTCAAAAGCTCACTGAAGAGAATAGTTCTTTCAAAATTAGAATGGAACAGATGGAGGCTAATGACTTTCTGAGAAACCAAGAAATCACAAAACAAAACCAAAAGAATGAAAAAATGGAAGAGAATGTGAAATATCTCATGGGAAAAACAACTGACCTGGAAAATAGATCCAGGAGAGACAATTTAAAAATTATGGGACTACCTGAAAGCTATGACCAAAAAAAGAGCCTAGACATCATCTTTCATGAAATTATCAAGGAAAACTGTCTTGATATTCTAGAACCAGAGGGCAAAATAAGTATTCAAGGAATCCACTGATCACCGCCTGAAAGAGATCCACAAAGAGAAACTCCTAGGAACACTGTGGCCAAATTCCAGAATTCCCAGGTCAAGGAGAAAATATTGCAAGCAGCTAGAAAGAAACAATTCCAGTACTGTGGAAATACAATCAGGATAACACAAAATCTAGCAGCTTCTACATTAAGGGATTGAAGGGCATGGAATAGGATATTCCAGAAGTCAAAGGAACTAGGATTAAAACCAAGAATCACCTACCCAGAAAAACTGAGCATAATACTTCAGGGGGAAAAATTGTCTTTCAATTAAATAGAGGACTTTCAAGCATTCTTGATGAAAAGACTAGAGCTGAAAAGAAAATGTGACTTTCAAACACAAGAATGAGAAGAAGCATGAAAAAGTAAACCGCAAAGAGAAGTCATAAGGGACTTACTAAAGTTGAACTGTTTACATTCCTATATGGAAAAACAATATTTGTAACTCTTGAAACTTTTCAGTATCTGGGTGGTTGGTGGGATTACACACACACACACACACACACACACACACACACACACACACACACACACGTGCGCGCACACACACAGAGAGCACAGAGTGAATTGAATAGGATGGGATCGTATCTTAAAAAAATGAAGTTAAGTGGTAAGAGAGAAATGTATTGGGAGGAGAAAGGGAGAAATGGAATGGGGTAAATTATCTCTCATAGAAGAGGCAGGCAGGAGACCTTTTAGTGGAGGGAAAAAGAGGGGAGCTGAGAGAAAAACATGAAGTTTACTCTCATCACATTCGACTAAAGGAAGGAATAAAATGCACACTCATTTTGGTATGAAAACCTATCTTACAATCCAGAAAAGTGGGGGAGAAGGGGATGAGCAGGGTGGGGGGGGAATGATGGTAGGAAGGGCAATGGGAGGAGGGAGCAATTTGAAACAACACTCTTGGGAAGGGACAGGATCAAAAGACAGAATAGAAGCAATGGGGGGCACGATAGAATGGAGGGAAATATAGTTAGTTTTACACAACACGACTATTATGGAAGTCATTTGCAAATCTACACAGATAGGCCTATATTGAATTGCCTGCCTTCCCAAAGGAAAGGGGTGGGGAGGGCAGGAAGGGCAGAAGTTGGCTGTCAAGTATTGTTCTTGCTCCTAGGAAATAAGAAATACAGGTAATGGGGAATAGAAAGTTATCTGGCCCTATAGGACAAAAGAGAAGATGGGGACAAGGGAAGGGAGGGATGATAAAAGAGAGGGCAGGTTGGTGATAGGGGAAATTAGAATGCTCGGTGTATTGGGGTGGGGGGAGGGGAGAAAAGGGAAGAAAATTAGGAACCCAAAATTTTGTGAAAATGAATGTAAAAAGTTAAATAAATAAATTTATATATATAAAAAAATAAGCAATTGAGCCAGAACAGCGTACCCATATTAAAAGCATGACAAATGAAATTTCTGTCTCTTCAATGTGATTTTCAAGTGAGGGGGAAGAAATACTCTGGACTTCTATGAGGGAAGAGAGGTGGTGCCAATGTCAGTGGCAGGTGTTGCCTTCTTTCTCTACCCAGCTGCTCCATGGCCCTGAAGGAAAGGGATCTATGATTCTTCTGTCCCTGTTGTCTCTAATTTTTCCTGATCTTAATGGAATGAGTATCCCATCAGAGATGGGATGGACTCAATAAAACAATCTTTGTGACCTTCAAAGGTCAGAAGAGCCACCCAAGGTCCAGTAACTAAAGTCTATAGCAGAGTTTGCCTATAGTTAAAACAGATAAACTTGGTGAAAAGCCAACTCTGAGGAGTAACCTGTTTGGCCTAGGCCAAGAGCGAACCAACCAAGACTCCACATCCTGCAAGTAAGGGAACAACTCATCCATTGGCTATGGCACACTCAGGAATGGTAGGAGGAATGCTTTTGGTAGTTTGGATCCCCTTTCCCAGGGATGAAGTGGGTATGTGGAGGAAAGAGTGTGCCCCAGTTCAGAGGGATTTTTGAATATTTTTGTCCTTGTTATACTTACTTAGTAAATATCCCTTTGTAAAAGCAAATTGATTTAACTTGGTTAATTCATATTGAAGATATCAACTTATTGACAGTGTGGAGATATTGACTAGTGAATGATATTGGGGAGAGAGATATTAACTGGGTGAATGCTATTGAAGATAACATACCAGAAGGAGGCTTGTGAGTTGTAGAACTAGAGAAATCTTCTAACTCCTTGGGGTTATGCCTAGAACTCTGAGAGGAGCAGTAATCTTGCTCTGGGGACCAGACCTGCTAGTTGGAGGGTAGGTTGAGAGAATGAGCTTAAAGCCAATATGTGTTTGATCTGTCATGTTTACTCTTGGTTTTAGCTGCCTACCATGTTGTGGAAAGGCCATTTATTCCTAAGCTTTGTTGTGCTGTTTTTTTAAAAATAGGATGTGTTGGATTTTTTCAAAAGCTTTTTCAAAATCTCTTAGTATAATCATGTAGTTCTAAATTTTAATTTTGTTATTAATATGGTCTGTTTTATAGACTATAGACTCTGAATTCCCCGTCTAGTTCCAGTGTGTTTCTGGTGAACAATATGAAGATAGATGCACAGGTGGACAGACAGATGATGGATAGATAGGTAGGTAGGTAGGTAGGTAGAAGATAGACAGACAGATGGATGGTAGATAGAGAGATAGATAGATAGATGATTTATTAAATGATGACTATGTGCCAGAACTATGCTAAGTGCTGAGGATATATAAAGAAAAGCAAATAAGACAGTCCCTGTTCTCCAAGAGTTTCTCATCTAATTAAAGAAGACAACATAGAAGTGAAAGGGTCATGGAAAAAGTGGTGGAAAGGGACATGGAAAAAGCATTGGCAAGGAGATGGAAGTCAGTGAAAGCTTGGGTCCTGACAAAATGAGATTGATGCAAAAAATAAGAGGAAAAGAAATAAAAGAGCATCAATGAAATATCAAAAATAATACAGAAAAGAGAGAAGGAAATCCAGAAGGAAAAGCAAGGAAGTACTTTTGTTACTACAGTATTGAATTAGTGAACTTAAAGTACACAACGTGATGGAAGTTCACAGCTTCATATACAATTGTCCTCCTCTCTGTTCTTTGTTTAGTGAAATGCTCATGTTTGTTAAGTTCATGATCAAAATTAAAGATCAAACCAAAGAGGAGAACTCAAGATCCCTGGTAATGTTGGATTTTCCTTTTTATCTCTCCAGGGTTGCAGAAATCTGTGTATGTGAACCAGAGACCATTCCAGGTTGATAGAATCTAGAACCAGAGGCCTTGAGAGCTGTGGCAAGTGAAAGCTCATACTGGAATGTGGGAGAGAAGTGAGGCTGGTAGAACTGCTTTCTGAAAACCTGCTAGTTGAGGGAGCAGCCCAGCCAGTTCCTATGTGACAACAAAGGTGGCACAATGTTGAGGGATTTCTTGTTCCTGTGTGGGCAGGTTGGGTGGGACTGAATTGGTGGTTCTTTTCACCTCACAGGTTCCATTGTCTCTTTGTGAGCATCCATTGAGTGTCATCTGCTCCCTGGGAAAAATCTTGATTCTTGGTGGCCTCTATGCTATGCCAGCAGCCTTGGCCCTGCTGAGGGGACAGTGGCTCTTAATTCTCCCACTTCCTCCCCTGGCCAAGAGAGCACAGGGCTGATTATAACAGCCCCTCATTGAAAAGCTTGTGAAGCTTGTTGGCTCCTGGTGTCCTAAGAGGATTTTTCTAACTATTGGGGTCAAACAGGTTTGCCATTGTGGACTGGGATCACAACTCCTGGCAACATATAATCATGTATGACTTCTTCCTCATTAGCGGTCTGGTGGACATGGTGAGTCAGGGCTGGCTGGCCAACTAGCATATGAAGCTGGAACAGGCTACCCTGGCCTTGGGCTTCCAAAGGACCATGCTACTCATTTCTCACATTCAGGACAAGGATGTCCTGGGAGTCCATGCTGGTGCTGATCATTCTGGTGCTGAGCTTTGGTTCCCTGACCAGTCTATATTTTGGGTGTTCAAGATATAGATGTGTCTCCTGTTTGACTCATGGTTTATACACTGGAATAACTTTTTCTGTTGCCCAATTACTGGTCATCCTTGGAGGGCAGATAAACCTTGAAATGTCATGTTCCTCACCACCTTCTTCTGCTGGCACCTGGTTCTGGCTGCTCTAATGATAGCTGGCATCTATGGGCTCTGTAACCTCTGACTCCATCAGTACCCACCTCAACAGGGGTTAAAGAGTGCTGGATACCATCTGTGCCTCACAGATTCCATCACTGAGAAGCTAAAGAAGCTCATAGTTGAGAAGAATCAGGAGGATGGTAGCATCTAGTTATAGTTATCTAGTACCTTTTCCCAATCATAGAATGAGTATTCCCAGAACATTTACTCAGTGCCGAGCATGGCAAAGTATTTTCCTATAGAGATTTTTTCACCTGATTGAAATTAGGGGTTTTTTAGTTATTGTAGTTCTTAAATAAAATCATTAACACCAATTCAGGCTTGCTACTCTGTCTGGCTATCTTTATGGAAAGAAGAATTTCCTGGCCATCCTGGAGGGAATCCTGAGAATGTGGTGGGAGAAGGGAGGCAGAAGGGAAAGCAGAACTGCTTCTGTGGTAGATGGCTGGAGGCACTGATAATGAGTTGTACAAGGTGGAGCGGATGATGCAGTGGCTAGAGCACTCAACCCACAGACAGGAGACAAAAACATTCAGCATGTTTCTGTTACCTTTAATAGCTATGTGATATTGGGCAAGAGTCTTAAGCTCTTCAGTTTCCTTATTTGTAAAATGTGGGTAGTTCTCTCCCAGGTTTTCGTGAGGGTCAAGTGAGACAATGCACATTGGACAGTGTAGAGAGAGCCACTAGACCTGGAATTTCATTAATATAAGGAATTCTTGGATGAAGAAATCCCCTCTAACAATGCAAGTTGCTACCACAACTGATTATAATAGAGCTGCCTAGTGCACCAAGACATTAAGTGACTTGCCCAGCAGTGCTTTTTCTAGAGTTAAAAAAACCTGAGTTTCAATCCTGTCTCAGACCCTTACCAGCTGAGTGACCTTGGACAAGTCATTTAACCTTTGTTAACCTCAGTTTTCTTGTTTCTAAAATAGAGATAAAAATAGCACCTATACCAAGGATTGTTGTGAAGAGAAAAATGTAATATTTGTAAAGTGTTTTTACAAACCTTTAAGTTCTAAATGAAGGCTAGGATAATGATGATGATGGTGGTGGTGGTGATGATGATGATATCCTAAGTTCTATGCATAGTTTTCACACAAGAATTCACATAAGATTTCACATAAGAACTATGATTCACATAAGGATATCGTCAACAAATTTGGCTATGTAGCTTTGTTTGTCTCCTTCTTTCTCAGAAGGATAAAGACCCTGGCCACTGGTAGGGTGGCTAGGATCTAAGCTGGAGATCTCCAGAACAAAGGCATGTGGAAAGCTCATTATTGTAACATGGAACACAGATGATGTCAAGCCAGTCCCACTGGTTTCTGAGGAGTTCCCACCCCAGTTGCCTGTGTACCTGTGTTACTTGAGGCCCTGGGTCCAGCCTCTCCTCTGAAAGGTTTCTCCTCTGGTCTGCCTTGGAGCCTGGACTCAGTCTTTGGGAAGTCAGAACCTTCAGAGGGAGGATCAGGCTCTTCTCACAACCTCAGGCTCATTATGCCCTCATTTAAAAGAGAACCTGAGAGAAATCTCTGAAGTAAAGATTAACTCTGGCTCAGGTCCAAGGTCTTCCCAAAAAGAATTGTCAAAGTACCTTTTAGAAATACTCATTGCACAAAATAATATGAATGTTTAATACTCAAGACTCATAAGACACACTTAAAACATAAACTATGAGCCATCATCTCTATTTTGCTTTCCTCAGGAATAGTCCTCCCCAGGGCACTTGAGGGACAATTGAACAGATATTTACATTTGTCTTAAATCTGTACTATTTGGGCAGCAGCTCAAGGTCCACACTTTGTGGCCAGTCAGGCATGTTTGACTCATCCTCTTGCTGTGGCCACCCTTCTCAAGAAGGACATTCTGCTGGGTAGCTACAACCCGATCACATGAGGCTGGAAATGTTTATCTTTCAGAATGGCTATTTGCTTACCTGTGCTCAGGGAAAGAAATATGAAGCAGAAGGAGTGGCTGGAGATTTGGGAATCAGTCTCACATAAACATGGTCTCTTGGCCATGTGCATGAAGCTGTGGAAGGGAGAGAAATCTGCTCCTTCTCCTGGTCCTCCAGTAGATATTTAAGGGAGAGCTAGAGTACATTGTGCCTGGACAAAGAGGTGACTTGGGAAGAGACAGTTTTTTGTGTCTCTTGCTTAACCTACTGAGAAACTGCTTCTTCCTGGCCTTGTCATTGTTCCTTTTTGGCATTCTCACCCAAATGCAGGATGATCAGAACTTCAAAGGGATAGTGTCTCTACCAGTTTTGGAGATCCAGACAGATGGAACGAGCCAGAGGTGTATGGGACTACCTCTTTTTTCTGAACAATTTTGGGGGAGGAGCTGCTCTGATTTGATGTGGATAGCAAGCAGGGATGCTGGTAAGAAGAGCCATGGGGCATTTCTGAGGGCAAGGCTGTGTTGTCATCTCGGTGGGGCCCTTCTCTCTCCTGTCACTTTCACTTGCCCTCTCACTTCCTGTCTCCTGCCTTTCTCCCCTCCTCTTCGTACCCCAGCAGCAGGAGGAAGAAGTCTGGTTTGTTCCTTTAAGGGGTAGGGAGATAATTCTGATTAAACCTATACTTGGTATATGAAACATTTAGTAAAAGGACAGTGGTGGTCAGAGAACAAAAACTCACGTTTTTCCTGCTCCCAGAGAATTCTACTTGGCTGGGTGCTAAGGGGTGGCTGAGTTCCTGATGTTGGTGGGGACAGTCTCTTGAATTTTCTGTTCTGTTTATCAGGAAAGGCAAAAAGGAATAACCTTTATTCTTTTCAAATTGGAAGTGTGTCCTTTTAAATCCTAGTTAGTCATTTTGAATGGTTTTAATTGGACTTTTGTGATATCCAAGTGCATATTGCTTTTTAAACTTCAAACCTGAGTGGTAGGCTAAGTCTACAATACATCTGCTGAATAAACCTTAAATCTTGAGAAGGAGGAGGAAAGTATAGCCATATAGATCCAGTGAATGATGATAGAATGAGATGTTACCTGTGAGAGTATAGCTCCCTGCTATTTCTCTTTGCCTTTCTTCTCTCAATCACACTTATCCTGTGTCATCCAATTATACCCATCTACTTTTTTGGCATGGATGGTTGGTGGGTGGGGGGAGGCTCTCTTAAAACAGTTATTGACATCTTTTGTTTTTATATCAGCTTCCTTTCCTTTCTTCCCCACACAGAGAAGCATTCCTTGAGATCAACAATAGAACAAGAAAAGCAAAAAAAGCTGTTCAGCAAAACTAACCAAGTCATCAGCAGAGTCTGACAGTAAATGCAAGTGTCCCACACTCATTGCCTCCAAGAAGGAGGAGGGCAGTCACTTTCTCATCTTCTCTTAGTCCACTGGCAGTCATTAACATAAGCAGATATGACACATTTTGCAAAGATGTACAGCCAGGCTTTTTCATTTTTTATTTAAAAAAAGGTGAACATTTATCAAATGTTAAATTAATAAAAGGTATTATTTTCATTCATCAAAGTAAAGAAACTAAACTGAATTTTTAAATAAATGAACAATTAAACTTTACTTAAAAATGAGATGTAAAGTATGAAACTTTTGCTGTAGCAATAATCAGAAATATGCAAAGATGCTGTCAGATTTCATGATCTTAATCTTTAATCAGATAATGACATGAAACAGACTAAGGCTTTTTCATCTTCCTATTCTGGAGAATGAGATGTTATTTGCCTGATGCTATGGACTGATATTCCTCAATTACGTAATCGTGATTAACTGTGGAGGTGAGGTCAATTATTGTTCAATGGCCTGGATTCTAAGTGAGGTAAAGTGTTATTGGACTTTTTTATTTCTTAGTTAATTTTTTTAAGACATGCTAATTAAGAAAAAGTTCCTTCTCAAGAATAGGCAAGATTGCAAAGCATTAAAAGATCCATAAAGTACCTTGGAATGTGCAAAATCGATCCATTTCCTATGATCCATCAAGTTTCTTTCTGTCGGTATCTGTCATAACCATGAAGCAAATCCTACCTCAGCTTCCAACTCATTCCAGGTCACTTGAAATTAGCTATCGATGCTTGTCATCCACCTCTGTCTGTGTCTAAGCTCAGCCATTTTCCCATTATAGTCATCATTTTACAAGGCCCTTCATCAAATAGTTGGTCAATGCCAGAAATCATTGAGTCTTGGAATGCATAAAAGGGAAGTTATCCCATGCTCCTCTTTTATTGGGTCTCATACATGTTATCCATAGAAATTGATGCTTTTCCCTTTTTAAATGTGGGCAATTGGGGGATTATGCTCTAGACATATTTTCATACTTTTATTGAAAATAGTCTTGGCCAAACTCGAAGTGACCCAGAATTGTCACACTGATAGATCCCAAATTCTTTCTTTGAGGAAAGATAGAAAGGTGCTAGATGTAGCCTTAAATCATTGCAGCCTAAGTCTCATGCTTTGACCCTCTGATAAGTGCTGGTCCTTGTGTCAGCATAAGAAAAGCAGAGGAACAGAAATGCTCCAAACTCAGATGGACACATCCTACCTTCTGGAAGCACTCTCCCCACCATCAGGAGGCATCAGAAGGATTTATGTGCCCTTCACTTGCTTGTCTTTCAAAAGTCAGGTGGCTGCAAGAACAAATATGAAGATGAGTCTTCCTGATTCCAAGGCCAGTGCTCTGTCCACTGTGGCCCCTAGCTGCTGTCCTCTTACTGAGCTGCTAAAATGATGGAATGAATAATTTTGTTCCACCACAGACATTACTCCTCTTCCGCCCTGCTTGTCTTTGACAATGATCTCAAAGTCTACAGTCAGTGGGGAAACTACTTCTATTTCTATGGCTTGTCACCAATGACTCCCCTCTGTAAAGACATAAAGAATCTAGATCACAGACACAGACACAGACACAGACACACACACACAGACACACACACACACACACACCAGGTAGTTTTGTTTTAGGGACAAAAGACCAGTAAGATGAAGCTCAAATAGGACTTATAGCAATGGACACAAAATGTGTCATAGTTTCTTTACATCTCGTTTGAGTTTCTGTAGTACATTCATACTCAGTAGGATCTCGTTAAAAGAGACAGACATCACTGATGAGAAGTCAGGCTTACCAATGCCAAGGATGTCATTTATCTAGTCAACAGTAAACTGGGTACTAGTTATTGATATTCTCTGACTCAACATAAAATATTCCACTGAATTGTGTTTTTCACCTTTTATAGTGCCTAGTCAGCAGTGACATCAACCATTATTCAGCTCATTTTTCCATAGAGCGAAGACACAATCTTCTGTTGCATAAGGTTGGAGAACAAATCATGAGTATAAATCACTTTGGATACTACCTTAGACAGGTTGGGAGTACCAAGATTGTTGCAAATACTCTACCATTGTGGGGCAGTTTTTTTTTTCTTGATTATTTTTTATTTTTTTTTAATAAAAATTTATTTATTTAACTTTTTACATTCATTTTCACAAAATTTTGGGTTCCTAATTTTCTCCCCTTTTATCCCCTCCCCCCATCCCAATACACCGAGCATTCTAATTTCCCCTATCACCAATCTGCCCTCTCTTCTATCATCCCTCCCTTCTCTTGTCCCCATCTTCTCTTTTGTCCTGTAGGGCCAGATGACTTTCTATTCCCCATTAACTGTATGTCATTTCCTAGTAGCAACAACAATAGTAAACAGTTGTTCCTAAAACTTTGAGTTCCAAATTCTCCCCATCCCTCCCTCCCCACCCATTCCCTTTGGGAAGGCAGGCAATTCAATATAGGCCATATCTGTGTAGTTTTGCAAATGACTTCAATAATAGTCGTGTTGTGTAACACTAACTGTATTTCCCTCCATCCTATCCTGCCCCCCATTGTTTCTATTCTGTCTTTTGATCCTGTCCCTCCCCAAGAGTGCTGACTTCAAATTGCTCCCTCCTCCCATTTCCCTCCCTTCCATCATCCCCCCTTGCTTATCTCCTTCTCCCCCACTTTCCTGTATTGTAAGATAGGTTTTCATACCAAAATGAGTGTGCATTTTATTCCTTCCTTTAATCGAATGTGATGAGGGTAAACTTCTTGTTTTTTCTCAGCTCTCCTCTTTTTCCCTCCACTAAAAAGTCTCCTGCTTGCCTCTTGAATAAGATATAATTTACCCCATTCCATTTCACCCTCTTTCCTCCCCATACATGTCTGTCTCACCATTTACCTTAATTTTTTTTAAAGATATGATCCCATCCTATTCAATTCACTCTGTGCTCTCTGTCTCTGTATGTGTGTGCATGTGTGTATGTGTGTGTGCCTGCACACATGTACATGTGTGTGTGTATGTGTGTGTGTGGTCCCACCAACTACCCAGATGCTGAAAAGTTTTAAGAGTTACAAATATTGTCTTTCCATGTAGGAATGTAAACAGTTCACTTTTGGTAAGTCCCTTATGACTTCTCTTTGTTATTTACTTTTTCATGCTTTTTCTCATTCTTGTGTTTGAAAGTCACATTTTCTTTTCAGCTCTGGTCTTTTCATCAAGAATGCTTGAAAGTCCTCTGTTTCATTGAAAGACCATATTTTCCCCTGAAGCATTATACTCAGTTTTTCTGGCTGGGTGATTCTTGGTTTTAGTCCTAGTTCCTTTGACTTCTGGAATATCCTATTCCACGCCCTTCAATCCCTTAATGTAGAAGCTGCTAGATCTTGAGTTATCCTGATTGTATTTCCACAATACTGGAATTGTTTCTTTCTAGCTGCTTGCAAGATTTTCTCTTTGACCTGGGAATTCTGGAATTTGGCCACAATGTTCCTAGGAGTTTCTCTTTTTGAATCTCTTTCAGGTGGTGATCGATGGATTCTTTCAATGCTTATTTTGCCCTCTGGTTGCAGAATCTCAGGGCAGTTTTCCTCGATAATTTCATGGAAGATGATGTCTAGGTTCTTTTTTTCATCATGACTTTCAGGTAGTCCCATAATTTTTAAATTATCTCTCCTGGATCGATTTTCCAGGTCAGTTGCTTTTCCAATGAGATATTTCACATTCTCTTCCATTTTTTCATTCTTTTGGTTTTGTTTTGTGATTTCTTGGTTTCTCAGAAAGTCATCAGACCCCATCTGTTCCATTCTAATTTTGAGAGAACTATTCTTTTCAGTGAGCTTTTGAACCTCTTTTTCCATTTGGCCGATTCTGCTTTTGAAAGTATTCTTCTCCTCATTGGCTTTTTGAACCTCTTTTGCCAATTGAGTTAGCCTATTATTCAAGGTGTTATTTTCTTCAGCATTTTTTTGGGTCTCCTTTAGCAAGGTATTGACCCATTTTTCATGCTTTTCCTGCATCTCTCTCACTTCTCTTCCCAGTTTTTCCTCCACCTGTCTAACTTGATTTTCAAAATCCTTTTTGAGCTTTTCCAAGGCCTGAGCCCACCGGATATCCACCTGGGATGTCTGGGATACAGAGGCCCGACCTCCATGTCTTTCCGTGATGGTAAGAATATTTCTTTGTCATTAGAAATGAAAGGTGGGAACATTTGCACTCCCTCAAAGAAGCTCTATATAGTCTTATTTTTCTTCCCTTTTCTGGGCATTTTCCCAGCCAGTTACTTGACTTCTGAGATTCCTGTCCACCCCTGGTTAGATCTGCCCAGCTAGTGCTTGGAGTCTGAGATTCAAATGGGCTTTCAGTGGCAGGCGGCTGCTATTCAATGTGAGCTTAAGTTCTGGTGCTCAGGTGGGGGCAGGGCCGCCTCCCAAGCTCAGCTCCCTCAGGGGCTTTATGCAGAGACCTGAGCTTCTGCCTGCTGCTCGGGGAGTCTCAGGCCGCTGCCGCTGCCTCTGCCGCTGCCCCTGCCTCTGCCTCCGCCGCTTCCTGCCCCTGCCTCTGCCTCCGCCGCTTCCTCCCGAGGGGCCCTGAGTCACGGAGACACCCCACTCCTTTCTCAGCCAGCCTAGACATCTCTCTCACTGACCTGTAGTGTCTGTGGGTGAAGGGACCTTCCTGGCCGCCGGAGGTTCTGTCCCTGAAGCCTGCTTGGATCTGCTCCTTGTGGGGCAGTTTTTTGGGGAACCTACTGACCAGATTTAAATGTGGTGAAGGGGGTTGGGTTCTCTCCAGTCCTGGTATGTCTGGACCCAACCTGCATAAATGGAAGGTCAGTTTTGACTGGAACAAATTCTAGTGTACTTAGGATACTGGCAGAATACTGCAGACTGACAGGACAATGCACACCTTGACCATTCATATAGTTTGTGAAGACTTTTACAAAAGGACAGATTCAAGTTGTTGCAGTGAACAGCACAAGAGGCCTGGCTTTGTCAACTCTGAAATGTATGTATCCACAGAAATGTGACTTGGAGAATTCTCCAGAACCAGTGGAATGGAAGGAGTAGTTGATACAGAAGTTTGGCAAGAAGACAAATGTATTCTCAACGCATGAATGGGATATTGGATGTGTCCAAGGAATGACTCATAGCATCCAACTGAAATTCCTTTGTCTATGATGAATGATCTCAGAGAATATCTCATGAACCTCATGAATGACACCATCACAGAGTTCAACAGTGCATATGCACCACTGTTAGTGATGGTACTGAGGAGGGAAAAGATATATATATACACACACACACGAACACACACACATACATACATACATTTGTATACCCAGATATATGTATATATAAATGTATATATTTATGTGTATATGTATATGTGTATGTGTGTGTTGACAACTGTACCTTGGGCAAAAGAACCAAAGTGGACTGATATGCCATGCCAAGAATTCAAGACTCCTTGGGTTGTTTCTTAGAAAAGTTTATGTTGAACCTATGCAGTGCCCTATTATGAGATCTCTAAGGCAGAGAGAGAAAGAGAGAGAGAGAGAGAGAGAGAGAGAGAGAGAGAGAGAGAGAGAGAGAGAGAGAGAGAGAGAGAGAGAGAGAAGACTGTTTTCATATACCCATTTAGAATTTACAAATTTGAGTGTTTCTCCTGGGGCATTAGCTACTTTTCCAAGATGAATGGAAAAGAGTAACAGAAACATATGTTACCTGCAAGTGTAATGATGACATCATGTCTCTGGAAAGGCCTTGGAAAAGTATGAAGAAAGATTGTGAAAGTATTGAACTGGCTAGACAAAACCACCTTTGAACTTTACATTGACAAATGCTGGGCAAAAAGGGAAACTTTTATTCAGCATCTGATTTACCGATGAGGAACCAGTTGCTTGGGTGAAAATGATGGAAACCTTGGGAGGAGATGACTACTCCGTCATTGAGTTTGAGACAGAGGAGAGGAAAGCTGGGCACAGATTGGCATGCCCCTTAGATTTGGGAAGAGTAGATTTCAATGAGTTTGGGGGAAGAGAATGTAGCATCTCATGGACTGAAATTCTCCAGGGGAAATCAGCTCAGGAGAGATGAAAAATGGAAGAATGGAATTCTGAAGACACAGAGAGATGTAATCATTAAACAAACTTTTAAGTGCCTACCATGTTCCAGGCACCGGGAGTACAAAATAGTGAAATGGGAACAATGAGAATAACGAAGCAGAAAAGAGCAACATGGCGCTATAGGCTATATGTGATATATTCATATATTATATACTATATCCTTAATATATTTATTAATATATTTATCCTTAATATTATCCTTAATAATATCCTTAATATATTTATATATTATATAATATATCCTTAATATATTTATTAATATATTTATCCTTAATATTATCCTTAATATATTTATATATTATATAATATATCCTTATTCATATATTATGTATGTTTTAGATATAAGATACACATTGAATATTATATATAAGCATGCATGAGTGTGTGTGTGTGTGTGTCTGTGTAGACAAAATAACATCTTTAATGGGGAGATACTGGAAACTGAGGGATCAGGATATCCTCATGTAGGAAGTGTGAATTGAACTTCAAAGGAAGTAATGAAGAAAGGCTATTCCAGGTCTGGGAGACAGGAGATTGAATGTCACATGTGAATAAGGCAAGATGGCCCATTTGTTTGAATTACTGATCTAGTGAGGGACAGTAATGCCTAATAAGGTTAGAAAGGTAAGTTGGGACCACATTGTGAAGTTCAAATTTAAATGTCAAATGGAGGACAAATCCAATGAGGACTAGAAATGGGAGTGGTTTGAAAAGGCCAATGCGGATTGGCAGAGATTTCACTAAAATTTTGATTTTTTTTTATAAGACACAAACAGAACACATGAACAAGGCTGGATAAAACTACATGAATACAAAAGAGATTATATGGTCATGTAATAATAGTATTAGGAGTATGAAAGCTCAGGATGATACGAACCTGCTAAGGAAAGGGAAGTCTATCAGAAATGGAGGGTGGGATGGTGGATTTCTTTTGAAAGGATCTATTGAGGAAAAGAAAGGATGACAGAAGAATGGATAAATTCATTGCTCAGGGTGAATGGGGCAATAACTGCCAACAGAGAGAAGGTAGAGACCAGTCCAACTCTTCCTTTGCTTCTGTTTTCTCTACCAAGGACAATGACCTTTGGACCAAAAATGACCAAGCAAAAAATGGCCGGTGGTAAGTTGAATCCTAATATATATATATATATATATATATATATATATATATATATATATATATATATATATATATATATATATATATATATATATATATATCAAAAGAGATCTTCGACCCTTTCCAGTAACCTGGCCCAAATCAATGCTCTCCTTTGGTACTAAAAGCCCTGGCAGACATGACTGTTGAAGGGCGGGTGCTGTCCTGATTTTCAAAAAAAGGGAAGATTACAGAGTCTGCAAACCAGAGGTCAGTAAGCTTGACTTCAATTCCTGCCCAAATTCTAGGATATGTTATTATAGGCTATACATTTCCTGAGTCAGGATTATTCCGTTTGATGTGTCTACTCTGTGCTTGGTATATAGTAGGTGCTTAATAAATGCTTCTTAATCGACATTGAGGTGTTAATGGACATCTAGAAAAGGAAACAATGATCACAAAGCCCACAAGGCTTCATCCAGAACAGATCACAATAAACTAGCTTTTCTTTCTTTCCTCCTTTCTCTCTCTCTTTCTCTAAATGACAACGTTACTGAGTAAACCAAGGAGCTACAGATAAGATTTACTTAGATGGTCTAAGTCCTGTTAGATGTTCCCTGGTTTGGATCACACCTGCAACTTCCTGTTCTGCATGCCATAGTTGAGCAAAAATAGCTTGCATACATCCAGGTAACCAGAATGGGCAAGGGCCTTGAGTCCATACCTTAGGAAGACTGGTTGAAGGAACTGGAGATGTTGTCCTAAAGAAGAGAGGTCTCAGAATGGATATGATGTCAGTCTTCAAAGATCTGAATTAGGCTCATTTTGGCTAGCCTTGAAGGGCTGAACTTGGAGAATACTGAGGCAAATCTAGGTCTGAGGTCAGGAAAAATGTCCTAATGATGAAAAAAGGGGAAATGGCTGCTAGCCCCTCATGGAAGGACTTCAAAGCACAAGTCACATATATTATAGGGATTCTTGGTGTGGTGGTGGTGGTGGGGGGGGTATGCATTTAGACCATATGCCTATCATTAAAATCCATATACATTCCAAAGGACTCGTGATGAAACTTGCTATCTACCTTCAAAGTGAGAACTGATGAACCTTTGAGTGCAAACTAAACATATTTTTTTACATTTTTCACCTATCTTTATTTTTCTTTCTTTTTTGGGGAGGACAACATGGCTAATATGGATATATGTTTTACATGATTTCATATGTATAGGCACAACTCATTTTATTTGCCTTGAAGATACTAAGTTTTCTACAAGTTGAAGGTTGATCGACCTATGATAAGCAAGTCAATCGACCTCATTTTTCCAATGACATGTGCTCACATTGTGTCTCTGTGTCACATTTTGGTAGTTCTCACAATATTTCAAACTTATTCATTATTATTGTGTCTGTTATGGAGATCTGTAAACAGTGATCTTTGATGTTACTATTAGAATTGTTTGAGGACAGCACAAACTGTGCTCACCCACATCAGACAGTGAACTATCAAGAAATCTGGCTACCTTCCCTAGCAGCCATTTCCCCTTTTTGTGTTCTGACCACTCCATCAACCCACTATTCCCCTTTCACTTTCCCTCTCTTTGGGCTTCTCTATTCCCTGAGACACAATATTGAAATTAGGTCAGTTGGTAACTCTATAATGGCCTCTTAGTGTTCAAGGGAAAGGATGAGTCGAGCAATGTGGCAGATTCACAATTGTCTTATTTTAAGAAATTGTCTGGCGTGGAGCCAAGATGGCGGAGTAGAAAGACTCATGTATGCTAGCTCTGAACCCACAGCCCATATATTTCCTGCAAGAAGAACTCCCCACAAATTCTGGATCACTGCAAGGCGCTCAGAAACACAGTGGAAGAGATTTCCGTTCCAGAGAGCCCTGGAGAGTGGTCCTCAGGGGTCCATCGTGCTCCAGACAGCAGAGTCCACCCCAGTGCTGCCCTGGCCACGACCCCAGAGGAGCAGATCCGAGCAGGCTTCAGGGATGGAACCTCCGGTGGCTGGGAAGGTCCCTCCTCCCACAGATGCTACAGGTCAGTGAGAGAGATGTCTGGGCTGGCCAAGAGGGGAGCGGGGTGTCTCTGTGACTCAGGCCCCCAGTAGAGGGAGCTGCAGAGGCAGCAGCAGAGGCAGTAGCAGAGGCAGCGGCAGCAGCCCGGGACAGCAGGCAGCAGCAGGCAGAAGTTCAGGGCCATTACCAAAAGTCTCTGCATAAACCCCCTGAGGGAACTGAGCCTGGGAGACAGACCTGCCCCCCTCTGCCTCATTACTGAAGGTCTCTGTATAAAGCCCCTGAGGGAACTGAGCCTGGGAGGCGGCCCTGCCCCCACCTGAGCACCAGAACTTAAGCTCACATTGAATAGCAGCCCTGCCTGCGCAGAAAGCCCATTTGAATCTCAGATCCCAAGCACTAGCTGGGCGGATCTAGGCGGGGGCGGACAGCAATCTCAGAAGTCAAGTAACTGGCTGGGAAAATTCCCAGAAAAGGGAAGAAAAATAAGACCATAGAAAGCTACTTTGATGGGGTACAGATGTTCCCACCTTTCAATTCTGATGACGAGGAAATATTCTTACCATCAGGGAAAGACCTGGAGGTCGGGGCCTCTGTATCCCAGACATCCCAGGTGGATGTCTTCCATGGCTCAGGCCATGGAAGAGCTCAAAAAGGATTTTGAAAATCAAGTTAAACAGGTGGAGGAAAAACTGGGAAGAGAAATGAGAGAGATGCAAGAAAAGCATGAAAAACAGGTCAATACCTTGGTTAAAGAGACCCAAAAAAAAATGCTGAAGAAAATAACACCTGGAAAAATAGGCTCACTCAATTGGCAAAAGAGGTTCAAAAAGCCAATGAGGAGAAGAATGCTTTCAAAAGCAGAATTAGCCAAATGGAAAAAGAGGTTCCAAAGCTCACTGAAGATAATAGTTCTCTCAAAATTAGAATGGAATAGATGGAGGCTAATGACTTTATGAGAAACCAAGAAATCACAAAACAAAACCAAAAGAATGAAAAAATGGAAGAGAATGTGAAATATCTCGTTGGAAAAACAACTGACCTGTAAAATAGATCCAGGAGAGATAATTTAAAAATTATGGGACTACCTGAAAGTCATGATCAAAAAAAGAGCCTAGACATCATCTTGCACGAAATTATCAAGGAAAACTGCCCTGAGATTCTAGAACCAGAGGGCAAAATAAGTACTGAAAGAATCCATCAATCACCACCTGAAAGAGATCCAAAAAGAGAAACTCCTAGGAACATTGTGGCCAAATTCCAGAGTTTCCAGGTCAAGGAGAAAATCTTGCAAGCAGCTAGAAAGAAACAATTCCAGTATTGTGGAAATACAATCAGGATAACTCAAGATCTAGCTGCTTCTACATTAAGGGATTGAAGGGCATGGAATAGGATATTCCAGAAGTCAAAGGAACTAGGACTCAAACCAAGAATCACCTACCCAGAAAAACTGAGTATAATACTTCAGGGGAAAATATGATCTTTCAATGAAACAGAGGACTTCCAAGCATTCTTGATGAAAAGACCAGAGCTGAAAAGAAAATTTGACTTTCAAACACAAGAATGAGAAGAAGCATGAAAAAGTAAACAACAAAGAGAAGTCATAAGGGATTTACCAAAAGTGAACTGTTTACATTCCTACATGGAAAGACAATATTTGTAACTATTAAAACTTTTCAGTATCTGGGCAGTTGGTGAGACCACACACACACATACACACACATGTACATGCATGCACGCACACACACATACACACATGCACGCACATACAGAGACAGAGAGCACAGAGTGAATTGAACAGGATGGGACCATATCTTAAAAGAAATTAAGGTAAATGGTGAGAGAGAAATGCAGTGGGAGGAAAGAGGGTCAAATGGAATGGGTTAAATTATATCTCATTCAAGAGGCAAGCAGGAGACTTTTTAGTGGAGGGAAAAGGAGGAGAGCTGAGAAAAAAACAAGAAGTTTACCTTCATCACATTCGACTAAAGGAAGGAATAAAATGCACACTCATTTTGGTATGAAAACCTATCTTACAATACAGGAAAGTGGGGGAGAAGGGGATAAGCAGGGTGGAGGGATGATGGTAAGGAGGGCAATGGGAGGAGGGAGCAATTTGAAGTCAACACACTTGGGGAGGGACAGTATCAAAAGACAGAATAGAAACAATGGGGGGCAGGATAGGATGGAGGGAAATACAGTTAGTGTTACACAACACGACTATCATGGAAGTCATTTGCAAAACTACACAGATAGGGCCTATGTTGAATTGCCTGCCTTCCCAAAGGGAATGGGTGGGGAGGGAAGGATGGGGAGAATTTGGAACTCAAAGTTTTAGGAACAACTGTTTACTATTGTTGTTGCTACTAGGAAATAAGAAATACAGTCAATGGGGAATAGAAAGTCATCTGGCCCTACAGGACAAAAGAGAAGATGGGGATAAGAGAAGGGAGGGATGATAGAAGAGAGGGCAGATTGGTGATAGGGGAAATTAGAATGCTTGGTGTATTGGGGTGGGGGGAAGGGATAAAAGGGGAGAAAATTAGGAACCCAAAATTTTGTGAAAATGAATGTAAAAAGTTAACTAAATAAATTTTTATTAAAAAAAAAAAGAAATTGTCACAGTCACTTCAGCCTTCAGCAACCTGGACCACCTTGATCAGTCAGCAGTCATCGACGATGGAGGCAAGACCTTCCACTACCAAAAAGGTTCTGTCTCGGAAGGCTCAGATGATGGTTAGCATTTTTTAGCAATGAAGTATTCTAAATTAAGATATGTACATTGTTTAGACATAATACCATTGTGTATTTAATAGAGTACAGTAGAGTATAAACATAACTTTTGCATGCACAGGCAAATAAAAAAAATCATGCAACTCATTTTATTGCTATAGTTTTATTGCCATGGTCTGGAACTGAACCTGCAATATATCCGAGGTATGCCTGTATAATAGGAATCATATCGCTAGCCCTTCCAATGTCTGTGGGAGAGTCTGGGGTGGGGGGTAAGAATTTTGGGACTCAAATTTAAAAATAAAAGTTAAAAAATTTTAAAAAATCTGTATAACTGGTACTATGCCTAATACCGGACCTTCCCTTTGTCTCCGCTTGCTGAAAATTATTTTCTTCTTCAAAGTCCCAATGTAGGTGTCACAGGTCCCAACAGTCAGAGATAAACCTGACCTCTTTTGTCTTAGTCTCTGTTTGACCTCACCTGTGTATTGAAGCCTTGTGTACATTTCTCTGCATGTGCACGTGTGTGTGCATGTGCTGGTTTCCCAATAGGACTCTGAACTCCTTAAGAAGAGAAACATTAATGTTTTTCATCTTAAGAAGCAGTGAGTTATAATGAGATAGCACTGGATTTGGAGATGGGAAACCTGGGTTCCAATTTGACTTTTCCAAGCCTTGTGACTTTGGATAAATCACTTCCTTTCTGTGACCCTCAGTGTCCTTGTCTGTAAATTGAGATTTACAGCACCTGCACCATTCATCTCACAGGGTTATTTCTAAGGAAGTGTTTTGTAAAGTATAAGTTACTGAAGAAAAGGGAGCCCATTTTTTTTTTCTATTTGCTGTCTCCATCACCCAGCTCAGGGCACTATGAGGTGTCTGGAATGTGTACCTACAAGACTTTGTAGAGTAGATACTTAACCATTACTTAACTTACCTGACTGCCTAAAGATTAGGATGGTAGAATTCAGAACTGGAAGTAAGCTTGGGAGCCACCTTGTCTGGCCCTCTCTTTCCAAATGGAAAGACTGAAGCTCAGCCAGGCTTTCTGACTTGTCCAGGTTCACAAGGGTGGAAAGTGACAAAGATGAGGTTTAAGTGACAAAGATGAGTCCCAGTCTACAACACCATGCTGCTGGTTTCTTACTTTCATTCCCACCCATATAGACAGTTCCCTGTCTGTGCATCAACCCAATATCCTGAATCAAGTATACATGTCTAGGGGTTTACACCAAACATCTAAAACACTAGTGAGGCAGCAGGCAACTCGCTGGGATACTAACAAGTAGTTCTGGCTCATGGCTCACAGACAAGGGCAGTATTGGAGACAAAGCAAAGGCATACGTGGGCTGCTCCTGAGGAAGAGAAGGAATTTAAACCCTGGTGGGAGTGAGATAAAGGATTCAGAACCAAGAAGAGGCTGAAGAAGGGAGGCTAAGGCTGTCCAGACTTCACAGGCTAAGCAAGTGTATCTCCAAAGCTGATCTTGAGAGTTCGAAGGAATCTCGGAGGCCACTCTAACCCTGCTCTAAAGTGTGGCTGTCCTGTACAACTGGACTTCAGCTGTCTTCTGTTTCCATAACTGCCTGAATCATGTACCAAGCAAAACCACGTTCATTCTCCCTGTTGTCATCGGATGTGTGTTTGTGGGGTTTGGTGTATATTTCGAGTCATGTCAATACGTATATGTGACTTTTTTGCATCTACATGGCTGTGTGATGAAGCCGAGCTATCCTCCCTGACTGAGTCATAGACGTCCCTCCCTCATAGATGCCTCCTCTTCCTTAAGAGGCAGATCTAGTGTTTCTAGCACCCTCCCTCCCAGAGGACCTTCTATTTACTGGCTTTGCATTTGTATTTATCATTCCGTGTGTCTGCTGTCTATTTTTCTGACTCTCCTTTCTGGCTCTCCTTCCCTATTGGATGCAAGCTCCCCAGGAAAGAGCATTGTTTCATTCTTTGTTCTGACATTCCCATTGCCTGCTATGTTGCTTCAGACATCTTAGGCAAACAATGGAAAGCCTTGCTCAATGATTGAGTGATCAACTGCGGTGATATATGTAAAACACCCGAGGCACAGCGATTGTGTAAGGCATCAGCATTATTATGCAGTCATAAGATTTTGTAAATATATTGGAGTGTGTGTGCATGTGTCTCTGTGTGTCCATGTGTGCATGTGTGTGTCTGTGTGTGTACGTGTGTGTCTGCGTGTGTGTGTGAAGAAGGGCTTTGATGGGAAAACAAGAATGCCAAAAAACTGAACAGCAGACAAGAAGTGACATGGGTGTCTTTGGGGGTGGGGTGCAGAATGTCATGCTGAGGACAAAGGGGAGAAGGAAATAGATGGCAACCGGATGTTTGGAGGAGGCAGCCTTGTCTTCCAAGGAATAGCGATGATGATGTGTGTGCAGATGCTCAGTGAGGGTTAGGGCAAGACGACACACATGATAGTGGTTGGCGCCTCCATGCTGGGACAGCGATTTATCTGGTTCATGATAAGGGAGGTCAGCTAAGTGGTACTGTGGATGGAACGCTGGGCCTGGAGTCAGGAAAACTCCTCATGAGTTCATGAACTCAAGTTTTCAGACCTTTCATAGCTGGGTGCCCCTGGACAAGTCACTCAACTCTATTTGCCTCAATTTCCTCATATGTAAAATGAGCTGGAGAAGCAAGTGGCAAACCATTCCAGTATCTCTGCCAAGAAAACCCCAAATGGGGTCACAAAGAGTCAGACACAATTGAAACAATCCAACAACAACAGCGGTAAGAGAGGTGCATTCTCTTCCTGGGCAGGTACCCAGGACAGAAATAAAAAACTTCTCCAAATCTGGCATGTGAATCACCCCTTCTGCTGACTCATTTGGGCACAAAAGATCCAGTCAGAAGGGCTTAGCATTGCCAAGGATAATGCCAAGACTACAGGGAACAGCTGATGGATTCATTACTGGTGACTGTTAAAAGAAGGACTGCAAGAGAGAAATGCAAACTTAGAAAATAAACAGCTGGTTAAGAAAACAGTGTCTTGAGAATGAGATTGGGATTCAAAAACCACAAAACAGACCACAGCTTGGCACAACTCTGAAATTTTTAGGAGAATAGACTTCAAAGGACACAGAAAAACTATTAGTACAATCCCAGGGACTAACATTTTCATCCCAGAAGGAATGGTGAGCTCTCAAGAATTAAATTCTGAAGACAGTTCTGATAAGGAGGAAAAGGGTTGAAAAAATTTGGTTTTTTATATTGGATGTTGTAGAAGAGAAGAGAATCAGAGAAATGCTAGGATGTTGGATGGATGACAATTCACTGGATGGTGGATCTGTCCAACTCATTGTCCCATTTTCTCTGCCAGAAAAAATAATTTCTGCATTGAAAAAGGGTGTAACCAAATGACCTATAGGGAACTGACACACATGCCCCGCACAGGAGCATGTAGAAAACATGCCATTTTTCCTGTTTCCATATCTCATCCTGCTCCTGCCTATTATGAGGTGGATTTCCCAGCGCATATCACAATCTTCCATGAGGTTGGACCCTGATTGAGGACCTTGAACAGACTTACCACCAGTCTTCCTCAACAAGCATTGCTATTCTGTCTGGACTCACTCCTTATTGACTAGCTGCAATTTTTTTTCTTTTTAGTTTTCAAGATTCACTTATACTATATTTTGAGTTTTAAAATTTTCTCCCTCATCTATCTCCTCCCCCCCATCCAAGACAGCAAGCAATCTGATATAGGTTATACATGTACAATCATGTTAACCATATTTCCACATTAGTCATGTTATGAAAGAAGAATCAAAACAAAAGAGAAGAAGCCAAGAGAAAGAAAAAACAAAACAAAAGGTGAAAATAGTATGCTTTCATCTGCATTCAGACTCCATAGCTCTTTCTCTGGAAGTGGATAGCATTTTCCATCAGGAGTCTTTTGGAATTGTCTTAGATCATTGTATTGCTGAGAACAGCTAAGTCTATCATAGTTAATCATCACGCAATATTGCTTTTGCTGTGTACAATATTCTCCTGGTTCTGCTCACTTCACTTAGTATCAGTTCATGTAAGTCCAGGTTTTTCTGAAATCTGCCTGATAATAATTTCTTAGAGCATAATAGTATTCTACTTCACTCATATACCACAATTTGTTCAGTCATTCCCCAGTTAATGGACATATCCTCAATTTCCAATTCTTTGCCACCACAAAAAGAGCTGCCATAACTATTTTTGTACATGTAGATCCTTTCCCCTTTTTTATGATCTCTTTGGGGATACAGACCTCGTAGTGATATTGCTGGATCAAAGGGTATTCACAGTTTGCTTGTCCTTTGGGCATAGTTACAAATTGTTCTCCAGAATGGTTGGATCAACTCCACCAACGATGCGTCAGTATACCGATTTTCCCATATCTTCCCCAACATTTTTCATTTTCCTTTTTTCTCATATTAACCAATATCAAAGGTATGAGGTGGTGCTTCATGGTTTTTCATTTTCATGTCTCTAATCAATAGAAATTTAGAGGATTTTTTAAAATAAATTATTTATTTAACTTTTTACATTCATTTTCACAGAGTTTTGAGTTCCAAATTTTCTCCCCATTTGTCCTCTCCCCCCACCGCAATACACCGAGCATTCTAATTTCCCCTATCACCAATCTGCCCTCTCTTCTATCATCCCTCCCTTCCCTTGTCCCCATCTTCCCTTTTGCCCTGGAGGGCCAGATAACTTTCTATTCCTCATTACCTGTATTTCTTATTTCCTAGTAGCAAGAGTATTGACTCAACAGTTATTCCTAAAACTTTGAGTTCCAACTTCTCCCCATCCCTCCCTCCCCACCCATTTCCTTTGGGAAGGCAGGCAATTCAATACAGGCCATATCTGTGTAGTTTTGCAAATGACTTCGATAAGAGTTATGTTGTGTAAGACTATCTATATTTCTCTCTGTCCTATCCTGCCCCCCATTGCTTCTATTCTGTCTTTTGATCCTGTCCCTCCCCAAGAGTGTTGATTTCAAATTGCTCCCTCCTCCCATTGCCCTCCCTTCCATCATCCCTCCACCCTGCTTATCCCCTTCTCCCCCTCTGTCCTGTATTGTAAGATAGGTTTTCATACCAAAATGAGTGTGCATTTTATTCCTTCCTTTAGTCGAATGTGATGAGAGTAAACTTCATGTTTTTCTCTCAGCTCCCCTCTTTTTCCCTCCACTAAAAAGTCTCCTGCCTGCCTCTTCTATGAGAGATAATTTGCCCCATTCCATTTCTCCCTCTCTCCTCCCAATACATTTCTCTCTCACTGCTTCATTTCATTTTTTTAAGATACGATCCCATCCTATTCAATTCACTTTGTGCTCTCTGTCTCTGTGTGTGCTTGCATATGTGTGTAATATCACCAACTACCCAGATACTGAAAAGTTTCAAGAGTTACAAATATTGTCTTTCCATGTAGGAATGTAAACAGTTCAACTTTAGTAAGTCCCTTATGACTTCTCTTTGCTGTTTACCTTTTCATGCTTCTTCTCATTCTTGTGTTTGAAAGTCAAATTTTCTTTTCAACTCTGGTCTTTTCATCAAGAATGCTTGAAAGTCCTCTATTTCATTGAAAGCCTATTTTCCCCCCTGAAATATTATACTCAGTTTTTCTGGGTAGGTGATTCTTGGTTTTAGTCCTAGTTCCTTTGACTTCTGGAATATCCTATTCCAGGCCCTTCAACCCCTTAATGTAGAAGCTGTTAGATCTTAAGTTATCCTGATTTTATTTCCACAATACTGGAATTGTTTCTTTCTAGCTGCTTGTAAGATTTTCTCCTTGACCTGGGAGTTCTGGAATTTGGCCACAATGTTCCTAGGAGTTTCTCTTTTTGGATCTCTTTCAGGTGGTGATTGATGGATTCTTTCAGTACTTATTTTGCCCTCTGGTTCTAGAATATCAGGGCAGTTTTCCTTGATAATTTCATGAAAGATGATGTCTAGGCTCTTTTTTTGATCATGGCTTTCAGGTAGTCCCATAATTTTTAGGTTGTCTCTCCTGGATCTATTTTCCAGGTCAGTTGTTTTTCCAATGAGATATTTCACATTATGTTCCATTTTTCCATTCTTTTGGTTTTGTTTTGTGATTTCTTGGTTTCTCAGAAAGTCATTAGCCTCCATCTGTTCCATTCTAATTTTGAAAGAACTATTTTCTTCAGTGAGCTTTTGAACCTCCTTTTCCATTTGGCTAATTCTGCTTTTGAAAGCATTCTTCTCCTCATTGGCTTTTTGAACCTCTTTTGCCAATTGAGTGAGCCTATTTTTCAAGGTGTTATTTTCTTCAGCATTTTTTTGGGTCTCCTTTAGCAAGGTGTTGACCTGGTTTCCATGCTTTTCTTGCATCTCTGTCATTTCTCTTCCCAGTTTTTCCTCCACCTGTCTAACTTGATTTTCAAAATCCTTTTTGAGCTCTTCCATGGCCTGAGCCCATTGAATATTTATTTTGGATGTTTGGGATACAGAAGCCTTGACTTCTATGTCTTTCCCTGATGGTAAGCATTGTTCTTCCTCATCAGAAAGGAAAGGAGACATCTGTTCACCAAGAAAGTAACCTTCTATGGTCTTATTTTTTTTCCCTTATCTGGGCATTTTCCCAGCCAGTTACTTGACTTCTGAGATTCCTTTCCACACCTGCCTCACCTCCAGATCTGCCCAGTTAGTGCTTGGGGGCTGAGATTCAAATGCTGCTTCCCAGTCTCAGGGCTTTCAGCGGGGGCAGGGCTGCTATTCAGTGTGAGATTAAATTCAGCTGCTTGGGTGGGGGCAGGGCCACCACCATGACCTCAGTTCCCTCAGGGGGTTTATGTGGAGATCTTCAACAATGGATCTGAGCTACTGTCTGCTTTGGGAGCCCCTGTCCTCTGCTGCCTCTGCTGCTGCCTCCTGAGGGGGCCTGAGTTATGGGGACACCCTGCTCCCCTCTTGGCAAACCAAATGCTTTCTCACCAACCTTTGGCATCTGTGGATGGATGGACCTGTGCGGCTGATAGAGATTCCATCCCTGAAGTCTGCTCGGATCTGCTCCTCTCAGTGCTGTGGCCAAGGCAGGGCTGGGCTCCGCTCCAGGTCCGGTGCACAATAGACCTTTGGTGTTAGTTTTTCAGGACTCTCTGGAACAGAAATCTCCTCCACTCCATTGTTGTGTGGCTTCCACTGCTCCAGAATTTGTTAGGAGTTTTTCTTTACAGGTATTTTATGGGCTGTGAGTTTGGAGCTAGTATATGTAAATCTTTCTACTCTGCCATCTTGGCTCTTCCCCCGAGGATTTTTAAAAATATGACTACAGATAACTTTAATTTTTTCATCTGAAAACTGCCTATTTGTGTCCTTTGACCATTTATCGATTGGGAAATCACTTGTATTCCTATAAATTTGACTCAATTCTCTATATATTTTAGAAATGAAGTCTTTATCAGAAACATGGATAGTAATAATTGCTTCCCAACTTTCTGCTTTCCTTCTAATCTTGGTGGCATTGGCTTTGCTTGTGCAAAACCTTTTCAATTTAATGTAATCAAAATTATCCATTTTGCATTTCACAATGTCCCCTTTCCTGTTTAGTCATAAGTTTTTCCACTCTCCATAGATCTGACAGGTAAATGATTCCTTACTCTTCTGCTTATAATATCACCCTTTATAAGACAATTCTTTTACAGAGGTCTTCTAACTATTTGACTAACGTATTTGCCCCAGCAACTATTCCAATCTCTTTTATCCCTCCTCAAATCTTCCATGTTGGCCTCTTTTCCATCTTCAAAGCAGAGGGCCTTGTCTCATTCTTCACCAAAACATTGAGATCACTTGTGAAGAGCCTTCCTCTTCATTCTATACCATTAAAACATCTTTCCACTCTATCTCCCCCTTTACTTCCATTTTGAATTAAGAGAGTACCCTTCTCTTTGCCAAGACAAACCCCTCTGTGTACATTCTTGATCACATCTCCTCTGTCTTCTCTAGTAGATTGTCCCTACTATCATCCTCACTCTCTAATATTCAATTTCTCCCTATCTACTGGCTCCTTCTTTGTTGCTTAAAAAATACCCACATCTCCCTCATTCTCTACAAAACTCTTTACTGGATCTGACCATCTTGGCTAGCCACCATCCTAGATTTCTCTTCTCTTTCTTGGCTAAATTCCTTGAGAAAACTATGTAAACTTAATTCTTCCTCTACTTTTTGTCTTACTCCCTTCCAAACCCTCTGCAAACTGACTTCCAACATCATCATTCAACTTATTGTTCTCTCCAAAGTTACCAACTATCTCTCAATTGTCAGATTTAATGGTTTTCCCCTCACTCTTTCTGTAGCCTTTGATACTGTTGATAAATCTCTCCTTGACTCTCTCTCCTGTGTAGGCTCACCCCTGGTTCTCCTCCTCCCCTATTTCTCAGTCTCCTTAATTGGATCTGCCTCTAAGTCACATCTGTTAACTCTGGGTCTTCCCTAAGACGTTTTTCTCTTTTCCCTCTATCTCACTTAGTGATCTCATTATCTCCCAAGGGTTTAATTATCCTCTCTATGTAGATGATTCACAGTTCATATATCCAGCTCTAACATGTCTCCTGAGCTCAAGTCCCAAATCACTATACTATGGACATCTTGAGTTAGATGTCCTGTAGACATCTTCTACTCAACATGGTTGCAACAGAGCTCATAATCTTTTCACAAAAATCCTTCTCCCCAAATCAGCTTTGTTTGTGCAAGACATTTTTAATTTAATGTTATAAAAATTAATCTTTCTTGCATTTTATAATGTCCTCCCCAATTTCCTTTTTCTGTCAAAGGCATCATGATTCTTACAGTCACCAGTCCATGTAATTTTAGTGTCATCATCTACTGAATCTCATTTCTCTCACATGCCTCATCACATGCCCAAGTGTTGTCCTTTAAAATCCTCTCTCACATATGACCCTTTCTCTTCACTCACATAGATACCACCTTAGTTCAGGACCTCATGACTTTTCACTTGGACTATTAGAATCAGTGTTTGGTTGATCTCTCTCCCCTATGTCTTTTAACACTCCAATCCACCCCCTATCTAATTGCCGAAGGGATTTTCTCAGAGCACAGGTCTGACCATGACCATGACACTGCTCCACCCTCCACATACATACATACATACATACACACACTACTTCCTAACTCATTGAACTTGAGTGATTCTTTATTTCTTGCATGATCAAAGATGAAGTCCTTTCAAGTTTGGCATTTCACAACCTGACTCCTACCTTTTCAATCTTCTTACAATTTACTGCCCCAACCATGCAGTCTATAGTCCAGCTATCCTGGCCTTCTTTCTATAGGCTATCTCCCTACTTCATGCCTTTGCATTGCAGTGCCTGAAGTCCTCCCACTCACCTTTACTTCTAAGCCTCCCTAACTTCCTTCAAGAGTCATCTCAAGTCCCAGTTTCTGCAGTGTCTTTGCGGTATCCACCTACCTACAATAGTGCCTTCCCTCTGAGCGTGGCTCCCATTTACACTGAGCATATCTTGCATGTGTATCATTTACTTGCATAGTTTCTCCCCTATTAAAATGTTATCTCTCTGAAAACATGATTCCCTTGGCATCTCCAGCTTAGCAGAGTTTCTGGCATACTGACTAAATACTTGTTTACTGACTAACTATTGGGCAGAAATCATTTCTAGAATCACAGAACCCCAATCAGTGGGTTGGGCTCTCAGATGCCACCAGGTCCTAACCAACACTTGAACCAGAATCTCTCCCAACAAGCGGTCACCTGGCTCTTGCTTGGGCACCCACAATGAGGAGATGCCGATTCCCTTCTGGGGCTGCTGAATTTTAGAGAGCTCTATCGTTGGGAAGTTCTTCCTTTTATCTAGACTATCTTGACCTCTGTGCAAGGTCAACCTCTTGTTCCCAGGTTTGCCCTCTGGGGTCCAATCCTTCTATCACATGGCAACATGAAGATAACCATTACATCTTCTCTTTTCTAGCCTAAACGTTTCCATCTCCTTCTCTCCACTCCGGAGCACACTTTGCAGGCAGCCAGTCACCTCAGAAGATCTAGGGGTGAGGGGATGTTATGGAATCCAAGGCTTCCAGGAAAGGCTTACAAGAAAGTGAATGTGATCTGAGGTGGAATGAAGAAACTCACAGTGACTGGGATGAGGTAACTTAGAATTCTGCTGGCTTCTGCCCTTGTCAGACTCCATTTGAAGTAATAAATTCACTTATGGTCACTGCACTTTAGGAAGGCCAGAACTTGTGACTTGTGTCTGCAGAGAAAGGAACAACCAGGATAGTGAAGGACTTCCATATCATTCCATGTGAGGGGTAGAAGAGCTGGGAATGCTTAACCTGGAGAAGAGAAGATTTAGGGGAGAGAAAAAGCTTGTTGTTTAGTCATTTCAGTCATGCCTGACTCTTTGTGATGCCATTTGAGGTTTTCTTGGCAAAGACACAGAAATGGTTTGCCATTTACTTCTGCAACTCATTCTATAGATGGGGAAACTGAGTCATAGAAGGTTAGGTGACTTACTCATGATCACACAGCTAGAAGGTATCTGATGCCAAATTTGAAGTCATGAAAGAGTCTTCTTGACTCCAGGCCAGTGCTCTATCCACTCTGTCACCTAACTGGCCAGGGCCATATTTGGTTCAATAAAGAAAGGGGTTAGTGTAGCACTTTGAGATGACAAAGTAACCCTCTTATTGGTCTTGGGGCATAAAGAGTCACTGACTCTGAGGATTTTTACAAAGGAGAGATCCCACCTATTAGATTTTTCTCTTCCTTTAATACAACAGGAGGTGTCTTATAATTCTGAGACTTCTTGCAGTGGATGGCTTTCCTGGTATTCTATGTAAAGAAAGCCAAGTATATGAAGAGTCTGGGATTCCTCAATTCTGAAATGTGCATCTGTCTAAGAACCAAATGTGGATGGAAGGTCTCTACTCCTGACTAGCTCAATGCTGGATTTTGACTGTGCTATTGTTAAGTTGACCTCCTTTTGTTAAATCTATGTGTGTCTCATTTTGTTCCAATCCTGAACCTGAACCCCCCATTCTGGGTGTGCTGTTGCAGAAGGTGTGCTGTTGCAGAAGCTAATAAGACAGAGAAAGAAGGGAGGGGAATGAGGCTTGAAACAGGTTTGATGAACTGGGAGAACTGGGAAGTGAAGAACAAACAGGTTTAGGTGGAGTTAGGCTAGGGCAGTGCCAGGTGGAAAGGAGATTATAATCAAAAAGAGGAAATTCATAGTTCAAAATCTTGAAGATAGATGTCAAGATCTAAAATGTCTACCACATTTGTGCTTACCTGAAATAAGAGTGAGTGTGGAGGAATCAACTTCTATACTAAAGTCCCAAGGATGATGACAAGGGATGACTGCCCCCTAGACATTTCTACCTAAATGTCTTATAGACATCTCAAATTCAGTACATCTACAACAGAAGTCATCACCTTCGTCCTCAACTCCCAAGCCCTTCTCCCTACCAAATGTCCTAACTATTACTGTCTAGGGCATCATCATCCTCTTAGTCAAGCAGGTCCACTCAGAAACAAAGCCCTTGAGTGGGACTGGGTCAGTGAGTAGCCCTTGCATCTACCAATGTGGGCAAATTAGGGAGTCAAAAGGAAGGAAAGAAGGAAGGAAGGGGAGAGAGATAAAGAGAGAGAGGCATATCTATTGTAAAATGACTAAACAAATTGTTGAATGTTAATATAATTAAATATTACCATACCATAAGAAATGACAGAATATGCATAGGAAGACATATGAATAGATGCAATATGAAGCAAGCAAAATTAAGGAAGCAATATACTTAGTGATGACAACAATGAAAATCTAAATGAAATGCTTTGAAATGACAAAGAACAAACTAGACCACAAAGAAGAGATATTAGAAGACAGATCTCCTTGGCAGAGATAGATAGGCACCCATGAGTGCAGAACATGAAATATAAAATTTGATTTTTTCAATTAGATTATTTTCCAACATTTTTTCCAATATAACTTTTTCAATTAGATTTTAAAATTTGTTTGGTTGAAGTTTTTTCTTTTTCTTCCTCTTTTTATACAAAAAATTCTTTTTTATGCTGTGATAGACTTAACTCTTCTCAGTAATGCAATGATCCAAGATGATGCCAAAAGATTCATGATGGAAAATGCTACCCCCATCCAGAGAAAAAACTAAGAAGTCTGAATTGATGGGAGCATACTATTTTAACATTTTTTGGTTTTTGGTTTTTTCTTTCATGTGGTTTTCCCCTTTTGTTCTGATTCTTCTTTCACTACATGACAGATTGGAAATATGTTTAACATGATTGTACATGATGTATAACCTATGTCAGATTGCATGATGACTTCGGGAGGAGGAACAAAAGGAAGGGAGGGAGAAAATTTTGGAACTCAAAATCTCACCAAAATGAATGTTGAAAACTGCCTTATATGTAACTGGAAAAAATACTATTCAGAAAAAAAATTTAAAAATGAAATTCTTTATTATAAGCAATGGTTCTCTGGGAGGGAAAAGGGAAGGATACAGGGGAAAATCTATGCAGGGTAAAAACAAAAATATAAATAATCTATTAAAATATATATTAAATATAATATACTAATATATTATATTATATATTAATTAATACATATTATATATATATTAAAATATAAAAGTCTATTAAAATGTTTGTAAGTTGTTTGGTGGTTGGGGTTCCCTTCCTTGGAAGTCTTTGAAGAGAGGCTAAAGAACCAGTTGTTCTGGTCAGGTATGTTATGGTGGGAGTTGATTTCATGGACAGGTTAAACTCTATGACCACAGAGGGCCCTTTTAGCTCTCAAATTCTGTGATTCAGTAAATGATATCATTCTGCCACTTTCTTGGTGAAGGTTTCAGAGCCTTCCAAGAACTAGGCATACTGTGAGAGAGAGAGATGAAAACCCAGAAGCCTGCCTACATTTAAATAGCACTGCTGGTAGTGCAGGGAGAGGTGAATTGTAGAGTGCTGGACCTCTCTCCCTCCACTCTGTTTATGTAAGTCAGAAGTGCTTCATGCCAAGGTCTTGCTCAGAGGGCCATCTCACCTTTTTCTTAGGTTTCTGAACCACTTGAATTCAAAATACTTCCTTTCAGATGATGACTCTTATTCAGCGAGTTAGTTATCCTCTTAATTTCACAAAGTCCTAAAGAATTCCATTGATAATAATAGCTAGTGCTTATGATGTGCTTTAAGGTATATAAAATGCTTTGCAAATATTATCTCATTTTGTCACAACAACTCTTCAAGGTATCATTATCCCCCAGGACACTGAGGTGGCACAATGGATAGAGTTCTGGGCCTGGAATCAGGAAGATTTACATTCCTAGTTCCAATCTGACTTCAGACAGTGCCTAGCTGTGTGACCTTGGGTGAGTCACTCAACCATGTTTGTCCTAGTTTTCTCATCTATAAAATGAGCTGGAGAGGGAAATGGCACCCCAGATGGGGTAATGGAGAGTTGGACACGACTCAAAAATGGTTAAACACAACAGCAACCATTACTAGCCCCATTTTTCAGATAAGGAAACTGAGGCATACAGAGAGTGAGTAACTTGCCCAGAATCACACAGCTAGGATCTGAGGCAGGATTCAAACTCAAGTCTTCCTGACTTCAAGTACTCTGACTGTGATGCCACATTTCTACCTCTAGTCTTTCTTTTTTGTTCCACTTTAATTTCTGAACTCTCTTCCTCCCTCCCTCCCCAACCCTCCCTAGAGAAGACCAACTTACACACACACACACACACACACACACACACACACACACACACACCACCTACCTGTACAAGGATCTCTACACACACATACACACACACATACACACACACACACATACACACACACATACACACACACACACATACACACACACACATACACACACACACATACACACACACATACACACACACACGACCATATTTTCTGCCTCTATCCTTTAAGACATTAATAAAATTTTTAAAAAATTATGAAAAATAAATAGAAAATGATCAAGCACAGCCCTCTGGAGGAATATTCCATGGGATCCTGCCCATTACAGTGAATCATTAACCACTACTTTTTGAGTCTGACCATCTAATGAGGTCTGAGTCCATCTAATATGTCTCCATTTTCTCCACAAAAATAGTACGAACTCCTTTAAGAAAAGCTTTTCTAAAATCTAGGTAACCTACATCCAAATCCTTTCCCTGATCTACTAATGTAGGGATCATATCCAGAAAAGGAAGCACACTTAGTCTGGCATGTCCTGTCCAACTCCTTGGAATTCCTGCTCCCCTTTTTCTATATTTACCAATCATCTCACAAGCACATGCTCTAAAATTCCTCCTGGAAGAAAAGTCAAACTCACTGACCCATAGTTTACAGACTCTGTTTTCTTCCCATTTTTGACAAAATATCAAGGTCAAATTTGCCCATCTCCAAGTTTCTGGACTCCTGCTCATTTCCCATCATCTTTCAGCTATCACTGACCCTGGCTAGGTGATGATGTATGCCAGTCTATTGTTTCAGCACCTGGGAATGTTGTTCATCTGGGCCAGGTACTCTCTTACCATCTCCTTGTTTATGTCAAGCATCAGTTTACCACTGAGTGTCTGGAAAGCTGGTCTTAGAGTCAGTAAGAATTGAGTTAAAGTCTCACCTCTGAGGCATACTAGCTAGGTGACTTTAGGCAAGTCATGGAACCTCTTACTGCTCTAGTTCAGTTCTCAGTGTAGTTCAGGGCTCCCTAGGAGTCCCCAAGATCCTTTCAGGAAGTCTGATAAAATAGTTTAAACTATTTCCATAATGATATTAAGCTATTTTCATTTCTCATGAAGTAAATGTCAAGAGATAGAGCCCCTAAAAGCTCTTTTGGAAGCCCTCAATAATTGTTAAGAGTCTAAAGTCTTTAAACAAGAAAGAGTCTGAGGGCTTGGAATATGGTATTCTGGAGGGCAAAGGAGCTAGGATTGCAACCAAGCAATGAATAAAGTCTGTAGAAAACAGGGTCATAATCAAATAGTGCCAGAGATTTCATATCATAGAACCATTGGCTGGGAGCTATAAGGGACCTTCTTGACTTCACCATGCTTAAAAATGTTTTTGCTTGGTGCTAACCATCACCACCTCAAGTTGTTGTCTTATGTTACTCTTTCTTAAAACAGCCTAATTCCTTTTTTTTTTTTACATTTTTAGCATTTATTTATTTTTAGTTTGCAACATTCATTTCCACAAAATTTTGAGTTCCAAATTTTCTCCTCATCTCTTCCCTCCCTCCCCATCAAAATGTTGTGCATTCTGATTATCTCTTCCCCCAATATGCCCTCCCTTCTAACACCCCTCCCTTCCTTCCTTTATTCCCATCTTCTCTCTTGTCTTGTAGGGCAAGATAAATTTCTATACTCTATTACCCGTAGTTCTTATTTCCCAATTATATGCAAAAATAATTCTCAACATTTGTTCCTAAAACTTTGAGTTTCAACTTCTCTCCCTTTCTCCCTCCCCACTCTTCCCCACTGAGAAGGCAAGCTATTCAATATAGGCTATATATTATGGTTTTGCAAACGACTTCCATAACAGTCATGTTGCGTAAGACTAACTATATATATTTCCCTCCATCCTATCCTGCCCCCCCATTTATTCTATTCTCTCTTTTGACCTTGTCCCTAATTTCTCCCTCTTCCCATTTGCCCTCCCTTCCATTATCCTCCCACCCCACTTATCCCTTTCTTCCCTACTTTCCTGTAGTATAAGATAGATTTTCATACCAAACTGAGTGTGCAAAACAGCCTAATTCCTAGAAAAAAAGCTGTTTACAAAAGGACCTACTTGCACAAAAATATTTATAGCCACTCTTTTCTGGTGGCAAGGAATTGGAAATTGAGGGGATGTCCATCAACTGGGAAAAAATTGAGTAAGTTGTGGTATATGATTTTGACAGAATACTATTGTGCTATAAGAAATTATGAAGAGAACACTTTCAGAAAAATCTGGGAAGACTTATATGAACTGAGGCAAAGTGAGGTGTGCAGAACCAGGAGAATATTATACACAGTAACAGCAATATTGTACAATAATCAACTGTGAATGACTTAGTTATCCTCAGCAATATAATGATCCAAGACAATTCTGAACGACTTATGATATAAAATACTATTCACCTCCAGAGGAAGAACTCATGGAGTCTGAAAGTAGATTGAAGCAAACTTTTTTGAACTTTGTTTTTGTGGGGGTCTGTGTTTTCCCCCCACAACATGACTAATATGGAAATATATTTTGCATGACTCCACATGTGTAACCTATGTAAAATTTCCCTTCTCAATGAGGAAGAAAGGAAGGGAAGGAGAGAATTTAAAACTAAAATTTTTAAAAATGAATATTGAAAGTTGTTTTTACATGTAATTGAGAAAAATTAAATATTAAAAAAAGAAAAAATAAAGTAAAGGAGTCCGGAGACAAAAAGGTTTGCAAACCACTGCTCTAAGACAAATCTCTAAAACTCTGCTACAGAAAGTGCTGACCTTCTCCCTAGAGAAATGAAATCACAGGTACAATTAATTCCTCGCCTCAATCAACTCTCCATTAGTAGTTTTTTTTGTCCTGTCACGTCCAGTGCAAAGGTCTTGTTTCACCCCTGCTCTTACTGGCAAAAGGAGAATTGAGTAGATCTGCATTTTTCTGTCATTGGTTATCATTGTCTCATTCAACCAAAGCAAAGGTCCTAATTCCCTTCCCCCACATGTACCATAGACTGAAAAAAAAAACAAAATACCTTCTTGGGCTCAGCCCCAGTTCATTTGGAGTTTTGACATTTCTGAGATCTATTTTTTAGAACTGTCACACTCTTCTATTCACCCATTGTTACCCAGTTTTGCTTCCACTTTTTGTATGTATCTTTTAAAATCAAGCTCTCTGTGCATCCACATTGGTCTCTTTAGACAAAGCCTATTTTTTCTCCTCATTGGGATAATTTCCCTTTGTGTCTTCAGAATGTCATTCTGGAGCAATTCCATTCCTCCTGGGTTGATCTTTTCAGAAGCAAGGGAAATGACATCTTTGAGATCTGCTTTCCCTAAATCAAGGAATTCTGAGTCTGACTGAACTGCATGCCTCTGTCATCCCCAGTTCTGGAACAGAGTGGTCACTTTTTCCAGGTTTTCCAGTGGTCAGGCCATCCCTCTTAGTGAGAATCAGATTCAGAGAATTCTCCCTGATTGCTTCACCAGATGAAGAATGAAATTATGTTTCCCCCATGAGGATGTGAGTTTCTGGAGAACAGGGATTGTCTTCATTTCCCTGTGCTTAGTACTGTGCTTTACACATTATGAGCACTTCCTAAATGCTTTTTCATTCATTCATTCTCTCATTTACTCATTCATTCATCTCTCCATTATTAAGTCAAGTGAAGAAGACATTAGCTTCATCAGAGCAGATGTCCAAACATCTGAAATCTCCCATCATTAACATGCCAGTTTTGTGATTTGTTTTCTGAACTCATCAGGTGCTCTGTACAAAGAAAACATCACTTTCGCCTACCTCCATCATTGACATTCACCCAATTTCTCTCCATTGTGCTTTCTTCCTGTGGTTCTTGAAATTTCCTTACATGAGTATGCCTCCTTCATATACAATGCTACCCACCCCTTCCCTTTGTCACCTATCTTGTTTCTTTCAAAGAAATTGTCCCCACCCTCAACCATGAGCTAAGTCATGGGTCCTTTCCACCATGATTAAGGGATACCTAGGAGGTGAATTTTTGCCTCCTTGTGAAATTTTAGTCCCTCTTCCCTCTCTCTGTCTGTCTCTCTTTGTGTCTGTCTGTTTCTCTACTCCCTCTCCTAAAATTTGGTCATTTGTGCACAAACACCTGAAGCCAAGAGTCTTGGTGCGGGCTCCTCTCCTGAATTTGTCTCCAAGCTCTTCTGGGAATCTCAGCTGCTTTTCTACTTCTTCTTTGCAATTATTTTCTCTGGCATCTGATTTGGGGAATATTATCAATATGTATATATATATATCTTTTTAATCTATATTATTATTATTTCTATATAATTCTATTATGTAGAATTCTATGTAATCTACATGTATGTATGTATACAGTTTAATCAATATGTATACATGCCCACACAATTCTATGTAATCTATACATATACATGCATCCTGTATAATTTATATGCACACAAGCATACATATGTAGTCTATATAATCTATATGCATAAAAGTATTCTATAGAATGTATATAAGTATATATGTTGCTATTGTTCAGTTATTTCCAACTCTTTGTGACTCCATTTAGGGTTTTCTTGGCAAAGATACTGGAGTAATTTGCCATTTCCTTCTTCAGCTCCTTTTTTACAGGTAAGAAAACTGAGACCAACAGGATTCAGTGATTTGCCCAAGGTCACACAGGTCTGAGGCCAGGTTTGAACTCAGAAGAGGAGTCTTCCTGATTACAGGCCCAGCACTCCATCCACTTTACCACCTAGTTGCCCAATAAATATATATATACACTCTATATTATCCATAAGTATACACATATTAAGTACAATATATATGTATATTTGTATATGTATAATATACATAATATACACTGTGATCTATATGCATACATATATTACATAACATCTATGTAAATACACATTTATGCATGTATAAATTATATATATTGTGCATGCAAGTGTCTACACGTATAGATAATACCCTCTAAGTTGTAACAACTCTCCTGGGAAGGCTGAATTCACTCACTGCCTTTGGGAGACATTGGTCACTGAAGTCCCTGAGAATTGTCATTTTTTTCCAAGTCTAGAAGAGGACTCCTATTGCAGGATCAGGACTGTAGGGCCAAACTCCCAGCAATGAATGTGTCTGAAAAACTCTTGGAGAAGGACAGAAGAAGGGTTGGGGAGAAATGGATTGAGGCAGGTAAATTTCCTTTCCTTGGCTCCAAGCTGACTCATTAACAGTCCAGGAGAGAGAGTCTCTGGGGCTACTCTGTTGTGTGAACTCTTGAGTGAACAAAGGGTATTAGTCTGCACTTTGAACTCCCTTACAAAGCAAGATTACTTGCTGGGGTGCCTGAATCTGGAAACTTTTTAGCATTAAAAAAATTATTCTCTGTTAGGCACCATAGATATCACCCATAGAATTCCTTATTCTCTGTTAGGCACCATAGATATCACCCATAGAATTCCTACTCCTAAAAGTGCTGTGCCAGTGATCCTTAGCCATGATCTTATCAGCTCTATATCCCTTAAGATTTCCATCTGGAAAGGGCCTTAGTCCCTCTAGTCAGACTGCCATTTTGCAAAGAAGGAAACTGAGGCCCACAGAGGGAAGAGACTGTCTCGAGGTCACTCAACCGTTGAGTGGCCAAATCATTACAGAACCCCACAATCTCTGACTTGAGAACTAGCACCTCTTCCTACAATCCCCTGTTGCCTCTCCAGTACAGGAGAGGGTCTAGAGCCCAAAAGGGGTAAAGGGACCGCATCCAGGAAGGAGTCCAGAGCTGGAGAGAGAGAGAGGGAAGGAGCAACAACATCCTTGGAATACCATATCATGGTATTTATTGTGTAATATAAATACTGCCACCTCCACAAAGACAAATACTGGGCAAGGCTAAAATAATATATGCCTCTGTTGTAAAGTTTTATCACCTAGAATTAAATTCTTTCACTAAGCTTAATTGTATTTTGCCCACACACTATAGACAACAAACCAAAGGTTCATTTGGAAAACCAGTTGTTTGGAATTGAAGATGTACTTGTCATAGAATCTGATGTGGTGGTTGGATTCCCAGGCCCACTCTAGGAAGGCTGTGCCAGCCATGTTGTATCTGTAGTCACTGCAAACATGCTGCTAGACCTTTGCTCTCTGCACAATCAATGTAGCTATGAGAAAATGCCCTGAGTTCCCTGGAATATTCCACTGAGAGCACGATTTCCTTGATGCAGGCTCTCCCTCACAAATCCCTGCCTATAGGGAAGTGGTACCAGGGACTAGACAAGTTTTTAGTGTGTTCCATGTTCTGGGGCAGAGGTTCCCATAGCCTGCCAGGAGTGGGGCATGTTGGTGTTAGGAGTCTCAGGACTAGAGAGGGACAGAAAAAAATCATGAGGTCACAGTTATGATGGTAATTCACATTTTGTTTCATATATGCCAACTTTTTTCCCCGCAACAATCCTTGGAGGCAGGTCATAGAAACACTTTCTTTTTCAAGACAAGTAAGCAAGCCTTACTTGCTCATGACGATTCAGTGTCTATGGAGTGATTCAAACTGAGATCTCCCAATGAAAAGCCTGGTATTGTATCCACTAGGCCAGGATCCTGAATTTGGAGTCTGAGGATCTCTCTGTAACTTGGGCCTCCTCTGTGAATTGTCCCAGGTTCCTGATTTGATGAGGCTGGTTCATTGATCCTACCAAGACAATTTGGGATCTTTGTATCTGACACTACCCAGGAAGCTGCCACCAACTCTGCTTCCAACCACATGGTTCCCAAGGCTGAAAGAAGACCCAAATTGATTCATTTGGCAAAGAAAATGATTCATAGTAGAACTAATGGCAAATAACCAATCTTAGCCATGAGCAGCTCTGAGCTAGAGACAGGCACAGTTTCCATCAGCCATGTCATCCCCAAGGGTCTCCTGGTGAGTCACTGGATTGGCCTTCAGGGCTTCTTGGGCCACCCTGTGTAGCTAACTGCTTTCTTGGCTTCTAATTTTCTCAGACTCCCTGAAGTAAGGATCATCCCCTTGTCACCCTTCCTCTGCTTCATTTTTCTAAGAGATGGCTTCAGTCCTTTCCTGAAACTCTTATTTAACAGTATCTCAATAGAATCCTGGGCAGCTAGGTGTCACAATGGATAAAGCACTGGGCCTGGAGTCAGGAAGACTTATCTTCCTGAGTACAAATACAGCCTCAGACACATGCTAGTTGTGTGGTCAAGTCACTTCACCCTTGTTGCCTCATTTTCCTCATCTGTAAAATGAACAATGGCATGCTGCTCTAGTCAATATCTTTGCCAAGAATACCCCTGATGGGGCCATGAGGAGTTGGACATCACCAAAACCATTGACAGCAGCAATCAATCCAGTCTAGGAGCTATAAGGAAAGTTTGAAAGCTCTTAAGCTTTCCTCAGGATACTTGGTCTCCTTGTACCCAGCTCTCAGTCAATGCCAAATACACCCTCCCACTGCAAGCTCCCCTTTGTGCTATAATGCATCTAACTCATGACCTCTGGAAGTATGTGCAGGAGTAAGACACTCCCCCTCCCCCTTCTCCACTTTAGGGAAAGCTAATTTATTTTGCAGGAGGGGAGGAGGACAGTTTTTCCCCAGGTTGTGACAAGACACTGGTACCTATTAGTCATATTATATGCCATCCTTGGTGGCAAAGTTCTAAAGATCTTTTAGAGAAACTTCTACTATTTAAATGATATGATACTTTTACTGGACAGCCATCTGGGCAAAATTTTCTCATTTTCTAATGAGAAAAAAGAAAAAGGAAAAAAAACCAGCTTCCCCCCCAAAACCAAAAAGAAAATTTACAAGTTATAGTGACACCCCCATAGGAGTAGAGGGAAAAAAAGAAAAATATGGAAGAGAATAAAAGCCAGCTCTTCCTTCCTCCTTTGGAACGACCAAGTATCAACTTGAATTCACCTGGAAAAATGGCACTTTCCCATTTTAGTGCAAGGAGTCACCAGAACAATATTTTCTTTTTATAGACATCCTGGAGAGATGAGGGAGAACAAGTCTGAATGCATAAGCACATTGCGGAGGATGCACTAATCATTGCATATCATTCACTAAGAGCTTGATGAACCTGTTATGGGAGAGGTGTATCCTCAAAGACTGTCAGGGTCACCACAGCTACTCTCTGTCTTGGCATCCAGCTATCATTTTCCAGGTGTCATCTCTTATTTTCACAGGCCAGGCAGGTGATACAAAAGAAAAAGTTGTAGTGACTACCCTCCAATGTACTGGAGCCCATAGTTCGTAGAGGAGTCCTCTGAGGTGGTCTCCCCAGATGCAGGATAAATAGTATCTATCTAAAACAAGAGCCAGAATTATCTGTAATGGGGGTGAAGTAGAGACCATTCCCATATGCTAAGGAAAAAAAGCAATGATGTCCATTATCACTGTTATTATACAGGATAGAGCTAGAAATACTATCTATGACAATAAGATGAGGACAAAAAAGAGAGAATAAGTGTGAATAAAGAGGAAACAAAATGGTCATGTTTTGCAGTTGATGTGATTTGCTTAGAGAACCCAAGAGAGTCAACTGAAAAACTAATTGAAATAATTAGCTATTTCAAAAAAATTTCAGAATATAAAATAAACCCATGCAAATCATCCACATGTCTGCATATTAACAAAATCTCATAGGAAAAAAAAGAAATTTCATTTAAAACAACTACAGACATTAGAAAAATTTGAAGGTCTTCTTACCAAGACACACACAGGAACCAAAGGAAAACAACACTATTTACACAAAAAAGTATTGATCTAAATAACTGGAGGAATGCTAATTGTTCATGGGCTGAATGAATATAACCAGGAGAATAGTTTATCCAATAGCAGCAATATTTTAAAGGTAAGCAATTTTGAAAAACCTGATAGGAACTTTGATGAACACAATGATCAACCATAATTATGGAAGACCCATGATGTGCCTCTAGATACAGAGGTGATGGTCTCACTGGAGAATGAAGCACATTTGTTTTGGATGTGTCTAATATGAGAATTTGTTTTGCTTGACTACACATTTGTAGCATAGGTTTTGTTTTTTCTGCTTTTTCAACAAATGGGAGAGGGGGATAGGATGGAGGAAAACTCAAAAATGACAAGAAAATTGAATTTTAAAAATACAGCAAATAAATACAGATAAATAGAAAGGAATTACACACACTAAATACATGTATGTATTATGTATATATACATATATACATACCTACATTTATATGTGTGTGTGTATATATATGGAAGTTATGGAGGAAGGTCACTAGCATAGGCAATATGGAGGTCAACAAAAGGTGTATGTAGAAGATGCTACATGAGCTAAATCTTGAAGGAAGAGAGAAATTCTCGGAGGGGAGATGAAAAGGGAGTGAATTTCAAGCATGTAGAATGTCTGGTAGAAAACCACACAGAAAGAAGGTGGAGTGTTATGTGTGAAAAATAGAGATAAGATCAGTATATCAGAATTGCAGTGTGTCAGATGGAGAAGAATGAGACTGGAAAAATAGATTGGATTCAGGATGTATAGGCTTTAAAAACCAGACAGATGAATTTAGATATTATCCTAGAGACAATAGGGAGCCATTGGAATTAACTGAGTGGGGGAGTCACATGGTCAGATGTGGGGTTAAGGAAAATTACTTTGACGGGTATAATGCATAGGATGGATTGGAATGGTAAGAGACCTGAAGCAAAGAGCTCAATTAGGAGATAGCTGCAATGATCTAGATGAGAGGTGATAAAGGCTTGAGCTATGGTGGAGGATGTGTGAGAACTGAGAAGGTGAGAGATATTGTGGGGGTAGAATCAACAATATTTGACAACTCATTAGATATGATGTGGGGTGGGGAGTCCAGGTAAATGCAGCAACCACACCTCTCCTAGGATCACACTACTTTGGAAGCACTGAAAACTTATAGACCCCCAGAACTAGATCTGAAAACAGCAGCATAAAAAAGCATGATGCTTGAGATAGTCCTCCCCACCCTTAGCTGAGAAGAGCCTAAATTTAACATAAAGTTCAAAGTCAAAAGTGAGCAGACAAGAACAACAAGAACCTGACCATACAAAGCAACTATGGTGACAGGGAAGATTAAGACAAAAACTCAGAAGAAAACAATGTGGAAACAGTTATAGACAAAGTCTCAAAGAAAAATGCTAATTGGACACAAGCCCAACAAGAATTCCTGTAAGCATTAAATAAAAAGATAAGAGTAGTAGATGAAAAACTAGGAAAAGAAATGAGAGTGATGCAAGAAAAATATGAAGAGAATGAACAGCTTAGTAAAAGAGGAAGAGCCAAGATGGCAGAGTAGAAGCAAGGACCTGAGTAGAAGAACCTGAGTTCTTCCCCCAAACCCTTCAAAATATCTGTAAAGAATGACTTTAAACAAGTTCTAGAGTAGCAGAAGTCACAAAATGACAGAGTAAAACAGATTTCCAGCCCAAGACAATCTGAAAGACAAACAGGATGGGTCTATTGCACTGGGTTTGGAGGAGAGTACAGTCCAGTGTAGGCTGCACTGGTACAGACAGGACCAGAGCAGTCTTCTGGGTGCTGAATCACTGGCAGCTGTAGTGGTTTCCAGACTTCTCAATACACAAATGTCAAAGATAGCTTCAAAGGTCAGTGGGAAAGCTCTCTCATTTAGTGAGAGTGAAACATGGTCTGGCTCCAGCCTGAGCCCCAGTCCAAGGGTGATAACAGCCAGTGCTGCTGCAGCAACTGCTTTTGGAGCTCTCAGCCTACAGATAATGGGGGAATTATGCAGCTGATCTGGGTCACAGTCCTGGGTGATGATCCTGGGTCAAAAAGGAGCTTTTGAATGGCAGTGCTGGTGGTGATTGTGGAGAGGGAATTCTACTCACAGTTCCAGGGCAGAAAAGACTGCTTGTGGTTGCTCACAGACCATAGTGCAGGCCAGGAGAGGAATAACCAACTCTCCTTTGATCATACCACTTTGGAGGAACTGAGAATTTACAATTCCCTAGAGATATCTCTGAAAGCAGCTACACAAACCCCCTGAAATTTGGAACAATATACCCTCCACTTAACAAAGAGCTCAAAAGTCAAGTAATTGACTAGGAAAATGACCAGAAAGGAAAAAACAAGACTATAGGTTACTTTCTTGGTGAAAACGTATTTTCCTATAAGGAGGAAGATCAAAGAATACAACTAGAGAAAGATCAAAATATACAATCAGAGAAAGACAGCAAGGTCAAGGTTCCTACATCCAAAGCCTCCAAGAAAAATATGACATGATCTCAGACCATGGAAGAGCTCAAAAAGGATTCTGAAAATCAAGTAAGAGAAATAGAGGAAAAATTGGGAAGAAAAAATGAGCACGATGCAAGGAAATCATGAAAAACAACTTGCTAAAGGAGACTCCAAAAATGCTGAAGAAAATGACACTTTAAAAATACACTAACTCAAATGGCAAAAGAGGTCCAAAAAACCAATGAGAAAAAGAATGCCTTAAAAAGCAGAACTGGCCAAATGGAAAAGGAGGACCAAAAGCTCACTGAAGAAAACAGTTCTTTAAAAATTAGAATGCAGCAAATGGAATCTAATGACTTTATGCTAAGTCAAAAAATTATAAAACAAAACCAAAAGAATGAAAAAAATAGAAGACATTGTGAAATATCTCATTGGAAAAATAGCTGACTTGGAAAATAGATCCAGGAGAGAAAACTTAAAAATTATTGGTCTCTTTGAAAACCATGACCACAAAAAGAGCCTAGATATCATTTTCCAAGAAATTATCAAGAAAAACTGTCCTGAACCAGAGGGTAAAATAGAAATGGAAGGGCTATATTGAAGACCTCCTGAAAGAGATTCCAAAAGGAAAACTCTTAGGAATATTGTAGCTAAATTCCAGAGTTCCCAGGTCAAGGAGAAAATATAAGCAGCCAGAAAGAAACAATTGTGGAAGCACAATCAAGATAACACAGGGTTAAGCAGCTTTTACACTAAGGGATCAAAGGACTTAGAACATGATATTCCAGAGGTCACAAGAGCTGGAATTAAAACCAAGAATCACCTGCCCAGCAAAACTGAGTATAAGATTACAGTGGGAAAAATGGAATTTCAATGAAACAGAGAACTTCTAAGTATTCTTGTTGAAAAGATCAGAATTGAATAGAAAATTTGACTTTTAAATACAAGAATCAAGGGAAACATGTGAAGGTAAACAGGAAAGAGAAGCCATAAGGGATTCATTAAAGTTGAACTGCTTATATTCCTACATGGAAAGATGATATTTGTAATTCATGAAATCTTCATCAGTATTAGGGTAGTTAGAGGAAATATATATATATATATATATATATATATATATATATATATATATATAATATGTATGTATATATAATATGTATGTATGTGTATATATTATGTATATATAATTACGTATATATAGACAGAGGACACAGGGTGAGCTGAATATGAAGGGAGGATACCTAAAAAATAAAAATAAGTGTTGAGAGGAATATAGAGGGAGAAAGAGAAAGGGTGAGGTAGAATGTAGTAAATCATCTCACATATAAGAGGCAGGAAGGAGTTTTTACAATGAAGGGGAAGACAGAGGAGGTGAGAGGAAATAAGTGAGCCTTACTCTCATCAGATTTGGCTTACGGAGGAAATAATGCATATTCAATTGGGTATGGAAACCTGTCTTCCCCTTCAGGAAGGAAGGGGGAAAGGGGATAGGAGGGGGAGCATAGTGAGGGGATCACGGATTGGTGAAATGGGTAATCAGAAGCAAACACTATTGTGGAGAGAGAGGTCAAGGGAGAGAATGGAATAAATGTAGGGCAGGACAGAGTAGAGGGAAATGTGGTTGGTGTTTTGCAACATTACTATTATGTAGGTGTTTTGCCTGGCTACACATGTATGACCTATATCAAATTGCATGCTTTCTCAATGAGGGTGAGTGGGGAGGAAGGGAGAGAATGTGGAACTCAGAGCTTTAAAAATGAATGTTAAAAATTGTTTTTTTGCATGCAACTAGGAAATAAGTTGTACAAACAATGGTGTATAAAAATCTATCTTGTCCTACAGGAAAATAGAGGGGAGAGGGATGGAAGGGAGGTGATAGAGGGGAAGGCAGATTGGGGAAAGATGTGGTTGGGGTGCATGCTGTCCTGGGGTGGGGGAAGGAGAGAGATGGGGAGAAAATTTGGAATTCAAAGTCTTGTGGAAGTAAATGTTGAAAACTGAAAATAAATAAATTATATTAAAAACATACAAAAAACAAAACAAACAAAAAAAGGCACATATACAAAAACACCAAAGAAAGTAACACCTTAAAAACAGAATCAGTCAAATGGAAAAGGCAGTACAAAAGCTCATCAAAGAAAGTAATTTCTGAAAAATTAGAATTGTGTAAATGGAGGAGAATAAATCCATGAGACATCATGAAGCAAATAAAAAAAGTCAGAAGAATGAAAGAGTAGAAGAACATATAAAATCTCATCTGAAAAACAACTGACCTGAAAAATAGATCAAGAAGATATATTTTCAGAATTATTGGACTGCTTGAAAGCCATGATAAAGAAAGATCCTACACATCGTATTTCAAGAAATTATAAAGGAAAACTGCCTCAATATCTTAGATTGAGAAGGTAAGATAGAAATTGAAAGAATTCACCAATCACCTATTGAAAGAGACCCCAAAATGAAAACTCCCAGGAATATTATGGTCAAATTCCAGAGTTTCTCAATCAAGGAGAAAATATTGCAAGCAGTGAGATGGAAATCACTCAAATGGCATAGAGCCACAGTCAGGATCACACAAGATTGAGCAACTTCCATGTTCAAAGAGCAGAAAACTTGAAACATGATATTCCAGAATGTAAAGAAACTAAAATTACAACCAAGAGTAACCTACCCAGAAAAATTAAGTATAATCCTTCAGGAGAAAATGAATAGTTAATGAAATGGAGAATTTCCAAGTATTCGTTGAAAACACCAGTGCTAAATAGAAAATGTGACATTCAAAAACAATACTCAAGAAAAACTTGAAAAGATAAACATGAAAGAGAAACAATAAGGAATTCAATAAATTAAGTTGTTTATATTCTTATGGCAAGATAGATGCAATTGCTAAGAACTTTATCATCAGTGGGGCAGTTAGAAGTCTACATAGAAGAAGGGCACAGGTGTGAGTTGATTATGTTGAGATGATTTAAAAAATGAAGGAGTGAGAAAGAAGGATGCACTGGAAGAATGGGGAAGGAGGAAGAATGGAAAAAACCATCTCATATAAAAGAGGAAGAAAGGGCTTTTACAGTGGAAGGGAAAATGGGGACAATGGTAGTGGGCATTCCTTGAACGTCACTCTCATAAAAATTGGTTCAAAGAGGGAAGAATATATACACACACCCAACTGGGTACATAATTCTATCTTACCCAACAGGGAAGTAGGAGGGGAATGGGATAAGAGAAAGGGGAAGTGATAAAGGGAAGGTGGATTAAGGGAAGCAATAGTCAGAAGCAAAACAAACTTTTGAGGCCCAGGTAAAAAGAGAAAGGGATAAACATAAGAAAATAGGATGGAAGGAAATACAAGTTAGTAATCATAACTCTGAATGTGATTGAGATGAACTCATCCATAAAACAAAAGTGGGTACCAGAATGAATTACAAACCAGACTCCAACAATGTGCTGTCTATAAGAGAAAAACTTGAAACAGAAAGACACACACAGAGTTAAAATAAGGAATTGGACAGATTCTACTAAGCTTCAGCTGAAGTAGAGAAAGGCAGGGGGTAGAAATCATGATCTTGGATAAAGTAAAAGCAAAAATAGACCTAATTAAAAGAGATAAGCAGGGCAACTATATTTTGCTAAAAGGTACCATAGACAATGAAGTAATATAAAAAAAACTTTTAGCAAGTTTCTCCAATAAAGCCCTCATTTATCAAATATATAGGGGATGGAGTCAAATTTATAAATTAATAAAAACAAGAGCCATTCTCCAATTGATAAATGGTCAAAGGATATGAACAGGCAGTTTTTAGAAGAAGAAATCAAACTTATCTATAGTCATATGAAAAAAATGCTCTGTCACTATTGATTAGAGAAATGCAAATCAATACAATTCTGAGGTACTGCTTCACACCTATCAGATTGCCTAGCATGACAGAAAAAGAAAATGATAAATTCTGGAAAGGATGTGAAAAATACATATATTAGTTAGTAGAGTTGTGAATAGGTCCAACTATCCTGGAGAACAATCTGGAACTATACTTAATGACTGTAAAACTCTGCATACCCTTTGACCCAACAATACTACTACTAGATCTATATGTCAGAGTTTTTTTAAAAAAGGAAAAGGACCGATATGTATAAAAATATTTATAGCTTTTTGTGATGGCAAGGAATTGGAAATTGAGGGGATTCCCAACAAAAAGAAATTGGGTGAAAAAGTTATGGTATGTGATTGTGATAGAATACTATTGTGATATCAGAAATTACTAGAGGAATAGTTTCAAAAAAACCTGGGAAGATTTATCTGAACTGACACAGAGTGAAGTGAGCACAACCAGGAGATCATTGTACATAGCGACAGCAATATTTTAATGATAAACTGTGAAAGACTTAGCTATCCTGGTCAAAATATAGTGATCAACAATAAAAGTTTCCAAGACAATTCCAAAGGACTCATGATGAAAAATGTTCTCTACCTCCAGAGAAAACTGATGAACTGAATGCAAATAGAAGCATATTTTTCCACTTTATTTTTCTTGTTTTTTTGCAACATGACTAAAATGGAAATTTGTTTTCCAAGATTCCACATGTGCAATTGACATTATATTGCTTGCCTCCTCAATGGACTGGAGGGAGGGAGAGAATTTGTAACTCAAAGTTTAAAAAAATTAGGGATGGGCAAAGCATAGCATTTTTGTTTATTCTCTATCCAGAGCTGTCCATCAGGAAGGTGGTCAGCATTTTGGCACTTGTGGTTTCTCAGCAGCCCCACCCAGAGTAAATAATAGGGTAGCCGGCATTGCAAAGTATTTGCCTGCATGCCATTACAGAAATTTATCTTTTTCCTTCCTCATTTAATCAGGAGATCAAGTATCTCACTGAGGAATTTTAATGAGTCTAGTCTTAAGTAATAGTTAAAGCTGCTGCTATACAAGAGGCTTATGTCTTTAAAAATGTCATCTCAAATCCAACTAATCTGAGTTTTCTCTTTCAACAGCACCAACACCTCATCTACGGTATGAAACTATGAAGTAGCTTTTTCTCATTTATAAATCACAGAGTGAAGCCAAAGTCTGACATGCATATATAATTAATTCTTAAATCAAAAATTACTGGCACATTCTCACAGCAGAAACACTACTGATTTTCTAATAGCAAACATGTTAAAGGTGCATCAACACTTCTCTTAAATACGTCTTGGTTACTCACCCTTAACTGTGTGTTTTACATGTCATATTTGTTAGAAGGGTCTTTCTCTTGGCTTTTAATTGGATGGGAGGTAGGGGAAGAGGGAGGTTAATAGTAGTGATGACAAAAAAGGACATTGAAACGTTTTTCAAATGCATGTAAGCAAATGGAAGGAAGTTCCAAAGAAAGCACAGACAAGCAGGATGGTTCTGAAAGTAACATGGAACTTATTATACAAATAGAGCTTCACCATTTCATACATAAAATCTTTTTGTGTCTCATTGTGTACATGGAAATGCTCTTTATTTTGGTGTTTAAGTACAGAGTAAAAATAGAAATAACAACTCTGGAGTTTTTTCAATCATACATGTTGCTAATTGGCAAAGAAGACAAAAAAGTAAGATGACGATTATTGGATAGGTTGTGGAAGACTGATATATTGGCACATTGTTGATGGAGTTGCACATTGATTCATCTGAGAAAGCAATTTGGAATATTTTTGAAAGCTCCAGAACTCATTATTAGATATAACTTTTTGAATCAGCAATATTTCTACTGGTTCCATATATGAAAGAGACCAAAGTGGAAAAATATCCACATGTACTAATGTATATATACATATATATATATATATACATACACACACATGTGTTTGTGTGTGTGTATGGTGGCAAAAAACTGGGAACCAAGGGGGTACCCATCACTTGTGACATGGCTGAATAGCTATGGTATAAATAATGAAATAGTGCTATACTGTAAAGAAACTATGAAAGGTATGGTTTCAGAAAAATCTAGGAAGACCCTGTATGAAGTGATGCATAGTGAGGTGAGCAGAACCAGGACAATTTATGCAGTAACAACATTGTAAAGAAAAAACTTGGAAAGACTCTGGTTAATGCAATGACCAGCTATAACCCCAGAAGACAGATGAAGAAGGATGCCATCTACTTCCTGAGAGAGTTGCACAATGAGACATACATTTTGGGGCACAGCAAATGAGTGGACTTATTCTGATTGTTTACACTTACTTGTTACACCGATTCCAGGGTGGGGATGGAGAAGAAATGAAACAGAATGTAAGGCAGAATGAAAGCCTGAGATCCTAGGCTCTCCCTTCCCTTGTTGGGCGGGCTAAGTATCAACAGTCTGGTCGCATTGATGGGCGATGCCACGTCTTTGCAGTTAAGGTGGTGGTGATGAGTCAGAGCAATGCCAGGTCCAGGTGCGGATTTCTTTTCTTGCTTTGAGGTGGTCATGATGAGCCTAAGAAACTCTGGGACCATCAGGGCCATAGTACAGACACTTATGAAAGAGTCAACAATTTGTCATCATCCATCAGGGTCATGTGGAGAAGTAGTCACGAGTCCTGGATGTAAGGTGACACGGAGGCTCTTTCTGTATGTCACTCACTCAGTGTTCTCTGGCCTTCCTGCTGAAAGCTTTCCTACCTGGGAGCCACATCAGGGGAAAGATATCAAATTTTTGTCGCCTTTGAGGCCTCTTTTTAGCCTTAGAAGGACTAAATAAGGGCTCTCCCTCCCCCTAATCCAGTGACTCAGAATGACTACAAAGTCACTTACAGGATCACCTTTCTTCTAAGTGAATACTCACCCATCATTGTCATGTCCTTTCTTAGGAGGAAGGAGATAATGAGGGTCCTAGCAAGAACTTCCAGTGGGTTAAATTCCAGGTTATATTGTTGGCATGTGAGAGAGATTTGAGGGAGGGGGCATGAGCATCCCAATTTCCAAGTTGACACTGGACATCCTCCCCCGCTCCCAACATCTGTTCTTCTTGTAGCAGCTTTAGAGCTGCTAGAAGAAGGTTAGCCTGATTGTTTAACACAGATTATCTTTGATATTCTGATATGCCCCACAAATACAGCAGAAGACATCAGCAAAATCCCTGCATTGGGCTTGACTCCAAAGCATAGCCTTTGATTGTCCAATTCAGGCCCCATGCCACTTGAACAAGTTATAGATCTAGTGTAGGTAAGGGATGCCCCATCCCTTAAGTCTCTCTCACATGCTAACCATAAAGTCTAGAGCTTAGCCCATTGGGAGGGCTTGCTAGGATCCTCATTACCCAGAGAATCCCCTGTAAACAGATTAGTGGCTCATGTTTCTAGAGGTCTCTGTCTTTAAAGATCAGACTGAGTGGGGCCATTAGTAGGAGACAAGGGCAGGCCAGAATAAGATTGTCAGAGGTTTGCATTATTGACATTTTTCTTTCTTATATCACCATAGTATTTCATGTCTCCTTCCTCCTCCCCCTCCCTAAAAGTCATCCCATATGATAAATAGTAAATTTTTTTAGAGAGGAAATAAAAGCCAGTACAACAGATGGGCACACTGGGAAAGTCTGAAAACCTGTGGAATATGTAACACCTGTGGACCTTCTGCCTACACAAAGGAGTGCATTGGAGTAAATTCTCATATCTCCATTTGAGTTCTATTTAAGCTTCATAATTTTGTTACATTTACTTTTGATTTTTTGTTGTTTTGTAGTTATTAAAACTTCCATTGCTGTAGTTACTGTTCGTATTGTTTTCTCTGTTCTGCTGACCTCACTCTCCATTACTTCATGTAGACCATGCTCCTCTGTACTCATCACATGCAGCATTTCTTCCTGTGTAGTAACATTCCATTACATCCAACCACAATTTCTTTCCCCAATAAATGGTCGTCTACTTGATTCCCAATTCTTAGCTATCACAAAAGTGCTACTATTAATATTTTGGAGTATGTTGGAATTTTTTTTTTCTTATTGATGGCTTCCATGGGGTATAATCCCAGCAATGGAGTCTCTTTCTAAGGGAATGGACATTTTAGTCACTTCCTTTGCATGATTCCAAATTGCTTTCTAAAATGGTTGTATGCAGTTCCACCAAAAATGTATTAGTGTATTCACCTTCCCACATCCCCTCTAACATTGACTGTTGCCATTTTTTTCACTTTTGCCAACTTACAGGGTATGAAATAAATCTTTGGTAGGATGCTCATTATTAGTGATTTGGAACATTTTTTATGTGGCTATGAACACTTTACAATTCTTTTTTCAGAACTGTTTATTCATATCTTTTGATCATTTGTCTATTGGGGAACAGCTATTATCAAAATCACCAACCCCACCTTGACCTCCACCTCCCCTCAGATCTTGGTGAAGGCCTTTTGGGATACTGTGCTTAGGGTCCCAAGGATTAGCAGCATCTCCCAGGCTATGGGCTTTGTTATAAGTTTGACCCCTGCTGCCATGAAGGCATTCAACTCTCTGATTAGCTTGAAATCTATGATCTTGTTTTACACCAAAGGGAAGAGAGGTATCTGTTTGCATACTGGAAAGGTAGGTGGTAGGAACTGGAAAGATGTAGAGCAGGAGGGTAGAGTATGAGGAAATCAGAAAATGTGAAAACAGTATTTGACTTTAAGGATGTTTCATTCAGTGATCCATCCAGTTCTATCCATATTACATATGGATGTATTGGAAATTGCTCCTCCCATAATTGCTTTATCTTCCTCCTAGATTCTGACTGTTCTAGATGCAACAGGGAGCAGCTCTCACCTCAGCTTCTGTAATGCCAAGGCAATATTCATAGCATTGGTGGTGACTATGAATATGCCAGCATAGTTCTCAGTTGCAAAGCATAACAGACTCTCCTTATCGAAGGCAGAAGAAAAACATTTATTCAGGCATCAGAAAGCCGAATCTCCAAACCAGAAAGCCAAATCAGTCACAGTAGCCAAGAAGTCAATACACATTAACACTGCAGGGGACAAAGGACATTTCAAGCCTCCTCCCTCGCCCTCCCTTCTCCCACTCCCCCATCAGGGACCTTCCCACAAACAAACACTCACAAGCCTAGCTATCTGCTTCCCTGTGTCCTTCCCAGTTCTGACTAGCCTAACCAACTTCCTCCCAACTCTGCTTTACTATTATGAATGGGAAAGATTTTCCCATTTAAATTACCATTACAGCCTCCCATCACTACTTCACTATTGCTGCAGTGGCTGACTTCCTAGGATACTTGCTCCCAGCTCTGGTCCTCTTTGTATCCGCAATCACCTCTGCTACTTTAGTGTCTCTGGCACTTCTCCAAGGACAGCAACAAGAGTTCCTTACCATCCTTCCCCAGGAGAAAGGCATTCAAGGTTGGTTGAGGTGGTTACCATTTTGGGTGCAATGAGACTCCTCTTTGTCACTTCTCTAGATATGCCCTGACCACAGAAGAATATGGCAGGATCGTTACACTTCCTTGTTCCTAGAAATTATGTTTTTTTGAAAGTAGCCCAAGATTATCGCAGTTCATATCCTGGAGGTGTGAATAAGAGCCTGTCTGGTATCCCAGCATTCCAGAGTTCAAGACAGCAGACAAATCAACATCCATGCCTCTAGGAGCAGGAATGATTTCGGACCCCAGCCCAGTGCAAATACAAAGAATGAAACAACCTGGACCCAATACATACATATATAAGAATCCAAAAAAGAAATATAAAGAGAAAAACTATAAATAAATACAAGGGGACTATGGGAGGGAGAGCACGAAGAATTGAAGGGATCTGGGAAGGCTTCCATCAGAAAATAGTGCTTGAGCTGTGTCTTTAATATTCATTTTTTAAAATGTTGAATTCCAAATTTTCTTCCCTTTCCCTGAGATAGTAAGCAATTTGATAGAGGTTATACATGTACAGTCATGCAAAACATATTACTGAGCTGTGTCTTAAAGCAAAAGGAGAAAAGTGGGAAGGACTCTTTATGTTGTGGCAAAGAACTGGAAATTGAGGGGATGCTCTTTTATTGGGGAATAACTGAGCAAGTTTTCATCTATGACTGTAATGAAATACTATTGTGCTCTAAGAAATGATGAGCAAGATGCTTTCAGAAAATCCTGGAAAGACTTAGATGAACTAATGGAAAGTGAAGTGAGCAGAACCAGGAGAACATTGTACATGATAACAGCAACATTGTAACAATGATAGAAGACTTAGTAATTTTGGTCAATTTAACGATCCATCCTGAAGGATCTATGATGAAAAATGCTATTCATTTTCAGAAAGACAACTGATGAAGTAATTGTACATGTATAACCTATATCAGATTGATTACCGTTGAAAGGAGGGGAGAGAAGGAGGGATAAAATTTGAAACTCAAAACTAAAAAAACATGAATGTTAAAGTTGTTTTATATGTAATTGGGGAAAATAAAATATTATTAAAGAAAAAAAGAGTGCTGATGAAGTCTGAGTGCAGATTCAAGTATAATTTTCACTTTATTTTTCATCCTTTTTTGGTAACATGTGTTTGCAAGGTTTCACATGTATAATTGATATCACATTGTTTGCTTTCCCAATGAGTGGAGGAGGGAGGGACAGAACACAGAACTTATAATTTTAAAAAAGAATGTTAAAAATAAATTTTGGGTGAGTGTGTGTGTGTTTAAAGAAAGAGGAGAGACCCTTTGAGGAGGATACTGGAAGGGAACACATTCTGGGTATATTCAAAGCCCCAGAAACACTTGGATGGCCCAATAAGCCTCCCTTTGAATGATATCATTTCTACTTCGCTCTCTCCTGACTTCCCTCCTCCCTCTCTGATTGCTGCTTCTCAATCTTTGTTGCTGCATCATTAGCCATTGCCTTCCCCTAACTGTTAGAAATTGAATGCATCTGTTCTCGTCTTGTTTCTCTAATGTGTTCTCCCTCCCTTGTCTATCTCCCATCTCTATACAGATGACTTCCGTACCTCCCATAGCTCCACCCCTCTTCACCTGTTACCTGCTGCACACAGCCACCTGTACAGCCCAGGGCACTTCATCATCACCATGTCCAAGATGAAGCTCATTTGGAGAAGAGCCATTCAATCAGGAAGAGTCCACAGGGTGGGATGGCACTTCCAGCATGAGAAATCCAAGGTAAAATTCAAGAATGAACTAAGCTTCAAAGGTAAAGAGGTTTCAGGGAAATTGTAGAGCATACTAGAGAGAGTCAAGATAAACACAATAGTGGATAGAGTACCAGGCTTGGCGTCAGGAAGACCTAAGTTCAAATCTTGCCTCACACACTTAATAGCTCTGTGTGACCCTGGACAAATCATTGAACACTCAGCCTTAGTCTTCTCATCCATAAAAAGGGGATAACAATAGAACCTACCTCCCAGGGTTGTAAGGATTAAATGAGAACATATTTGTAGTATTTAGCATAGTGAAGGAACAAAGGAAGGGGGGGAGGTGTCTCATATGTCCTAAAAGGAAGAAATAAAGCTGACCAGGACCAGTGGCAGTGCAAGTGCTCAGCTCCCAGTGTCAACCAAGCAGTAGAAGCAATGCCAGGGAATGAATATGGCATTAGATCACAGTCATGAATTCCTAGCTTTCAAGTTCTGAGACTATCGACTCAGAGAAAGGAACCTGAGACATCATCTAATCGAATGACCTCATTTTACAGATGAAAATGAAGCCCAGTAGAGAAATTGACTGAGTTTGAATAAAAGCTTCCCCAGTGCTCCAGTTGGCATTAGACTTGAAGTCTACTGACACACTGAATAATGTTCTCTCTGCTACAATAGGTGTAACAAAAACATGATAGTGATGACTGATAATAACTTCCAAATATTATCTGAGTTTCATAACAATCCTGTAAGGTATTATTAACCCTGTTTTATAAATGAAGACACTGAGACTCTGAGGTTCTGTGACTTGCCCACAGTCACACTGCCACTAAGTGTCAGAGGTCTCTTCTTCCCAACTGCCCCTCGGGGGAGAAGGGATGGAGTGTATCATTCAAACTGGCAGAGAGTTGGTGGTGCTGGGGAAGCACCAAACCAATATGTCCCCAGGGAAATTGTTCTCTACTGGGCTAAACAACACCTATATCCTGATAAGTAAATACAAAATAATTTCAGTAGAGTTGGTAGGAGACACCAACATCAGTACTGGGGACATCTGGGGTGCTTCTGTTTGCTTTTGAGGACGTCGCAGCTGGGCACCCAATCTCGCAGCATCCAGAATTCTTCAGCATCTAGATTCTTCAGAATCTCTTCTCTTTGATCTCTGCCCTCCTCCAGCCCAGTCCTCAGCCTTCCTGCATCTTTCCCCTCATCCAATATTATGTAAGCTACCTCAGGGCAGGGCTTTCATTTTTGTCTTTGTGTCTCTAGTGCAAAGTCTGATGCAAGGTAGGGTCCTAAACAGGACTTATTGATTGATGATTTTTAGAATCTACCTGTTCATCCCTTTTCCAGTGGGGCAAAGAAGGATGACCTTTCTTGTGCACATTGAATCAAGTGTTACCTGTTCTTCTGAAAGCAGGAGTAGAGTGTGGATTGTGTGTCTACCTCCAAGTCAGAGAAAGGATGAAAGAATTTGTTTTTCACTAATATTTGTGCATCCATGCTCTGTTAACATACTCTACAAGCGCTCCTTGATGACTCGGAGGTCATTCTAGGTTTTCCAAGGCTATGCCATTAGGATATTCTACCAAGCTGAGAAGGATGGGCCTGACAATGGACTCACTGGCTGTCCATTTTCCAGCTCAGCTTAGCTCAGCTCGGAAAGCCAGTGTAGAGCAGTGGATAGAGTGCTGGACTTGGGTAAGGAAAATCTGGATTCAAATCCCAGGCTACCTACCTACTATATGTGAGACTGGGCTTATCATTTAAAATTCTCTGGGTTTCTAAATTGGAGGAGGGATGGAGCCTAACCTGGGGACCCCTACAGACCTCAATCCAGGGACTGGCCTCTCCACTCCTATGGAGGCACTTGAGATTTGAGTCTGAGCTGAGATTATAGATTTACCTGTCTCAGATGTCATCTAGATCTATCTCTTCATTTACAGTCTAGGAAACTGAGGCCCAGAGAAAGGAAGTCACACAAGGAGTAAGAGGCACAACAAGGATCTGAACCCAGCTGCTCCAGTTGCAAAGCCAGTCTATTTTTCACTCTGCCAGCCAAGAGGACAGATTGTACTAAGGAAGCCTGGAAAGATGTGGCCATGAGAATGAGAAAATGTAGGTAAAGCTCTTTGGGAGCCTTTATCACTATATAAGTAATAGCTATGATCACTATTATCAATGATACTAATAAAAATAAATTTAGGCAAAGGGATTTATGAGCCCTAAGCCTCTATACAAATGCTAGCTAATAATAATAATTAATAATAAGAACATACACTGAGAACCTTAAATCACTCTATAGGTGTTGGCTGTTATGACTGATGTCAGCCATTCTGAACGGAGGGGGGGATCCCCCCTTCTCGAGGGCAAGTCTGGGGTCCGGAAAGTCAGGAAATAAGCATTCCTCAGAGCCCTGGTGTCTGCTAGAAGGCCAGGAGCCAATCTGCTAAAAAGCCCTGAGTGGTGACCCCCTTTTCCTGAAGCTGCAGCTGGCTCTAGGGGATGCTGGGAAGATTCCCATGTCTTTAGCAGGCTATGGAATAATTGGCTCCCTAGAGCTCCAAATGGGGACCTATTTCAAGTGCCAGGAACAGTAATTAATTAGCTAATTAGCCTTTCAAAAGGCAGGACTAACTCTGAAATTCTCAGATTCAAGCCTGGCCAGGTGTTTTAACAAAAGCTTACCCCAAGCCTGCCCTTCTCTGCCTCTACCACTTCCCTTGGCTCCCGGCTCTCCCTCCCTCCTTCAGTTACTCCTTCCACCCTCTTTGGCTCACACACCTCTCTCCTCTATCTTGCCCCTTTATTCATGAGCTTCATAAATTCTTCCTTTTCCAACATGTCTTATCTCCCTCCCTCTCTCACCTTCCTTCCCTTCCCTCCTCTTCATTCCCCTTTTTCCATTCTCTATAACTGTCCAGACTATGAGAATGATCACTATATTTGATATGTATTGATATTTACCATATTAGAAATGAAAAGGTATTAATATTATAAAAATAGCTTTGACCTTGCTGTCCCCTTGAAAATCTTGGGGACCCCCAGGAGTTTCCCGGCTGGACTTTTGGAACTTTTGATGTAGACTTTTCTTTCAAGGAGTTTGATGGTGAAGGGGAAAGTAAGGGATAAGAGATCAGCTTAAGGGAAGGATAGGATGAAAGACCTTTTTTTTCTTTTGTAACTGTAGGGGAGACCTTAGCACTCAGAACAACAGCATGATACAGGAAAACAGCAATGGATCTGTCCTCAGAGGAAGGGGTTCAAACCCAGGCTCTGCCATTCCCTGCCTGAGTGACTGGGTGAGACTTTCACCTTCTCTGCCATTCCATTTTCTCTCTTGTAAAATGAGGAAATTGGACTAGATGGCTTCGGATGTACTTTCTAGCTCTAGACCTATCATCTTGTGTTTGGGGAAACAGGAAAAGGAACTGGAGGGACCAAAGATTGGGGGGATGTCTGATGGCACAAGGTCAGAGGAGAAAGGGATGGTGGAGAGGAAGTTCAAGGTACCCCTGGAGATACTAGATTTTAAAGATGAAGAAACCATCTCTTCCTTTGAGGTTGGAGGGAAGGATGGGTGGATGGGTGGGGAAAATGAGAGATTCTGAGAAGCAGAGTTGAAGAGGTCAGAGTTCATGTTCTATAACCTCCAACAGTAATGTGGGTGTGGTTCAGTTCTGATCATGTAGGATTGTTGACTTGGAGGTAGAAGGTACCTCAAAGTTCAAATACAAAGCACCTCATTTTACAGATGTACAGGAAACTGAGTCAGACACGGGGTGTTAAGTGACCAAATTAAAAAAAACCATCCGTTTGGCTTTCCAATCCCTTCCCAACCTGACTCCTTCCTGCCTTTCCAGTCATTTCCCTTTCCCTTTCTCTCTCCTCTAGTCTTTTATACCTTACTGTGTACTTCACAGGGCAGTGATACCAACCTCCTCGATCTTCCTCCTACAATACACCCCATCTCCCCATTCAGAGGTTTTCCCTTGGCTTTCCCCACGCCTGCAGTTCTATCCTTCCAGATCTCCACCCCATGGCATCCCTGGCTTCCTTAGAGTTTCAGCTAAAATCAAGCATTCTGCAAGAAGTCTGCCCTAATCCTCCTTCCATCTGGTGCCTTCCCTCTCCGCCCCCAGTCTGTCTTGTCTCCATCTTGTTTGGACATGGCTGTTGCATGCTGTGTCCCCTGTCAGACAACGAGAACATGGACTGTTTTGTCTTTTTTCATATCCCTAATGCTTGATGTGTATTGTATTGAATACTGCTAGTTGACTGACTGACTTTTCCAAGGTTCCAATAGGCAGTGGAGTGGTGGCAGGATTCAAACCCAGGTTCTCAGATGCCGAATCCTGAGCTTTTTCCTCCTCTGTACCTCTGCCTGCCTCTCAAGGGAAGGGGATACACTTGGGATCCTTGTAGAGACAAAACAAGATTTGGACCTGCCTTGTAGGGAGTCTCCTGGAGAACCCACGAGAGCTGGGATTCTTTTCAAAGCAGGTTAGAGGCCAGACAACTATGGGGTCATAGAACGGTAACTGTGGAAGGGGTCTCTGGGACCTTCTAGTCCACTCCCCTTGTTTTATTGATGGAGAAATGGAGGTGAAATTGTGGAATTTCCTACTTCTCCCTTTAAGAAGCCCAGCCCCATGACAGAACAAAGTTTGAACAGGTGGACAACTTTGAGAAAGAAAACTCTCCCATGGAAAACGGAAGCCCAGCATTGGGGGATTTTTCCATTGAATCCACATCCACAGGGAAAGGAATTCAAGAAGATTATTTGGAGGAATTATTTGGGTATTAGAACAGAACAACAGAATTTGACACGCCTTAGCAGGTGACCGATCACTTCCTTCTATATAATCTGGTTCTTGCCAGAGACATTCAAGGCTCTCTACAACCTGGCCCCAACCTACTTTTTCTGGTTTGTGTCATAATTTTTTTCATATTCACCCCAAATTAAATTATTAGCTGTTTGCTGATCTTATTCTATGTTCTCCTGTCTCCACGCATCTGTATAGGCCACCCCTAGATGCTAGGCACGCATTGCCTCTTTATTTATATCTAGTGAAAAATCTTTGTCTTCTCTCAAGGAATTGAGCGCTTCCTTATTCCTGCAATGGAAAGCCATCTGTCTCTCCCTAAGTCTCTCCTGAGTAGTGGAATGTGGAGATACATAAGTGATCTGAGTTGGAATCCTACCTCCACACTATTCACTATTCTTCGTGCCTTTTTATGTCTCTAGATCTCGGTTTTTCCAACTGGAAAATTACTGGGCTGATCAGTAAGGTCCCTCCTACCTTTCAAGCATACAATCAATCTTCTTTGGGCCCAATCACCACTGGCACCAACCAGTTTGGGACATATCACATCCCCCTCATGAGATTTGTTCTGTGGGGCTCCAAAGGACAGGACCATGTCTGATGCATTGCAGGCATGGGTAGAGAGGTTTGGGCTCAGAATTAGAATGCATTTCTTAACAAAAAGAAGTTCATAAGTGGGGAAGAGAGTGTCACAAAGAAAGAGGGGGATTTTGCTACTACCTTGATAAATTATATATGTGCTTTAAACATCACCACCTTTTTTTCCTTTGTATATTGGAAAATTCATGTTTATTGGTGGTCATTCAGCTCATAAGAAAAAGAAACTTCAAAAAAAAAATGATCTTACTTATAATTTAAGCTGTCCAACATTGGGATGGGTCTTTATAGACCATGAGTTTCCTGTCCTTGGAGGGTTTTTAACGAGCTGTAGAGAATACTGTAGGCTGGGGAGGAAGGGAGGGAGAAGGTGGGAATTCTTTTTCATGTATGGGTTGGACTAGCTGGTTTCCAAGGTCCCTCTCAGGTAATAGACTGTACCATAGCTACATTTTAACCAGATGATTCAGTCTAATGGAGTAACTTCAATAGTAAGAATTCCAGACATAGCCACAAGATAATAAGGAAGACATCTGGGGTCCCTCAAACCACACCACAGATGGCTGCTCTCCAGCAGACATCTGTACACAGGCCATTCTGCTGAACGGACTGGCACCTTCACCACCTGCCCTCCTGCTTCTCCCTTTCCTTGACTCTCTGGTCCATCTGCTGACTCCAGCCTCTTGGCATCCTCTCTGGGACTGAGCAGAATCAGGTCACTCCTCCTCGCAGTGGGTCTCCCAGACATTGCCCTGTCCTCGGGTGTTCTAGAGACTTAGATCCTAGGCCACCCTCTTTGACCCCACAGGCATCTAGCGCCCCCTGGTGGGTTTGCATTGAGTTTCTTGTAGCCCTACTGATTATTGGGGATGAATGTTTCAGTTGGGGACGAATGGAGGATATGATAAGTGGCCTTGGAGGTCCTAGGATCATAGAGTGGGAAAGAACATCTATTCTAATCTCTTCTAATCTCTTGGTGAATGGGTAGAGTGCCAGTCCTGGAGTCAGGAAGAGTCCTCTTTACAAGTTCAAATCCACCCTCAGACACTCAGGTTAAATGGCTTAGCAACCTAGGCCTATAGATCTAAACCTGGAAGGGACCTCAGATGCTGCCTAGGCCAACTCCATTATGTTTCAGATAAGGAAACTGAGGCCCAGAGAGACTGGAGACTTGCCCACTTCCCTGTCACACACCTTGGTGGGAGGTAGGTCAGCCTCTGGGTACAATTTTAGCTACATTTTAAGAGAGAAGAATTGGAAGAGTGGTGAAAGAAAATGGAGATCCCCCCAAACTTAATTGAACAAACACTTATTAGGCACCTATTATCTACTAGGTTCTAAGATACATATAGAAATAGTCCCTGCTCTTCAGGAATTTACTTTCTGCTGGGGAACAGAACAGGCACACAGGTAAGTAATGCAAGGCAATTTGAGGAGGGAGAGAGAACTCACAGATCTAGAAAATATTTTCCAACCTTGTCCCTTTCAAACCCCTAAATTGTTTCCAGATAGGAAAAGCTCCTTTGCATGCCTAGCCCGTTCTCATCCCTCCCATGGACATAATCATGTGGCCCTCTAGGTCCTCAAGTGTGTCCCTTTGACTGAAACGAAGCTTCATCATGAATAAATCCCTGATGCTACGAGTCTGTGCCCCCCCAAGCCTCAATCTGTTTATTCATCAGAGTTGTGGCTGTTCTCTAAAGAAGGCATTTTGGCCCTCCATCAGCACACAGCCTGCATCCAATAGCCACGGAACATGCCCTAATCCAAGTCCAAGTGTGTTAAAAACTGCATACTATCTCTGTGTCACAACTTCTATCTTGAAGATCTGGGTTCAAATTTCACCTCTGATGTTCATTACCTATGTGGCCTTGGGCAAATTGCTTGCACTCCCTGGACTTTTACTGTAAAATGAGAAGAAGTGAACTAGGTGTGTTCTGAGTTTCCTACAGTTCTAGGTTTATGATCATATACCTGGAATGAGGAGAAGTGTTTAAAGCTTTTTTAAACAAGCATAACTTTTCTATCAGAAGAATAGGGCTTGTCTTCCTTTTCTCCATAATCTATTCTATTCGCCAACTCTGCAGATCTTGTAAGATCCAGAGTAGGGGATGGAGGATATTTCCCTGTTTCTTGAATGTCTGTTACAGTCTAAATTGATGTTTTAGGTATTGAGAATAGAGACCCTACCATAGACCAGTGACCCCTTGAAGCCTATGAACAACTAAAATATCTTGGGGTTGCCAATGGAGTGAAGAGGCCACCTTCCAACTAGAAGTGCTTGTATTAGTTAGGAGACAGTGCAGACTATGGATACTGGTCTAGAAATGAGACCTGGATGCTAGTCCCAGCTCTTAGTAGCTATAGTCAGGTGTGAATTACTTGATACAAATAGTCATTTTGATACGCTTTCATTTTGTGGCAGGATTCTGCTTCTGAGGACCTGGATCTGAATCCTGGCTTTGCCACTATTGCCTATGTCACCTTGGAACAGTCAGTCGGACTAGCATTATTAAATCCTATTTGGACCCAAGCCCAACAATTGCTCCCGGAAGAGGTAAATAAAGAGATGAGTAGTAGAGGAAAAACTGAAAAAAAATGACAGTGATGCAAGAGAATTATGAAAAGAGATTAACAGCTTGGCAAAAGAGGCACAAAAAACACTACAGAAAATAATACCTTAAAAAATAGAATTAGCCAAATGGCAAAAAGAGGTACAAAAGTTCACCAAAAGAAATAATTCCTTAAAAATTAGAACTGGGTAAGTGAAAACTAATGACTTTATGAGATATCAAGAAATAACAAAACAAAGTCAAAAGAATGAAAAAGTAGAAAAACATGTAAAATATCTCATCTGAAAAACAACTGACCTGGAAAATAGATCAGGGAAAGACAATTTAAGTAAAAATAGTTCTAATTAAATAAGATAATCAGGGACCCCACTATGCTAAAACTACCATAGACAATGAAATAATAATATTATTATTATTAAATTAATTATTATTATTAAATTAAATTATTAAATTAAATATTATTAAATAATATTAATACTAAATATACACGCACCCAATGCCAGAACATTCAAATTCTTAAAGGCACAAATAATACAAAACAGCCAAAATTGGAAGAAAATCAGAAAGTTGGGGGGAGGGGGAGAATTGCAGTGAACTTCTCTGATAAAAGTCTAATCCCTCAAATATTTAGGAAATGGAGTCAAATTTATAAGAACAAGAGCCCAACTGATAAATGATCAAAGAATATGAAGAGACAGTTTTCAGAAGAATTAATCAAAACTACCTATAGTCACATGAATAAATTCTCTAAATCACTGTGGATTAGAAAAATGCAAACTAAACAACTCTGAGGTACCACCTCACACCTATCAGATTGGTTAACATAACATAAAAGAAAAATGACAAATGCTGGAGGGAATGTGGAAAAATAGGGGCACTGTTGTATTGTTAGTGGAGTTGTGAACTGGTCCAACCATTCTGGAGAACAATTTGGAACTATGCCCAAAGGGCTATAAAATTGTACATACCATTTGAACCAGTGATGTTACTATTAGATCTTTATCTCAAAGAGATCGAAGAAAAAGGAAAAGGATGTATATGTACAAAAATGTTTGCAGCAACTCTTTTTGTGGTATCAAAGAGTTGGAAATTTAGGGGATGCCCATCAATTGGGCAATGGCTGCACAAATTGTGGTATATGATTGTGATGGAATACTATTGTGCTATAAGAAATTACAAGAGGGATAGTTTCAGAAAAACTGAGGAAGACCTATATTAACTGATGCAGAGTAAAGTGAGCACAACCAGGAAATCATTGTACATAGTAACAATAATATTGTAATGATGATAATCTGTGAAAGACTTAGTTACTCTGATTGATACAATGATCCAAGACAACTCTTAAGAACTTATGATGAAAAATGCTATCCACCTCTAGAGAGAGAACTGATGAACTCTGAGGACAAATTGAAGTATATATTTTTACTCTATTTTTCTTGTTTTTTCCCACAACATGGTTAATATGGAAATGTTTTGTGTGATTTCATATGTATAACTGATAACTTGCTTGTCTTCTCAACAACTAGGGAAGAGGCTAGAGGGAAGGAAAAATTTGGAATTCAATTTTTTTTAAAAAAGAGAATGTTATAAATAAACAAGTAATGATTTTTTAAAAAGAAAAATCATACCAAGAACCAACAAACTAGTGAACAAAAAACAGCTGAATTTATTCCTCAGAAAACAAAGAGCATCAGAATAACCTGGTATCATTAAAACTTGTTAAATGATTCCTGTACAGCAAAGATGTCAACCTTCCAGCCCACTGCCAAGCATTCCCAAGCACTGAACCAGATTAAAGTATAATTGGGAGATATTTAACAAAATAAATAAAAAGAAAATACAACGTGAATAACATTACATTTTAAAACTTAGTCAAAATGTGGCAGAGGAAACCTTATGTATAGATTAGTTGCCCCCAGTTCTATTTGAGTTTGTCATCACCACTCTACAGTACCAGGTAGAATTCTTAAAGTTGGAAGAACAGTGAGAAGACTAGTGTTTTGTTTTTTAAACCTAGGTGCTGACTATTTTTATGAAAAAAAAACAAACAAAAAACCAAAAAACAATAGTTATGGAAAAGACCATATAAAGTTCAAATGCTGATGAAGCCACCTTTTACCAGTGAAATTCACTTTGTCATTCAACTGTATAAAAACTCCTTGTTAGTAGAAGTCCAGATGAACACATGAGCTCTGGGCATCTGTGTCACACCATAAATCATCTCACCTGTAAGTGGTTTAGGGATTGTTTGCTTCCAGCAAGCCTGAAAGTCTTGTCGCCACTGAAGAATTGTGATAAACGTATTGAGATGCCAAGATACAGAGTTCTTCTAAAATTACAGAAATTCCCAAATAAATGTGTTTTCTCCACTTGGGAATTTCTGTAATTTTAGAATAAGTCTGCATCATGAAAGTTTAAGAAATTTATCCAAACTACTGAAAGGACTATAAAATTGTGCCTACCCTGTGTCCCAGAGATATCACTTCTAGGGCTGTATCCCAAAGAGATCATAACAATGGGAAAAGGAACGACATGTACAAAACATTTCTAATATCTCTTTTTGTAGTGGCCAAGAACTGAGCTGAACAAGTCGTGGTATATGAATGTAAAGGAAATTGTTCTATAAGAAATGATGAGCAGGCAGATTTCTGAAAAACCTGGAAAGACTTACCTGAACTGATGCTGAGTGAGGTGAGCAGAACCAGGACAACCCTGTACACAGTAACAGTCACATTGGGTAATGACTGACTTTGACAGACTTAGATCTTCTCAGCAAAGCAAAGATCTAAGACAACTCCAAAAGACAAAAGATGGAAAACACCATCCACATCCAGGAAAAAACCCAACAACTGGAGTCTGAATGCAGATCTAAGCAGACTATTCTGGCAGTTTCTCCCATTGTTTCTAATTCTTCTTTGCAACATGACTAATGTGAAAAATATGTTTAATATGAATGTATATGTAGAAACTATATCAGATTGTATGCCATCTTGGGAAAGGGGGAAGGAGAAGGGAAGAAAGGGAGAAAATTTAGAACTCATAATCTTATGGCAGCGAATATTAAAAACTAAGAATAAATACTTAAAAAAATTCTTTATAAAAGAAATTTATCCAAGAGATGGAGATAAACATGCTTCAACGATCCTCAACTGCTATACAAAGTTATCCCCATGGTCACAATTTTAATGATATTTTTATGATCTCTTAAAGATCTTTTATGATCTTTTTAAGAAAAATAATTTCCATTATCAACTTCACCACCACTATCAAAGACAAATAATCACATATTATAATGGAAAGAGTACTGGATTTGGAGTCCCAGGACTTGGGTTCAAATTCAACCTCTACCACTTACCATCTGTGTATCCTTGAGCATGTCACCTCACCTCCCTGGGCTTCAGTTTCCCCATCTGTAAAATGAGTGGTTTGAACTAAATGGCCTCTGAGGTTCCTTCCAACTCTTAATCTAGAAGTCCTTGATTCTAATTCTATAATCATACAAAATAAGAACCATAACCTTACATAAAGCCATTAGCATTTCATGAAATAAAAGCAAATGAATCAATGTGCTTTTTCTCAGTGTCTTGCCATAGCTATCTCAAATTCAGTTACTTTTGATTTCATTAGGTGTATTATGTACCATTATGTGTGTATACAGTTGATCTCACTTTGCATAACTTCATAAAAGTCCATCCATCAAGCAACAAGCATTTATTAAGCACCTACTATGTGCCAAGCACTGGAGAATGGGGCTACAAATACAGAAGAGAAACAGTTCCTCAAGGAGCTTATAGTCTATGGAGAGTGGGTAGAGAAGAACATGGACATAATCAGACACCAAGCATTTATTAAGTACCTGCTCTGTGGGAAATACAAAGACAAAAGGGAAGCTATCCGTGCCCTGTAGGGGCTCATACTCTATGAAAGGAGACATCGCGCACATAGCCCAGTACAGGCCTCTCTGCTTTTCCTTATGTTCTTCATATCTGTCATCTTCATGGCACCATAATGTCCCCTATTATAGCACAATGAGGCAGCATGGCCATGGTGAGCAGAATGGTAGGCTTAGGATGGAGAAGATCTGAGTTCAAATCCTCCTACAGACATCTGATTGTTGGATGAATGACCCTAAGCAAGTCACTTGACTTTTATGAACTTCAAGTAACTAGCTCTCTAAGGGCAGGGGTGGGGAACCTTCAGCCTTGAGGTCACATGTGGCCTTATAGGTCCTTGGGTGTGGTTTTTTGATTAAGTTCAAATTTTATAGAACAAATCCTTCTGTTAAGAGAATATATATATATATACACATACATATATAAATACATACATATGTACACACATATGTACACAGAGAGAGAGAGAGAGGGTATACTTCCTTTGTTACTTGAGTAGATACAGGACAGTAGCTGAGAATTGTTTCTGTAATCCTAGGGACTTTCACCTCATTCTCATTACTCCCTTGACTTTTCCCATTGACCCAAACAAATTCCAATAGGCAGGAGAGATTCTTTTTTCCAGAAAAGGACTGCACTGGTGTCCTACTAAATCCTCCACTACAGAGAAATGATAAAAGGCAGGCTGGCTTACTGTACTTTATGATCTCACTTGGAACTTCTGGGTCAGAGTCAGGAAACCACTGGCTCAGCAGGAGATGGAGACACTGACTGGGGGTGATTCATACTTGATGGGTAAAAGATGTCAGACATGGTCAAGATCTGAATCTTCTGAGGACCCTGAACTGATAAACATCCGCATGTCAACAAGAACTTACTAGGTGTCAGGCACTGTGCTAAGTGTCGGGACACAAATACAAGCAAAAAGAAAGAGCCCCTGCCTTCAAGGAACCTACTTCCTAATGAGGGGAGACAATAATAAGAGGGAGCTGAAAAAACAGATGGTACAAATCCCAGAGAGTCAGAAGCTAGAAGCAGAGCTCTTCCTCAAAATGGAAACTCAGGTAGTAACTCATTAATGAGAGAAAGGGATTGCTCGTGTTCCTGCACTGGGGAGCCTGTAGGGTAAGAAGGCACCTGAAATATACAGATGAAGTTCAGAGAGCCAGAAGTGGAGCCAGAAAAATGTAGAATGCCTGGGCTGGTCTTACTGACTGGTCTGGGGAGCCCAAGGGGGCATCCTTTGCAATTCCTTTGTCCCTAAAGGACATCTCTAAAACCTCCCCTTCCCCAATGCCCTTTTTCTATGATCCTAACACATAAGTGGGTATTTCCCCCTCTGCACAGAAAGGCAGGAGGCAAGAAAGAGGAGTGGCTGCTAGGTGGTGCGGTAAAGCACTAGCCTTGGAATCAGGAGGACCTGAGATCAAGTCCAGCCTCAGACATTTACTAGCTGTGTGACCCTGGGCAAGACACTTAACCCCAACTGCCTGGCCAAAGAAAAAAGAAAAAAAGAGAGGACAAGAGTGATAAGTAGTGAAACTTGTCTCCTTGAATGTAGGCAAGCTTGTCTATCTTATTTGAGCTTAATTCCATCTATATTTAACTGTGGTGACCCACTGTATGCTTAAATCAATTTGTACAGAGGGCAGAGAAAATGGGAAAGTGTTGGGAGCTGGTGGCCAGATTTTTGTAACAATTATTATTTTTAGATCATTTTTATCCCCTAGATTAAAACTTGGGAAGTGCTAGCTTGTGGCAGGGCAGACACCATTTTGCTAAAAGAAGAAGCAGAAGCAGTGGCCACCATTCGGAAACATAGAAGCTCTGGCTTTGAGTGGCCTCTAGTGACCGGTTGGGATACTGTAAGTTTATTGAAAAATTGTCTGTCCTAAGCCTATGTGGAGCTGGAATAGAGTGCCATCTGTTGGTCAACTCAGATATTATTCCCAGTTATTCCAACCCTCTTGATTGGATTTTAGCCCACGGAATCACTTTAACAAGCATTGATTAAGCATTTACTGGGTGCCAGGAAAACCACTAAGAATATGAAAAAAAGTTACAAACAATTGCTGCCCTGGAGGAAATCACATTCTAATGGAATGAGCTTAAACCCCAATGTCACATCCAGATAGGCAGTGTATGTAGTAAAGAGCAAAAATCCCTCCTTATGTAACTTCCTGTCCTGTGACCATGGGTAGGTTTGGGCCTCAGTTTTCCCATCTGTAAAATGAAAGATTTGGACTAACTGACCTTTAAGGCCCCCCTCAGTTAAAAAAACCTGCCATTCTATGTTTGATCTCTATTTCTCTGATTACTGGGGAATTTGAGTATCTTTTCATGTGATTATTAAAAATTGCATTTCCTCTAACCTCCCCTGTTCCTCCTCTGGGGAATCTGGGCTTCATCTTTCCTGATCTTCCGGCCCAAGTGTAGCCTCTGGCATTTTGTTTCCTTGGAGCTCCCTCCATTCAGGATTAGGGGCTCATAGAATGTCAAGTGGGATGGGGGGGTGGCTCAGAGATCATCTAGTCCGACCTCTCATTTTACATGTGAGCGACTAGAGGCCCAGAAAAGTTAAGTGACACTTGCCCAAGGTTACTCAGCCCCAAATTGAAAGCAGACTGCACGAGCAGGTCTGATTAAATACTTCTGCAGTCTTCTTGTGCCTGTTTCCTTTCTGAGAGACACCTCCAGCCAAATGCTCCTTTATAGAGTGGAGGTGACCATATGTGCCGAACTCAAAGGATGGCTCATGTTACCAACTCTTCTGTTTCCCTGACTTCTCTTTAACGAGGCTCCCTCAGGGGAGGGGCCTCCCCCAATCCCATTCTCACAGTTTTACCATCACTGAAGGCAGGGTAAGAGAGGATCAGGTCAGATCTGGAGGGGCAAACTTGGGAGGCCTGGGTTCTAATTTGACTTCTGACTCCTACAAGCTCTAAGACCATGTGGGTAAGTCACTCAGATTCTTGGAGGCTCAGTTTCCTCTTCTGTAAAATAAGGTAATGCTTACTTCAGAGAGGAGTTTATAAATGTCTTTGCAACCCCCTAACACTCACTATAAAATCTGTAATAATGATATTTTCATTCATTTCTCTTTGTACACTCTCACAGTGCCTGGCACATAGTAGGCACTTAACAAGTGTTTATCTAATGAATTTATTCATCCATTCATGTTCCACAAATCTTTCACTGAATAACTCCCACGTGCTGAGTAATTTGGCTGATAATAGTAGTTGACATTTAAGATTTATGAAGTGCTTAAGTACTGGAAATATTGTCTCCATTTTACAGATGAGGAAATTGAGGCTGAGGGAGATGGAAGTGACTGACTGATGGTTAGAAAACCCACAAAGGTAGAAATCAAACTCAGGTCCTGCTGGCTGTAAACCAGCCTGCTCACCTCGACACTAAGTAACTTCTCGAAGATGAGCCCTGGGTTACTGTCCTGACTTGGCTAGTTAGTATCTGCATCCCTTTAGGAGATACAACCACTGTCTGAGACTGTTTTTTTATCCATAAAACACGAGCATTGGATTGGATAATCTCCAAGCTCTTTCCCATCTCCAAGATTTTGTGAAGACACAGGCTTGCCTTTAAGGATATTCTACATCAAGTAACACAGAGACAACACATATAGGAAGAACATCGTGAGTTCCCATGTATCTGGTGCTTTATAGCTTGGAAATCTCTTTACATGCTTTCTCATTACAGACTCATGACAACTCTGAGGGACAGGTTCTATTATCTCCACTTTACAAATGAGTAAACTGAGTCTGAGAGGGGTGAGGTGGCTGGTCTAAGGTTACAAAGCCAGTGTATATAAGAGACAGGATTCAGAACAGGGTGTCTACGCAAGTAACATCTGAAAAGGTAGGAGAGTCTAGAGGAGGGAGAAATTCTTTCTAGCTGAGTAAACAACGGAAGACTTCCTAGAGATTGCAGGAGGCAGAAATGGAAGGAAGGCCACTTCAGAAGTAAGCTGAAAAACAGAGGTTGTAATGTGTGGAATAAATCCAGGTAATAGTCATCTCCTTTGCTTGGGCCTGAAGCAGGTAAACAGAAAGTAATGAAAACTAGGCCAGAAAGGTAGGTTGGGGTCAGATCTTGGAGGGATACTAGCCCAAGGACCCTGGACTTTTTTCTCAAGACAATGGGTCTCTGACAAGGGGAGAGACTGAGTCTGAGGACAGCATTAGGGAAGCTGGTCTGGTAGCTGGGGACAGTCCACATCAGGTTAAGGATCAGAGGGAGACCAGTTTGGAGGCTGGGCTGAGGCTTGGGAGGTCAGGAGAGATTGAGTGACCCTCATCTTTCCATGCCTGGATAATTGCAATGGCCTGAGGTCGAGTTGGTCTCCTGACCTCAAGTCTCTCTTCATCCCAATCTATATTAACACTGAAGTGATCATGGGCAGGTCTGACCACATGAACCCCCCCCCCCCTTCAGGAGGCTCCCTATCACCTTCAAGGACAAATGGAATTTCCTCAATTTGGCATTCAAAGCCCTTTCTAGCAGGTATGTAGCACTCCTACCTTGCCAGTCTTACTCCATTCTCACCCCCAGGTACTCTGTGATTTGGTAACACTGGCCCCCTCAGTGTTCCTCTACAGACCCTCCCTCTCCTGACTCCAAGGGTTTTCACAGACTGTCCCCTACACCCACAGGGGATCAAATTTGATAATATTGTAAAGTGTTTAGCCTGATACCTGGTATATAGTAGGTACTTTATAAATGCTTCTCCTTTCTCTTCCATGCCTAGAATTCTCTCCCTCCTGGCTTCCTTGACTTCCTTCAATTCCCAGTGAAAATTTCACTTTCCTCATCCCCCCTTAATGCTAATGTTTCCCTTCCATCTTGAATTTACCCTCTCCAATTGACCAGCATTGAGCTTATTTGTATAGAATTGGTTGCATATTGCCTCCCCATTAGACTAAGCTTTTTGAGAGCAGGCCTTTCTCTGTATCCCCAGGGCTTAGCACAGTGCCGGGCACACAGTAGATAGTTAATTAATGCTCACTGACTGATTGACTGACTAAACAAGTCCCTATCTGCATTGGTAGAGATGCAAGTTCCCTCTACCAAAGAAACCCCAGGCTTTATCCTTATTCCTACTTCATGTTGAAGGCACCAAGACTCAGAGATGTTCAGTTCCTTGCCTCAGTTTTGGAGGAAGATCGGAACCCTGGTGTCTGTCTGCCTTTTCCCTGTCTAGAAATAGAGGGGGTTGGGTTCCAGGAGCTCCTAAGTTTCTTCCTCTGGTAAACCTATGATCTCATGACTACATTGCTTCCTTCATTGGGACTGAGAAGGCTGTGGGAGGGAAAGGGCTCTGGGTGGATTTTGATGCTTTCCATCTGAGGTAGTGAACATCCAGGTATAGACAGATGATTGGCAGAAAGGTGGGAAAGCAGAACTGGAGACCTGGGGGAAAGTTGTCCCAGGAAAAAACAGTTTTGAAATTCACCGGCAAAGTAGTAAGAGTTGAAACCATTGGAAGAAGATGGAAGGAGAGGGAAGAGAGAGAGAGAGAGAGAGAGAGAGAGAGAGAGAGAGAGAGAGAGAGAGAGAGAGGAGAAGAGAAGAAAACTGAGAGTAGAATATTGAGAGAATGCCTAGATTTTGGAAGACAAAGAAGGGGAAAATGAGGCAGGGAAGAAACAGAGAGGTAGGAAAGAATCAGGCTAGTGTGGAGTTGTGGTATGAGTACTTCAATCAGCACTTGCAGGAGGAATGTGTGTGTGTGTGTGTGTGTGTGTGTGTGTGTGTGTGTGAGTGTGTGTGTGTCTAGGACATCAGGGTTAAGTGACTTGCCCAGGGTCACTCAGGTAGTATATGTCTGAGGTTAAATTAGAATTTAGTTCCTCCTAACTCCAGAGCCAGTATTCTATCCACTGCACCACCTAGAAGGGGGAATTTTTGTAAATAGTACTATCTGTACTATCTCTTAAGTTTCTATACCCACCTTCTGACTGGAGTGATTCCCCAGATTGAAAGCTCTGAATCCCACTCTTGAGGGTCCTGGATCCTGTAACCAAATTCTGTCATCATGAAATAGAGACAGTTAAATGGAACAATGGATAGAGTTTAAGCCTGGAGTCAGGAAGATCTGAGTTACTATCTGTGTGATCACAGGTGTCATTTAACCTCTGCCTGCCTCAGTTTCCTCATCTGTAAAATAGGGATAATGATAGCACCTGTTGTGCTATCAAATGAGATAATATTTGTGAAGTGCTTTGTAAACCTTGAAGCACTATGTAAATGCTAGCTATTATTATTATATTATCATTACTTCCTAGAAACTCACTTTTTCCCCTTCTCATATCACAGCAAGGATATTTATTTATACACAAAAAATAGCTCCAGAAATAACAGACGAATCTTAATATCAAAGACATAGTGCTGGAAGGGTCCTCGTAGGTCATCAAATCATCTCATTTTACAGATGAGGAAAGTGATTGGACTGAGGTCACACAGGTGGTAAATAGTAGACCAGGCCCTCAGGCTCCAAATCCAGTTTTGTTTTCCCATCTTTAAGGTTGACAAAGTGCTTTTATGTAAAATTCTCATTTTATTCTTCTATGCTTGTGTAGGGAGACACAGCTTGGGCTTGTGGATAGATAACTGGTCTCCTAAACCAGGAAGACTAGGTTCGAATCCCCCCACCCACCCATAATTGACTAGGGGACCCTGCCCCCCTTCCCCCCCCTACCCCCCCCCCCCCCCCCCCCCGCACTCTCTCAGGATATGAGCTACAGAGCAGGTGGCTATCTGCACTGGTGGAGGAAGTTTTTTCACAAGGAGTTTCTTCTCCTGATAAAATCCAAGGCCAAGTCAGAAACCCAAAGCAGTCATGTGAGGTAGAGACTCCGGCTGTCACCTACCCCTTGACAGATGAGGAGCCTGGCGCTGTCCAGCGAGCTGAGAAGCACTTTCATTTTCTCATCTACCTTATTCCAGTCAAAAGTCCAAGGCCTGGTCTCATCCATAAGGGTTCAGAGGCACCTGGGCATTCTAGGCCTAACAAGAGGTTTCCTTTTATAAAACTTGCCGGGCAGGCTGACTCTCCTCAGTGGGTGGAAGGGCCTTGACCCTTCTAATAACCTCTGGCCTCCCAGAAGTTCAGCAAATTCCCAAGGTACTAAATGAGCTCCTTTCTACTTCCATGGGAATTCTGTAGTTCAAAGGGCAGCCCCCGTTTGCCCCTAGGCATAGGAGCCTCCAGGTAAGCAAAAAAGGGCAGGAAGTGAAAGTAAGAAAGTGTCTTCCAGGGAATTTTGATGGAACCACCAATACTAAAGTGAGGCAGGCCTTGCCCTCAGAAAACTTCCGTTCTCTTGTTTTCAGAGAAGCCGAGTCCAGGATAAGAGATGCCCCAGTTGGAGTTTGGCACTGAGTTGTGGGCACCATATTTTAGGAAGGAGGTTGACAGCCTCAAGGATCTTCAGAGGATGGTGACCAGTGTGATGAAGGACCTCAAGATCATGATGTTGACTTAGGGCTGGGAGAACCCTCACTGGCTCTGGTCCCACCATTTTAAAGATGAGAGTCCAGCTTGGCCTTAACGCCAGGTAAAACATCCCAGCAAGGAGAGTTGGCCCAAAATACACTGGGCTTACCTGGGAGGCCATAGATTCAGGAAAAGGTTGGACAGGCCATTTGTTGGGAACATTAAAGAGGGAATTCCCATCCAAGTTTGGGTTGGACCAGTTGGGCCCTGACATCCTTTCCAACTCAGAGACTTTAGGATTCAGAGATTTGACTCCTCCCCACCACGGGGACCACATGGCAAACAATCACGTAATGGAAAGCTCAGCAGGTCTCCACCATTTTCAAGTCCCTTCAGTCACCCAATAATAACATTATTAATGATAATATTTGACATGTAAATGGCTCTTTAAGGATTGCGATGCACTCTACAGACACTTTTACATTTGATTCTCAAAATAATCCTGGGAGGTACTGAGCAGCTCCATTTTAGGGATGAAGAAACTCAGGTAAGAGAGGCTTACTCATTCCCACACCCAGTGTCTGAGGGAGGATTCAAACCCAGGTCTTGTTGTCTCCCAGTCCAGTGCTCTACCCACCAAGGCAGGCTGCCTCTCATTAACGATCATTTGGCAGATGAGGAAACAGACTTAGGGAGCTTAGATGGTTACTGCCATCAATGGATCAATGGGATCTGAACCCAAGAAACTGTCCCTGATGTCACTGAAATCCAGAGAATCATGGGAGGAGCCAGTTTAAGGAGGTTACCAACAGCAGATCTGCAGAGAGGGTTGAGAGAAGAAGGCCTGGGAAGCAGTTACAGTGGAAAAGTTATAATCCTTCTCAAGAGCCCTGAGAGGTAGTGAAAGTATTTCATATGCCCAACAGCCCCATTTTACAGAGGGTAAAAACTGAGGCTCAACAAAGTTGACAGACTTATGGGTGGTCACACAGACCTAGTAGGAGACTGGGAAATGGGATTCTGGCAGAAATTTCTTGACTCCAAGTCAGTCCCTTCCTTTCAGTGGAAACGCCACTAAAACACCTTGAGTAGATGATAAAAAGAACGAACAATTCCCACCAAATGAAGAGAAGAACCATAGAGTGATAGAAGGGTCTTTAGCGCTTGTTTCATTCAATGTTATACCATATCCACAGCTTTCCTCACCTCATTCTGGAGGTGATGATTTTCCTGTCACCATGGTGACAGGAAAATCATTACCTCCAGAAACTACCATTGGTGTTAAGGAGGCTGCCTTCTCCTGAGCCCAATGGGACTCCTTGGGGAACTAATTGTTCTCTGCATCTTTCGGTGCTATAGACCCACCCAGAGCAGTGTACTCTCCTGACTTCCCTAGTGCTCAGAGAGAACTGTCTGTAGTCAAGTTTGGTTAGTTAGGGCAGCTTTTCTTTGTTTCTTCCTTTAAACTGGAGTTCTGTGATCCCTTGGCTTTTGTTGGTGGTCTAGAGTAACAACGGCAGTAATAAAAATTGCCCAGGGGTTGATATCCTGGGCTGTCAGTTATTTCAGACTCTTTGTGATCCCATTTGGGGTTTTCTTGTCAAAGATAATGGAGTGGTTTGCCATTTCCTTCTACAGCTCATTTTTACAGATGAGGAAACTGAGGCAGAATTAGGTGACTTGCCCAGGGTTCAAGGTGGAATTTGAACCCCAATTTCCAGCCTCCACCAGCCTCTTTCAAGTTCTAAATGGGAGAAGTGCTGATGGGAAAGATAGTTTGCTGGATTTAGAGGGAGAGGGCCTGGGTTTGAATGCCCACTTTGCTACTTTGTGACTTTGGGCACATCATCTGCCCTCCCTGGGCCTCAGTTTGCCAATCTGTAAAATAAGGGAATTAGACTAGATGATTGCTAATGTCTCTTAAGCCCTAAGTATTATGATCCCAAGTATCAGACTCCCCTCCTGCTCCAGGAACAAAGACTGAGAAAGAAGCAGTCCACACCCCTGCTAGCCCCATCCCCCAGACGGTCCCCACCTCCCCCCCCCCAGGCTTGAGGTCTTAACATTTGCAAGAACAAAAGGAACGTTGTCCTCACCCAGCCAGTTTTCACCTTTCGGTTATTAAAAAACCAGTTTTCAGTCCCCTCGCTTTGAAGTTACTGTTCCCAGGCTCTCAGTGAAAGTTGCCAGGTCTCTGGGGGTAGGAATTGCCTGGGGGACTCCCTTGCTGGCTCTCCTGGGTCGAACTTCGGGTTGTTCCCCTCCCTCACCAACCTGGCTTCTCTTGAAGCCCCCTCTGTGGTCCTCTCGGACGCTCCCCTGTGTGCCAGGGTACGCTGACCTGCTTGCTTCTGCCTGCTCCCTGGGGAGCAGGCTCATCTCCCTCAGCTCAGGGTTAATCAGGGCAGCAATGAGTCTCAGGGCACAGCAGAGGGCAGCAGCAACCTCTGCTATTCAGATTATGGGAGAACACAGTTCTGAAGATGGAAGGGACTTTGGAAACCATCTGATCCAACTCCCTCATGTTACAGATAAGGACACTGAGTTCCAAGAAAAAGAGTTAAGTCACTTGACTGAGGTCACTCAGGTTGTAAACATCAGAGGTAAAATTCGAATACAGATTATAGGGTTATAGAGTGAGAGAGCTGGAAGAGACCACTTAGTCTATGTCCCTCATCTTATAGGTGAGGAAACTGAGGGTCAGAAATGTGGCATGAATTATTCATGATACAGCAGCTAATGAGCTGGAAGGAGCCTTAGAGACCATCTTCAACCCTCTCATTTTACAGATGAGGAAACTGAGACGCAGGAAAGCTAAGTGACTTACCCAAGGTCATACATACACCAACAGAATTTGGACTCCTTTGCCCTCTCATGACTCTTTTAGAAATGCTTCCTCTTCTAGTCAAGTCTCCCATCACTACTTGGGGTACAGAGACCTAGCAGAACTCACCAGAAGAATCCATGATTAATTGGACATTGCCACCCTTGAAAATCTTTGAGCTCTGGGTCTTTCTCTCTGAGGGCAGAGAACTAATTCTTAATTGCGCTCCTTGAGGGCAAGCCCCATTTCACTTTTGTCATTTGTATCCTTGGTACCTAGCACGGAGTCTGACAATAGGTACTTACTAAAGACTTGCTGAGTGAGTTCTAGATCACCAGGTTGGCCACAGGCTAATGAATGTTTCAGCCACATCAATTCCCAATGACTGTCTTCTGTCCTGTGACAATAGAGGGGTTGCAATCAACATTGGTGAAGGGGAAAATTAAGATACTAGAGGTACTGAAAAAGGTGCCTTTTGTGTTCCAGTTCTGGAAGCCCAGGGCATCTGCTGGGAGCAGAAGACTGCAGCTGCTGCCAATTGCCCTAATAAAGGCACCAGCCTCCTTCTCACCGGAGACTTCCCATCAGCCCGTTACAATGCTGCTGCTGAATGAGAAGACCAAAGTTCCTAAACCCCAATGAAGCATCAATCAGCCAAGAAGCATTTATTAAACACCCACTGCTTACGTGCTAGGTTCTGAGGATACACAAAGACTGGATCCAATTCACTTCATTTCTTAGCCTTCTGGCATCCTCGAAGGTGGGGGGCGGAGGTTGAGGGAGGTGGACAACACTCTAAAAGCACCTCCTGCTCCAGTAGTTATGGTCTTATGCATCTAACCCCAGATTCGTATGAGTTTGTGGCCACAGACAAGTCACTTGAGACTCTAAGTATCAGTTTACTTGTCTATAAAATGGAGATCAGAATACCTAGAGTGTCTACCATACTTAAAGAGTTTACATTCTTTGGGGAGAGATAGAATGGCCATTTATAGGTATATTCATAATGTATACAAGGGAATTTGGGGAGGGGCATGGGCAACTGGGGTAGGGCTGGGATCAGGAAAAGATCGTGTAGAAGGGATACTTGAGCTGAGTAGAGTGTTAGGAACAACTAGGTCTGTTTAATTAAATCGCAAACTGTTACATCAGTGTTGGGTCCTTCTAGGCCAACCTAGATGTCCGCTTCCCTTCCTCCTGCACACACACACATACACACACACACACACACACACACACACACACACACACACACACACACACACACCACTGACAAGTGGTCATTCAGCCTCTGCACATAGACTTCTACAGACAGGGAACTCTACCTGAAGAGATGGCTCGGTCAATTTGGAAAAGTGCTTATTGGAGATTTATCCTTACACTGAACTAAAGCCTGTCTGCCTCCCCTATCCTTCCTCATTCTTCCCTTTGGGACTGATCTGGATCCTTCCTTTTTTGTCCCTCCATTTTGCCAGCATTGGAGGTAAAGTCATTTGAGGTCCAAAGGGAACAGAGGCTCATGGGGGTTGGGGAGATCACACTGGGGATGGGGATAGTTGAGGAAGAGGGTGATGAGGTTCCAATACGTTAACAGGGAGGCAGCAAAATATAATTGGGCAACTGGGTGGCACAATGGATAAAGCACCAGGATGTAGTCAGGACGACCTGAGTTCAAATGTGATTTCAGAAACTTTCTAGCTGTGCGACCCTGGGCAAACCACTTCACCCTGTTTGCCTCAGTTTCCTCATCTGTAAAATGATCTAAAGAAGAAAATGGCAAACCACTGCAGTATCTTTGCCAACAAAACCCCAAATGGGGTCATTAAGAGGCCGACAAGCAAAAAGGATTAAGTGACCTGTCCAGGGTCACAGAGCTAATAAGTGTCTGAGGCCATATTTGAACTCAGATCATCATGGCTCCAGTCATGGTGTTCAATGCACTGTGCTACCTAGCTACTCTAGAAAGTAACTTGAGAAAGTGTTAATGCTGATTACAAACTTGATGCAGAGACAAACTTACAAGTGTATATACATCCTCCCTAAGGGCCCCATCCCCCATGCTGGTTGTTAAACATTATCCAGCATGCCCTTGTTTTGCTCTATAAACGTTGCTTGAGCAGTAGAAGCCTCGAGGAATGAAGTCTTTACCAGCCTGAAGGCTAACAGTTATAATAATAACTGGCATTTCTCCTCTAGAGCTCCAAGATCTGCAGTATTTTGCATCCTTTACCTTAGCTGCGCCTCCCAGCCCTCCTGGCCCCCGCACTACTGTTTGCTGGCAGATGTACCTAGATCCACTGTGGTTTTCTGATCTGGGCAGGTTCACCCTTTCTTAAGTAAACTGGTGATCCCTCTGCTCCTGGGAGCTCACCATGTTGGTGCCAGACAATGTGGACTCCAGTCAGTTTAGTTTCAAACTCAGGAGCTCGAGTGGGGATTACCAGTGTTTGCCCAGTGTTGATGAAATAACGCATTCATGATGGCCCAAGATGGTGTCAATAGGAGCACTCCAGAGTCTCTTGAAATCTGGTTTCATGAGTGCTGGGAGATCATTCTGAGAAGAACGTTAATGATGTCCTTATGAATCAAAGTCATCTCCCTTTCCTTTGGTGTTCTTTGTGTCTGAGACACCATGCAACTCACGGCATACTCTTGTACATCTGACTTCCTCAGTGACGCACAGATTCAATTCAACAAACACTTTGTTATTGACTCATTTTTCAGTCTCATCTGACTCTTTGTGACCCCTTTTTGGGTTTATTTTTCTTGGCAGAGATACTGGAGTGGTTTACCATTTCCTTTTCATTTTACAGATGAGGAAACTGAGGCAAACAAGGTGAAGTGACTTGCCCAAGGTCACACAGCGGAGGCCAAATTTGAACTCAGGTCTTCCTGACTCCAGCCCTGGTGTGTCACCACCTAGATGCCCATCAGCAAATACTGAGTATCATTGTGATGTAAGAAATGAGGAGTAGGATGCTCTCAGAAAAACTTGGAAAGATTTGCATGGGCTGATGCAAAATGAAACATACTCTGTACAAAGTAATAGCAGTATTGTAAGATGATCCGCTGTGAATGACTTAGCTGTTTTTAGTAATAGAACAATCCAAGACAACTCTGAGGGACTTCTGATAAAAATCGCCATCCATCCCCAATGAAAGAACTCATGGGGCCTGAAGACAGACTGAAGCAGACATTTTACACTTTATTTTTCTTGAGATTTTTGGTGTTTGTTTTCTCTTATAACATGACTAACATAGCAGTGTTTTGCATGACTATGCATGTATAACCTATATCAAATTGCTTACCTTCTCAATGAAGGGAGTAGAGAGAGAGGAAGGGAGAGAATTGGGAACTCCAAGTTTTAAAAACGAATGCTAAAAACTGTTTTTACATGTAACTGAGGAAAATAAAATATTAGATTAAAAAAGCAAACACTAAATGTCTACTATATGTAGATCTGACAATACAAACATATACCATGGATCCTGCTCTTATAATCTGAGAGAGGAGAAAAGAATCAGGCCCTCCCTGTTTCTATCAGGTCAGCCTATACTTTACTAAATAAAGTGCCAGGGACTGTGCTCAGTGCTGGGCACAGGAAGAAAGGTAACAATGCCCATTGTTCCTGAGGAGCTCCGTTTTTAGTTGGGAGAGAGGTAAATGACATGTGTATGTAAGGGTTATGTACAGAGAGGATGGAAGGCTATCTGAGAGGGGTAGGGTCTCCTGAAGAAGGAAGGTTTTAATCTGCCTCTTGAAGGCACTTCAGGAAACTACAAGGTGGAAGTGAGAAGAGAGTGCTTTCTAGGCATGAGGGACAGTCACCATGAAGACACCAAGATAGGAGATGAAGGCTCACGTACGAGGGAAGCTAACAGCCCAGTGTGGCTGGATTATAGACATCATGGAGAAAAGGAGAGGATAAGAAGACTGGAAAGGCAGGATGGGGCCAGGTAGTGAAGAACTTTAAATGATAGAAGACTACGTTTAATCTTGAAGGTAATAGGGAGACACTGCAGGTGATTGACTAGGGAGATGACCTGCTCAGAAGGGCATTTTAGGAAAATCACTTTGGTGGTTGAGTGAAGGATGGATTGGAGCAGGGAGACCAAGGCCCAGAAGGCTGTTACAATAGACCAGGTGAGAGGCATTGGAGGTTGTTTGAATGGAGAGAAATGCTGTGAAGGGATAAACGCCAAGACTTGGCAGTGGATTGGTTGTGTGGTGTGAGACAGAAGAACTGAGGAAGATGATGTAGTGGCAAACTTGGTGACTGGGGGGGTAGTGGTGGTGATGCCCTTGAAGGAACAGTGACATTGAAAGGAAGGGAGGGTTGAGAAAGATGATGGTTCTGTTTGGGACATGTTGAGTTTGAGATGCCTACAGGCTGGTCCGGACAGTCTCCTCATTTCTCACCAGTCTGTGCTCCTCTGAACTTCTCCATTCTGTTTCAGAAACCACTTCATTGTGGAAGGTCACTTCAGCTCCAGAACAACCGGGTCACTCTGCCCTGATTGAAGGATGGAAGGCTCCTCCCAGACCCTCTATTTAAGGAGGGCCCCAAGGCCAAACATCTCTTCATTACAGCTCCTTTTCTGAGTTGTCATCTCATTAGACTGTAAGCTCTGTTGGGGAAGGGACAATTTGGTGGGTGGGGCTGGTATCTATATTCCCAGTACTTAGGACAATGCCTGGTGTCTAGAAAGTTGCTCGTTGAGTTGCATCCATATTGTCGTTGTTCCATGTTGTCGTTGTTATGCTTCATCCTTGAAGATGACTTTTGAGTAAATTGGATTTAAGTGAGGCAGAGCTTTGCTAAGTCATCAACCTCACTCTTTCCTCAAGAGTCATCAGAGTTCAGTGGCAAGACAGAAGTGAAGACACTGGCAGTAGTCCAGCTGACTGACATCCATACTGCAGCTGATGAAAGAGACCTTAAATCTGGGAAACATCTGTATATAGATAATTAAACTCATGTGTGTTGATGAGATTATTAAGTATGAAAGTATAGAGAAAAAAAGAGAAGGGGAAAAGGATAGAGCCTTGGGCAACACTAATAAAATAATCCGACGGAAGCCTGTGGGATTCCTACTTCCTGGAATTCCAAGGAGGAAGAGACATCAAGTTTGTCAATGATCTTACTGGTAGGGGAGTGGATTGATGGCAAAAGTCAGGTTTCCAACCCCAGTGCCTAGGATTGTGTCATAGCTAGTAGTGACCAGGGAGTCATTCAGTAATAGCAGACTCCTAGGACAATACTGTCCCACTCTGAGCTTCCTTGCTCTCTTTCCTTCCAACTCACCATCCTTTGCAGCTGTACCATAATGGGTTAGCCAAAAGGCTCTGGGTCTCCAAGATGTGATGTTATGTACCTGCAGATTAACAGTGTGAAGGAGGCTAGTACCCTAATTCAGGTGAGAACTGGCAGTAGTCATATCAGATAGCCACAACCCCACAACCCTGGTTTGAAGAGAAGCTGCCAAAATGGCAGACTGAGGGGGCTTCGCCTCTCTCTTGGATGTGTGGGGTCAGAGGTTGCTACTGCCAGGCCAGCTAGAGGCTGAATGGAGAGGGCGGGCTCAGCTGAAGTTCCAGGGAAAGATGGAGATGATCTCTAGCTTTGACTCCTCTTGAGAATCACCTTAAAGCCAAAGGAGTGGGTGAGTCATTGTATTTGGACCACTTTCTGACTGGGAGTTGGAGGAAGATAGCAAAATGACTCTTCTCAGTCTACAACTTCCAAGAGTGTTAGCTGCTCTGGCTAAAACTAATAGGAGTTTGGCTCAGGCATGCAACTGAATTACCTCCATAGAGGACATTAGAATTAATGCTGGAAAGAACCTGAGAGATCATCTGGTCCAGCCCACTCGTTTGTCTATTTTACAGATAAGGGAATTAAGGCACAGAAATGGGAAACATCACACAGGTATCATGTAGCCAAGTTCACATCAGAATCTTGACAGATGCAGCAAAAGATGAACTAAGTCTCCAGAATAGATCTGGCCCTCTTCTTGGCTTTCTTGGTGATACAAAGACCCTGCACTGAGGCCTCATTTCAGACCCAAATCAACGGGTCTTAGACCAGTAACGTCATGACTTGTCTGAGATCCTCTTCAACCTCTCTTCCCCAAAGTGCCCAAGCACAGAGTGCTTGGAAGTAGGTGGGGATGTCCTGTTCATGATCTGTGCAGTCACCAGCTACACAAATTTTTTTTACTCTATTCTGGATTTCATGGGCATAGGCAGGAGTATGATGGAGCCAACTTGAAAGAACCAACGGCTACATCTTCAGGGTGAGTGTTTACAGCTTGGAAATCAACAAAGGCTGTTCAGGACTTTTTTTTGTTTTGTGATTGTCTACACTTAAGAAAGTGTTGGAGAAGATGTTAATAATGCATATGGAACTTCAAGTGTATCTACATCATTTTTTTCTTTTTTTGGAAATCATTATTAAGCATTTACCAGCACACCACTGAGCTAACTCTCAGTAGGAAAAAAAATCCTCTACCAATGCAGATCATCATTTTTCTGCAACTTATATTCTTAGGAGGTTACTTGGGGCACTTCCAAGTCAAGGATCTGTCCTGGGATTGAATCCAGAATGTGTCAGAAGGAAAGTTCAGAGGGAGACACAGACAAGCAAGACAGTTTTGTAACAACTATACTGAATTTGTTACATAATTTCTAAACAAAACAAAACAAAACTCTACAAGACATACAAGAGAGAAATTCGTATTTTCAAATGCAATCCTATTGTCAGTTCTTTTTCATATGGAAGTGATGGCATTAATTCATTTTTGTAAAGTTTGCAATAATAAAAAAGAAAATATGTTTATCAGAATATATCTGAGTCAGGATTTAAGTCAGATCTTTTCTAACTGAGCCCAACTCTCCATCTGTGATGCTTTCCTGTATCATCTATCATACAATATTTTCTAAATTTATCAAAATTGGCTTGTACCCCCATTTCTCATTAAGATTCCCATCTCCTTTCCAACTTTACTTGACCCAGAGTAATACATTTGCGTGTTGTAGATTAAAGTACATTTGCTGAACAGAATAGGAATGTGAAAATATACACTCTTCAAATCCCTAGCTGCTGCTTCACCCCAGGAAAGGTCTGAAATCCCCCACTTTCCCTGTTTCCGTCTTCAGCCTGGTATTCCCAGTATACAGGAGTGACTTTTTAAGAAAACCTATTCCTTGTCTCCACTTTCAAAATAAAAGGAAGAAAGAGGAGGAAGGATCTGGCCAATATTCACTTGGACTCCCATAGAGACAGCAGCTGCTTCTTAGCCAATCATTAGATGAAGTTCCTTCTGCTCCCAGTGGTCACCAGGAGGGCTCCATGAACCCAAGCAGCAATCTCTCTGCCCCTGCTGTATCACAAGCGGCTGGCTGTTTGTCCTCATTTCAACCTGCCTTTGTGGACTTCAATTTCTAAAAAGTGATATCTTTGTTTTTTGCATCACCTACCTTTTCCTGCATCCTGCAAAATGAATGGAGTTACACTCCATCCCCCTCCCACAGAACCATCCTTTATCAAAAAGAACAAAAAAGAAAAATGACATTTGGCAAAAACTTACCATCTCATTGAAAAAGGTTGCATGCAGTATCCCACACCCACGATCCTCCACCTCTACACAGAAGGAAAGAGAACTACATGACTTCTCATACCTCTTTTTTTTTGGAGTCAGGTTAGTAGAATTTTGAGTGTTGGTGGACTTTTATAAAAAGAAGTGTTACTAATATCTTGTACTCTAACATTGGCACATAGTAGGCGTTCAACAAATGTTGATTGGTTGATGGATGTATTGCCTAAATTTCCTCTGTATTCCTTCTTTTCTCTTTTCTCTTTCCCTTCCCAGAGCACCATCCCACATAACTATATACATATATATATATATATATGTGTGTGTGTGTGTGTGTGTGTGTGTGTGTGTATAGCTATGTATACATATATATAATTTTAAAAAGAATAGAAAAAGTGAACACAATTACTTGATGTCTTGAAACAATCCGAAAATGTATTCAACATTTCACATGCTGGTCTTCTTTTACTGGCAGTTCAGAAGCTGCTAGCTTTGACCCAAACATGTCTAGGAGAGAGGAGGGATGAGGTGTATGGGGCGGGGGGAAAGAATCCTCTCATCCATCTAGTGTGCTCAGAGGGCATGGAGGGTCCTATGTGCTGTCAAGCAATCTGATCTCTTGGTTTTAAAACCCAGACTTTTTGGGTTTTCCTGACATTGCTTTCTCCTCTTTTTCTAAATCTTCATTCATGGTCATGAGTTGTGGGTATCCTCTGAAGGCTCAGTCCTGGATCCTCTTGTCTTCCCCCTCTATACTAACTGACCTAGTCATCTCATCAACTTTCATGGCTTCAATAAGTATCTTTATAGAAATGATTCCTAAATCTAAATATTCAATCCCAAGATTTCCTTTGAGCTCATCTCTCCATCATATATCTTGAACTGGATGTCCCAAAGGCAACTCAAATACATCCCATCCCAAAACAGAATCCATTATTTATTCTTCCTCTTCTTCCGCCCACTTTTTTTTATTATTTTCAAGGTCGCTATCCTCTCAACCACTCAAGCTCTGAAACCTGGGCTTATCCTTGACTTATAAGTCACATTCACATGCCTATATATTTTCAAGTTTTGTCATTTCTCCTTCCACTCTTTGTGCATATCTCTTCTGTTCATTTATCATCTACACCCTAATTCAGGCCCTATCATTCATGCCTGGATTATTGTAATAGCCTCCTATCCTCCCTGCTTCACCCCTCTCCTTACTCCAGTCCATCTTTTGCTCACTCAGCTGCCAAAGTTTGGATCTGACCATGTCACCCCTCTACTCAATAATTTCCTTCTTCATGTCTGTGTCTTGGTTTTCCTGACCTCCTTAATCCTGCAGGAGGCCTTTCCCAACTGGCCCAATGTTAGCCCTTCCCTCTGAGAGTATCTTCCATTTGTACTGTCTATATCTTGTATGCACAAGTTTGATCTTTCCCATTAGACCATGAGTTCCTAAAGGGTAGGGACCATATTTTCACCTTTCTGTATATAGCATTTAGCACTGGCACTTAATAGGTATTTGTGGACTGATTGACTTTTTTTTTATTTATTTAACTTTTTACATTCATTTTCACAAAATTTTGGGTTCCAAATTTTCTCCCCTTTTATCCCCTCCCCCCACCCCATTACCCCAAGCAATCTAATTTTCCCTATCTCCAATCTGCCCTCTCTTCTGTCACCCCTCCCTTCTCGTCTTCATTTTCTCTTTTCTTCTGTAGGGCCAGATGACTTTCTATTCCTCATTAACTGTATGTCTTCTTTCCTAGTAGCAACAACAATACTAAACAGTTGTTCCTAAAACTTTGAGTTCCAAATTCTCCCCATCCCTCCCTCCCCACCCATTCCCTGTGGGAAGGCAGGCAATTCCATATAGGCCATTTCTGTGTAGTTTTGCAAATGACCTCCCTGATAGTCGTGTTGTGTAAGACTAACTGGATTACCATCCCTCCTAACCTGCCCCTCATTGTTTCTCTTCTGTCTTTTGATCCTGTCCCTCCCCAAGTGTTGACTTCAAATTGCTCCCTCCTCTCTTTGCCTACCCTTCCATCATCCCCCCATTGCTTATCTCCTTCTCCCCCACTTTCCTATACTGTAAGATAGGTTTTCATACCAAAATGAGTGTGCATTTTATTCCTTCCTTTAGTCAAATGTGATGAGGGTAAACTTCTTGTTTTTTGTTTTTTTTTTTTTCTCAGCTCTCCTCTTTTTCCCTCCACTAAAAAGTCTCCTACTTGCTCTTAAATGACATATAATTACCCCATTCCATTTCACCCTCTTTCCTCCCACTACATTTCTCTCTCACCATTTACCTTAATTTCTTTTAAGATATGGTCCCATCCTGTTCAATTCAATCTGTGCTCTCTGTCTCTGTATGTGTGTGCACATGTGTGTGCGTGCATGCGTGTACATGTGTGTGTATGGACCCACCAACTACCCAGGTACTGAAAAGTTTTAAGAGTTACAAATATTGTCTTTCCATGTAGGAATGTAAACAGTTCACTTATGGTAAGTCCCTTAAGACCTCTCTTTGCTGTTTACTTTTTCATGCTTCTTCTCATTCTTGTGTTTGAAAGTCAAATTTTCTTTTCAGCTCTGGTCTTTTCATCAAGAATGATTGAAAGTCCTCTGTTTCATTGAAAGACCATATTTTCCCCTGAAGTATTATACTCAGTTTAGCTGGGTAGGTGATTCTTGGTTTAAGTCCTAGTTCCTTTGACTTCTGGAATATCCTATTCCACGCCCTTCAATCCCTTAATGTAGAAGCTGCTAGATCTTGAGTTATCCTGATTTTATTTCCACAATACTGGAATTGTTTCTTTCTAGCTGCTTGTAAGATTTTCTCCTTGAGCTGGGAGTTCTGGAATTTGGTCACAATGTTCCTAGGAGTTTCTCTTTTTGGATCTCTTTCAGGTGGTGATTGATGGATTCTTTCAATACTTATTTTGCCCTCTGGTTGTAGAATGTCAGGGCAGTTTTCCTTGATAATTTCATGGAAGATGATATCTAGGCTCTTTTTTTAATCATGACTTTCAGGTAGTCCCATAATTTTTAAATTGTCTCTCCTGGATCTATTTTCCAGGTCAGTTGTTTTTCCCATGAGATATTTCACATTCTCTTCCATTTTTTCATTCTTTTGGTTTTGTTTGGTGATTCCTTGGTTTCTCATAAAGTCATTAGACTCCATCTGTTCCATTCTAATTTTGAGAGAACTGTTATCTTCAGTGAGCTTTTGAACCTCTTTTTCCATTTCGCTAATTCTGCTTTTGAAAGCATTCTTCTCCTCATTGGCTTTTTGAACCTCTTTTGCCAATTGAGTGAGCCTATTTTTCAAGGTGTTATTTTCTTCAGCATTTTTTTGGGTCTCCTTTAGCAAGGTATTGACCTGTTTGCCATACTTTTCTTGCATCTCTCTCATTTCTCTTCCCAGTTTTTCCTCCACCTGTCTAACTTGGTTTTCAAAATCCTTTTTGAGCTCTTCCAAGGCCTGAGCCCACCTGACATCCCCCTGGGATGTCTGGGGTCCCAAGGCCCCACCCTCCACGTCTTTCCCTGATGGCAAGAATATGTCCTCGTCGTCAGATCCGAAAGTCGGGATCATTTGCATCTGTTTGAAAAAACTCTCTATAGTCTTATTTTTCTTCCCTTTTCTAGGCATTTTCCCAGCCAGTTACTTGACTTCTGAGATTCCTGTCCACTCCTGCCTAGATCCGCCCAGCTAGTGCTTGGGGTCTGAGATTCAAATGGGCTTTCCGCGCCACGCGCGGCTGCTAATCAATGTGAGCTTTAGTTCTGGTGCTGGGATGGGGGCAGGGCCGCCTCCCAGGCTCAGCTCCCTCAGGGGCTTTATGCAGATACCTTCAGTAATGGAGCGGGTGGGGGCAGGGCCATCTCCCAGGCTCAACTCCCTCAGGGGGGTTATGCAGAGACTCTCAGTAATGAAGATCCTGCCTGCTGCTGGGGGAGTCCCCGGCCGCCACCACAGCTGCTGCCTCTGCCGCCGCCCCTGCCCCTGCCTCTGCCTCCAAGGCTTCCTCCTGAGGGGGCCCGAGTCACGGAGACACTCCGCTCCCGACTCAGCCAGCCCAGACGTCTCTCTCACTGACCTGTAGCTTCTGTGGGCGAAGGGACCTTCCTGGCCGCCAGAGCCTCCATCCCTGAAGCCTGCTCGGATCAGCTTCTCTGGGGCCGTGGCCAGGGCAGCGCTGGGGTGGGGTCCGCTTTCCAGAGTGCGACAGACCGTGGGGACGACTCTCCAGGGCTCTCTGGAACGGAAATCTCTTCCACTCTGTTTCTGCACACCTTACAGTGATCCAGAATTTATGGGGATCTCTTTTTACATTAATTCCATGGGCTGTGGGTTCGGAGCTCGTAAACGTGAGTTTTTCTACTCATCTTGACTCCACCCACCGGACTGATTGACTTTTGACAAATTCCTTTATGTTAATAATTCAGGTGATGGATTCTTGGATCCCAGCATTTCCTTCCCTTGTATGTCACCTAATAAGTCTAGAAATGTTTAGGGCAGGGAATCTGAATATGTTACACATACAAACCAGCCTTCATTTGTGAACTCATACTGTCTCACAGTTGATCTTTCCTTCCTGAATGATCTTGTCCCCATATACCGTATACCAAGAAGCTGGAATGCAGCTGGGATGGAAGCATCTGAATTTTCTAATACAAGGTGCTTAGGCAAAAGATGGCTCCCTTCACTCCTCATCTTGAAGGAGAGAATGTATGGAAATCTCGAAGGACTGAGAAGTGAACTATATAATTGGGAGAGGATGGGGTTACTGAACAGAACAATAATGGGGAGTTCCTGGAGATTAGTGTCCCTACTGCCGTGGTTACTGACACTACCATGATCTGGGGCCTGAGCTATGTAGAAGCCACATGAAATAAATGCTGAAAGACTACAGTTGTCTCTGTTTGCTGAAAAGGATAATGGTGATGCTTCCCTTTTTCCCCCTCCCCCACTCTCCAGAGAGAGTGAGTTTCCATTCCACAGCTTGTTTCTGTTTCTTTCAAGTTTATATTTTTCACTGTTGTTCACCTAGTCTCTACTTGTCAGCATTAAGATAACTGTGGTTAACCCGAAGCATTAGTGGTCTGTATGTATTTCATTTATTTAAGGAGTGATGAGTAGTTGGAGAGTGCAAAGGAAATCTTTCTCTGGCATTTTGAAACTGGAGGCTTAAAATGAACCAATGAGATTTTATTGATAAGTATTCTCAAAGCAGGGAAAATATTAAGCCATGTACATTCAAGTTGACATGGATTTCTCCTAGGCACAATTGATTGATATTAGGGGCAAAAGAGCCTTGGAAAAGCAAATTTTTCTAAGTTCCTCTGAAACAGGAGGTGTTGGCCTTAGGTCATTCCCCTCCTTTTGTTTTCCACCACAGCAGATTCAAACCCCTTCCCCTTTAGAGTAAAGGAAAAAGTCATACATGCAAGGACTGATAGGAGGAGTTAGGAAAGAGTGACTCTACAAAGAAGGGGGGTGGGAGCCAAAGAGAGAGAGTAAGTAGTTTTTCTGATAAACCAAACAACTGAAATTCCAACCACTCCTAGACTTTATGAAACAAAATTTTTTTATAGTTAATAATAAGCACATTGAGGTACTGTATTGTCTACATTTTTTATTTAATTGTGTGGTAAAGATATAACTACTGTAGAAGATCACTTTCAAGAACTTGGTTGCTCTATTTTAACCCTAGGTCAGAGGTAGTGCTGACCATAGTCAAAGCTCCAGATCTGGCTGACAGACTATTTTTGTACAATCCAGGAGCTAAAAATGATTTAAAAATGTAAAATCTGTTCTTAGCTCCCACCTGTGGTTTGCCATAGTCCTTAAAAGCCATGCTGGTAAAGTATGAGCTCCAAGAGGTTCTACTATGTTTGAAAGGCTCCTATCTTAAAGTTTTCTAGGTTTACTTCAACTTTATCGGATATGATTCTAGCAACATTAGGTTTTGTGGAGTTAGCAGAAGCATGGGCAATTTTAGCCCATCCTGATACTTCAATTCTATGTGCTTCTTCTGGTATCAGGGACAGTCTGTGCAAAGGTACGGAGGTGGTAAATAGACTACCAATCACAGAATCACAATATTTAAGAGTTGGAAGGAAGCCTGGTGGCCATCTAATATAAAACATGGGAAAATGAATCCCTGCTATCATATACTCAATAAGGCATCGTTCAGCCTCTGCTTGAAAATCCCCAGTGAGGGAGAAACCACTCCCTCCCAAGGTATCGCATCCCACTTTTGAATAATCTTCCTTGTGAGGAAATTTTACATCAAATTTAAATTTATCTTTCTGAAGCTTCTACCTGTTGTTCTTTATTTTTCTGACATTTGGGTCCAAGCAAGACAATCAAGTTCTTCTCCCAAGCCCATAAACACTGGAAGAAACTCTACTGTCCCTCCTAAGTCTTCCCTTCATGATAAGTATTCCCATTTCCTTCCATCTGTGTATGCATAAACTCAAAGTCATTCACCTGAGTAATTTTCTGAATGTGTTTTTCTGCTGTCATGTTACTTTCTTCACTTCTCTCCTCCAGTAACATAATCCTCTTTCAAAGCCTTTGTTTTGTTTTTATTCTCTGAGGATATTTCTAAACTATTGAATCTCATTATCACATCCTGAAATTCCTTAGTCACATTTGAAGCTTTCTTTATTTCAGCTCATCATCTTCTTACTCATTTAATTTCTTCCTTTGAGTTCTTCAGTTTATTTATCCATTTTCTCATGTCTCCAAGAAATTGTAGCTTTATTTACATGACTTTTCTTGTTGCTTCAGCTCATTTTTGCTCAAGCATTTTGGTTTTTATTGCATTAAATCTTTTGTTTTCATTATATCAGAGGTCTTTGGTTCCTTTGTTTCTGCGTACTTGTGAAATTTTATTTTGAGGATGTCCAGTAATTTTGCTTTTTCACTCATTTTTATTGAATTTCTTGAAGGAAGTATTGAGAATGTAGGTTTCTTCTTTTATCAACTGATGCAGAGCGAAGGAAGTAGAACCAAGAGCACATTTTATACACATTCAACATTATCATGAAAAACAACTTGGAAAGACTTAGGAACTCTGAGTAAAGCAATACCTGCCCAGGATCCCAAGGGATCAATGATAAAACATAGCCCTCACCGCTTGATAGAGAGATGACGGACTCAGATGCAGATGGGTACTTTCAGACATGACCATGATGAGAATTTGTTTTACTTGATTATGCATATTTGTCACAAGGGTCTAGTTCTTCATTTTGAATTGGTAGGCAGGAAGGAGAGAAAATAAATGATTTGTTAGACAGATAGATAGTATATAATACTGTGCGCTGGAATCTGAATCAGAAAAGCTGAATTCAAATCTAGCCTCAGATCCTTTCTAGCTTGTGTGACTTAGTTGCAAATCACTTAACTTTGGTTTGCCTTAATTTTTTTGTCAGCTGTGAAATGGGAATAATAGCACCTACATCCCAGGACTGTTGTGAGGACCACGAGATATTTGTAAAATCCTTAGTCAGTCGATCAATAAACATTTATTAAATGCCTACATTGTGCAGTGACTGACACATAGGAGGCACTTTCTTCTTTATGTTAATGTTACTTATGGGAAAAAGTCTGCACATCCACATATTCAGGCAAGTGATAAAAAATTTAGGGAAGAATTGGAAAGTTCCACAACTAGCCATCAAAGAGAACCATTTATAATTTTACAGCCAAGCAATGGAGACAGCAAGGGAATGTGGAAAGGGCATTCATGAGCTGTGAGCTCAAAGGATACCTGGGGCTACAAAAGGACATTTTCAAAGATTCATAAGGGATCAGTATCATGACATTTTCAAAATTCCCATTGCGCTATGGTTATGACAATACAGCAGACATGAAGGACAAGCAACCAGTCGTTCTTCAAGGAAGTGGATCTGCCAGATGTGGACCAGGGGCAGCATCCAGTCTTAAACCAGGAAGTATAAATGCAGTTTCTTTAAAACAAACAAACAAAAAGATTGATTTAACAAAATGTTACACCACCTTTGCATCCCAATATGTTCCTTCTATCCCTCAGAGACAAGAAATTAAAAGAGAAAGAAAAAAACAATTTAGCAAAACTAACAAAACCTAATTATAAAAAATGTAGCTGTTACTTTGTACGTACTCAGTTATGGACCTGTTCTATTCTCTCCCCTCTGCCCTTCCCCCTTCTCCCTTTCTCCAAGCTCCCCCCTCCTTAGAACGTGAGCTCTTTGAGAGGGGGAGGGACTGCTTTTGCTTTTTCTTTCTACAGCCAGTGCCTAGCACATCCTAGGCACTTAATAAATGCTCACTGGTCAATTAATTGCATTTGGAAGAAAGCATGGCTAGAATTCTTTTTTCTATCTTTTCCCCCAAGTTTTATCAACTACTGAATAATGTTAACGAATGGACCTCTTTAAAACATTACTCAGAAAAATATGCTACTCTTTCTTCTGACACAAGGGCTGATCACACTCACAATTAGCAGCAGGGATTGTGAACGTTGCTTAGCTCCATAGATTGGAGTAGGATGATTCGGGCACCAAGGTGGATCACCATCTCTCCCCTATCTTTCCTCCCAGGATTATAGTTCATGGCCATCTGTAAATTTTCCACAGAGAATCCAGACAACGTGCTGGAGGCTTGGCTCATTTATTTCTTACCCCTCAGGGTCTGCTATGGCTCACAGAAAGTCCATTCCTTCCCTCTTTCCTCACTCCAGGACTGGCTCACCTCCTTTTCCAATAATTCATGCCCCTGGTGATAGCTTATACACCATTTTTCACGTGCAAGTCATTTGGGGTAATCTGCTACAATCCTCTACACCCACCAGGCATCTTTCCATTACTCACTGGGTCACCTGCATTTGAAGTCTTCTGGGAGCCATGAATTCCATCTTTCTGACTTCCATCATTCACGACCACATGGCCACATTGCTGGGAGAATGCTGGTGTGAAAGAAAAGGGCTTTTATATCATGCCTCTGGTGATTGCAAAAAATCACACACTTGAGTGATACTTTCCCCAATGGCATGTTCCTGTGCAAAACATGCTTTATTTGGAGTCAGTGGACCTGGGTTCAAATTCTGCTACTTAATACCACTGTGATCCAAGGCATGCTATTTCACCTCTAAAGTGAAGGGTAGGATGGCCCCTGAGAGCCTATGATACTATATGTCCTATGCCCTTCAGCAGACTATTTGACCCTGCTCCTTCCAGGTTTTCTCATCTGTAAAGGGGAGGTGAACAACACTGTTCTTAAGGAGACTTTCTGTTCAAAATCGATGGGCATAAAAGTGTTGGCAGACCCAGAGATGATTCCCTTGGGAGGCAATGTTTTCCCATTTTTTTGTGAATAATAGTAAGAGGAGTAAGATGCTGATAAAATTAACAAAGTGTTACAATCCAAAAATGGAATGGTTTCGCTAATTTCCAAAACGTTAGTTGGATGAAATGCATGTTGAGAGATTTAAGTGAAGGTTTAGAGAGTATCTCATTTATGTTGTTTCAAGGGGAAGAGATACACATGTATGTGAGTATGACATGCAAACATGCTACATGCCCAGGCAGATTATGCTTTTTAAAAAAGGAGAAAGTCCCATAAGTTGTGCTTCAAAGAATTCTGCAACCAAGAAATGATGCTAGCATTGCAGTGGAGGGTCACGATTCAAAACCAGTCACCCAGGCTTGCCTAATTACATATCCATAATGAGGCTATTGACATCTCAGAACTCTGTTCAGGAGTGGGAGCTCCCTATGGCGGGTGCCAAGTTTCTGGGCTCACCTGGAACTAACTACAATTCTTTGCTTTTCTCAGCTGCGTCAATCCCATTGGGGCTGCTATCAGAACAGAGAATAGCCTAGTAGGCTATAAGCTCCTAGAGGGCAAGGACCGGTGGTTTTTGTTCACTTTTTTGTTTGGTCTTTGCTCACCAACAGTTAACCCTGCAAGGAACAAGCACCATGTACTTTGTATTAGAGTTGTTTTACAGTATTTCTTGAGTTAAATTTCATCTGATGTTCACAATAATACTACCTAGTGTTATTACTCCTGTTTTAGAGATGAGAAATGGAGGCCCAGAGAGGGAAGAGACTCACCCAGGGTCATGCAACTCGGAAGTATTAGAGGCATAATTTGAATCCTGAATCTCATCTGATGCCAAGATCAGGGCTATGGTCACTATACCATTCCAGGTAGGTTGTGAACCTCAACTATGGCTGTCACCTGAGCCTTGAAGAAAGCACTTCAGCAAATTTAAGATTATGTAAGTCCATCAATGACACAAGGATGACCATCACCCCTAAAGAATGGGTCATGGCTTGGAGGAATGGGCTCAAGGATTCACAGACATTCTGCAGAAGAGATCCTCTGAAAGATATATGGGGCCTTTCTAGACCGACCGATTAGGCTTGTGTTCTGTCCTCCTCTAGTCAGAGGAAAATTTTTTTCTTCCTGTGGGTAAGTTTCATAAAATACAATTGGTCAGTTGCATAAAAAACCATCCACAAATCAATTTTAAAGACAAGTTTAGGTGGGGGCAGGAAGACAAAAAGACATAAGGATGCTGACCCCTTGGACACAGGAAGAGTGACCCATCCAGGTCAGTGGTGTGTTGGAGGAGCTATCCTGGACTGCACTATAGAGGGAGAGACATTACATGTCCTGTAGTAGCTTTCTTTTTTAGTTTATTTCAAACTAAATCTTCTCCATAACCAGCATCTCTCTTTGACAGCTGCCAAAGTGTGATGGTAGAGGGATGGTAGCACTTCATAAATTACCCCCACCCCCACACCAGCCTTTTCAAGTTTTGTGTTCCCCTAACCTCCATGTATTCTTAAGTTCTCCTTACTGGTCCTGGAATAAGACATTCCATCTCTCATCTCTGGTCATTTTCTCTATCTCCCCATCATCAGTGGGGGATGGGAGGATGGAGATCACCAGAGATGGCTATAATGCCATCCATCCTCTTCTCTGCCTCCTGATTTCCCTGGCTTCCTTCCAGTCCAAACTAAACTCTCACTTTCTCTAGGAAGTCTTTCCTAATGTCTCTTATAGTGCCTTCCTCTATTAATTATTTCCTATTTTTTATATTAATATAATTAATACAATGTATGTCCACATATATGTCTTATATGTACACATTTGTTTGCATGTTGTCTCCACCATTAGACTACATGCTCCTTGAGACCAGGGATACCAGGCATATATTACTGTATTACATATTAAGTCTGACTTACAGGGAATTTCCTCACTAAAGGTTTTTTACAAGCCTAGTAAAAATTAATCTAGAGAATAAACTCAGACTTTTTTCTGTACTGAGGAAAAAGGATAAGGTCTGTCAATGCACTGTAAATTTCAGAACCCTTGTACAAAACCCCATAACCCCACCCTAGTTACAACTCTGTTCCATGTTGAGATGAATAGCTCCTTTAAGAGGCAAAGTTGTCATCATCCTTCCACTGGCCAGACAATTTTCAAACCTTTTCCATCAGGCACTTGTCTAACCTCTGGTTGGGGATTTCTAGGAAGAATCAAGTTGGTACTTGAGGACCAAAGGATAGAGGGAAGGGGACTGGAAAGTGGACCCTCTAATCTAGGTTACTGAGTGTGACAGGATGAAAGACACACAAGTAGGAAATGCTACATCCAGGGTTCAAATGCAGGTCCTCTGACTTTGAGTCCAGTGCTCAGGGTCGATGAAGAGCAACTCACATCCCTCTACCCCCACTTCCCTTCACCGTTTCTCTGAAAACAAGAGTGTTGTGTGGTGAACTTGGCAAACCCTGAAGGTTATAGCCAAGCTGAGTTATAGTCACAAAGGGCAGTTCCCCCTCTCAAGGAAGAAGTAGCTCTAATGGTTTCTGTTCTCTCTTCTTCAACTGAAATGAGGGAATCCAATCAGGAGTAGAATTGAGAGACCCCACCCACTCACTCACACCTGTCAGCCTATCGGTCACTCCAGAACAATGGGCCATTTGTTCAACAGACCACACTCCTGTCTAAGGAGAACTCTCACTTCAAAGGGTATCTAGAAGCCTCAAACCCACAAAGGAAGCACATCAAAGGCAAGAAAAGCTGTTGACTTTGCTGACGTTTGGTGGTAAGTCATAGGTGCCATTGAATTGTCTTTTCCTGAGGAAAAATTTTAGCTGAGTGTATACATTTGGATTCCCCCCCCCAAAAAAAAGAACAGGTGTTTAATTATATAAGTTGAGACAGCCCTCTGAAAAAAGATCTGGGGGTTTCAGTGGACCACAAGTTCAATGTGTAGATGGCAACCAAGAAGCCAGTGTGATCTCAGGCTGTGTTAAGAGAAGCAGAGGCCATGACTCAATATCATGTTCAGTTCTTGGTACCATGTTTTAGTGAGAATCATTGGTTAGCTGGGAAGAGTCTTCACTTAGTCAAGAGGATAAAGGAAATCACCTTTAGATTCTACCACTGGAGGACCATATGAAGCATTTGAAGCTGTTTAGTTCAGAGAAGAGATGACCAAAGGGGATGTGAGAGCTGTCTTGTAGCATCATGTTTTCATTTTGCATATATTTATATGTACATGTTTCCATTGATACAACATAAGCTCTTTGAAGGAAAAAAATTATCCTTATATTTATATTCTGAGGACCTAGCAGACCTGGCAACAGTTGGTGCTTAATAAATGCTCTTTGATGGATTTGTTTCATATTGCGTCTTGCTTATTTGTATTCTTATACGGGCAAAAGAGAAAACTGATCCCTGAGCCCAAAGGCCTCCCCCCCACTCCCAGGGACCAACAAAAGCAAAAAACTCGAGCATGTAAGGTGGGGCATGGTGGGCAAGGTTTAGAAAGAAAAGTAAAGGCCTACATCCAAGGGCAGTGTTCCTTGGATCACATCCCAGAAGCAGGAGGCCTTGAGGAAGCAGGCATGATTAGATTAGCAAGGTCTTTGGGGTCACCCTTCACATTGCATCCCATTCATGGAAAACCACAACGTTCTCAGAGTTATTTCAAGCTCAGAGATCTTGAGCTTGAAGAGATGCCAGCTAGTCTAAGGCCCTCATTTTGTAGAGGTGGAAACTGAGGCAGGTGATACAGGGAGGAGGAATGACAGGCAGCATTTGAACCCTCTGACTCCCCTGGGCCACCTCAGGGCTCATAGGATCTCAGAGGACAAAGGGAACTGGGGGGCCATTTGTGTTGGAGCAAGGGTTTCCTCTATAACCAAATGGTCACCTGGCCTCTGCTGGAAAACCTCTGGGGAAGGGAAGCTCACTCCCTTATGAGGTATCCCTCCACTTGTGGACAACTCCAATACAATCAGCTGCAGCAGCTCTCATTTCCAGTTCTGAGCTCTGGGAGATTGCCAAATCCCCCATAGCCTTTAAGCCTGCCCCCCAGGGTGGTCTTTTCCGGCTCATCATCACCTGCTTCTTTACCTGTTCTTCGTATGGCATAAGCTCTGGTCAGAGACAGGATTTGAACTGAGGTCCTCTGACTTTAAATCTAGTAACAGAGTAAAGGAGAATTTCAGGGGACACTGCAGAAAGGGAGAGAAGAAAATACTGACTGGGAGGATTAGGAATCTTTACTGTGGGAGTGGGGTTAGAAGATGGCAGCAGCTGCCAGTCATCAGTCTCTCCCCACCTTACCTTTGCCATAGCTGATCTGTTGATTCCCAGGCATGGGACATGGCTTGGGCCCCCAGAACAGGCAGTGCATTCTCCCCGAAAGGAGAGCCTGGTAGCTCAGGGGCAAGGCGAGGGAGCTTGAGAGGGGAGGGAGTGGACCAGTGAGTGAGGTGGCTGGTGCTGATGGGGAAGGAGGATGGGACATGTGGCTCAGGGTGTCAGCAGCTGGTGTAAAGCCCTAGCATTTATCACATGCTTTCTGCATAGCTCTGGCTAGCTCTGACTTGAGGCTGAGAGTTCCCTGATGCCTGCTGATTCCAATGACTGGGCTTCTTGGGGGACTGGCTTTGGTTTGAGGAGTTCCTACCAAAGGTCTTTTCTGTCCCCAAGGCAACTCAAGGACAAAGAGGAGTCTTTATGAATAAGAATATTACCGATTAAATTCTGTGAGCCCCAGAGTCCATTTTGGGGTTCAGATGCTAGACTGAGAAGGGTAGGATCAGCAGCTCAGGACAGTTGACATGGGCACATGGTGGCAACATGGCTCCAGTGACCCCATCATTTCCCTTCTTGGGGGCCCTCCACCTCACACAGAGCAGATGGTGCTGTAGGAACAGTCTGGACAGAAGCGAGGATGCTTCCAGAACTAACCCTGGACGCTTCCTCTTTGCTCTTAGCTGCAAAGAATTCCCAGGACTAAGCAGAGGATGGTGAGGGGGAGCTGAAGTAGTAGGGGCTGAGGGGTCTCAGACGTGGGTAATGAAAGTTCAGAAGATCTGAGGAGCCTCAATCTGGGGCTGAGAGGGGCTGGGAAGGTCATAGTGCAACCTCTCATTTTACAGACTGGGAAACTGAGGTCCAAACAGTAAGTGCTGGAGGGGGGCCCCTAATCCTGCTCCTTCATTTTGCAGATTAGGCCTCTCCCCAAACCCTCTAACACCTAGTGCCCCTTCTCCTGTTGATTATTTCCTCCTTGTACAGTCTGGGCTTGTTTGCATGTTGACAGTGCTTGCCTCGAGGACAGGGCCTGTCTTTTGCCTTCATTCATATTCCTAGCTCTTAGCACAGTGCCCATCACCTAGTAGGAGCTTAATAAAAATTTCTTGATTGACCCAAAAAAGAAACGGAAGCGTTCTTCATGACCATCATAGAATTAGAGCAGAGGAGACATCCAAGGTCATGTGATCCAGCTTCCTCATTTTTATGAATGAATAAACTGAGCCCCCAAAGGGGACGTGAAGGGTTCTACAACACTGAACTGGTAAATGGCATAACTGGAATCTCCCCCGACCACACCCCGCAACCAGGCATTATTCCTCCTTGTGTTTTTAGTCTGAGAGAAGAAAGGCTTTGGAGTCAGAGGACCCAGGTTCGATCCGTCCTCCAACACTTACCCTAGGTAACCTTCGGCAAGTCACATAACTTTTTCGAGCCTCAGTTTCTTTGTCTGTAAAAATGGAAAGTCTTTAAAATCCCGCCTTCTGCATGAAGCCAATCCCTACGCTCCTTAATGCTAATAACTCCCCTCTGTGATTCTCGACAGCTTATCCTGCCACCATCTTGTTTGTTCAGAGTCCTCCGCATGTTTGCAGTCTCCTGAATTGGACTGGGGGACCCTGGGGGCAGGGCCTGTGTCTGCCTTGTTTGGAGCAGGCCCAGCGTTCCTCTCTGCATCGCTAGGAGATGGAAGGTTTCTCCTGAAGAAGGCAGCATCGGGCTGACTGATCACTCCTTTCGACACCTTAATCCCAGTCAGGATGGGAGGTAGAGTTGCAGAGGAGAGCCTGGGGGTCAAAGCCAGGCAGCTGGGGGAACAAAGACCAGTTAACTGGGAGTTAACTGGGACCAACTCAACCCTAAGTCAATAAATTAGAGAGGCTGGCTGGTAGAGTAAAAAGAGCATTGGCTTTGGAAGTCAAATCCTGGAGATGTGTCTGACTCTCCTTGACCCCATCTGGGGCTTTCTTGGCAAAGATACTGGAGTGGTTTGCCATTTTCTTCTCTAGTTCGTTTTATAGTTGAGGAAACAGGGTGAAGTGACTTTACCGAAGTCATGCAGCTAGTAAGTATTTGAGGCCAAATTTGAACTCATGAAAATAAGCCTTACTCCAGGCCCTGTACTCTGTCTACTGTGCCACCTCGACCCCCAGCTGGTCTCATCACTTCCTGGAAAATAAAGAGAGAAGAAATGGAAAAGGTGTCAGATTTTATATTCTTGGGCTCAAAGGTCATTGCAGACTGCAACTGGAATTAAAAGACCTTCCTGGGAAGGAAAGCTCTGGTCAATCTGGGTGGCCAACACATACAGAGACATTTTCTTGCCAACAAAGGTCTGTATTTTCAGTAGCAATGTATGACTGTGAGAATTGGACTATAGGGGAAGTTGAGTGCCATGGGACCGACACTTTCAAATCATGGTGCTGGAGAAGACTTTTGAAGAGTCCATTGGACAGCAAAGAGATCAAATCAGTCAATTTACAGAAATTCATTCAGGCTGTTCACTGGAAGGTCCAATGCTGAAGTTGAAGCTTAACTATTTTGTCCAGATAATGAAAAGATGGGACTCACTGGAAAAGATCGTGGTATTGGGAAAGATTGAAGGCAAAAGGAGAAGGGGATGGCAGGGGATGAGATGGACAGAAACTATCATGGCAACAGACTTTGAGAGACACTGGGGGATAGAAGAGGGGAGAGAAGTGTGCTGTGATCCCTGGGGTCACAAAGAGTCAGACATGATAGTGATTGAACAACTTCTCACATCTCCAGCTCTAGATCAATTTTCCATTGTGGGAAGGATAAGGAAGGCAAGAAGGCAAGGGAGGCAGCAAGGTTATGGAAAGAATATTGGCTTTGAAGTCTGATGATCTGAGTTCATATCCCATATTTGTTCCTCACTATCCGGATGGCTTGAACAAGTCATTGACCTCTATTTCTGTTTCTTCATTGGTGAACTAAATGACCTCTAAGGTCTCTTACCAGGCTGTATCTATGATTCTTGAACTAACTACCTTCAAGAGACCCAGCATCTGGAGAGTCTTGGTCTTTCACGATGGAGAAGGTTTCTGCTATTTATGCTTTCACTTTTTTGTTTCTCATTCATCAGTAAACTATTTCAGATTATACTGTACGTGAATTAAAGTTACAAAAATACATTCTTTACAAAAATTTGTAGACATATTTGAAAAATTTCACAATTATTATTTATGTATCACAAGTTGCTACATCAAAATATTAAAAATGGGATAAAATTGTACATTTCTTGTCAATTTGTTTTTTCTCTCTTAAAAAGGGCTATTTTCAGGCTCTACTTTCCTCAAAGAGACCTATGTAGAGTCCCCACCTCCCTGACTCAGTCTCCCCGGCCTACCTGGAAGAATATGTCAGTATCCTCAGGTTAGAGACCCGTTCAGACACAGGTTAGGGGAACAAACTGTACAAAATGCTGAAATGTAGCAAAGGGAGAGGATGTCTTTGGTGAAAAGTTTGGCATTAAATAAAAGATACAGAAGGAATGGAAGGATGAAAATATGCCCAGGAGAGGGCAGCTCCTCATTCCTCCCTTTCCCCTCCTCAGTGGCAAGACTTGAGCTCTGGGGCCCTAAGTTGTTCCAGAACCATTGAGGAGACTCTGTTGTCCAAGAGCAGGATTGGCTTAGACTGAAAGAGAAAAGGGAAACAACGGAAAAGATGCGCCATTCCACAGCAATGGTTTCCATGGGGAAGGGAGGGGTAGAAATAGAATGGGATGGATTTCTCTTCAGGATATGCTTTCACTTCTTTCAAATATCTCCAATCATCATAGCATCAGTTCCAACACTAGGAGCCCACCATGGTAAAGGAACCAGCCATTTTCAACCATTCCCAACAGTTGGTTGGCACTGCCCCTCATGGAGTGGACAAGCCAGCCTAGCTGAAGCAGCAGGGCACCCCGAGAGAGGAACTGGGGGAAGCATGTGCCAGGCAAGTCAACCAACACTGCCTTGACCACCATCTCTGCTCATACCCTGATGGAGACAGTCTAGTACCCTGAACCCTAGAGCCTTGGGAATAGCCATGCTTCCAGCCCTGTGGAAGTGCAGCCTGGCAGGTGCTACACCCACAGCAACGAAGACCCAGAAAAGAAAGTTCTTGTCACCCAAGTCCCTGGCACCATCAAATGGTTCATCATCAGAAACCAATAATGATTTTATCTGCAGACACTAAGCATTAACATCTGCTTTGCCACTGTACTCTAAAGACCCTAACCCTAAATGCTCACTCCCATCTGACTTCCAAATTAGAATGGGAACTCCTTTAAGGCAGGGACTGTCTTACTTCTCTATTTGTGTCTCTAGCTCTTGGCACAGTGTCTAGCAGTGTGGTAAATGCTTAATCGAGGCTTGTTGACTATCTCTTTTTGTCCTTAGGATCTATCACCCTCTTGTTCCCATCCCCTTCTCCATTCCTAACTGGATTTTCTAAAGCACTTTGGCATTTGTAAAGTGCTTTATGCTTCCTTCTACCATCTGATGCTTGTGACAAAGAGACCCTCTTCAGGCATTATTAGCCCCATTTCACAAATGAGGAAACAGAGGCTCCCAGGTGTGCAGGACGTGCTTGGGGGCTGAGATCTACTGAATATTAGCAGAAAATTTGAAGCTGGGGCTTCCTGGCTCCAGCAGTCTACTGGACACACCAGGAAGCTTTCCCAAAGTGAGTACAGGACACTTGAGCCTTATACTTCTTTTTACGCCCGTGGCTGTCTCTCTGAGGACTGGACACTCCCAGAAACCTTCTAGGTGTCTGAATTTCCACCTAGTATGTTTATGGAGTGATTCTGACAAGATGAGTAGGCCATGGACATGTCCATAGCTATGGAGAGTGACCTGTGAAACCTTCCCAAAGTGACTGTGTTGTCCTGAGGAGGAGGATTCCTGAAAGCAAGGGAACACGCAATCTCCCTATGATCAGAGGCATCCATCCTGGGAGCTGAGGAAAAAATTGTGGGGTGGCCCGTAGGACCCCTCAGAAGAAAAGAAGAAATAAGGGAATCAGAATGTCTGCTGCCATTTCAGACTCTTTTTCTGATTACTTCCTTTCACATCCTTTGCTTTCCAGACAAAATAGCCAAGAAGCTTCTCCACCACTTGGCATGGCTCCTCTCCCCCATGCCTGGGAAACTGTCTCTTCTCATCTCTGCCTTGGAGGGTCAGCTCTTTGGTCAAGATCCAGATAAGGTTCCACCTCCTCGACCCTCAGCACACACCCAGCTGAAAGTACCCTCATCCTCTTCCTGTTGTGGCTTGTCCTTTGTTCTTGAAGAGGATCATGACACCAGGGAGGGGATGTCATGACATGTGATTAATTGAATTTAAGTGAGGAGGATTGTGCAAAGTCACCAGCCTCACTGTCTCCTCCAGTGCCATGTGGGTCTAGTGGTCAGATATTGATCAGGATGACTGGAGATACTTTTCCTGGATCTCTCTTTTGGCTCCATTCATTCCTACCCTGCATCCTGTATCTGTAAACATGCCCTATGCTTCCCAGTGGCACATAAGCTTTTCTGGGGGACAGAGACAGAATTATTTTTGTCCCTGTATCCTCAACAATGAGCACATAATAGGCTCTTAAATCTTTTTTGTTGACTTTTTGGGAGTCTTTAACATTTTTTTGTGGTATCTTTTGTTTTTACACATCAGATTACAATTTAGTGCTGAAAGGGTGCTAAGGAGCATCTTGGCTAAACCCTCTATTTTACAAATGAGGTAGTTGAGGCCTGGGGAAGTTAAGGTACTTGTCCAAGATCATGCAGTAAGGGTCAGAGGTATATTTTGAACCCATATCCTCTAACACAAGCCACCATCCCCCACCCCATGCCATTTCACCCAACCCTTTCCATTCCATAAGATCATAAGGTCATTTTTGCACTGAAGCCCAGAGGGGGTTAAACTCTTCACCCAATGACACATGGAATGAAAAACCCTGGGGTCTTTGACCTGCTTCTCTGCTTCTTTTCACCACCTTCATTTCCAAGTGCATGCTTCTTTCTGAAGAAAGTCATCCCTTGAATGTTTGTTCAGTTTTTTAAAGTGGATAGAGGGAAATACAGGATAACCCACAATGACTGTTTTCATAGAGTCCAATCAGGCAGATGGGAGTGTTCACAGCTGCTACTTGCTCTGTTTTCTGACTTCAGATTTTTTATCTGACCTCATGTTTAGTAATAAGTTTCTTTTTTACTGTAAAAATGTCTCTTTTACTGTAAAAATGGTCCAACCAAAGGGGATTACAATGAAGAGATTTCCCTGAGGGCCCTTCGATCACCAGGGAAAAACTGGTGGGTGTGTTGGTTTCTGGGATCCCTGCTTCCTGCACAGAAGGGGCAAGGGAGCCTTCAGATAAAGGGCTGCCTATTGGGGCAGGCTTGGGATTCTATCTAGCATCAAGTGGACTTTGGCAAAATCTCTTTTTGCTTCTCTGTCTCTGTCTCTCTCTCTCTGTCTCAGTCTCTCTCTTCACACACACACACACACACACACACAAGCACGCACACGCACACTTTGCTTGATGCTGTTAATCAGGGGATCACTGACAAAATTGTGTGGTTATATTACACAAGGAATCTGGCATGATATCAGCACACAAACCATACATATACATTTGTCTCCCAGTCATGGAATGTAATTTTTTAAAGACCTGTAAGACTCATTCCAAAAAGACTAGAGAATGTGGTACGGTGGATCCAATGCTGGACTTGGAGTGAGGAAGACCTGCCTTCAGATCCCACCTCTGACACTTATAAGCAGTATATCCATAGGCAAGTCGTTTCACCACTCTAAGCCTCAGTTTCCTCCTCTGTAAAATGGGGAGTATCATAGCACCTACCTCTTAAGGTCGTTATGAGATAATGTCCGAAAACAACTTTGCAAACCTTCACACTTTGTGATCAGGACGATGAGGACGCTTTGATGACTCTAACAGGAAACAATTTGTCTAGAAAATCTTGGGCAATGTTCCACAATAAAGTTACAGATTTGGATGCACCGGTTGAACTTTATTGGTTCAATATCGAAGTGGAATAAACACAGCTGGAAAAGTAGGCACCTGCTAGGCCACCTGGCTAAGCGTTACTTATTTCCCCCACTTCCCAAACTCCCTCTCCCTTTTTGCCCCAGGACATGGGAAGTATGGGGTTGGGATGTGGTGGGATGGAGCAGAGAAGCAGGGAGAATGTTTCTTAAAAAAAAAAAGCGACCCATTTTTATCTCAAAGTTAATGTGATGAAAGGGAAGAAACCATCTGAATGAACATTCAGTTACAATTTCCAATTTAACAAATACACTCAACCAACTCAGTACCAAGGTTGTGGCTCCATGACAGGAGATACTTCCTGACAAGGAGAGCTTTTCCAAAGTGGGTTGGGTTTCCTTGAGAGGAGTGGGGGTCCCCTCCCTGGAAGCCTTCAGGCAGCTCAACCTTGTTGAGGATACTGATGAGGAGATGCAATGCCAGAGGTCCTGCCCAGGTCAGACAGCCTGTGATTCCCCACCGAGGGTCTTATTCTGTCTATTCTGGATGTGGAGTTGCTGCTGCAGACACAGTCCTGGATTCAAGAGAATAAACTACAAGATATTAATGTAATGAACAGGATGGAGAGCTGGCAGGAAGCTTAAGAAACATTCTCCTAGATTCCTCTTTTTACTTGTAAGAGAATGAAGGCCTGAGGAAATTAACAATGACTCCCCAGGTGGGCCATTCCACCTCTAGACAGCTCTCCTCTCTAGGAGCTATAATCTGCCTCCCTGCAACGTTCATCCATTAGTTCTGGCTCTCCGTTCTGGGACCAAGCTCTTTCCTGTGATAACCCTTAAAATGCTCAAGGACAGCTCTTCTGTCTTCCCAGAGTCTTCTCCAGCTAAAAGTTGAAGGCTCCTCCAACTTAGAGCATCTTTCTCAAGCTCCTTATCACTCAGTCACCCTAATTTAGAGACCTTCTATGTTCTCAAAATCTTTTCTAAAATGTATCACCCAGAAATGAACACAGTCCCCTACATATACCAAGTCCAATGGAATGATCAACTCTCTTATTTGGAACACTAGCCATCTTTTAAATTGGCTTAATATGGCATGAGCTTTTAAATTTCACATTTCACATTATCACCTTATGTTGTCTCTGTTGTCCATAGAAGTCTCTGATCATTTTCACCTTTATTATGTCTGATAGTGCCTTACATATCTTAGATATGTGCAATTGAATTTTGAGTCCAAATGTCAGACCATAATTGTCTGTACTCAATTTCATCTTCTGTAGCTGTTGCCCAAGATAGAAGAACTGATGAATTAATTCAATGACATGTTCATTCATTTGTATATCATAGCCTAGGTAGTACATGCTTTTTCATCCACCTAGTTTTCCCTGTGTGAATTGTTAAGCAGATCACTTTGGAGTGGTTTTGTTGTTGGTGAGCTAAATGAAGAGGATTTGTAGTAGTCTGGGTTTTGATGCCACCAGCATAATGTCATATGCAATCAGGAGCCACTGGAAGATCGTGTCACCAATAGATGATATTTCTTGCCATCTTTCATTTAGCTACTATAGAACACCATCCTTTGTCAAACCTATCTCCCTATTTTATGCCCTGCTTGATCTTGACCAACAGATGATCACTGCACAAAGATATCTCTATGGTAGCATCTCTCGATGACTCTTACAGGATTTTAGCATGTGTCCTGTGTACACATATGTAGATAAATGGATATCAGGAAGTTAGCAATCATGAAAGGAGATAGCCAGGTCATAGAGCAAGAGGGTGGGATGAACAGTGTGGAGAGCAACGTTGGATCCTGTCCTCCGTTTCTGCTGTAAGTGATGTGGACTATGTAGGTCAAGAGGAAGGTAGTTGATTCTCTAGCCACCACACACTTTTCCTTTTGAGGAGATTCTCAACCACAAGGGAGCACTAGAAGTCTGGAGGACTACCTCTGTGTGAGAGATTCAGATGACTAGAACTGGAAGGTAAAAAAAAAGGAAAGGAGAGGAGAAGAGCTTTGCCTATTTATAGATTTGGGCACGAGACCTTTGGGCTTTGTATTTTCTATATGGTGAAATAAAACCTGTCATGTATGTTTAGGTAAAAAAAAAAAGAGTGAGGGATGACAGATGGAGAGCTGAGCACTGCCCTAGTAACCACAGAGTGTCAAAAGCTTCAGAGGAAGGCCTTAGGTAGGTTGGAGAAATGCCCTCTTCCACCTACACCTATGGAGGTTTTACCAGAAAGAAGCTCACGGGACAAGAGAATAAACATGTATTGTTCCCTGCATCCCTGGAGGGTGTCACGACAACACTGATACCATGGATATACTAAGTGTTGAAATAGAATTATGGATGGATATCTTGTCTGTTAGTAGATTCAGTCCTTCATTCTATCTTGTCTAGATCTATTTGGGTCCTGACCCAGAATTCCATCAAGCTAAGGCAGCTTTGTATAATCTGCAAATTTGGTAAGCATTTTCTCATCCAAGTCATTGATAAAAATGTTGAACAGCATGGATCCACTCACAAACCCCTGGGGTTCACTAAAACTATGTCTCTCAGTTAACATCTACCCATCAGCCACTGCCGTTATGGTCCAGTGACTCCAGAGTACTACTGACTCTACCCAATGGTGTCATTTATCATCCAGCACCCAACTCTCATTCTCACCACTTCTATCCACAAGGACACCATTTAGGATAGTATCAAATGCTTTCCTGAAAACCAGATAGACAATGTCCATTCCTAACCTGCAGTCCATGAACTTGTGTCAAAATATTTTGATCACCGAATTTCAATATAAGTGATTTCCTTTGTGAGCCTATCTCTTATTATTTTACATTTAAAAACAGTATTCTGAGGAGGGATCCATTGACTTTATGAAGCTGCTGCTCCAGGGAGCTGTGATACAAAAAAGGTTAAGAACCCCTGGCATTGCCCTGATCACCCATCTATAAACCCATCAAGAAAGAGTAATGCAGGAAATTTGGCATGACTTCCTGGTGAAACCATGCTGACTGGCCCTTAGGAATCACTGTTTCCTCTCCCCCATTCCTTTAATAATATGTCTTAGCACTTCCCCCAACTCCTTTGAAGAGGCAAGAGATTCTTGGCTGTGAAACATTGCATATTATTTTAGATTTGGGGGGCATGAGTCATATTTGCTAACTTTTTTCATTTGCTTTTCTTTTGAAAAAATTCTTTGTTATAAGGGGCAACTCTGTGAGGAAGGCAGGGATGGGATATAGGGAGAAATCTAGGTGATATAAAAATAAACAAGTATCAACAAAATTTATTTTTAAAATAACATCTTAGAATTTTGCCAGAAAAATTGAGGGGTGTGCTGGAACCAGCTCAAATCAGCTTAGAAGCGCTTATTGTTAAGTTGTTCTCGTTAAATTGTTCATACCTCAATCACCACAAATCTTGGCTGTGTTAATAATGCAGATCAAGCTTAAAGTGTGTAGATAACCCCTGCCCTGCCATCTCCCAGATCCCATGGTTAAATTTCTCCATCCTCTGGTTGAAGTCAAATTCATTGGTCTGTTATTTGAATGCCCCACCCTGTCTTCTTTTCTCTTTTAAAATCAGGGCTACATCTATAATGCAAGAGGACCTCTCCCACTCACTCTGATTTTTCCAGAAATTGATGATGGCTTAGTAAGTACATCTGACAGTTTTGTTAGCACCATGGGATGAAGTTTATCTTGGATGGAAGACTTGTGGAGGACAGTCAAATGTTCTCTTGCTATCTTCGTCCCATATCTTTGGTTTCCACTTCTATCCTTAGTCCCAAAGTCTTTATGGTGAGAAAGACTTCAATGCCAGAAGCAAGAAAAGGGACATCTTATGTCTGGGAGGTGCGATGGAGCACGGGGAAGAAGACAGTTTTTTTCACAGTTTATGGTTGTTGTCTTTCGTCTTCAAAAAGGACCAAAATGACATCACCATGATAAAGTAAAATTTCAGTGTGTTCCACTGTGGCTGATCAGACCAATCCAAGCTTAGAATGCTCTACCGCAGTTGGCCACAGATAGTCCTTGTGAATATTTGGAGTGGGTATCCCAAATTTGCACATCCTGCGTTTACTTTGTGCTATCTCAATTCTGCTTTGCTCATAGAGCATAGCACCCTTTCTGACGTCGGCGCACCATGCTGAGCGGTCCTGTGCCAGTGTCTCCCATGTTGCACAGTCAAATCCAAAGTTCTTGAGAGAGACATTAAGAGTGTCCTTGTATCTCTTCTTCTGACCACCATGTGATTGCCTGCCCCGTGCAAGTTCTCCATAAAATAGTCTTTTTGGCAAGTGTACATTCTGCATTCGAACAATGTGGCCAACCCATTGGAGTTGTGCTCTCTGAAGCACAGTTTGAATACTTGGCAGTTCAGCTCGAGCAAGGACTTCAGTGTCTGGTGCCTTTTCCTGCCAGGTGATCCTCAGAACCTTCCTAAGACATTTCAAATGGAAGCGATTCAGTTTCTTGTCATGGCACTGGTAGACTGTCGATGTTTCACAATGGCTCTATAGACTTTCAGTTCAATAGTCCATCTAATACCCCTTCTCTCCTAAACTTTTCTTTGGAGCCTCCCAAACACTGAGCTAGCTCTGTCAATGCATGCATCAACCTCATTGTCAATGTGTACATCCCTGGAAAGTACACTACCAAGGTAAGTGAACTTATCCACAGCATTCAAAACTTCTCCATTTGTTGTAACCTATAGTTCCACATATGGATGGTGTGGTAGTGGCTGATGGAGCATTTGTGTTTTCTCGGTGTTAATTATTAGGCCAGAATGAGCACAGGCAGCAGAGAATTGATCCATACTTTGTTGTATCTCAGCTTCAGAGGCTGCACTGAGTGCCCAATCATCTGCAAACAGAAAGTCATGCACCAACACTCCCTCCGCTTTGGTCTTGGCTTGTAGCCTTTTCAGATTGAAGAACTTGCCATCAGCTGTAAATATCTACACTTCAGAAATGCAAAGATGCTACAAATTAGGGCTTGATTTGGTTGATTGTCTAGACTTGAGAAAGTGATGGAGAAAAAATGTTAACTTAAAAGTTAATGCTCACATTGTAAGTTTTTCCCCCCTGGGGAGGCAATTGTTAAAACATTTAGCAGCATACCCTTGAGAAAAAGGCACCACTATTAAAAGTCTACATGACAAAAGAGAAGACAAGAGAGCCAGGTCTGGCTGGCCAGAAGATCAGAACTTTGTAAGACTCTCAGAAAGTGCAGATCCAAGATGAATGTGAAATCTCTATTCAGCATTCCTATAGAGTTGCCTTTACCTCCCAGGAGAGTACAATAAGTGATGTGCTATTGTTTCAGGTTTTAGGAATTTGTTAATGCATTTCTTTTGTGCTAAAGGAAATATAATTTCTTAGATTTAGACCTTGAAGGGAACTCCAGCCATACCTTTGCCCCGCTTCCTGCCCATTTTGAAAATGAGGAAAGTGAAGCACATAGGGGGTAAGTGATTTGGCTAAGGTCATACACCTAGGATATGTCTGAAGTAGGATTTGATCTTTGGTTTTCCTGCCTTTAGGTGCAGTGCTCCATCCACCAAATCATGCTGCCTTTTAAAGTAGAGAGATACCTGCTCTCTACTTTATGAAATTTTTATACAGTTATCCTTTCCACGTTGAGACGGGGAGGGGTTTGAGGGTGGGGAGAGGGGTTAGGGGCATTACTCCCGAGATCTGGAAAGTTCAAGTAAAGTTTTTTGGCCTTCCCTTTGTATCAGAGAAGTCTAAATGACTATGCCATTAAAAGATAAAATCTGCTGGTATTATTCGATACTATACATAGATTTCGCGCATTCTGAGTTTCTAAACTTTCTCTGTGTGATCTGTTGGCCTTCTTGTGTCATCTGTGGTTTCCATAAAACTCCCCCCAAATTCCCATTGAATTTCTTATGCAGATCCATGATATATCAAAACTTGGGCAAAGTCGTGATGTGGAAGGGTTATCTGTACAGTGAAAGTCTCTTCCAGAGGCTTTAGTGGCTTTTACTCCCTTATGGGGAGGCTGTAAACATGAACCATCTCTAAGTTCAGTGTTTGAGATTTTTTTCCAGAATTTCAGCAGAAGGGAAAAGAGACAGAATGTTCGAGAAAGAGTCAGGTCCCTTCTCTTTAGTGTCAGTTGGAATCTGGCTCTCCTTCAGCCCCAAACTGAAGCTCCCCTGTGGGGAGGATGAGTCACACCAACTCCATCTCACCCTTAGGGGTACCTGTCCCCTTTCCTCCCCTTTGCCTCTCCCCTTGACAATCCCTAAGGCTGCTCAGGCACCACCTGGGCAGTCTGGGAGCAGCAGCCTGACTGGTCACACTATGTGGATGAGATGGGGAGTCATCCAGTAAAAACCATCCAGTGAGATGGAGGACAGTCAGACCTCACTCTCTATGCTGCCGCTGCATTATCCCGTCTACCCAACATTATGGCTTCCTGTCCCTGACCTACTGGCGCACTCTTTCGACTTCTGTAATCTTGCTGTCCTGTGGCCAAACTAAGTGTGCCTCCTCCCCCCATTAGAATATGATCTCCTTGAGGGCAGGCTTTGTCGGTGGTTTTGTTTTTTTCCATTTGCACCACCAGTACTTAGCACGGTGTTTGACACACAGTAAGAGCATAATAAATGCTTTTTCATTCATCCATTCACTTAGTCAACCCCTGACCCCTTAAATATTAGAACTCCTCACCCTCCCCAAATCTCTCTGCCTCTCTGGTCTCAAACTGACACCGCTCTATTACAAGCTCCCTCCCGCCCCTGCTAGGGAAACTGGACAGGTGTTCAGACTCCGTCTAGACACACACACAAACACTCAGGCAACTCAGAAACTAGGGGTTCTGTTTTCTTTTTAAAATAAGAGATTCTGTGTTTGGTTAATAGGAGAAGGAGTCAGATTCCAGCTCTGTCCAGGAATGACTCCGCTCACTGGCCCTTTTAAGAGATGTTGGGGGTAGGGGGCAAGGGGACGTGGACACCTGGGTGCCTGGGTACCTGGCTGGGGTATATTTCTAGAGTCTGGAAATCCCAGCCTCCAATGAACCAAAGAAGAAGGCCAAATGTAAAATGAGCTGGATTCCTAGAGCCCGCCAGCTTCCTTCCCTACCCCTGCTCCCCTAACCCCGTATCGCCCCCCAAACTTTAGTGGTTTAGACTGGAGGCTGAGTTCCTGTCACAAGCCTTTCCAGAGGTGAGGAAACTTCACTCTAATAACAACTGGCTTCCATTTATAGACGACTTTGGGTTTGCAAGGGGCTTGACAGACATTATCTCATTTGAGCCTTGGAACAGCCTTGGGAGGTCAAATTCACTATGATCTCCATTTTATAGAGGAGGACATAGGCTTAGAGCCAGTTAATGACTTGTTCAGGGTCATACAGCTTGTAAGAGTGAGAGCTGGGATCTGAACCCATGACTTCACTGAATCCTGTATTCTATCCACCCATCCAGGGAGTCTCTCTAGAGTGAGATGAAAGAGCTTGGGATGCAGATCAGGAGACCATAAAACTATCACAAATCATAGGAAAGGACCTCAGAGGCCACCTGGTTTGACACTCTCATTTTACTGATAGGGAAACTGAGGCAAAGAGAGGCGAAGGGACTTGCCCAAGGTCACAAAGAGAGTAAATTTCAGAAGCAGCATTTGAACCCAGATCCATGGCCTCTGGAGTCAGTGGTTTGTTTTGTTTTGTTTTCTATTTTGCCTACTTCCTGGCTGCATGACCTTGGGGGAGCGCCCTAACCTCTTAGTGTCTGTTTGCTCATAAAATCCAGATCATAATGCCGCCTGACCTGCCTGCCACCGGTGACTTGTGAAAGCTTAATGAGAGAATCGTTATACAATGTGCCTTGGAAATAATAAAGCATATAAAAAGTTGTCTGTAATTATTTTGTGGGTTCCCAGTGGGTTGGCCGGTGTGCAACCCTGAGCACAAGAAAGGGGAGGAGAGAGTGAGTGGCCTCAGGGCTTCTTGGGCTCCTAGCCCCGGGCCCTAGAGCAGAGATAGGAGGAGGGAAAGCAGATGCAGTGGGGAGGAGTCGGGCAGGAAGGCTGTGGAGGGAAGCAGGGGCCAGGGGCATGACAGGCCTCCACCCCCAAGTCATAGCCCAGCAATAAAAGAAATAATAGCTGTCATTCATCTGGAGCTTTATGGTTTGCAAAATTCGTTGTAGACATTATCTCACTGGATCCTAACAATAACCCAGTAAGGGAAGTCTTCTTCTGATTTCTATTTGGCAGATGAGAAAAAGACCTGAGTTAAAATCCTGACTGCCACTCACTACCTACCCTCAGGCCTCCTCTATATCAAGAAGAGACTGGCATAGATCAGAGATACCAGAGCATTTCTGGTGTCATGGATCTCCTGGAGTAGCAGACTGAAGCTCTGGGCCCATCCTCAGCACTGTGTTTCCTAATATTTTATGTTAGACCTTAATGAAAACAGACATGTCTTTTTCCCCTATCCAAGCTCACTGACCCTTTAGTCTGGTGATGGAGTTGGGGAGGGGTATCCTAGAGCCCTGAGAGGTGGGAGAAGTCTGTTAGAGTGGGAAGAATATTGAAGTTGGAGTAAAAGGGCTTGGGTTCTAATCCTCACAGTGAGACTGATTCCTTGTTGCCTTGGGCAATCCACAAATATTAGTATTAGTCATTTCATCTCTGTGGGCCTCAATTTCCTCATCTATGAAATGAGGAGTTGGACTGCAGTTACCTATGTGATCCTAAATCATTTCCTATCTTTGGGTGAGCCTCAGTTTCCTTTTCTGTAAAATAAAGGGATTGAGTTATTTGATCTCTAAGGTCCCTTTCATCTCTGCATCTATGATCACATGGCTTCCTCGGGGTCACGAAGTTTAAACTGTCCAAGTAGGATCGGGAGCTAGATCTACACAACCCCCAGTCTGGCCTTCTACCCTTTGGGTCATACTGACTCTGCTGACCTGGCTGTCATACTAAATCAATGATCCTAGGAGCCAGCCTGACCCTCAGCCCCTGAAGCCCGCTTCTCATAGCAGGTGACCCAGCTTCCTGCTAGGCACCATCGTCTCTTGCCCCTCTTGCCCTTCAGTCCCTTGATTAGTCACGGTTCCCGTGGGAACATTGGCGCCAATATCCGGAGCTCCCTGGGGTCTCCCTGTTACCTGCTCACTGCTGCCGCTCCTATCGAACTCTGGAACAAAGGGCCCGGTGCCTGCCACCCGGCTGGCTCTGTTTGCCCAAGGTGGGTCCCTCCTGGCAGAGATGCTGTGTAAACAGGGGAACTGGCCCCAGAGAGCAGCCTGGGGAAAGAATAGGATGGGGGTGGCCTTTCCTGGAAGCTCCACCTGCTCAGCCCCAGTCAGCACCCCAGAACCCCTTAGGTTCACCCCAAACCAGGGCATTACAGAGTCCAAAAAGATCTGACCCAGACTCAGAGGCTGGGGAGGGAAAAGGACAGGGAGGACTGTTCTGAGGAGGCCTTGAAGGATTGAGAACAGTCCTGTGCAGGAGAAAGTTTGGGAGGAACAATGCAGATCTGAGGCCCCGGGTGTAAATCCTAGCTTTGGTATGTTCTAGCTAGTTGTGTGACCTCAGGCAAGTCATTTGCCCTCTCTGGGCTGTTTCTCTGTATGGTGAGATCGTTGGATTGGGTCCTTTCACCTCTAGACCTAGAAGCCTCTAAGTCTGGGCTCCACCAATGCAGAGTCATTCCTTCAAACTGGGGCTTTGGGGGAAAGGGATTTCTATGGCTTCTCCCCTTGGGGATCTCTCCCCTGGCACCCTAAGCTTGCCCTTAGTCCAGGATGGCATTGTTAGCATGGGATCCCAGAAGAACTGGCAAGGACCTCACAGGTTCTCTGGTCTGCTTCCCTCATTTTTACAGTGGATGTAACAAAATTCCAGGAACTGTTGGAGGTTACCCAGTCAGGGAGCAGTCACAATCTCCCATGATAGCAATTCTCCTGACTGTCTGGGAGTGTGGAGTCCACCAGAGCCTGGGCCAGGGACCTTCCACCATTCTTCTCCGAGACTCTTCTCTTGAAGTCACAAATCATTCTCAAATCTTGGCACCCCGTTCCCTCCCTTCCCCCCAGCTCTTTATGTATCCCCTTCCAACTTTGGAATAGAAACTCCCCAAAGGCAGGGATGGTCTACCTTGCTTTTGCATGTATCCTCAGTGCTTAGCACCACACTAGGCACCAATGCTTTCTCATCTGTGCTTGGGGAAAGCAGCACAAATTGGACTGAGGTGAATAGTGTAAAATGTCCCCTCTGGGAGAGGGGTGGACGGCACTTCCAACTTCCTAAGAGGAGGGTAGATGAGAGAGAGAGAGTCATGGCTGGAGATAGGGCTGGGTGGCATTTTAAGTAACGATTTTGGCTTCCTCCCTGCTAAACTCAGCTGTTTCTACGCTGTTGAGTGACTGCAGACATCTTAGGATTCTAGCTCTAGGAAGAGACCTCAGAGGTCATCTAAGCCCCTCATTTTACAGAGGAGGAATCTTCATCCCAGGGAAGTCACAGGGTCATAGATCTATAACAGGAAGGAACTCAGAGGTCATGTAATCCAATGAGGGGGGACCCGCTGCCTTTATCTCCCTCCCCTCCTCACCGCAGCAGCAGCCCTCCTCATCACCTGGAAGGTGTGCCTGAGATGGATTCTACGTTTACAAACTCCTTCTAGCTTTCATCCATTGACCCCAGTTCTTCTTTCTAGAGTCAATCTGAACAAGGCTGAACCTTGCTTCACATGATAGCCTTCCCGACAACATCTCTTCCTCGCTATGCCCCTAAATCTGTAATCCAGGTAAAAATTCAGCTTGACTGAAAGAAGTTTCTCTCACTTCCTTCAGGATAAAACACAAATTTCTGTTTGGCAACTGCAGCTCCCCTTCATAAGCTGGCTCAAGCCTACCTTTCCAGCTGGATTCCACATTTTAAATAATAATAACTGTAGCTAGCATTTACATAGGACGTTGATGATTACAAAGCACTTTACATGTTATCTCATCTAATCATCAAAACAACGTTGTGAGATATATTATTAACCCCATTTTACTGATGTAGAAATTAAGGCTCGATTGGTGTCACTCAGTTGTTGTCAGAGGCTGGATTCGAACTCATCTTCCTGACTCCAGTTCCAACACAGATATGTTCTGTGTCACCCAGCCTGATTCTCCATCTCCCGACTCTGTGCCCAGTATGCTTACCTTCCTCACCTCTATCTCTTGGATCCTGTAACTCCCCTCAAGGCTTACCTCAAGGGCCAGATCCTTCAAGGGGTCTTTCTGGCTCCCTCAGGATGTTAAATCTTCACTACCCAAATCTAAATGTACTTTGCATATCTTTGTCGCGATAAGGACAGGAACTGGAGCTGTGATTTCATTGTTGGAGAGAGCTATCTGATGAAACTCCCTCTTATCCGAGCACGTGAGCACCTGACTTGGATTTCATCTTTGCAAGTTAGAGAGTTCTTTAGGTCTTACCCGAGATCACGCAGTCCTTTCTTATTTCACCTGCCTCTTACTGCCTGCGCGACCTTGGGCAAGTCACTGGGCCTCAGTTTCCTCATCTGTAGTGCAAAAGGTGCTGAATTTGGAGTTATGGGACGTGAATTTATTCCTGTCTCTCTACCTGAGTTACCTTCATTCAATGTGTCTGGACCTCAGTTTCCCCATCTGCAAAATGAAGGAGTTGGCCAGATGACCTTCTAGCTCTAGGATCTGTCCCAGACGACCACAGTCTTTGGCGTATGAAACCCCGGGAACCGAAGAAAGAAGACAGCTCGACACCGAGCGCGCGGTCCGGACACTGTGGACGCTAGGGGGAGCTCCACGTCCGCTCTAGCCCACCCGCAGGCACCTCCTCCGCCTGGTTTTCGTTCCCAATGCCAATGGGGATTAGGGGCGTGGCTTCCTTCCCTGATGGACGGCATCGCCCCGCCTAATCTAATTCATCTTTTCTTGAGCTCCTCCCACCGCCCGGTCACTAAGCTCTGGGGGTGGGGCGGAGGGAACCACTGCCAACTAGGGACTCAAGGGGCGTTCCGTAGAGGGGCGTGACCCCTGAGCCTGGACTCTGCCTATTGGTCATCGGAAGGCTCAGGGCGTGGCGAGGCGGGTGATGGGCAGGAGGCCGGCCCGGCCCCTCTCGCCCTGAGCGGCCGCAGCAGTGCAGGCTTGAGCAGAAGTGAAGGAGGGCGGGCGGGCTTACGCGAGGTACCCCAGACCTCGGAACCCGGAGCCCGGAGCCCGGAGCCCAGCGCTCGTATCTGAGATCCGGACTCCTGCTGCACCTGGGCGGGCCTACCGGCCCGTGGATTACCGTGCGCCTCTGAGCACCACCGCCTCCCAGAAGGCCGTCCGCGAAGAGTCCGGCCAGATCCCGACGGGCCCGGGCCCCTGTCCCCGGAGGACCTGCGGGCCCTCCTGCCTGGCAGCCCGCCGACCGCGTCCCGTCCGCCCGCATCACCTCCAGCCTGGGCTCGGGCCGGCCCCTGAGCCTCCCCGCGCGGCGCGCCCTGAGGGCGGCCCCGGCCCGGACCCCTGCCCGCCCGGCCATGGCCCGAGCCCTCCCGGGCTGCCGGCCGCCGGCGGCGCCGGGGCTCCCGGGGCTGCGGGGGCCGCTCCTCCGGCTCCCGCCGCCGCCGCTGCTGCTGCCGCTGCTGTTACAGCTGCTGCTGTTGCCCGCCGGTAGCCGGGCGCTGGAAGGTGAGAGAGCCCCCGGGGTGCGGGGCAGGAGGGAGGCAGGCGGGCATAGGGCCGCGGAGCCCCCCACGTACGGCCCGGGCTCCTCCGGAGGGGCCGCCGCGCAGGCTGCCCGGAGCCCTGGGCGATCCCGCAGCTCGGGGCCCGCGCCCCGAGAAAGGCCCTGGGCCTCCGAGAGTCTCCAACCCGGAGGATGGAGAAGTTGGGGGCGGGGGTGGGGGAAAATCGATCGGCTGCGCTCGAGGAACGCGGGAGGGATCTCTCGGCTGGCGCGGGGGCCCTGCCACTGTCAGCCGGGGAGGGATCCGCTACGCGGGAGGGGGGGAGGGGATCCATTAGAGACAAGCTGAGGAAGGGAGGGGGGGTTATCCTCCTGGGCACCTCTTGGCGGGGCATAAGGTCTACTGGGACAAGGGGGGACCCAGGAGTGCACGGCACCTACGCCGAGACAGGTTCCGCTGGGAGAAAACTGCAGACTGCCATCTGCTCCTAGGGATCCCCCGAGGGTAAGGGGTGGAGGGCACCCACGGAAAGCGCTGGTTCTCCCGGTGAGCAGCTGGGGAGATCGAGTTGAGGGGCGAGTGTGAGTGGGGGCGACTGTGTGTGTGCTTTGCCTGCTGAGTGCCTGGGTGCTGATGTGGGGGTGCCCGCGGGTTCCCAGAGGTTGTGCGAACCCGGCCCCAGTTAGCCCGCTTTGTCGGGTGGAGGGGATGAACCTGGCATCCGCCGTGAGGGCTGCTGCTGGCTTGCGGGGGTGGCAGAGGCTGGGGCACTGTTATTGTTTATCTATTAGCAAGTGCCAACCACGCACGAGGGGGGCCGCCCCACCTAGCCTAGGGGCTCACCCCCGAGTGTATTTCACTAGGAAATCCAGGCAGGCCTGCGGGCAGGCGGGGTCTACTGGAGGCCAAAGCGCCCCTAATCGGGCCCCCGAAGTTTCTGGTTTGATCCTGGTCCTCCCGACAGTGCCAAGTGTGGAAAACCGGCCAGCAACACAATGGCTTATGCTCACACCTCCTCCTCCTCCCTCCTCCTCCTCCTCCTATTCCAGTTGCAGGGGATGGGGGGGAGCACTTCCAAATCCCAAGGGAGCAGGGGCACAAGTGTTCTAGTCCCCTCTGGACCAAGAGCTGCTTACACACATGCCCTGTGACACAGGCATGCCGGGAGAGACACACTGGGACCCAGACACAAACAATAGAGACTTACACAGACTCATCAGCAAGTGGGAGCACACACACACACACACACACCCTTAAAGTTTAGGAGCTTAAAATGATCCTGTTAACTTGGGTTGGCCATAAAAGTATCATATTTGGGTAGGGGTATATATACATAAATATAGGGGTTTGATGAGGGAGGGGAAGGGTGTGTGTGTGGTGTGTGTGTGTGTGTGTGTGTGTGTGTGTGTGTGTGTGTTTTAAGGAGAAAGAATTTTTCCTTGTTTCTTTCTAAATTTTTGCTGGGGGGAGTGTCTCATTCTGGGGTTATATTTTTCTCCTCCCTCCCCAGTTTTTCTCATCCATCTACACAAATACCACTGCACTCTCACACAAAGACAAGGGAACCGGCAGACACAGGCACAGACACACACAAAGATGTATACAGGGGCAGGGCCCACATTCACACACTCACAAAGATTTGGGTCTGTGATAGGATCACAGGCTGGAGAAACCAGTGAAGCTGTCTTTGTTGTTGAGTGCCTTCGGGGTGTGAATGTGAGTAGTTCCCAGGTCTCTCTCTCTCTCTCTCTCTCTCTCTCTCTGTCTCTCTCTCTCTCTCTCTCTCCTCTCCTCTCCTCTCCTCTCCTCTTCTCTCTTTCTCTGTTGGGAGGATATTGCTGGCTGTCAAAAGGTGGGGGAATTTGTCTTGGATTAGGGGAGTATGTTAAAGGTGGGAGCTCCTTCCTAGTTTTTGAACAGTTCAGTCGAGTCTCATCAGAGTAGATAGCTTTCTTAATGGGCTTTGCCCCGGGTGGCCAACTTATGTCAGGGAAGCTAATACAGAAGGGGAGTTAGAGACCTCATGTCAGATAAACTTGATCAATAGAGAGGAGTCAAAGGACCTAGATTTGAATCCTATTCCTACCTGTGTGACCTTGGGCAAGTTACTTTCCATCCTCTGGGTCTCAGTTTACCTCTCTGAAAAATAAGGGCATTGGACACTGAGACCGCTAAGATCTTTTTCCAGCTCTAGAATCCTGTGAACTGAGTAAGTGGGACAGGTTCTGAACTATGGGGAACAAGTGTCTGGGTCAGAGGAGAGGGAAGGAAAGGCAGGAAGCCTGTTGTGCCCTTCCTCCCACTGCCTTGTACTCCCTGACTGTAGAGTGGGAGCTGGACCTTCTGGCCTACCTGAGTTAGATCAGCCCCTCCCCTCATCCTTGTTTTTGCATCTGATTTCTGGGCTCCAGAAACATGAGTGCAAACGGTAATGGTGATAATAATATCTCCTGCTTATATACTCCTTATCTCATTAGCTCTCACAACTTCAGTCATGTGGTTGCTCCCATTATCCCCATTTTCCTGATGAAGAAACTAAGTCTCCAAGGAGGTGACTTGCCTGGGTCATGCAATTAGTGAGAAGCTGAAGCCAGGTTTGGATTCTACCTGTCCTGACCAGCTACTATGTTGGTTTGCTTTGTGATGAGAGAACAGACCATCTCCCAAACCTCCTCCTTGCTCTCTAGCCTGGGGGTCTTCCTGTACTCCAGACCCCAGTACCAGCAGCCTGGTCTCTTTCTGTCTGTTTAAGAGTGTGTGTGTGTGTGTGTGTGTGTGTGTGTGTGCATGTGTGTGTTGAGAAGGAGGATGGGGGTGGGGGAAGGGTTGCCTGTCCTATAAATCTGATCAACCCTGGACCCAGCTAATATCTGTGACTTGCTGTGTCCTACTCCTTGTAGGGAAGCTTCGGTCTTTGTTCCTCCAGAGTAGACACAGGGCAGGAGGCAGGGACCTCACCTTGTACAGATGCTCAGCCCACAGGTATATTCAAGTACATGGTCCTTGCTCTCTTGTCCTGCAGCTTCAGGGAGTGAGTGAGGAATGTCTTATAAGAAGCAGAGCTAGCCCCCTTTTCACCTCCTGCCATGAGCTCTGAATGCAGATTGGCTACCTTGTGGAGACAAAGAGTCTCCAGGAGAGCTGGGATACCCGGCTTCCAAGATGGCATTGGAAGGGCTCAGGAGGCCACCTTGGGGGAATCTTTTTGAGTCATTCCAGGATGAGGGTGATGTTCTGTGGGGATGGTAATGAGGATCTGTCCCCCATCTGTGCCTTGCTAAGAAGGCGGGGAGATTCCTCTGGATTCTTGTCATTCTCCAGACTTCTGCTAGGGTCAGATTGATACAGTGGCAATGAGTACCTTCTCAGAACATGAGGTTGGGGAGGACTTTTATGGTTGCAGCTTGTGGGTCCTCTGGTTCCATACTTGACTGCCCCCACCCCCTGCCCACACCTCATTGAGAGGTAGTAGGAATTCTGGTTCCAACATGAGCTGTCTAAACTTGGGTAATTCACTCAATGCACCTTGACTCAGTTTCCACATCTGTTAACTAGAGATATAACACTTGCATTGCTTGCCTCCCAGGTTTGTGATGAGGCTCATGTAAGATAATGGGCCTGGTGCTTTGCAATCCTTAATGCATTATATAAATCTAGATTAATATTCAACTTCCTGCAGTTACACACTGGCTGGCCCTGAATCCCCTTTCAATTCCTGGAAGCTGAGGGATCATAGCTAGAAGGGACCTTAAAATCCAATCTCCACATTTTACAGATAAGGAAACTGAGACCCAGAGTCAGGTGACATGCCCAGGGTCACACAGGTAATGAGTGCAGAGTCAGGATTTCAACCCAAAATTTAGGACTCAACTCTTTTGGAACTGTGCCACCTTGGCATCTTTGGACTCTACCACAAAAAGACTCCCGATTAAAGAAGGAATAAATGAAAACCATTTATTGATCACTTCCTCTGTGCCAAGTACCACTCATCTACTTTGTGATGCCCCAGTGTCCCTGCTTTGAACCTCCTTGGAGCCACAGTCCTGAGCATCGCTCCCCAATGAAGAACAATCCTTCCTAGACATGGTGTCTGACACATAGTAGATATTTAATGAATGCTTGTTGATTGATCCTGACTTTCAAGTGCCTTCAGATGTCTGGGGACAGAGAGACTACAGCAGCAGTGATTCAACAGATCCTGCTCATGTTGCCCCATTCCTTTTGGAGCATGGGTCCTTGGGAAGGCATCTGAGTCCTGGCTGAGTAGGGTAGAGCAGATTAAGGAATGGGAATCAGGAGAGCAAAGGGCCGAGGGATGGATGCTGGGCCCTATGATTTGACATATTTGGGAATTTCTCACTGTCTCACAAGAAGTGATCTCTTAGGGAAAGAAGGGTAGATCCCAATGTTTCTCACCATCTTTGTTCAGGGCCTGGCAGGGGATGATGGAGGGGCAGGAATTGGGCCTTAATATGTCACACTCTCCCTGGAACTCCAAGACTCAGTTGTCTCAGAGACTGAAACTAGAAGAAAGAGCTGGTATCAGGGAGTGTGTGTGTGTGTGTGTGTGTGTGTGTGTGTGTGTGTGTGTATGCGTGCACACGTGTGTGCGCTCACCAACCCAACTGCTGCCACTGCTGCTGCTACCCAAGGGACAATGGGCCCTAGTGGTTTCTGGGACTTCCTCACCTGTTTGGTGAGCTGGTGCGCTTTTCCCCTCCCCTCTAGTTTTGTCATGAGCTGGCATTTCTGTGGGGCCGATGACTGATGGCAGCAGGTATTTGGGGAACCAGTTTACTGCCGCATTTTCTTCTCATTAGTTGCTGCTGCCATCGGCCGCCACCATCATCACTGCCACCACCGCCACAGCGGCCACTCAACTGTCCTGGGAAAGGCCTCTACCACCCTGGCGGTGTGCTAATTAAACAGCCTGAAGAGGCTGAATCACCAGCCCTGAATAGTTTGAAAATTGTACCTGGGCCTGCTGGGCTGAGTCAAACTGGTTTGTCAGGATGGAACCACTGGGGCCGGGGGAGGGGCAGCCTTGGGCACAGCTGGGCACCTGAGCTGGTGGGTGAATATGTGGCAGCACTGGGATGGGGCCCACTTGCCAGGCCTTTCCCTTTCCCTATTCCTATTCCCCTCAGCCCCGCCCCCCAGGACCTAGTGGCAAGACCTATGGGCTAGGGCTGTTAGGAAAGGCCTGACCCAAGTCTTAGAGGCTCTCTTCCCTGGTGAGAAGGCCTCTTCATCCGAGGCTCCCCACCCTCCAAGAGAGGCTGCTCTGGGGCTAGAGACCTGCTGTTTCAGACTCCTGGCCCCCTGCTTTGCTCCCTTCCTTGCTCTTTTTCCCTCTCATGTTTATTTAATTATGCATCCCAGAGATCTGAGGGGGAAGAATGAAAAACATAATGTGCTCTCTGGTCTGGGATGCTCCGGGTCTTCTTTTCCCTGCCTTTCTGGACCTAGGGGCTAAGGGGCCGACCTGAGAGGCTGGGGAGTAGGCTGGAGTGAGAATAACCACACAGCCATACCTCCAGAATGGAGAGGGTGACAATTTTGCTGAGGTGCAAGATTCCTCTAGAAACCCAAGCCCCCATGGAGACTAAGAATCCACTAAGGTTCTTAAGGGGGAATCTTGCCACCCCCTCTCAAGGTATTATAGAATAAGGGGAGAAGACAGGCTGCCCTTTCCTCTCATCCTATAGGGGTGAAGAATCCTGAGGGTGGGGAATGTGTGTGTGTGTGTGTGTGTGCGTGCGTGTGTGTGTGTGTAGGGGTATGTTTAGACAGGGTACTGTGGAAAGGGGTAAGCCAGGGTTGTCTGCAGTGAGGTCATTGGTGGGTGGGGAGGGGCTGCCAACCCAGGGTGGAATGGAGTAGTCCTAGTGGTTTGCTTCCTGGCAGACCGAGTTTCTGCCAATGTAGGGGGTCACAGATCTAGGACACTCCTGCCTCCCCCTCAAAGGCCATGTTCTGCCTGTAGCTTTTTCTTTGCCTGTCCTTGGGGTGTTGTTCTCTGTTGGACTGAGAAAGCTCACTGGGAGCTCTCCCTGGCTTTGAGTTGAGGTTCAAGGTTTAGCCTTTCGGTTTCTTTCCCTCGTTTTTCAGGCTCTGTGGATTTGGGAGCCACGCCTGTTCTCAGGGTGAGGCTCACTGGGCTGACCTGCCACTCGGGCTAGGAGCAGGGACCTGGGGCTGACATGGGGGAGGGCTGGGTTCTAGCACTCTGGGCTTGGTCAGGGCATGGTGGGTTCTGGGGACCATGATGAGCATCTGTAGTCCCTGACCAGTGGTGGTGTAGGCCAAGACCCTTCATCTGGGGCTTGGGTACAGAGATGAGGAAAAGAGGTAGGGAACAAGGACTCTTGTTCCTTCCTGGGCTCCTTCCCGAGAGACAGGTGCTAGGCTGAAAGCTGCAGCTCCTTTGTGGTGGTCAGATTGGGCTCAGTATTAGCTAGTAGCACCCAACTCTCCCTCAGCTGGGGAGGGTTCTGCCCCACCCCAGTCTCAGCCCTACGCCGAGCAACTCCTCCCGCACCAGCCCCATGACCAGATTCCCCAAGCCTGCCTGTACATTAGCAACAGGAGGCAAGACCGGTTGGTGTCTCCACTCCCTACCACCCCTTTCTTCCCTGGTCCTTTCTGCCCAGCCTTCCTTTCCTTCCTCCAATCCAGGGCTGCCCCAGCAGCTTTCCCACCTCGCTGGCTCCATGTTGTCTGCGCTTCTGTTATGTCTTATCTAGAGGAGGTGCCACACCTGGGGGACCTGAGACTGGCGGGCAGGCTGCAGGCGGGCAACCTGGCAGGCAGAGTGGGGGAAGGGACACCATAGAGCTGCAATTCCCTCCACACCAGAGCTAGCTTCTTCAAGCTCCCCCTATACCTGGGGACTTGGCTCAGAGCTAACAGGATGGGCTGTGGGGTTAGGTGGAAGAAGTAATGTGTAACTAGTATTATTTCTAGTAATGTGGGAGAGAAGTTGGATTGGCAGGGATGTAGGACGGGATATCTGCTTTGGATTGGCAGGGATGTAGGACGGGATATCTGCTTTGGATTGGCAGGGATGTAGGACGGGATATCTGCTTATGACCTGTTCCTGTCTCTGGGAATTTATCCATGCGGGCACCTCAAGGAGTGTAGGCACTAGCATGTGCCTGTGTGAGTTCTGAGGAAACTCTGAGCATGTGTGACTGCCTGACCATGACTATACATGTAGTAGGGCCTGTGTGCACCAGAGCCTGTGTTTGTTATGGTGTGGTGTGTGTTTATAAAAGTGTGAAGGCCTAGCCAATGGCATCTGTGGGACCTCTGTTGGGATTGTATACAACTGTGTCTTTATGCAACTTGGACCAGGTGTCTTCAACTGTGTGTGTGTGTGTGTGTGTGTGTGTGTGTGTTGTGTGTAACCAGTACCTGAGAGAGACCGACTGTGAACCTTAGAACTGTGTGTATGTGTCTAATGAAGAACAACTTTCTGGGAATGTGACATAGCGTACATCCAACAATGACTGTGTATGTGTAATAATAAGTGGGTCTTATCAAAACTGACATACTATGTGCATGCATGACTTTAGAAGACAAATTCTGTGTATATGACTGCTTCTACCCAAGGCTCAGTGTGTGTGTGTGTGTGCGTGTGTGTGTGTGTGTGTGTGTATGACAGAGGGAGGGAGAGAGAGAGAGAGAGAGAGAGAGAGAGAGAGAGTGTCCTCATGCATGGTTGTGCCTTTGTAACCAAAACTGTAACTGCATTTGTCTCAAAGACTGTAACTATTTGTCTGTAATCATAGTGTGTGGTTCTTAATGTAGACTCTCTTTGTGTATGTGTGTGTAGCAGCGAGCATGTATCTGACCAAGGGTGTAACTATGTATCTACAGACAGGACTCAGCAATAGTGAGTTTATAATGAAAAACAGTGTAATGAATAAAAATGGTGTGTGTGTGTGTGTGTGTGTGTGTGTGAGAAAGAGAGAGAGAGAGAGAGAGAGAGAGAGAGAGAGAGAGAGAGAGAGAGAGAGAGAGAGAGAGAGAGAGAGAGAGAGAGAGAGGAAAGTGAACAGGTATCAAACTAAGATTGTAACTATGTATCTAAACATGAAACTCAGTAATAGCTTGTAACTAATGAAAAACACTGTAACAAAAATGGTAACAGGGAGTGTCTGTGTGTGTGTGTGTGTGTGTGTGTGTGTTTTGGTCTGACGAGCCTGATAACTGAGCCAGGGGGCAAGCCCTGAGTGCATCTGTATTCCTGGCTCGCACCAGGGAGCGCACATCTGTTGCCACGTGGCGGCTCTGTGTCTCTTTGGAAACCTGAACTTGGGAGCTCCCTCTCTTCTGAGCAAGTGGTTTCTCAAGCTGAGTGTGGCCCCTAACCCTGGCCTGAGACGTATACTCTGCCTTTGGCTGCCCTAGTCCTACTGTGTGCATGGGCTTGCCGCTCATCCTTGGCAACCTACTGAGCTGGGGTGGGGACTATTCTGAAAGCCTCGACTGGTATCAGATGGCATGCTGGGCCGTCAGACGCTACTGCATCTGCATCCCCTTTGGACTTCTGTCCCATCTCCACCCCACCCCCATATATACATGTGCATAGAGCTACAAAATGGGGTTGCTAGGATCTTGGGGAACTGGATGCCAGTCGGGTTCTCTTTGCCCCTTTGCCCTACTGGTCCCCCAGACAGAGAAGTGTATACCCTCTTTGGGCCCCAGGGAGGATGTGGGAGGATGGGGCTGTATTGGCTCTACTGAAGGGGCTCAGTCCCACCCAGTCATCCCTGTGGTGGGGATGAGGAGGCCCCCTTCTCCTTGCCTCCCTCCAGAAGGAAGGGGGGCCGGGGTAGAAGAGCCAGGCCCGCCCCTCAGGGTGACCGGGGCCCTTCCTCCTGCACACATGACAAAAAATTCAAGTCCTCTCTATTAATGAGAAAAATATGCCGCGATTGAGTAGTGGCCAGGAGCCTTTCCCCTCCCAAGCTCTCTAGAAATGATACCGAGATGAGCAGCAACCAGGTTTTCCCCTCTGAGCCCTGGCCTCCCCTCCCCTCGCCTCTCTCCTCTCCTCTCCTCTCCCTTTTCTCCTCTGCTCTGCTCTGCTCTCTTCCCCTCCTCTCCCCTTCCCTCCCTCTCATTCTCCCTCCTCCCATCTCTGGGCTTGTTTGAAACTGTGGAGGAATCTGGCTGGAGGGGGGAGGGGGCCGAATATTTGGGTTTAAACAGTTCCAGATGGGTTTGGCACGGGCAGAGCAGGAGGAAGTGAGCGAGCAAGGAGCGAGCAGGGAGGGGAGGGAGAAGAGGGATAGAGCCGGGGAAGGGAGAGGGAGCCAGTGAGGGTGGGAGCCCGAGCTGCCTGCCTGGCTGCTCTGGGGCTGGGAGATGGGGAAGGAGGGGAGAAGCTTGGCTCCCATCAGTCCCAGGGACAGGAATTCTCGGGGCTGCTGGCTGCAGGGAAGGGAGACCACTTGGCAGCTGCTCACTCTGTCTCTGTCTTCCTGGCTTGCAGCTCTCTCCATCTCACTCTCTGGTTCCTTTAGACTTTTTTGGGGTGTGTGTATCACTGTTGGCCCAGCCTGGATTCCCAGTCTCCAGGACAGACAGAGGAGGGTAGTGACTGGGGCCTTGGACTTGGTGGCAGGAAGATTCCTCAGACAGTTTCCTGGTCTGTAAAAGGAGAGGATTTCAGCATAGCATCTCCGAACTTCTATCCCTGTATCTCTGCATCTCTGATTAGCTACGGGGCTTTGTAACAATCTCCGCTCTTTTGTTCTGGTCAGCAATGTCTGTGGTGGTTTCTATGGGGGAATAAGTGCTGAATTGGAGTTCTGGCACCTACTACTGTGTGACCTTAGGCAGTTCATTTCCCTTCCTCTGCCCTCAAACAAGGTGACTGGACCTGATTGGTCAGGAGATGGAAGGGACCTCAGAGGCCATCTATTAATGGCTAACATTCTATAGCACATCAGAAGGGACTTACCCACCATCCATATTTAGAGACAGCTAGATGGCGCCACAGTGCATGAATACCAGACCTAGAGTCAGAAGACCTGAGTTCAAATCCAGCCCTGGACACTTACTAGCTGGGTGATTTTGGGCAAGTCACTTGCCTCATCTGTAAAATGGTGATCATACTAGCACTTAACTTCTGGGATTATTGTGGGAATCAAATGATATCATATCTGTAAAGCATTCAGCACAGGACCTGGCACATAGAAAACACTATAGAAATGTTAGCTGTTAGGATCATCATCATTCTTTTTAGTGTCTCAGGCAGAACATCTGAACCCAGATCTTTGTGACTCTGAGTCTCTTTCTCAAGGCTGACTCCAGTGGGAGGTGAGTCCCACATGGTGCTAGCAGCAGAGGCTTGCTTTGAGTTCAGATCTACTGGCTTCCAAGGCCAGAGTCTTTCCCCTTTGGGTCTCAATCTCTTGCCTGCACATCTCTGTCCTCTGCCTTTGTCTCCTGCTCAGTGCCCACCCTGTCTGGAGGTGTCAATCTCTCAACAGAGCTTGTCGGGCATTTCCTGAGAAGTTATCATTCACCCTTGTCAGGAGTCTGGAGAAGGTGCTCCCTCCCTAGGAAATGGTCCCACCTGCCTTTGGGGACACTCTGCCCTAGGTTTCACTTCCCCCTGCACCCTGACCTATTACAGCTATACACCTGGGTTCTCATCCAGGCACCTGAGACCACTGGTGCCAGGACCCTCAAGGGAGCTTAACTCTCTTCAGAGACAAGAAGGGACAGAGCCTGGGGAAGTCTCTCTCAGCTTGGTCTGGGGAAAGACTGGCATGATTTGAACTAATAGATAGATTGGTTTCCTTGTGAGGTAGTGAGCTCCCTGCTACTGGGGAAGATTCAAGAAAAACCTTGATGGTTGATCATGTTCAGGGCTGCTGTACTGGGCATTCCTTGCTGGGAGGGTGAGAGGTGAGAGGTTGGCCTGAATGGCCCAAAGCCCTTCCCACTCTTAGATTCTTGGCTACTTGTCCTTTCCTCGTATAGAGCAGGGCAAAAACCAGATCGCATCATCTTTTCCTCCTTATCCTCCCCCTCTACCTGACTCCTATCTCTGGGCTTTGGGACCAGCCCTGGCCTCCAGAGTGTCCTGGGCTTGGGCAGAGCCAGATCTACTGTTTCATCCTGTGAGTCAGGATGCAAACTGTTGTTTGGGATCCCAAGGATTCTGCTACTGCCTCTCCGACTGGTAACGGGAGGGCAGAGACGGACCATCGGCACTGGCCAGTGCTGGGAGGAAGGGCCGGGGTAGGAGGGGGGGTCACTTGGGCTCATGCCCTTCCCCCTAGCAGCCCCTTTGCTCTGCTGGGCTGTGTGTGTGGTTGGCCCTTTGTGTTGGGCTTGGAGTCAGGGGAGTAAGTGGGACAGCAGGGGTCTGGGCACACACAGCCTTTTGTTCGGGGATAAAGGACCAGGCGGGCTCTTTGTGTAGGGATTAGGAAGGCCCGTAGGTGTGTGAACCGGCCTGTAGCTCCAGCCTCATTAACCCAGGCCATCAGGGTCAGCTACAGATACCCACCCTTCATCCCCAGGGCTCTGACCTTCAGGACCTCTGCCAGTTCATGGGGCTTCCTCGGGTCCGAGGCAGGAGACAGAGTGGGTCCTTGGGATGAGGAGAAGGGAGAGGGTTCTTCCAGCACCTTCTCCTACTGGGCCTTGCACAGAGGAGCAGAGGGAAGGCCAGATAGTCTTGTGGACTGAGGGCCTGAGCTCTTGGGTTCACTGACTGCCTCTGGCCCTTCTCCCAGTATAACTAAGTCCAGTCTGATTGCTCGGGTCCTCAGTTTCTTCCTCTGCAAAATAAAGGGGGTGAGCTGGATAACTTGGCAAGCTCCTTTTGGCTCCAAATCTGTGTCAGGATCGGTGAAGTGCCCCTTTGAGGTGTGCTACCTGAACTTTCCCCCCCAGCCTGGAGCCCAGGCCTGGGTCTGGTGTAGTTTCCCCTTTTGTTGGCCCGTTGCTTCTGGCAAATTCCTCTCCCTCATGTTCTCAGCCTGCTGGGCTAGATGAGTGCCTGACCTTTCTCTTCTTCCTGTTGTCTCCTCGCCTTTCAGAGACCCTCATGGACACAAAGTGGGTGACATCTGAGCTGGCATGGACACCCCATCCAGAAACTGGGGTAAGTCTAACCTCTCCCCACCCCGGCTCTGATGAGTGGACCCAGTTCCCTCCCTCCCCACCAACCTCTGCTACCCCAGGCATCCAGCCTCATTTCTGTCCCTGCCCCCACCCTCTGGTTGCCTGTTGGTCTTTGATTCTGAGAGCAAAACCCCTGAAGGGTCATGTCACTGTCCTGTTTAGCCATCAGCCCCATTCGCTAGCTACCTCTGATTCTGCCCTTTCCTGGGATGTCCATTTCCCTCCCCTCACCATCTTTATGGTCTTCACCTCTGCCAAGGGTCTCATCTACCTCACTTATCTCTACTCTGGCCCATCCCCTGTCTGACAGTCCATCCACCTGACTCTGCCCCTGCCTTTATGGCCCTCAGTCAACCCAGCCCTGCCTTGAGAGGTAGCCCTGTCTATGAAATCTGATCCCAGCTTGGTCCCTAGCTGACCATATGACCAGGAGGATGAGCCTTTCTGGCCTCCATTTTCCCGATCTGTCAAATGACTGAGGTCCAAGTGGGCAATCACCAAAGTTGAATCCCGTTCTGGTGCTTTGACATTCCCTCCCTTTGGCCTCCCTGACCAGCTCTGAGCTCCTGTCTCTGCTCCGCAGTGGGAAGAGGTCAGTGGCTATGACGCAGCCATGAACCCCATCCGGACCTACCAGGTGTGCAATGTGCGAGAAAGCAGCCAGAACAACTGGCTGCGGACGGGCTTCATCCGCCGGCGAGAGGTACAACGGGTGTATGTGGAAATCAAGTTTACCGTCCGGGACTGCAATAGCATCCCCAACATCCCTGGCTCCTGCAAGGAGACATTCAACCTCTTTTATTATGAGGCAGACAGTGACATGGCCTCTGCCTCCAGCCCCTTCTGGATGGAGAATCCCTATATCAAGGTGGATACAATCGCCCCAGATGAGAGTTTCTCACGCCTCGACGCAGGTCGAGTCAACACCAAGGTGCGCAGCTTCGGACCTCTCTCCAAAGCTGGTTTCTACCTGGCCTTCCAGGACCAGGGGGCCTGCATGTCCCTCATCTCTGTCCGGGTGTTCTATAAGAAATGCGCCCGAACAATCGCCAGCTTTGCTCTCTTTCCGGAGACCCTCACCGGGGCTGAGCCCACCTCACTGGTCATTGCTCCTGGCACCTGTATCCCCAATGCTGTGGAGGTCTCAGTGCCACTCAAACTCTACTGCAACGGGGATGGAGAGTGGATGGTGCCCGTGGGAGCCTGTACCTGTGCTTCTGGCTATGAACCGAGTGCTAAGGAGACTCAGTGTCAAGGTGAGTGAAGGTGGGCCAGCATGGGAATGCCTGGCATGGCTCTGGCCTTGGCAGATAAGGGGATAGGGGAGAGAAGAGGGAAGGGCAACTAAGTTGCCCAGATTCATGGCTACCTGCCCAGTCTCCTTAATCCTAGTTGGTACCCAGTGCCCACTCAAGATAGATTGGGCCCTGAGGGCTGGGCTGAAAGGGAATGTTTGTTTAGGGGGAATTAGAGGGGAATTGAGAAGAGGGGAGCCCTGGTAGACAGAAACTCCCTGAGATTGCTGGATCCCTTTTGTCAGAGCATTGGCTAGGCCTGTGGTTGGAAAGGCTGAGACATAAGACCACTGAGCTGTTCCACCACTGACTGACAACTTTTTAAAAACTATTTTTTAAAAATAAGTTTTACTGACTTCTTTTCTTTTTATGTGACAACTGTTTCTGAAACTACTCAACTCTCCCCCTCTTCCCTATAACAAAGTCACCTGATATAGAGATGATGTCTGGTCTGACAATGTGGATAGCATTCTGCCCTTGTAGTCCCCCTCTTTTGCCTTAATGAGGGTGGTATGTTTCCTTAACTTTTCCAGGACCAGGGTTGTTTTGTCAATAGCTTTTTGGGGAGCCAGACTGATTGCTGGTCAGGCTAACAGGGAGGGGGATGAGGCCACTTCTGAACTCTTGGGTCATATGACCTGTTCTTTCTAAGACTTTTATTTTCATTATTTCTTTTGATCCTGATGATAAGCCTGTAAAATCAGTGGGATGCCTATTATTACCCCCATTTTCCAGATGAGGAGCCTGAGGTTCAAAGAGGTTGGGACTTGCCTTAAGCTACATAGAAGCTAGGACTCCTGCTCCATTCTGCTGATTGAGAGTCAGTGTTCTGACTGACTGTCTGACAAGATATTTCTGAGGAAGAATCTTCCTCCAGGCTAATTCCCTGGCCCCTAAAAGTGTACAGACTCTGGGGACTAGGCAGGAGAGGCTGGGAGTGCTGCTAGACCTAGCTCCCTGGCTTGGGCTTAGAGTTGGGGGCTCCTGAGGACTAGGATGCTGTCTGGAGTCCTCACTGAGGAGAGAGGGAGGGCCAGAAGGGAAGGGCACTCTCCAGGGCCCAGGCAGGAAATGCTCTTGGGTTCCCTTAGCAACTGGCCATACCACTTTTAACAAGGAATGGAGCAATGGGGAGGGGTAGGAGAGAGGGGAAGAAGCCCAAAGAGGGGAGCAGGGGGGCAACCCTGGGGGGTGGCTCCCACTCATCCTGGGTCTGAGCTTTGGAGAGGGTACAGGAGTGTGGCTGAGCTCTGAGGGTGGGCACAATCCCTTCTTTGCATTCCTCCATACTGGCCAGTCCTATCTCAGGGGAATAAGGATAAATACTAGAGGAGACGAGAGGGGTGGATGATGGAGCCATTTCATTATATCAGTGTGCTGTATAGACAGTTGGAGGTGGGGTAGATGTGGAAGACACAGATTAGCACATGAGGGCATGTGTGACCACTAGAAGATCGGAGCTGAATGGGACCCCAAGATCATCTAGTCCAACTAAATAGTCCAACCCCCTCACTTTACAGCAGGGGAAACTGAGGTCCTATGAGAGGAAGTATTATCAAAGATTATAGGATTATAGGTCAAGAGCTAGAGAGGACTTCAGAGGTCATCCAATCCAGTCATCTCCTTTTATAGAGAAGGAAACTGAGGCAGAGGTGACACAGATAGCAAGCATCAATGGCATACTGGACTTGGATTCTGGCGGACTGGGGTTCCAATTGCCTTTTGACACTTCCCAGCCATGTGGCTATAGGCAAATCTCTTAGTCTGGCCGCCTCCATTGTTTAATCTGCAAAATGGGAATGATGAAAGGAAGCAGCAGTACTTCCTTCCAGTTCTGCTGAGAAGATCACATGACATGATATGTGCATATGATATCCATAACTTGAGCTCCGTGGAATTCTTGTTGGAGTTTACATTTTATGGTGCTATCTGACAAGCCTCCTTGTTACGTCACCTACTGGCTGTGTGACTCTGGACAAGTCACTTAACCTCTCACTTCCCTGGGCAACACCTTAAGACCAAAAGTTGCAGAACCAAGTGCTAAGTCCTCCCTGGAAACTCCCTTCATAGGTGAAATCATAGCTCCAGTGTGGGTTTTTTTTAAAGGATTGTTACTGCTTTTCAGCTGGGTGAAGGTAGGTGCTGCAATGACAAAGAAGCATTCTAATAGTCAATGCTATTTTTGTTGGATTTGAATCCAAAATTTGAGTCAGGTCTTGGGTTTTAATCCTAGCTTACACACACTGTGTGGCCTTGGGTAAATCCTTTCGCTTTGGGACAATGCTCATCAGTATTCAACTCAAATTCAAACTCAACAAATAAGTGTTCCTTAAAGACTCGGTACTGAGTGTGCTCGGTACTGGGGATGTGCAGATGCTTGATGACTGTCCTGGACCATCTTTGGGGTCCCTAGAAGCTCTGATACCCCACGACAAGACCAGCAGCTGCTCTCCTGGCTTCCTTGCCATTCTCAGCTTGTGCCGAGAGCCCCTTGTCCTTCCATAGCTCAGGGGAGCCTTTTCTGTTCGTAGTCCCCTGGTGGGTGCTGAGCACTCCTCTGGTCCTCTCTTTGAGACTGCTCCAGAAACTTGTAGGGAGATGCCTGAGGGTCTTGGCCATAACCTGTCTCTTCCACCCACCCACAACCAGGGCTGGGCCTGGAGACCTCACTATTCCTTACCCCGCTGCCCCCAGGGGCCATCAGGAATAATGGGGCCACTGTTCTCAGTAAAAGAATTGATGGGGGGAGGTTCTGAGGGGTCCAAGATCCTGGTTATTTCTGGGTGTTCCAGAGAGCTGGTTCCTCCTTGAGCCACAAGGTGACCTAGGAAGGGTCTGGGGCTACCCCAAAGGGTTAGCCCTTTGTTTATCTGATTGAGTGGAAATGGGTTCTACTACCAGCCCCCCTGGTGGTCTCTTCCTCCTCCGTCTTGTTCCAAGTTCAACAAGCCCAAGCTGGCTAGGTAGCAAGGCTGACGTAGTCCCTAAGGCCCCCAGGCTGGGGGGGAGGTGAAGATGAGAGGGGGAAATCCGTTGACATGGGTTTTCATGGGGCCAGAAGGGCCCTTTGTTACTGTGGCTGAGATTGGGCAATCTTGGCATTACCCTGGGGTCTAGGAGGTGAGGAAAGGGGGAGCCAAGGCCCATAGTAGGGAGGGTCTCCAGGACCTTGCTGAATCATGCAAGGAGATTTTTTCTTGGAGAAAGGGGTCTGTTTCCCTTTGGCAAGAGAGGAATGACCAGATTTTTCTCTTCCATGACCTCTGGTAGCCTGTCCGCCTGGGAGCTTCAAGGCCAAACAGGGAGAGGGACCCTGCCTCCCTTGCCCCCCCAACAGTCGCACAACATCCGCTGCTGCCACCATCTGTATTTGCCATAACAACTTTTACCGTGCTGACTCCGACCCTCCGGACAGTGCCTGCACTAGTGAGTGACCCTTGACCTCTGACCTCTGGCCCTGACTTTGACCCAGGATGGGTGGGGGTGTATTTCCTCTTTCACCAGTTCCCCTTATTTTCTCAAGCTAGTTGGTCCAAAGAGCCTTACGGAGGGATAGCCAGCTGGGGTTTTGCCACAGGGCAAATTGAGAGAGAAGGTCAAGCCTTCTTGGCCACCCTTGGCGTGGGTGGTTTTTCTCCTATTTGCTGTCTATCTGTCGGGGTGCGTAATATCATTAGGGCAGAAGCTGGGGAGTGGGTGGGGGGCAGATGGTCCTCAGGAGCGAGGGGAAGCTTCCCCTGTCCTTGACCTCCTCTACCTTATCGCCCTCCCCCTGACACCTCCTTCTCCACTCTCCACCAGCTGTGCCATCCCCACCCCACAGTGTGATTTCCAACGTGAATGAGACCTCGCTGGTGCTGGAGTGGAGTGAGCCCCGGGATCTGGGGGGCCGAGACGACCTTCTCTATAACGTCATCTGCAAGAAGTGCCAGGGGGGCCCTGGGACATCAGGCCCTGCTACCTGCTCCCGCTGTGATGACAATGTGGAGTTTGTGCCCCGGCAACTGGGGCTGACGGAGCGGCGGGTCCACGTGAGCCGTCTGCTGGCCCACACACGCTACAGCTTCGAGGTGCAGGCTGTTAACGGGGTCTCCGGGAAGAGCCCCCTGCCACCACGCTACGCTGCTGTGAACATCACCACCAACCAAGCTGGTGAGGAAGCTCAGGGGCCTGGGGCAAAGCCCTCCCTGGCCAACCAAGTTACAGCTCTTCAGACTAGCCAGGAAACCGCAGGGGCTGGGGAAGAGAGGGCACTAAACAGCCTCAGGGGCAAGACCAGATCAGAGGTCAGGGCTTGGGTTCACTGATGCTTTCTGGTGGGGTGGGTGGGCACTACAACTAGGCAGGGCTTCTAAGGGCAGTATCAGGCCCATAGAGGGATGCAACGGAAGGTCTCTTGGCCAGTATTAGACTCTTTACTGCCCGCTTCCTGAACAGACCCTTGGGTTGTGGATCCAAGATCATAAATCTAGACCTGGGAGACACCTGAGAGGCTGTTGTGTCCAGTTTCCTCATCTACAAAGGCAGAAATTGAGGCCCACGAGGGAAGTGAGTAGCAAATCACTCAGGCAGTGTCACTGGCAGGATTTGAAGTCAGGTCCCAAAACCCCAGAGTCAGGTCTTTCTCCTGCATTGCTGTCTCTGGATGGGTTTGGGGAATGGGCCTTAGTCCTGGTGGGGAGTAGAGGACCAAGGAAGCTGGAGTTTGACTTCTCCCCTCTGCCTTCAGCTCCATCAGAGGTCCTTACCATGCGTCTCCACAGCAGCTCTGGAAGCAGCTTGACCCTGTCCTGGGCTCCTCCAGAGCAGCCCAATGGTATCATCCTAGACTATGAGATGAAGTACTTTGAGAAGGTTAGTGCAGTGTGTTTGCACGTGTGTGTGCAAGCAGGCGTGCTATATGGATGTGTACTGTGTGTATGTGTCCGCATGTGTGCATTTATACATGTGTGCGCAAGCAGGTATATGATGTGTGTTTGTGCATGAGAGTGTGTGGGTGTGTTTGCACATGTGTGTTCAGGTAGGTATGCATATGTGTACAGTGTGTATGAGGTTTTTGACATGAGTGTACAAATGTGTGTATATGTATTTGCACATGTAATAGGGGTGAAAGAAGGGAGAGCTAAGGAGGGAGGCTGGTCAAACACTCATTCATTCAGGAAATATCCAATAAGCACCTGCCACCAAGGCAAAGGTGAGAACAGGGTCTTACATTCTGCTGGGAGGGGGCCCAGAATATTATCCTATGATAAAGCAAGGGCTGGAAGGGCCTTCTTAATTACACAGGGAATCCCAAGGGGTCTCCTGTTCTTGCTTGAGGCCATTTCGGTTAGGAGAGTCAACTTGAGCAAAGATCTGGTGACTGGAAATGCATTCCTGAGGCAGCCTCAAATAGATGAGTTTGCCTGGAACAGAGATGATAGATGATAGGAAGGGGAGTCTTCTATACTGAGTGTGGAAACGTTGATTAGAGCCAGGTCGGGGAAGATTTTCAAGGCCAGACAGAGGCAGTCGCTTTGTACCCTAGAGGCAATAGGGAGCTAACCACTAAAGACTCTTGAACAGGGAAGTGGCCTGTCCAACGCTCACTTAAGAAAGATTATTTTGGAAGCTGTGAGGAGGCTGGATTAGAGTAGGGAGACACTTGAGGCAGGGGCACCAACCGGGAGGTTATTGCACCAGTCTAAATGAGACAGCACTGGCCTGGAATCCGAAAGAACAGAGTTCAAGTTCAGCCTCAGACACCTCCTAACTGTGTGACCCTGAGCAAGTCCCTTAGCCCTGTTTGCCTCAGTTTCCACATCTGTCAAATGAGCTGGAGAAGAAAATAGCAAACTACTCTAATATCTTTGCCAAGAAAACCTCACATGGGGTCATGGAGAGACTGGAAATGACTGAATACTAAATGAGAGAGATGATGTGGGAGGGGCTTAGAGTATGGCTGTGGGAGTAGATTTGTCTATGGGAAGGGGCAGGTAAAGAATGGATTAGGGAGGGGCTCAAGTTCCTTTCTTGAACCTACTCTGGGCAGGGCATAGGGATTTCTGGGAGAGCCATGTCTTTGCTTCCATCCCCAAAGGAGGTAAAGATCCCACCTCCATTTGTCTCCAGGCTAAAAGGAATGGGGCCCCCCTGGTGCGAGGGTGGGGGAGTCTCAGGGGGAGGTGTGGAAGGGTGCCTTTCAGAGCCCACCATAGCTCTCTCTGACCCCTGCAGAGTGAGGGCATTGCATCCACGGTGACCAGCCAGAGGAACTCGGTGCAACTGGATGGGCTACGACCGGATGCCTGTTACGTGGTCCAGGTCCGGGCTCGGACTGTGGCTGGCTATGGCCAGTACAGTCACCCTGCTGAGTTTGAGACCACAGGAGAGAAAGGTGAGTTGTCCCCAGGTAGCCCTTTCCTACTTCAAATTCCCTCTGCTTTACTCATTCGTAAACTGTCACACATCCTGGTCTTTCCTGGAAATGCCTCTTCCCCTTCCTCCCTCCCAATGGAACCCTCCCTTGTAACAGTAAAAATGAAGGAAGATCACCCCATACCATGATTGTGCCTGGAGTGTATTCTGCCACAGCAGTACCCCTCCCCCCACTTCTCTGCCCAGAGGAGAGGTATGCATTTCATTTTCTATCCCATGGGGCCTTTACCGGAAGCATCTGGCTTCTTTTGAGTGATCTTTCCATTTGGATCTTGATCATGGCTGAGATGTGGTTCTCCCAATGCCACTTACTTCTCTCCACATCCGTTCATGCAGGTCTTCCCATGTTTCTCAGGATTTCTCACATTCTCCTTTCCCCACTCCTTAGCACTTTCCCTCCTACCCAGGACCCTGCTTGGTTGACAAAGGGGACCCCCCCCTCCTCCTGATGCCCCACCCCTTCCTGGCGCTCTCTCAAACACCTTTCCCTTCTTTAGGTTCAGGGGCCCAACAGCTCCGAGAGCAGCTCCCCCTCATCGTGGGCTCTGCTACTGCCAGCCTGGTTTTCCTCGTGGTGGTTGTTGTGATTGCCATCGTCTGCCTCAGGTCTGCTCTTCCTCCTGGGCCCCCAGTTCAGCTCGTGCTCTCCTGACCTAGAGGGTGCCCCCTGAGACCATCCTCCCCTTCCAAGAGCTCCCCACAGTGCCCTTGGTGCCTCTGGCCTGGACACATCAGAACCTAGAGCTAGAGTCTAACTCCCTTGTTTTACAGTTGAGGAAACTGAGGCTGGGAGAGGGAAGTGAAAAGGGATCTAGATTTGCAAAATAGTCCAATCTCCTCATTTTACTGAGAAGGTGACTTGGCCAAGGTCACGAAGGAGCTCTGTGTCAGAGGCAGGATTTGGACCCAGGTCCTCCAATGTCCCACTCTTTCCACTAATGGGTGAATTCTTTCTGCTGGCTGGGGTTTGCTATATCCACCCTCTTGGAGTCAGACAAGGAAATGTGTTATATGGGGGCATCTCCGTGACTGACCCCTCCACTGTCCCTGTGTTTTCTCTCCTCCTCCAGGAAGCAGCGTCACGGTTCTGACTCAGATTACACGGAGAAACTTCAGCAGTACAGTAAGTGACCAGAAGGGCCCTCCCCTGAGGGAGCCCAGGAGTTCTAGGCTCCTCCCCTAGAACCCTGTCCTGACTTTGCTTTCCCCTGGGTTTGGGGGCCATGAAGAGTGTGTGCTCCCTTGGTTCTCCTCCTGGGTACAGAGAGGAAGTGAGGAAACAGCCCAAGTGGGAGGGTGGGAGAGAATGAGGAGACTGGTCCAGCTGGAGCCAATCCTTGGGCATGGTGGATGGAGGGCTTTGCAAACCAGCTAGAAGGATTTAGGCTGCCCAGTGCACCTGGCTGGGTCTGCAGAGGATGCCACATCTTTGGCTGCTGCTTTTGCCAGCAGGCAAGCAGGATGGGGAGTGCCTTACCCTGCATGTGGCACTCACTGGGGCTCCTCTCTAGGGGCAAAGGATAAAGAAAAGTTATATCTAGTCAGCCTCTGACCTTCAGGTTCCTCCTTTGAGCTCCTTAAAGTGGTAAAATTGTGGGTACAGCCCACCAAAACAGGTGGAGAAGGAGACTCCCAAAAGTCACTGTACTTTTCTGCCAAGCTCATACCCTTAAAGATGATCAACCTGAGTGGCACCTCTTTACTCCCCCCTCCAGGAACCCTGCCCCTCCCTGATCCCTCTCTTCTGCCCCCAGTTGCCCCTGGCATGAAGGTTTACATTGATCCCTTCACTTATGAAGACCCCAATGAGGCTGTGAGGGAGTTTGCCAAAGAGATTGATGTCTCTTGTGTCAAGATTGAGGAGGTGATTGGAGCTGGTGAGTTAGCAGGGATGGTGGGAGGGAGGGAGCAGATAGCTGGTTGACCATGTCATCTGTCCTTTTAGGCAGAGGCTCTTGGCCTTTGTGTGTCATGCATCCCTTTGGCATGGGCTGGTGCCTTCTCCAAATGACCTTCTGAAATACAGAAAATAAAATCCATTGGATTCCAAAGGAAAACAATTTTATTGATATACAGTTATCAAAATATATGGAGAAAAAAGTCCCCAGATTAAGGGTCCTTCTCTTGGGAAGCAGAGGGTGGGCAGGATCCCTAAGACATGTGGCCATTGGAGCCTGAAACCTGTCCTGGAAGGGGTGTACTTTCTATTGGGAGGAGGGGAGTGGATCCACAAGGGATAGCCTGTGACCACTGGCCTGTAACCTGCAGGGGAGTTTGGTGAGGTGTGTAGGGGCCGACTGAAGCAACCTGGTCGTCGGGAGCTGTTCGTGGCCATAAAGACCTTGAAGGCTGGCTACACGGAAAGGCAGCGGCGAGACTTCCTGAGTGAGGCCTCCATCATGGGCCAGTTCGACCATCCCAATATCATCCGCCTGGAGGGTGTGGTCACCAAGAGCCGGCCCGTCATGATCCTCACAGAGTTCATGGAGAACTGTGCCCTGGATTCCTTCCTCCGCGTGAGTCTCCCCCCATCCCAGAAACCACTCCCTGGTGGCAAATCCTACCTCTCTTATCTCCTTTGATCCTTAGTCCTGGGAGGGCAGGCAAGGCAAATCATCTTAGCCCTATTTTACAGATGAGCAAACTGAGTCTTAGCAAAGTTAAGTGACCTATCCAAGGTCATGGAGCTGATTAGAACTCAAATCTGGGACTTCAGCTGCCTAATCCAGTGTTCTTTCATCTACTCCCATCTTCTTCCTCTTCTTCCCTAGAAGCAAAGAATCAAAGTTATTCCAGTGGCTGGCTAGTCTAACCCACACCTGAAAAGAAATTCCCTCACTAACAAGCCAAGCCTCAGTTTCTTCCTCCATAAAATGGGGATAATAATAGTGTAGCACCTCTCGGTGCCCTCAGGCATCTCTAACACTATACGTTGCAGAACAGGTGCCTGTCTGCATTGGCAGAGGGGATTCATTATGCCCAAAATCAGAGTGCATAGAGAGCCTACCTCTGAGTGTGAAAAATCCAGACTCCATCCCTTCTTTTTGACTCTGGGCAGGCAACTTCACCTCTTTCTCTAAGATCCTAAGAGATGTGGCTGAGCTGCATTGGGAGAGTGCCCCACCTTGAGCCAGTCACAGGTCTGGATCCTGACTGCCTGGATGGCAGTGCCCCTCTCCCAAGTGGGTGGTGAGGCTCAAACTAGCTCAGACATATAAAATATGTTGTAAACCTTAAAGAGCCATGCCCCGCTCCTCCCCATGGAGTCCTGAGCACTCCTCAAGCTGTGGGTCATGGACAGACTGTCACTCTCCCTAGTCCCCAAAGGTCAAGATTCTTCCTTTCCCTCCCTCTTTGAAGAGGTGGGGAACTGTGGGCATGGAACATTATATACAATGCTACTTTCTGCTACATTATATACAATGCTACAGTACTGCTGAATTGTTTGGTCCCCCTCCCTCTGCCCTTTTTTTCTTCTTTATAAAGGACAGCACTCTGGGAAGGGAAAAAGGATAGAAAGGTGGTTGATGTTAAAACAGTGGATATTAATTGCTTTTTAATTTTTCAAAGGAAAAAAAGGCACCTTGATACACACACACACACACACACACACACACACACACACACACACACACCAAATAGGGGGATCTGAGTTACTCACCACTCCTGGGGGAGAGGGAAGCTTTAGTAGAAGGGAGGGCACTGGCTGCAGCCTAAGTCTGTGTGCTCCTACTCTCCAGCTGAACGATGGGCAGTTCACTGTGATCCAGCTGGTGGGAATGTTACGGGGCATTGCAGCAGGCATGAAGTACCTGTCAGAGATGAACTATGTCCACCGGGATCTGGCTGCCCGGAACATCTTGGTGAACAGCAACCTAGTATGCAAAGTCTCTGACTTTGGCCTCTCCCGGTTTCTGGAGGATGACCCTGCTGACCCCACCTATACTAGCTCACTGGTACGGCTCATGGAATGACGGGGGGTGGGGTGGGGAAGGTGGTGCCAACTGAGTGGGGACACCTTGTGGGCAGGAGCCAGCCCTGAATCCATGGTGAAGGATTTGTGTCCTCCTTCCCCTACTCCCAGGGTGGAAAGATCCCCATCCGCTGGACAGCTCCCGAAGCCATTGCTTACCGAAAGTTCACATCGGCCAGCGATGTCTGGAGCTATGGAATCGTCATGTGGGAGGTGATGAGCTATGGAGAGCGGCCCTACTGGGACATGAGCAATCAAGACGTAAGTGGAGCCTGGGGGACCTAAGGGAGGTAGGAGGGCCCAGGAGGAGTGGCCACTGCCCTTAGACCAGCACCGATTCATTCAGTTCAACAGACTCTTATTAAGTAGGGGCAGAGAAAAGTAGAGTGAATTTAAAGCCTCACGACCTAGGTTGCTGGTACTCACCTACTGTGTGAACTTGGACAAGTCACCTGACTTCTCTTAGTGGGCTTTCTCTAAGATCCTTTCCAGCTCTAAATTTATGACTTCGACCATGTCATCCCCCTCCCCCCCACTCTCTGGGCCTCAATTTCCTCATTTATAAAATGAGAGGATTGGAGCTCTGAGCTGCCATCCAGCTCTAAAGTCTATGATCTGAAGACCCCACTAAGTGCCATATATCCTGCCAGACCAAAGTGAGTTCATTCCTGCTCTCCAAAAACTCACCTTTGATCAACCAGAAGCTGCTTATTAAGTGTTTGCCAGGAGACCTGAGCCAGTGCTCCAGGAGAAGAGGAGAGTGAGAATGGCTGTCAGCTGGAGGGGACCCTTGATGGGAGGGGACAGTTCTGAAATGTGGGGATGGAGGGGGGAAGCATGGTTCAGGGAAAAGCCAGATGGAAGCCCAGTTTTAGGACTTTGGGAGCTCCCAGGGCAGATGACTCATGCCTCCTGGGCCTCCCTATCCCTCTACCCCTGGCTCCAGGTGATCAATGCTGTGGAGCAGGATTACCGTCTGCCACCCCCCATGGACTGCCCCACTGCCTTACACCAGCTTATGCTGGACTGCTGGGTGCGAGACCGCAATCTGCGGCCCAAGTTTGCTCAGATTGTCAACACCTTGGACAAGCTCATTCGGAATGCGGCCAGCCTGAAGGTCATTGCTAGCGTCCAGTCTGGGTACGTGTCCCCATCCCCCATCCCACCTACTGACTCTCCTGGTCCTCTCCCCAGGGGTTCACATTCCCCTTTCTTCTCTGCCCACAGAGTGTCCCAGCCTCTGTTAGACCGAACTGTTCCTGACTACACCACCTTCACCACGGTGGGGGACTGGCTGGACGCCATCAAGATGGGACGGTACAAGGAAAGTTTCGTCAGTGCTGGCTTTGCCTCCTTTGACCTTGTTGCCCAAATGACCGCAGAGTGAGTGTCCATTCAGTCAGCAGTGGGAAGGAGCCTGTGAGGTCTGGCTCTGCCCCTAACTGGAGAAGTGACCTTGGGCAAATCATGGGGGTCATCCTCCATGACTGCTAAAGTCCAGACCCCTTCACTGGGCCAGTATCCCTTCACTTCTCTGAAAATCCATTTCCTTGTTTATAAAATCAGAGCCAGGTGACATTTCAGATTTTTCAATTCAGTCCAATGACATTATGATCCTCAGTGATACAGTGGGAAAAGCTCCATTTTTAGAAGACCTTGTCCCTATTTCTTACTACTTGTGTGCCTTTGGACAAATCATATCCTTTCTCTGGGCCTCAGTTTCCCCAATTAAAGAATTAAGAGAACAGACTTCTTCATCTCTAAGGAAAACTAGGATCCTCTAAATCTGAGGTTCAATTCTGCTGTGTACAAGGTGCTGGTGAGCAAAGACAAGACTGTATCAGTGCTGGCCCTCAAGAAGTTAAGAGAAACAGCATGTGTGTGCACATGTGTATGTGCGTGTGTGTACATGCATTATTAGAGTATCAGTCAATCAGTGATAATGTAAGTGCCTACTATGTGCCTGACACTGGCAGGTGGTAAGGATTAAAAGACTGTCTTGAGATGGGCCCTGCTCTCAAGAAACTTACTTTCTACATGGAGAGTATATGAGTTAGGATAAGTCAATGCCAAAGGTGTAGAGAGTCATTTTGGACTGTGGAGGAGGTGGTGGGGCTAACAACTGGGGAAATTGGGAAAGACCTCTTGGAGGAGATGGAGTTTAGCCTGAGCTTCGAACACTGGAGCCTGGGGATTCTGGGAGAATCCCTAGAATGCCCAGAGAAGTGAGTAGGGAGAGCATTCCAGGCCAGAAAGGCCAGATGGGTCCTCCGCCATCCCTAAGGGGAGAAGCTGGGTACAAAGGGCAGAGGTAGAAAAAAGGATGACTTGGGGAAGCTGACCACTGTCCTCTGTTCCCCCAGAGACCTGCTCCGGATTGGAGTGACTTTGGCCGGACACCAGAAGAAGATTCTAAGCAGCATCCAGGATATGAGGTTACAGATGAACCAAACGCTGCCCGTGCAGGTCTGACCCCCGAGAGCAGCCCCGGACAGGCCCGGGGTGCCACAGGGACTCTGAGTGGCCAGACATTTGGACGTTTGGATGCTTGGTCAAGGGCTGAAGCCCCAAAGTTCACAATGTGTTGGGGGACCAGCGAAAGCCGCCCCTCAGGGGCCCGTGTCCCCACTGTGGGAGACAGCAAGGCCAGGACGCTTAGAACCGATGCTACCTCTTCATATTGAAGACGGATTAGGGGATGGGGGTCATGCCACTGCCCATCCCCCACGGGGCCCAGGCCTCCCTGCTCTCGGACAGGGGGGTGCCCCCAAAGCCTCAGACTTGGGTGTTCTCCACGATGGAGTGACTGCAGTGGTGAGCCTCGGGGGTGCTCTAGCCTGCATCAGGGCTCCCTAGGCAGACAGAAGGCAGCCCCTCCCTCAGAAATTGCAGGGGGAAAGCTTCAGGGAGTGAGGGGATGTGCGTGACACCCTACCCATACTCCGGAGCCAGCCACCATCCCTTCAAGTTTGCACAGGGACTCTCTGGGGAGGGGTAGGACCTGACTCCTTCCTGATACCTCCCAGCCCCCTCCTTCAGCCTGCTTGGTGCTGAGGCTGGCTTCCAAAATGGGTATGGGGCCAAGGAGCAGTCCCCCCTGCCCCTTAGAGACTCACAGAGCCAGAGAATGGATGTCTGGATGTCTGCTGTGCGTGCTAGCCCGCCTGCCCGGTGCACGTGTGAGCATGGGAGAGCTTGGGCCCAGCTGGGGGGCCCTTTGGGGTATCAGCACAATAAAGGCCATAACTCATTGCTGTGATGCCTCCCACTCATTCTCACCTCCAGACTCCCTCTAGCTGGTCCCTTCTCTGAGGTGAGTGGACCCCATCCTGCTCTGCATCCAAACCCTGACCTCTGTCTACCCTCCAGATTTGTGCCCCCAAGCTTTCAGAATGCCATCGAGTGACCTCTGCCACCAAGAAACAAGCTCACCTCTGCCCAAGAAATAGTTCTTTGGGTCTCCCCATGCGCTTGACATTTGGAATACAAAGGGAAAAAGAAAATGAAATCACCCAATTCCCTCAGGGCACTTAACACCCTCCTAGAGATACAACCACTAGATCCACAAAGCTTTCTTGGGTGAGCTAGGCACTGTGCTGAATGCTGGGGTGACTTTTGGGGCTCTTACAGTCCTCTGGGTATATAGATACCCAACAATCAGCCAAGAAGCCCTGCTGTACCAGGAACTCTGCTAGGCACCCAAGAAATCACGACCGAAAAGAAAGTGGGCCCTGTCTTCAAAGGGCTTATATTTGACTGGGGCTGCTGTGGAACTTGGCACGTAGACAGATTATATGATAAATGCAAAGTGACTTCTAGAGGGTAACAAATCCAGTGAGGGGAGGTTTTAGACAAGGCTTCTAATCTGATGGGAGCTTCAGGGATTGGGAAAGGAGCTGGGAGAGCAGCCCCAAGCCTGTGCCACAGCCAGTGCAAAGGCATAGAAAATATGCCCCTTTCCCCCATCCTGGGCATTGGAGATACATAGACAGCACACAGGATGGGGATTAAGAAGCTAAACTCTAAGTCAGACGGACTTCAGGTCCATAGTCATGTCCTGCTGTCCATGACCCCATCCGGGCTTTTCTTGGCAAAGATACTGGAGGAGTTTGCCATTTCCTTCTCCAACTCATTTTACAGATGGGGAAACTGAGGCAAACAGGATTCAAATCCTGCTTCTGACCCAAAATGGTTGTGTGACCTTGGGCGAGTCCTTTAACTACTTAGTGCTCTAGGCTACCCTCTAGGACTGTTGACTTCAGATCAGGTGGTGAAGGTATTTCCCTCACTGAAATTTCCCTACACCAAAGAATCCTAGGCCTGGTCAGTAATGAGACACTTAATTCCTTCAAAGTCCTTTTGTGGGGGGTGGGGGTGGGAAAGCTAGGGACAAGTCTAGGTCTGGAGCCAGGACCAAGGTTCAAATCCAGCTTCTGCCACTTGTGTGTGTGTGGCGGAAGTGGAGAGGGACACTCTTGCCCATCTCTCAGCCCATCTCTTTGGATCACAGTTTTCCCAAATATAAAATAAGGGGCTTGAACTGGCTGACCTTCAATATCCTTTCCCACTAGAGGAATCTGCCTGTTGCTACTTGGGTAAGGCATTCACCTTTTTAGGTCCCAGTTCCCCTGTCTATGTGTGAAATGAGCTATTTAACCAAACCCAAACTGAACTCCCCTCTGTTGGGGCAGTAACCCTCACAAATGGCAGAGGGTTATTTGGGTCTGGGGTATCCTGAAGGCTAGATGCATGGGAAGGGGCATACCTATGCCTAGGCCCAGCTACCAGGCCTGCAGGGTAGGGCATATTCCTGCCTTCCTCAACCCCTGCAGGGAGTGGAGCTTGTGAACAGCTTCTTCCCTCCAGGTTTTCCTTGCCTCAACTAGCCTCTTGGGTCATGTGTCTCCCTCACCCCTGCTTATGTTTGCCACCTTGGGTGTTTCTCTACTCAACAACAGAAAGTCTTGAGTCTCCCTGCCAACGTTATCCTAGGCCTTGGAGTTGGAGAAGGAACTTTGTGCTGGGAAGTAGGTGATGGGGAGAGAAAGAGGAAAGGAGGGAAAGATAGAGAAAGAATTAGAGAGGAAAGGGGAGAGAAAAAGACAAGAAGAGAGGAGAAAGGAAGAGAGGGAAAAAGAAAGAGGGAGAGAGGGAGGGGGATAGAGGAAAATAGAGTGAGGAAGGAGGAGAGGGAGAAGAGAAAGGCAAAGAGAGAGAAAGGAAGCCAGAGAGAGAGGGGAGAGATAGAGAAAGGAAGAGGGAGAGAAAGAGGGGGAAAGAGAAAGGAAGAGGGAAGGAGAAGAGAAAGAAAAAGCGGAAGACAGAAAGAACAAGGAGAGGAGGTAGTGAGACAGACTGAGGAGACTGAAGGGCTTCATTGATACTTCAAGTCTCAAGATCTGAATTGAATCTACCACCTACCACCTTGTTTTGTTCCTTTCTGGGCCTCAGTTTGCTCATCTGTAAAATAAGATGGGGGCCAGGTTCCTTCCAGCTCTAGTTCACAGATTCTCAGGTTTTGGGGAACCAGATTCCCCCCACACCAAGAGGGGATGAAGAGTTTGTCCCCACCCCTTGAATGTGGTATGTAGTGACAGAACATGGGGCTGAGAATTCCAGGACATTTTCGTTCTACCCTCAGCTCTTCCACTGCCTGTGAGACCTTGGGAAAGTCTCTTCCTCTCTAGAACTCTGTTCTCACATCTGTAAAATGAAGGATTTGTACAACAGATGGTCTTGAAGCTACTCTCCAGCTAGGTCATCCTTTGGTTCTATAAGTAATTCCCCTGGGGAAGTGGGGAGGGATGTGCCAGGGAATTAAAGTCCCTAAAATTGTCCATGAATAATGAGAAACTCTTTTATCTGCCCACCAGTCCACCCAGATCAGACCTCAAAAGATCGCTGCTGGGAAGTCTTGGGGATGGGCTCAAACTCTGAGCAGGGTTGGAATGAGGAATTTATATCCAGAGTAAGTCCCCAAACTGTGCCCAGGGCAAACATTCCCTTCATGGAGACTATCTGGGCAAGAATCCCCCTCACCCCAGGAAGAAACAGACTCTGGGACATTAGCATAAGGGTTGCTGCTGAGCAGGCTGCCCTTTCTGAATGGCGTAGGCAAGGATTAGACTGCAGGTTCCTCACCCCTGGATTGGTGGTGGTAGTTCTTGTTAGAGGAAGTTTCACTGGTCATTTTTAGTATAACTAATTGTTATTGTTAACTAGGTGCTATGCTGGTGAAGGTTTTGAAGCATGCAAAAGCAATTCAGCCCCCTCAAAATTCAGTGCCCTAGGACAGAGTTCATGTTGCCCTGTCTTAGTTTTGGGCTCTGGCTCTATTATAGCCTTTGAGGGAATATGAGGTTAAGAGAAAGGTCGTTTCTGTCTTTGTATCCCCATTGCTTAAGAGATGCATATATTTTGCCTGAAATAGCATGATCTTGGCAACTCCAGGGCACAGGTGTGTCTGCTACAGATTATTTATGTTACATTCTATCTCTTTCACATATTTCTTGTGGTCTTAGACAAGTCACTTTCACCTCCCTGAACCTCAGTGTCCCCTTCTGTAAAATGAGGGGTTAAACTAGATAGCCTCCGAGGACCCTTCCAGTAGGACATCTGATGGACTCAGATGAAGCTGTTCCTTCTCCCTCTAGAACATGAGAAGGAAGACTCAATATACAGCAACAGAGTTTTAGGGAGACCAGGGAACTGGGATGGGTTTGTTCAATCTCCTAGAGATCCCAAAATAGCTTGGGTTTAGGTATCTCTTTTAGTAACAACCCAGTTTCTGGAGAGTGGGAAGGAGCTGCTAGCCTCTGGCAATCCCTGAGAGTAGAGCTCTGGGAATAGTCTGGTAGGGTCATTAAGGGCCGAGATGAATGAAGCTGGCAGGAGGGAGCCTTGAATGCCTGCTTTCTCTTGAAGCTAATGTGGGAAGGTTTTGTGTATGTATGTGAGGGGTGGGGGTGTGTGGGTTGTGTGTGTGTTTGGGGGGAATGCATGGGTGTAGTGGGAGCAGGTTTGGGCTGTAGCTTCTGAAGCAAAGGGAGTGGCTTGGTCAGAGAGATTATCAGAAACAAAAGTTGAAGGTGTTGTTTACGTGGAGATTCATGGGAGTGGAGCTGTGGGGGACAATTAAGGGACCTAGAGGGACTGGAACAGAAGGGTGGAACTTAAAGTCATGGGATCATAGATCTAGAATTGAAAGGGACCTAGTCTAATCACCTCATTTTACAGATAAGAAAACTGAGACCCAGAAGTGACTTGTCCAAGGTCACAGTCAAACATAAGTCTTCTGCCTCCAAATCTCATGGAAGCTTTCGACTAGAAGGCAAGTGAGGGAGCCCGAGGAATGCGGGTGGGGAAGAAAAATCAAGACCCAGTGGAAGGAATTTGAACCTGCTGGGAACTAGGAGAGGCTTTCTCAAGAGGAAATGCAGATATATGGGGTGAGGACACATTAATGGACTGTGGGTGGCCGGTTCCCACCTGCCTCAGGGCCCATGTCACCACCCAGGCCTGGCAGCTTCCTGCTGCAGCTCAGGCCTGACCCTCTCAGTCCCAAATCAGAACCCAGACACAGCCCCCTCCCCCAACCTCTCTCAGAATCCTGCTCCCTCCCTACAGGTCCACTTCCCTTCTAGACTGTGCCCAGCAAGAGGATAGGAAGGAGTAGGTTTTCTGTAGCTTCCCAGAGACCTCAAGGGATCCCTCTCTCCACCCCCACCTTCCTGATTGTCTAGTTGGGGGGGTGCACACAAAGGCAGAGAGACTGCCCAGGTGTGAGGATCACCTAGGGGTCATTCAGGGCCCAGCCCAGCAGGGCAGGGAGGAGCCTGAATCCCTTCGAGACAGGCACCTGAAAGGGGGGGAGGGGTTAGGGAGGCAGATGGGGCAGGGCCCCGGAAGGCCCCTCCTCATCTCAGCCCATCTAAGATCGGGGACCTTTCTTATCTCCAGTCATCTCCAAGGATCCAGAGTTGATGTTCACTGATAAACCCTAAGATCTAATGGACCCTGGAGTGTGAGAAGGGTCTGCTGCTCCAGCCCTACTTCATTGTGGACAGATCTGTACATGTATGCACACATGTGCAGCCACCATGGCACAAGGAATCCCACACACATCTGTATACCCATGCACACACATGCAGCCACCATGGCACAAGGAATCTCACACACACAGATCTGTACACCCATGCACACACGTGCAGCCACCATGGCACAAGAAATCTCACACACACAGATCTGTACATGTATGCACACACGTACAGTCACCATGGCACAAGAAATCACACACACGCTCTCCTGGCGCTGGCGAGCCAGGCTCTTTAATATTCCCCCCACGGAGTGAGGCCTCCGCAGTGCCCGCGCGGAGCAGCGGAGGAGGAAGAAGAGGGGGAAGGGGAGAAGGAGTGGGGACGGAGTAGGAGAGACTGAGGAACCCGGGCTGGTCCCGGCTGGTCCTGGCCCTCGGCCTCCCCACCTTCCCTCCCCCCCAACACTGTCTGGGCTGTCTGTCTAGGGAAGGTTGATAGAGGGGGGCAGATGCTTCTCTGCTCTCCTTCCTGGTTCCTGCCCCGAGGCGTGTGTGTGTGTGTGTGTGTGTGTGTGTGTGTGTGTGTCCGCCTCCAGCCTCCATTCTCCAGCCTCCAGCTTTTCAGTGGGGAGATGTGGGCAAGGGGAGGAGTCCTCCTAAGCCCCTCCGCCAGCCCCAGACTCTGCAGGGCCCCATCATCGGCGACAGATGTAGCAGGGCACAGAGATGGGAGCGAGGGGTGTGGGTGTCTTCCCTACCCTTCCCCCGGAATCCCCTGCATGGGGCCTCTTTCCTCGGGGTTCGGCCACTCTGCCCCCAGTCCTTGGAGCCACCAGGGAACTTCATCCACCTTCAACAAGTAGGATGGTGGGGGAGGGCGAGGGTTTGCACCTCGTTCCTTGCCCTAGGGGAGTGAAGGAAACCACTAGGTTTTCCAGCCCTAGTCTTTTCCCCGGCACCAGCCCCTTCCTCTTCCAAAAGAGATACCATCCCTCCCTCCTCAAAACACAAAGGATGTGAATAAAGCCAGGCTCCCTGATGTGAGAGCTGGAGCTGTGTGGGGACAAGGGCATAACAGGGCCTGCCAGGAGGAGATGTGTTGGGGAAACAGCCCCAGGACACCTTCCCCTTCCCACAAGGACTAGCTTGAGTCAGAAGGGGCAGGTCAAGATGAGGAAATGGTCTAGAGAGACCCTGACAAGGTCACTGCTGCAGGAGCCTGAAGAACCCAGGGCTGCCTCTCCCTTCTTTTGATTCTCTTGGGCTCCCCATGACATGATGGAATCTATGCCATGGAAGGTGTGCCCTCCCCCGCTCCCCTCATTCCACATCCATCTCCCGCCTCCTCCCCCTCCCATGCAAGATAATTTGTCTATCTGGGTACTCAAAGGGGCAGGTGGGGGGACAGACAGAAAGACATGGGAGCTGTCAGGGCCAAGGGGGATGGGAAAGACTGGGAGGCCTCCTAGACTGGACCAAGCCTCTGTCCACCTGGTGAGTGGGGAGGCAGGTGGGAACGGGTAGGCCTGACCTGTACAGTCATCCCTCCTCCTCCTCTCTTTCTTTTCCTTTTCCTCTTCCTCATCTTTCTTTCCTTCCTTCTGCTCATCTTCTCTGATCATAAGAATCCAGTTTCCCCTTTTAGAGGTCACAGGTCAGGGGAGGTGGGCTCAGGCCAAGCTTGAGCATGACAGATCTCCTGGCTGCCTCCATACCCAACTTCCTCAGTCAGAAGAGGGACATTTCCCTGTTGTCCCGGACCTGCGCCTCCCCTACCCCAAAGTGTAATTTGGCCCTGCAGGAGATTTCAGCTACCCCTCCCCACCTTGCAAACCAGAGCCTGCCCCATATTCCTTTCAAGGTTACTTTGTATCAGCTTTAGGTGTATTTGGTATGTGCTTGGAACTTTTCCTGTCTCTTCTCTTGTTGGAATGGAGTCTTCTTGAGGACAGACTTATTTTTGACCTTGTCTTATCAGCTCCTAGCACAAAGCCTTGCCCATAGTTGACTTAATACCAGGGGATCAAACATTCAATCAGTAATCACCTCCTATGTTCTGGACTTTGTGCTGGATGCAATGAAATTGTGGGAGGCAGGAGACCTGCCTTTGATGTGCAGATGGAAGTGACCTCAAACAAACAGAGGGTTTGGAGGAAAAGCTTGGGAGAGAGCAATGTGGTGGAAAGGACAAACACTTCCAGTGCAGGATCTCTTGTCTTGGCTCCACAAGGATATCAGAGATTTAGATGGGAGGGGCATAGGAGGAACTCCAGTGGTTAGAGGGGTGAAAGGAAGATCTTAAAGGCACGATAGAAGGGACCATGCTGGAGATACCATGTTGACAAAGGTAGTCCTGGATGTCTGGTCCAGTGTCCAGGAAGAGAGAAATGAGATTCCCATTGCCTTTTGCCCTGCTTGCACTACACCTGGAGTATTGTGGGCGCCTCATTGAATGAAAAAAATGGAAAAGCATTTATCAAGTATTTACTATGAACTAGGAGCTGGTGCTGAAATCCTTCAAGTTAGCAACACCTTCTTGGGAGTTAGTGGCCCTTGTCTCCCTCTGTCTTTCTAGAGCTTTCTGGGAAAGGCCGACTAGTCACTTATTGAAGAGGCTGTAGTGGACTATTGGTCACATGCAGCCTAACCTTCTGAGGCCCTTTCTCCTTGGTACGCTGGGAAGCTCATGGGCCCTCTCTTTCTCCTGTAACTCCTTCCAAACAGGGCCGATGCCCAACAAAGAGAATAAGTACCCCAACTCCCAGCCACCTGCTTCCTTAGGACCCAGCAACATTTCAGTCAATAACTTAGTCAGAGAACAAGGCTCCCTAGCTTGGAAGGGAGGAAATTCCCAAAAGAACCTGTGATTGGGACAGAAACAGTATGTAGTCACTAATATCCACATCTAGGGAGACTTCCATGTTCATATCCCCAGCTACTCCAAGTCAACATGTAGATAGATGTTTACCATGGTCATATGATAATATGCTTAGGCCATCTGAGTCCCTATCTCCATCTCCTTTTTCTGTGGGGATCTGGGGATTGTTTATATTGGGGAGCAGAGTTGAGAGGGAGGAAGGAGACCTCTGGCTTACATAAAGGTGGCCTGCACCCTGAGCTGGCTGGCACTCAGGGGGCCAGAGCACGGCTATCCCAGGGACAGAGGGCGCTGTCATTTCAGCAGAGCATGAGTTAGGGAAGGGAAACATGAACCTGGCTGGTGCCCAGTCAGGAGGTTAGCCTAGCCTTAGTGAGGGTTGTTGGGGGGGGCCAGTAAGAGGTAAGCAGGACTCACTCTCCCCCTGCCCCCTCTCTGTTTCTCATTAATTATTCCCTTCTCATGGAACAGGAATGAAAACAGATTCAGGAGCTGGCGAGAGGCCTGCCTCTGACATCAGCCCAGAGGTTCCTGCCCTGACCCTGACTGCTGGGGGCTGGGGAAAAGAGTGGGTGGGTGGATAGAGGGGCTGTCTGCTTGACAGTAGGCTGGGAATGAGGGAAACTGAAAGGGGAGAACCATAGGAGCCAAGGATTCTGGGGGGTAACTTTCTTTCCCCCATTTTTATAGGAAAGATGAGGGGCTTGGTTTCATAGCCCTTTGAAAGCAGGTGAGAGAGGTTATAATGGGCTGAAGGGTGGGGCCTCTGGAATCTAAGGGCCCTGGAAGCTGACTGTTCCCTCTCTAGCCAGCCGTTCCCTCTCCCTGTCCCCCAATTCCCCACCCCACCCCCCACACACTCACTTTGCTGGAAGAGGAGAAGGAGGAGGGATTGGCCAATTCTCCTTTGCTGGATCACCATCACTCAACAAGCCTTCTTCTCTTGAGGCCAGTCTGCTCATTCTGTCTCCTCCCCAGTCTCGACACCATCATCTACAGACCTCCATACTCTCTCCCACCTTCCTCCATGAACTCAGCACCTGCCTTGGAGTCCTTTCCTCCACTGAATTGAAGGTGACTTTAATGGCAGCCTTGAGTTGTCCAAAAAGCCTGACTCTAGAGTTCCTCAGTTTCCCATCAGATGACTTTCATCTCTTATGAGACTGATGACAAGGCTACAGCTTGAACCTGGGGAACTCATCACCACTGGGAAATGCATCTCCTCTTCAGCTGGGAGCCCACTCTCTCTGGCCATAGTCTTGTTGGGCTAATGAAGCAGGGGGATAGGGGTGCTCCTGGGGGGAGGGGGCCTCTGAGCTCACTCCATGATCAAGGTAGGGGGAATCATAGGATTATAGATTTGGTGCTATAATCTATCAATGATAGGTCAATTATAGATTGATTATAGATTATAGACTTTTGAGTCCAACCTCTTTATTTTACAGAGGAGGGAAGTGAGGTCTTATCAAGTGTCTGAGGCAAGATTCAAACTCATGTCTTCCTGGTTCCAGGTCCATCCCTGCTCATTTTACTGCTATGAGGGACCCTGCCCACTTACAGGTGCCATCTTGACCCTCTTTCATGTCACTCTGGGAGGTTAGAACCTTCCATAGCTGTCCCTTCCCAGGGATAGTCCTGGGGAGAAAACTAAGGCAGTGTGGTGTAGTTCTGGGCTTGGAGTTAGAGGACCATTGCTCCTTATTCTTCCTGTGACCCTGGGTAAACCCTTCTGAGTCTCAGTTTCCCTAACTCTATCCTGCCCAGTGTCATGAGGTATACAACAGGGCCCAGGCTACCTGCTTTCTAGTAAATCATAGCTATGGACCCAACCCCCCAGGAAGACCTGGGCTCTACCTCTGCCATCTCCAGTGCAAGATAAAGGAATGGGAGCCATTGTTTAGTTGAATGGTTAAGAAAAGAAGCCTTAGGAGGACCTGAATGAATGAATAAGTGAGTGAATAACTGAACGGAAGAAAGGCGTCTCTAAGTATTTGAAATGCTCTCCCATAAGGAGAGGTGATGCTGCTTCTTCGTGGTCTCTGAGTCTCAGAGGGCAGAGTGAACAGCCCTCCTGATGGGGAGGCCTGATGAAGAGGCCCTATAGTACCTCAAAAAGTGCCCGCTGCCTCTGAAGCCAGAGGGCCTGGGGTCAGAAGTCTCCTCTGAGACTTGCCATCTGGGAGACCTGAGCAACGCCCATCACTGCCCCATTTTCTCCTCTGTAAAAGAAGAGGGTTGATCTAAAAGCCTCTCAGGTCCCTTCTGGGGCTCTATATACTCTTCTCATCCCTCAGAGACCCAGCTTCCTCATTTTATAAAGGAGGGGGCTGGACTTCACCCCAAGAGTTCTGAACCTGGGCCTCAGGATCCTTTTGGAAGTGTGCATTTTGATGGCTGCATTTCACTGTAATCAGTCTTTTCTGCCATCCTCTACATCATAATTTATACCTTTACCAACACAATTGTAAGAAGAGGTCCATTGGCTTCATTCAGCAGGCTGCTGCTGAAGGGGGCATGGCACAAAGCAGGGGAAAGCTGTGGAATTGAGGTCTCCAGAGTCCCTTCCCCACCCTGAGATGACTCATGAGATGTCATGAGACCCTGAGGACAAACTTCCACTCAGAATTATCCGCAAGGGACCAGGCTGTCTCAGGAGGTACCGGGGTCTCCCTCAAAGAAAAGTTGGGATTGTTCTAGAGAGTTTTCCCGGCCAGATTACAGGTTGGACTAGCGTGTCCTTGGGATCCCTTTGGACTCTGAGATACTAATGATTCATAATTCAGGGAGTTGGTTAGTGGACAAGAAAAAGTTGCCCTTCACTTCTGGGGTACCCTAGAATGGGGGGAGGATCTTGAAGCAGCCTCCCTCCTTCAGCCCTCTGTTCAGGATCTCTGCCCCAGGCAGACAATGGGAGGAGATGCCCAAGTCTGCAGGCAGCTCAGCTCCCTTTTCCAAAGGCTTACATGCCCCACCGTCCCATACCAATCTGGCCCTCCTGCTTCTGCTGGCACAGATGTGTAAGGCTTCTTTGTGCTCCTCTCTTTGCTTCCCCCATCCTCCTGACCTTCTGTACATTGCCTTCTCTAAGCCATCCCTGCCCGGTTTTACAAAAACATCCCTGTCCTGTGTCTCTCACAAGGCTCCTCATTCAGTTTGTGGGGGCTGGGTTTGTGAGGCTGGATTCCAGGTTCTGGCATTCTGTGAGTTTGGGTGAGGAAAATGTCAGTGTGGTAGATCTTTTCCCCTCTGAATTGTTAAATATGAAATTTGCAGGGCTTGAGGACACTTATTTATACCTCACAACTTGACAGTGTGAAAATAGATTTGCCTTCTTCCATTCATTCAGCAAGCCCTCATTATAAAGGACCTACTGTGTGTCAGACACTGTGCTTCTTCTTTGCTCGCAAATGTTTCTGACTTCTCTTTATCTAGGGGGTATTCTGTGACCCCAGGATCTTCCCTCAATCCCAGCCCAACACTCATAGCTTATCTTAATGTATGCCAAGCTCTCAAGTGACAGAGTCCCAGTTTGTTTGGAAAATCTGTCCTTCACTGGGTGGCAGACAGCAGGCCCTCTTTGTTGCTTTTCTCTGTGTCCAGGGCAGCTGTTTATTCAGGGGATTATGACAGAGAAGCTGTGTTTCTATTCAAGGACCACAATTCACTGCGGAGAAGAAAGGGAAAACCCTGTGAATGTTGTCCTGCAAGATTCTTTTAAAAAATGAAAAGCTGTGATGATGCTCTTATTTGGGGTTTTGTTTTATATCCCTATGATTCCTCAGCACTCCCCCCACCCCTTTCTCCTCCCCATGCCTTCAACAGAACACTCCAAAAACAGTTAAGCAAAAACAAATCAATACATTGGCTGTGCCTGGCAATCTATGTTTCATTACATACCTATATATAGTTCTCCATCTCTCTGCTGAGAGGAGGGCTCACCAAATTCTCTAAACAGATTGAACTTGGATATCGATGCTGAGCGTCATCTCTCTGCCCTCTAACAAATATAATAGTGAGAACAGATTCCATAGTTGTGAGCAAGTTGGAGGAGTGGAAGATTTTCCCAGTCTCCTGACTGGGCCCTAAGAGCATATGGACATAGTCCAGGAGCCAGGAATATGGGGGCAGAATTCTCTGAGAAAGAGAGAACTCCACCTAGGATTAAGTCAGTGCTATGCCAGGTAACAATAATTAGGTCTGGGTTATTTATAGATACCTGGTAGGCTGAAATCCACAAGGTTTCCCTCTTCCCTCTACAGTGAGTTGTGGTCCTTGAATACAAACATGATTTCTCTATAATAATTCACCATAGCCACAGGTTTAGAATTTAGAGAGTTCTATCACTATATTTTGAGCCCATAAGAGTATATCTGTGTGCTCTGGAGTCAGGGGACCAGGATTCAAATTCCACCATCTGTGAGGTTTTGGACAAATCACTTTATCCTTCTAGACCTCAGTCTCTCCTTTTTAAAATGAGGTTATGAGGCTGGATGACCTATCAGGGTCCAGCTCTGAGAGTCTGTGAGTCTTCTCTGGCCTAGGGTCTTCTAATGACTGCTTCTGTTCTCCATGCTTTTCCGTATGAGTTCTCCCTATATCTGTTTGATGAGCATGGCATGAACTTTGATGGAGCACTGAACAGAACTGGCCCAGGACAAGGTCTTGCCACATACCAGGAAACCTATCTGTCTGATCTGACCCCAGAACTCACTATGGCTCACACTCTCTCAAGCTTCCCAGTTCTAGGATGGTATGATGAACATCTAGAGCTCAGGTGCCATTTAATCCTATACGCCCACTTACAGATGAGGAAACTGAGGCCCAGGAAGGTTAAGCAGTTTCCCTAAGGTTACTCAAGTGACAGAGGGGATCCTTTCTGTAGAGGGGAGGGACGGTATCTTTTCTGTCTTTGTATCTCCCAGGCACAGAGATATATAAGGGATAGGGACTGGGTCTGTGATTTCATTAGTATAAGGACTCCTTCCCCCTCTACTAAGGCACCATCCACCCTCCCATTAATTTTCAGTTGGAGAGAATTATAATTAGAGCTGCCTGGAGAAATGAAATGACTTGCCTAGGGTCATACAGCCAGTATGTGCTAGAACCAGGGCTTGGACTGGGGTCCTCCTGGCTCAGAGCCTGGCTCTCTCTCCACTGGGGTTATTATAACTATTCATAAATGCTTTTTGAAAGGATATTGTTTGTTTGAATCCCCATCCATTCAGGACCAAAAGGCCAGTTGGGTCTGTTCCGGTAGCCCTGGGTTCTACTATAGAACCTCTCAGCTCCTTGACTTCTTCTGACAGCAGCCTTCTCACCTGGAAGATCCCTCTGTGCCTTTGGCCATTTACTCTGATTGGTCAGTTCCACCTCGAATTTCCATTAAGAAAGAGCCCTCCCTCACTCTCTCTTCCCTCAGCTTCCTTTCTTTCATAGTCTTCTCTCATTTGAATATAAGCTCCTGGTGGGCTGGGGCCACCTTTGTTTTTGCTTGCATTTGGATTCTCCTACCTCCTGAACAAAGAGGGTGCTTAACGATCGTTTGTTGGCTTGGTTAGTCTGACTTTCACTGAACTTCTTAGGCCCACTCCATGTCTGTTTTCTCTCAGTCCCACTTCTAGGATGTGGCTTATCTTGGGGACAGTCATAATCACCTCCGCTTTCCTGCTCCCCCACTCCTTCCTGCCCCCAGACCTTCCTACTGTGCTGATGATCTACACCAAGGTTGGGGAACCTGATTGACTAAGAAAATCCAGACCCTGGGGTCCCAGGTCCCTGGATCCTCTCCCCACCCCCACACTTTCCTGCTTTTTCATTTGTCCTCCTTCCCTCCCCTCCTCTTTAAGGCTGATCCCATTCACCTATATATCCTTGGTCCCATGCCTCTCTATTTCTTCAAGCAATCAACAGGAATTTACAAGACCCTCCTCTACTATGTGCCAAACACAGAACTAAATGCCGAACATTCACAGGAACAAATAAGATGCCTCCTGCCCCAAAGGAGCTTACATTTTACTAGTGTAGGGAATTTTTCCAGGACCCCATGAGTCAGAGGATCTAGGTTTAAATTCTACCTCTGAAATGTATTATTACCCATGTGAAATTTATTACCTTGGGTAAGCCACTTAATTTTCTTGGACCTCAGCTTCCACATTGGTAAAAATGAAGGGTTGGACAACATGACCTCTGAACTTCCTTCCAGCACTAGATCAATGATTTCTTACCCCGTCAGTTAAAACTCTTTTTCTTTCTTATTCTTTGAATGTATATCCCCAACATTTAGCCTAGTGCCTGGCACACAGTAGGCACTTAATAAATGCTTGTTGATTGATCCTCTCTCTCTCTCTCTCTCTCTCTCTCTCTCTCTCTCTCTCTCTCTCTCTCTCTCTCTCTCTCTCTCTCTCTCTTTCTCTCTCTCTCTCTCTTTCTCTCTCCCCATCTTTCTGTCTCTGTCTCCTCCCTTCCCCCACTGACTTTTTCTCTTTCTACCTAAGACAAGTTTTCCTCCTTTTAGAAGGAAACTGAAAACACGTTCTTTCGAGCCTGCTACCTGACCAAGCTAGCTTTCTTTTGCCTCCTCCCCAGGGGTGTGGCCTCTGGAATCCTGTGGGAGTGTTTTCTGGAATCTAAGGGCTGTGGCCTCTGGGAGCTAGGAGAGAGAGCCCTGGGGCTGCTGGCTGTCCAAGTCAATAACACCATGGGAAAGAGTGTGACTGGGAGACAGAGAGGAGGGAGGTCAGGAGCAGTGCTGGGAGGGGGCTGGCTGACTGAACTGTTTGACCCAGTGCCATCTTTGAGAGGTGGGTGACACCCCACTGCTCAGTTCTGGGCATCTGGGCAGATAACCATTCTCAACTGGTGTCTCCCTCTCAGCTTGTCCAGTTAACATCTACAACTGGCTGCCTTTATCAGGAGACTACCACTAACATTGGCCTGGCTTTCCACATGCCCTCCTAGCACTGGCATTAGTATGACCAATAACCCTTTGTCTGGAGGAGACTTTTAGGAAGTGTTCTTAGCTTCTTTTCTTCCAAAGCCCCCAGCCCTTCTGAGTTTGGTTCCAGAGAAGAGTGCTGTGCCTAGCGTCAGAGTTCTAGGGTTCAATCTCTCCTCTTTTGCTTACCATGTGACCTTGAATGAGGCATCTCATTTCTGTGTGCCTCAATTTCCTCATCTCTGCAATGAAAGGTTGAACTAAACAGTCTCTGAGATCCCTGCCAGCTCTCATGAGTTTATATGGGTAGTTCAGAATTAATCTGTTGCAAGCCATTCCTGAGCTTTCCAACAAGTCATATAGCTTCTGCTTACATACTTACAATGATGGGGAACTCATTGCTTAGCAAAAAGCCCAGTTCACTTTTGCACAGATCTAATTATGAGGATACTTTTCTATAGTTTGAATCTAAATCTCTACATGCAACGTTCAAGCATTACTCACTGGAGTAAAGGAAAACAAACTTAATCCTTCTATAAAGTAACAGCCCTCCAGACACTTGGAGACTTAATATCTCTGGCTAAGTGTTCTCTTCTCCAGCATAAATACCCCCAGGGCCTTTGGAAACCCTCATCTGACGGAGTTTTGAGTCCCCTCCATGAACACTCTCTAGCTTGTTAATCTTTCCAACTCTTGGTGTCCAGATATGGGACACAGTACTCCAGAGCTGGTCTGGCCAGGCTAGGGATCAGTAGGCTGTCACCTTCCCAGGCCTGGACACTGCTTGGATCAGGGTGACTCAAGCTCATCCCTGGATCCGCACTGAGTGATAAGTCCTGCTCTTGACTGGCATTGTGCAAGCCCCTAAGTTGACATTTCCCAAATTAATTAAGGCACATAAGACTTTGTCTTGGAAACCTATCGACAGAATTCATAAATGTTGGTTGGGAGGTCAGGGGTTATCTTTATTAGTCCTATCTCTTATGGGTTTAGAGAAATAAAGTATTTTGGGGAAAAGTTATCTTGCATCTGTTAGTGCGTTAGTGGAGTGGGTGATGGACTAGGAGTCAGGAAGGCCTGCATTCGAAGCCTAGACTAGACCCATTAGCTGGATGATCTTGGCGACATGACTTTTCCTGATGTCAGCTATTCAATCTGTAATGTGGGGTTAATAACCTTTCTAGTTCCTGCCCCCAAAGAGTTGTTGTGAGTCAGTGAGATAATGTCTGTAAAGAACTCTGCAATCCTAGAGATGAATTCCACTCTGGTAGCAGGTTGGCCTGAGAGTCTGCTTTGTCTCAGGGAGAGGGGATACACTCAAGGTAACCTACCCTGTGCTTGTTGCAGGGAGCACAGGCAGCAGCCACCAGCTTCCATTGCTTCTTTCTGGAGCTAGCTCGGTCACTCTCGTTGGTCGGGCCTGGCTTTGGTTGGAAGAGGAGGAGATAGGGAGATGAGAAACAGAGACAGAGACAAAAACAGGCAGAGATAGAGAGACATAACTGCAAAACAGAGAGAGAGAGAAAGAGACAGACAGACAGAGAGACAGAGAGACAAAGAGACAGAGAGAGACAGAGAGCGGGGTAGGGCCCAGAGTAAACTAGAGAAAAGCTGATGATGAAATCCTAGAAGATGTGATTTAGAAGCCACTTTTGAGGGCATTGGGGGAACCCCTTCCCTGGCCATTTTACCGATGAGAAAACTAAGGAATAGAGAGGTTAGGTGACTTGATGAAGATCACAAGGTAATTATCTCAAGTGGGATTTGAACTCATGTTTTCCTACCTTCAAGTCTAATATGCTTTCTACCATACCAGGCCAGTGACCTTTTGCACTAGACTACACTTCTAGCCCCTCAAGTTGAGATGGGGGAGGAGGGAGAGTTTCAGCTCCCCTTGTACAAAGGGGACTCCAAAAGGCCCCTGAGTTCAAATCTTACTTCAAACATTTATTAGTTGTGTGACTTGGGACAAGTCACTTAACTTCTGTTTACCTCCATTTCCTCAACTGTAAAATGGAAATAGCACCTATCTCATGGGTTATTGTTAGAATAAAATGAGATATTAGTAGAGCACTTAGCACTTAGTAGGTACTATATAAATGTTAGCTATTAATGTTATTAATGAGAAGGGTGCAGTTTTCCAGGAAGGAGGGAAGGGTACCTTCTCCTTCCTCCCTCCTCCCATTCTACTCCAACCTTCCCCCATCCACCTCCCGCCAGCAAGAACACACCCACACGTCTGGCTGGCTTTGGCGAGCTCATCTGCCCTTTTCCAACAATCACCTTTCTTTTCCCTGAAAGTCCTGTGACTCTCAGGCGCTGGCTCCCTCAGGGACTCCTCGAATGCCTTCTTCCTCCTCCTTTCCTTGCCAAACCAGTCCTGGTCCAGACCCACATGCATACCTCAGAGAGAATGATCCCAAACCTCCACCTTCTCTTCTCTCGTAACAGACATGAATTCACAGCTGTTATTTTAGAAGGGAAAATATCATGAGCCTTAACATTGTTGTATGGTACCATTTAATCACATTACATTGGACATCAAGACTCAGAATGATAAAATCCTGTAAAATGTGTCATTATATACTCAGTTATATAATGCAAAAATCATCTCTCACCTTCATGCTTTTTCTCAGGCTGTGCCCCATCTCTTCCTCAACTCCAACTTATAGAATTCCCTAGCATCATTTAAGGCACAGCTAAGATGTCACCTCCAACAAGAGGTCTTCTTGATCCTTCAGTTGTGTTTCCCTTATCCCAAAATTATTTTGCACTTAATAAGTACATATATTTTTCTATTTACTCATCTGTGTACTTGTTGTTTGCTATAATGGAATGTAAAATATTTGAGCAAAAGAGTTTTGTGTTTTTGTCTCTAGATACCTAGTACCTAGTATAGGGCCTACTGCTTAGTAGGCATTCAACCACAATTTTGATAAATTGAATGTCAGAACTGGAAAAATATTTCAGAGGCTTCTAGTCCAACAAGTACCTGGATAAAGATCGCCTTAATAAGATCCCCCTAAAGTGATTATCCCAAACAATCTCTATTTGGGAGGGGAAACTGTAGTTTTCCAAGACAACTCATTTCACTTTTAGAGAGCCTTTCATCCACTAATCCTAGTCCTATGCTCTAGGGTCAATCAATCACTGACATCTATGACTTCTTTCAGCAGCTGGAAACTTGAAATCATTTATAGCACCTTAGGTTTCTCTTACTATCTTCTTACTTTTATTGATTATCCCTTTTGTCTTAGCTATGACCTATTCTTTCTAGTAAACTGGCAGTTGAAATCAATTCTACCATATTTTGTCCATGTCAGTTTTATGACCTGTACTAGGGAAGCATCATCCGTATCCTCCATCTGACTGGGTGGCTTTTATTACATTCTTAATTTCTCTTTCTTGGTCTTTTCTAATTCTAATCCAAATTCTCTCTGCTGTGCTTCTGCTCTCAGGTTCATGAGTCTTTATATAGACATGCATCTTATTTCATACATGTTTCTTTTGAAGAATGTGTGCCTTTCAATTGTCCTACTCTACCCATGAGTCCTATCCCATCAAATCTCCATAATGACTAAGAGATTATATTTGCTTCCAGATGGAATAAATCCAAGTTCATTTTGTTTACCACCTTTGCATTGTTGTTTGGATGTCTGAAGCTTTAAGTGCTATTCCCAACCCTCTTCCTGGTCATTTCCTCCTGCAAATTACTGGGCACCACCTTTACTCCTCTCCTTTCTAGGTCATACCCTCTACCTCCATTGAATCTGGTTTTACGAGTATAACTGAGCATTTCTCCTTCCCTCTCAAATTTCAGTCTAAAGTCTTTTTGGTCAGTATCCTCCCAAACATTTCCTTCCCAATCTTCATGGGCTTCATGCCATACCTTGCTAGAAACCTATTATTCTGGTATCTTAAGTCAAGAAAACGAAATACTATTCAATAGCATCATCTATATACCCCTATCTTTAATTTCCATATCTTCTCTTTTCTTCCAAAGTCTTGATCTTTAGTCAGAAAATTAATTCATTAACATTTATTAAGTACTTACTGTGTGCTATGCAATGAGGATACTAATACAAAAAAAAAAATGAAATAATCCCTGCTCTCAAGGAGTCCTTTGTGGGAATGGGGGTGGGGAACTACCATAGCAATCTTTAGAGTCACTAGAAATATTTTGCGTGTTTCTTCTGGTGATATAACTTGTTCCCATAAGTAGGAGCAGGTGGAATTCTTTGCACCTGACAACAGGGAAATATTCTGGGGCTCCAGAGGGCAGACACCCTGCAGGAAGTAAACAAGCTCACACTTTGTCAGCTAAAGCCAAGCCCTGTACAAATGGTTAATGGAGCCAGCCATCACAGCAAGAGGTCAAGAGGGAGGGAGAAAACAGGCAGCACCGTGTTCTTATGAGTTGCTTTCCTGCTGGAGGGAGTTAACCCAGGACTACATCTGTTAGTGCCCGGGACTCCTCTTATGCTGGTGATCTGATGGTCTAACATCTTTTGGAGGTCATTTATGGCTGAGAAAGAAAGTCTTTGTAATGCGGAGATGAGTTCCTTTTGTATTGCCTTCAACTGTAGGGGATTCTCTTCCTACAGAGTCTGGGATCCCTTCCTCAACTGACCTTTTGTGTTTGTGGTAGTGTCTCCCTTTGGGTCAAACCTGGGACAATACAGGGGAAATGAATCCTAGCCCTGTGTTCTCCCAGTCTCTCAGTAATCAGTTTCTTATCTACGGTTGGTGAGAAGGAACAAAGAACCGAGTTGAATGTCTCAGGTTTTGAGAAAAGTGACAGTTCATAAGAGCTGGCCCCCAAATAAACTAGACTGTGTCTCTGAAACGTTATCATCCCTGATACCGAGGAAAACTTGATACGAAAAACAAAAGCCAAAAAACCAACCCACCAGCTTTCCACACGAATCATCAGAAGTGACTGGGGGTCTGGAGTGTGCTTGATAAGTTTTGGCAGACTCTCCATCATGTTTTAGATACTCACTTGGGGCAGAGAGCACTTAGGGTCGACTGGGCCACCCCTCTGGCCTTCATCTCTCTCTTCAGGGGAGGCTTCCACAAAGTGTCTTTTCTTTCTGAGACTTGTCACAGGTACCTCCTATGAATCCTGTATAATGGTGCTCAGCTGGATCTGGATGACCCTGTTCCTGGGGCAGGTTGGGGATAGGGAGCTGGAGAAGTAGGACCAAATCCACTCAGAGATGAGACAGCAAAGAAAGTCTTGGGGATAAGCTAATTTCAGGGCCAATCATATGGAATGCCCCTTGAGTGCCACGCTGTGCCCACTGACGTGTTTTTCATATCAAGTTTTCCTCAGTATCAGGGATGATAATGTTTCAGAGACACAGTCTAGTTTATTTGGGGGCCAGCTCTTATGAACTGTCACTTTTCTCAAAACCTGAGACATTCAACTCGGTTCTTTGCTCCTTCTCACCAACCGTAGATATTTCCACCCTCCCACCCACCTAGGTCACTTTCTCCCTTAGGGCCCTGGTTTCCCTTAGGAAACAGTTTGAGATCAGATAGGGGAGGGACAACTCTATGCTCCCCAGAGAAGGTTTCCTGGGCAAAAGGGCCCATAGTATGATTTCTGAGTCGATTAAGCAAGGGAAAGAGGAGCAAAGACCTGGTGCTCATGGAAACTGCTCGATGACTTTGAGGGTGGGAGTGTCAGGGACAAATCACAGAATCAGACATCTAGAACTGTGGGGAATCTTAGAGGTTCCTGGTCCATTCCCCCTTCCCATTTTACAGGAAACTGAGGTCCAAGGAAATGAAATAACTTAAACTCAACCATCCAAAAAAACTCAGGGGCACAAGTGGAGCTGAGTACCAAGGATTCTGGAGTTAGTGCTAGGACATGCCCACATGGGCAGATCCAGAGCCAGTCATTCACCAGGTCTGCACCTCCATTTCATCAGAGAGCCTAAGGCCCGGCTTTCCTCCTATCTTTACTCAGGACTTCAATTGCCCTTTTGGCCTCCCCAGCTCAGGAGGTTCCTGTCTAGATAGTTGTGGGGATGTCCAAAGCCTAGTACCAGGAGCCTAGAGGCTGCCTTCCTGAGCTGGCTGGAGCTATTCCAGATTGGGGGTGGGCTGGGGCCCCCTCCCCAGTCCAGGGCCTCCCATGCCCTAACCCATCTGGGCTTGGTGCCAATAGGGCCACCATGGTGGAATAAGAATTAGTCATTTGTTGTCAGACTCCTAGGGACCCCAGAGTGGGAGTGGGGAAGGGAGACTGAGGAAATGGAACATGCATCTTTGGATGGGAGAGGAGAAGCCAAGACTAACGTCTCTTTCTCAACTCTGGGGAAAGCCTCCAAGTGACCTCCTCTGGAGTGGTGATTAGAGCCCCAGATTTGGACTCATCAAGAGCTGAGTTCAAGTCCTGCCTCTGAGATTGACTAGCTGACTACAGGAGCCCAGGGAAGGTTTATCCCCTTGTATAACAGAACTGACAATAGGCAGCCATTCTAGATCCAAAGGGGAGTGGAAGCTTAGCACCCATTTAGTTCAGTCCACTGATGATAGAGGAAAGAGGCAGCTGTGTCTGTCTCAGAATCGGCAAACCTGTTTCTTTAGGACTGAGTAGAGTACAGACGGAATTAGGGTCACTTGGTCTGCTTGCCCACCCCAGGGCTCAGGAAGCCATGACATCCCTGAAGGACAGCCCAGGAGTCTAACACAGGCCACACAGTCCTTTAGCAAAGGAAGCCTGGTGAAGGGGGCAGCAGGGATGGCTCCAGACTCCAGTGGTTAGAGAGGGACCAGACAAGGCTGCCCTAGGGCTGTACCAAGCTGAGCCAGTGGGGGAGGGGCAGTGATCCGGCTGGTTTCCTGGATGCCTTAGAGGGGGAGGGCAGACACCTCCTCTTCTCCCCCTGAACCCCATCCCCCACCACTATCCCCATCTTACTCTGGGCAGGGAGGAGCTAGAGAAGTAGAGGGTGTTGAGAGATAGATGGATTTATACAGAGAAGCCTAGGGAGGGGCCAAGTCAGGGTCAGAGAGTGATGGCCATTGGCTCTGCTGAGTAAGGAGAAGGTCACAGAGACCATCTAGTGTGACCATCTTCATTTTACAGCAAAGCCAACTGAGGCCCAGAGAAGAGAGTGGCCCAGTTCCTCATGGGCAGATTCTAGGCTTAGGCTCCAGGTCTTCTGCCTGCAGATTCTGAGCATTTTCCTCAGCAGCCCAGCCACCTCCCCCATCCCAGTTCAGAACAAAGGGCCTCTTGAGTCTCATCTCAGGGAGAGATGAGTCACCCCCAATGCTGACCCCTAGGAGGACTTGGTGGCTCTGGAGAGATTGGGACCAATGTGGAGGAGGGGGATGGGGAAAGGGGGACCAGAGTCTTTGGGTCTGAGGCTCCTCTCTCCCCTGGGGAGAACTCAGCTGTGTCTTCCCTCTTTGGAAGGTGCCCCTACCCAAAACAGGGCTAACAGGAGCAGAGCTCCGTTCCCTCCCCTGTCTTCCCCTTCCTTCCCCAAACCCCACTCCTCTCTGCTTCTCAATGCCTGGTTTCTTTTGAAACTCTAAGCTGTATCTCCCTTCAGATGTCCCATGCACTGAGAGCTTTTCCCAGGCTCTGGGAAGAGGTTGGGCAAGGGGAGGGGAAGGTGACTGGGCACTAGGGAATAGGCTTTGAACTGGGCTGAGCAAAGGCTTAAAAAAAAGATGGAGTGAGTTTGTCTTCGGGAACACTCTTTTTATAGATCACCACCTCCTCTATCAGAATCTGAAAGAGACTTTAAAGACCAATGAGACCAGTTTCCACAATTTATAGATGGGGAAACTGAGGCCCAGAGAAGGCAAAGTGCTCAAGACTCTTGAAAGAACCCTTTGAGACCTGGAAACAACCTTAGAAGCCATATAGCCCAAACTTCTCATTAAAAAAAATTAATAAAAAGGTTTGTTTGGGCTTTTATAAAAAACACAGTATTTTTATTTTCAAGTAACAAGCGCTTTTTAAATTAATCTGTCCCTCCCACTAACCCTTCCCTTATTGATCAAATTAAAAAAAACACAAAACCTTGAAGAAATGAAGCCCTCAGTTCAAAACTGCATAGTTCAGCAATACGAATTCCTGAATTAGCCATATCCCCAAATCTGCATTTTAAGTTCATCACCTCTGTGTCAAAAGGTGGCTGGAGCATCTCATCTTCATTCTTTTGGATTACTGCTTTATCACTGCAAGGAGCAGAATTATAAAATCTTTCAAAGTTGTTTTTTCTCCATAATGTTGTTATCATTGTAGAAATTTTTGTCCTTGTTTATCTCGATTCGCTATGTATCAATCCATAAAGGTCTTTTCCAGTTTCCTCTGAAATTTTACAGATAAGGAAACTAGTTTTAGAGAGAATAAGTGACTTGCCCAAAGTCACCCAGGGAGTGAGCTAGCAGAGCTGAGATTTGAACCCAGGGTCACAGATTCCCAGACTAGCATTCTTTCCACTGCTTCCCAGTATTTGGAGGCCCCAAAGCACAGTCTGGACAGATTTCCTGGAGGTCAGGTCACCTGTCCATTGTCCAGAGCCCCAGGCTCCAGCTGAATCCCGAGTCACCACCACTACACTCCCCTCCAGCCACCACTAGGGCCATCAGAGTCCCCTGCAGTGGGGGCTGTGCCGTCCAGGGCTAGGCTAGGAGGCTGGGGGAGGGGGAGGCCCAGGCTAGGGGCTCCTTTGATAGGAAGGAGGCAGGAATTCATGTTGGAAATCATTCAAATGAGTCTGTGAAACCAGAGCCCCTTCTCTGAACAAATTGGCCAGCGTCAGCCCCCTTCTCTTAGGGAGGGGAGGGGAAGCAGGAAACTGGGTCCCATCTACTTTGATGGGGGAGGCTGGGCAGGATGCCTCAGCATGGGCTGGAGAGAGCAGGGCCTAGGGCAGAGAAAGTGGGAGGGGGGGTTGGGGGGGTAGAGAAAGAGAGAGAAAGAGAGAGACAGATTGTCTTTGCCCTTGACTCCACCCTGCTTCACCCCCACCCCCACCTCTAAACAGCTGGTCCTGCCCTGGGTCCTTGGGACGTGCCAAAATCTTGCTGGGAGGTGAGGGAGCCAGGGGGCAAAGACCCGCCCGGGAAATCCCGGTTTAACACTCCCCATCCCCTTGGGGGAGGCGTCTGCTCTCTGACAGGTCCTTCTCAGGGTTTCCTCAGCCCCAGTGGGACCCCCTGGCTTTGCTCCTGCTGGTCCCCAGTGGCAGTCTCAGGCTCCAGAGGGCTTCCTTTTCCCTGAGGTATAGGGTGCTCCAGTGTGAGAAGGGAGAAGAGGAAGCAAAAGGTTGGGATGGGGGCGCTAAGGTGGTGGTGTCAGAAAGTCCAAGGAAATGCTTGGGTCCCTGAGCTGGATCCACTTTGAAGGGGAAATGTGAGGGGTGGGAGGGAGGGGAGAGGGGTGAGGAGCCAGGGACATGAGATGGCTGAACATGAGGAAGTTAGGTCTGGTAATGCTGTCTAGACAGGTAGGCAGTCAGCTCCTCTCCCTGGACATGAGGCCCTCCTGTCCCACTGGCTGGTGGGTGATTGGAATTGATGGAGAGTCCATCCTGTACAGCCTCTCTGTAACAGTCTGTGAGTCAGGGCTAGTTTCTCTTGGAAGAGTGGTTGCTACCACCTTCTCTCCTTGATTTGACGGGGAGCTTGGGGTCACAGTTGACCCTCTGCAGGTGTTCCATGGATGCTATCATTTCTCAAAGGAATTTGGAGCCACTCTGGCCAAGCTATTTATTTTACAAGTGAGAAAACTGAGGCCCAGGAAAGGGAAGGCCTTATGGAAGGCCCCATAATTTATCAGTTTACAGAACTAGGATTGAAGCCCCATCCTCTGCCTCCAGACCCAGGGTTCTTTCCTCTAAGCACTTCAAGATGGCACATTAGATGCCATATCTCACAGTGAATTTCATGACATGGTGCCAGTACTAGTTTCTCTAGCACAGGGTCCGGCACAGAGTAGGCACATAATAGATGCTTGTTGAAAGAAAGGGCCAGAGTAAGCTAGTGGGAAGAGCCCAGGTCTGGAAGTCAAGAGAAACCTGGGTTTGAAACATTTCCTGAGGCCCTGCTCTGGGCCAGGCACTGGCCTGTTGTCTCCAGCTCCCCCTGAGATGGCGCCACACAAGGGAATCTGGGTTCCAATCCTGAATCCTATTTATTACTTGTGCGATTTTAGACAAGACTCTAACCTTTCCAGGCCTCAGTTTCCCCCTCTCCAGCATGGAATGATAAGAGTCTTCCGCCTCGAAGGTTACTGGGAGGACAGGTGATGGGCTCTGCCTGTTGGCCAAGGCAATCTACCTGCCGGGGTCGCTGCAGGGGCGGCCCTAGAACTCTACTGGCCTTCAGACTTCGGGGTCCTGGAGTTCTATACCCGGCAGTCCTTCAACCCTCTCCCACCTCCTCTTTCTCTCTTGGAGATTTTGAGCCCAGTTTTTGAGGGAGGGAGAGGAAGAGGGGAGCCTGATTAGAATCTCCCCTCCTCCAGTTAACCTTGAACGCCGAGTCCCCAGGCTCTCCTCTGTCCTTGGTCCTGCCCCCCCACTCCACCTCCCAGGCCACCCTGGAGAAAGCCTCTGGTCCTCTGCCTTCCCAGCGCGCTTCTCCTTGTTGGGCTACCCCACCTACTCACAGCATCGCACAGTTGAAGGGGAACCTATAGGACAGGGGGACCCCAGGACCCTAGGTAGACGGGACCTGTCTGCCCTGAAGTTGCCCCTGGGACTCCCTACCACTTTCCCCAAGGGGCCAAACTGAGAAGTAACTTAGCTCCCACCCCTCCCCCTCGGCATAGGGGTGGGGGGGCGCAGCCAGGGCGTGTGAGCCAGGAGGAGGGGGAAGGGGCGGGAGAGGCAGAGGTGGGGGAACCAGTCCGGTGTTGTTCTTGGCCCACAGCCCCTGGCCCCAGGGAAATCCTGACTCCGTGGAAAACCCGAGCCGGCCGGCCGGCAAGGATAAGAAGGGAAGGGAGAGGGAGGAGGAAAGGGGGAGAAGGGGGAGGAGGAGGGGAGGGGAAAGAGGGGGCCCAGGCCCTGCCCATAAATCAACTCCCACCAGCAGCTCAGGTGTGACAAAAGCCAGAGCCCCTGGGTCCCTGTGGGAGGGGGCGCCATCTGCTAGGTTGTGGGGGAGGGGGCCTTGCCATACGGTTCCACCCTTGGTAGGGAAAGGGGTGGGGACCCGGGTAGAAGGAAGGGAGCAGGGAGTCAGGCTCTACTCCCTCCTGCTCCCCAATGCTCCCCTCCCCCCCCTCGACTTCAACATACCAGGTAGAGAGTGGGGATACCTTCTCTGAGGTAATTCCAGAGGTCTATGACTAGACTTCACAGAGGATGGGGACCCAGGGACACCTCAGGGAGTTGGGGGAGGGGGAAAGAGCATGGGCCTGGAGTCCCACACTGTGTGACCTTGGACAAGTCCCTTTAGAATCTTAGTCCTGAAGTTATTAAAGCGAGGCAGGGGGACATAAGAGCCAGAGCCTGGGTCTGGGGTCCAAGGCACTAGCTTCAAGTACTGTCTTTGCTGCTGCTACTGCTGCTGCTACTACCACCACCACTACTGTTACAATATAATATACAATAATAATCAGTAACCCCTCTAGGCCTTGCCCAGTGTGCTGGATGGATACCTGAACTCACAGCCAACAAGACCTGGCCCCTGTCCTGCTCTTGACATACCCAGTTGGCATGACCCTGGGCAAGTCACTGCCCCTCTCAGGGTCTGAGGCCACTGTCAAAGGCCAGGAGTTATTGAGTGGGGGCTGACTGATATTGATAGAGGGAGTTTTCTCATTGAGAGTTCCCTTTCTCAATAAAATCACACTCCTGGACTCTAACTCACATTTACAAGACTCTTGTCTTTGTGACCTTGGGTAGGTCATTTCCTTGGTCATCAGGAAGATGAGTGGGTGGGCAAGGTGACCTTCAGGATGACCAGAGGAGCATAGATCTAGGCTTCTCCAAGGCCCAGGAAGCTTGAATGTTTCTCCAAGGTCACACAGAGAGTAAATGACTGAGGTGTAGCCTCTGACCCCAAATCCTCTGCTTTTCCCAATGTATCTTGACCTCATAGGAACAGTTGTACCTCACGGCACAGATAAACATTGACACACTCTTCACTCTTTCCAGGTTTCAGGACCCCCCTTGTTTTCCTAGGGGTTGGGGGCAGGATCAGCACTGAGACAGGGGAGAGGACTCAAGTGTTCCAGCCCCACACCAGGTCTCGGTCCATGTGCTCTCCCTTTCTTCCTGCTGAGCAGATGGAGAGTCTGGACCCAAACCTCTGCACAGGAGGATTGTCCAGACTCTACAATGACCCAGGAGTGGTGGGAAGGACAGTCTCATCTCCACAGCAGGAGCCTTGGGAGCCTTGCTCAGGTTCAAGGTTCCCCCTCACCTAGGTACTCCTCCCTTCCAGGTGGCCAGGGCTAGGTCCCTAGCATTGGCTGGACAGAGAACTTCTGGGAACTTCAGGAGCAGTGGTAAGTTCTGGCCCCAGTGGGATAAAATAGATGCCCTGATTTCCCCTGGAGGGGCAGGGAAGGGGAGGGCCATCAGAAGGACTTCTGGGTCAAGGGTAGCCAGCCTCTACTTCTCTCTTTCTCCTCTCCCCAGGTTTCTTCTATACCCTCTGCTACTAGAAACAGACAAGGTCTACAATTATAGACGACTTATTTTGCAAATGAAGAAACTGAGGACCAGAAGTGAAGTCACTTGCCCAAGGTCTCATGGCCAATAAATGGCACAGCTAGGGATTATAGCTGGGGAGGTTTTCTCCTCCCACTTGTACATCTTCCAACTGTGCCCTGAAAACACCTTTGCTAAGACTTTACATGTCTGTCTCTTTCCATTGGATCAAAGGGTTCAGAGATGTAAAAGATCTTGGAGGTTTTCCAGCCCAACCCCATCAGTTTATAAATGGTAAACTGAGGCCCAGAGAGATTGAATGACTTGCCTATAGTCACATGACTCCCAAGTAGCAAAGCTGTTACTTAAACCTGGGTCTTTGGGTTGAAAATTCAGGAAACACAATATGCCAAACTTCCTCCTTCCTCCCCTCTTACTGATGGGATTGTTTCAGGCAGTAGGGACATTTTGGAAATGGGAAGGAAATGGGTCCCTTCTTACCAGATGCCTCCGGGAGTACAGTCAGTCACCTCCCGAAAGAAACCTCAGATATTGCCAGGGTCCAGAAATAGAGCAGCAGGAAGGCCAATTTTGGAATCACTTTGGGGTCAAATCTGAGTCTGGGCCTCAGTTTACTCTCCTGTAAAATGAGGGGATGGGACTATCTGGCCTCTGAGGTCAATTCTAGCTGGACATTTCTGATTCTACTATCTCATCTGACCCTCTTGCAAGGGAGGCAGGATAGGGTTATGAATCCCATTTACAGATGAAACAACTGAAGCTCACTTAGCAAGGGTTAAATAATTGACTCCAGGGTCAGAGAGTTGGTTCACTGGTGAGCTGGCCTAGAATCTGGGTCTCCTGTCATGTAGTCTAACTGAGGGGGCCCAGAGCAAGTGACTAGACCAAGGACAAGACACAGAGTCAAAATCTGACCTCGAATCCCCCTTCTCCAAAGCCAGCCTTCTCTTTTCAGCAGCATCAGGAAAATGGAGTTTGATTCAGATACTTATAGCTGAAGGACTTGGCCACGGTGTTTAAGTTCCTCAAGACTCAGTTTTGTTGTCCATAAAATGGGACTAATACTTGCCCTGACATCTTCCCAGGCCTGTGGGGGCAGAAAGTACCTTGCATAAATGGGAGCTATTAATGTCTGTAAATGATTTGTGATTTGTTCAGCTCTATAAAAGTGTAAGGTGTTATTAGAATGCTTAGGCCACAGCTTGATTTCGAAGAAGTCTGCTCTGATTTCTTATTGGCTGGAGAGCCAAAGATCTCTTCCGCCACTGCTTCTTGCATTTTCTCCATCACCTCTGGTTCTCCTGACTGCCCTCTGGGCACCTGAGAGAGGGACAGTGGCCCCTTGCTTCCAGGCGCCCCAAACTCATGATCTGCTGGTATTGGACTGATGTGTGTGGGGGTAGAGGATGGAAGGAGAGGGGAGAGAAGTGTCAGGCTGCTAATGGAGGCATCCCTCTCTAATCCAGGGTGGGTCCCCATGGAGGGAAGTTGGCATTTCAAGAATTAGACCTTCTTAGCAGACATGCTTGGTCTTAAGGCTGAGACTGGGGACCCTTTGGAGACTCTGCAATCTGTGGAGGACATACCAGGGATCAGTGGTGTAATTTTTGATGGGAGAAACTGAGTCTGGGATGGGATGAAAACTCCAGGGTTTCAGGCTATATGTGATCCATCAGTTAGCAAGTTTTCATTAGTCACTTATTATGTGCTAAACTAAGTGCCATGGGATCGAGAGAAAGGCCAAAAAACCAGTCCTCTACACTCCAGGAGTTCACATTTTAATGGGAGAGACAAGACATGAATAATTAGGTAGGTGCAATACACACATACATATGGATTGAATGAGAGAGAGGAAGAAAGAGACAGAGACTGAGAGAAAGGGGAGAAAAGACAAGAGAGACAGAAACAGAGACAGACCTAGACCAAGTCAGAGAAAGAGGGAAACAGAGACGGAGACGCAGAAAGACAAAGGCAAAGAAAGAGAGATAGAGACAGAGAAAGGGAGAGAGGAGAGGGAGAAAGAAGAGAGACTTGATGGAGACTCTGAAAGGGGAGGCACTAATGGCCCACTGGGACCAGGAAGGGCACTTCTGTGGAATTCCAAATGTATATTGAAGGGTATGTCTCTGAGAGTTGCTGTGTGAGTCTATATGTCTTTACATAGGCATAGGGAATTTTGATAGATTAGGTTCAAAGAAGCTGTAATGTAATAGGAATAAATGTAAATTTCTGCTTTGGGTTCAATCAATCAATTTCCTAAGCAGAGGAGGGAGAAACAATGGTTTCAATGGAAAGGCCCTGGGCTAGAGGTGTGAGGGTGGTTAGTGTTTGAGCAGTTTCAGTCATGTCTGATTCTTCATGACCCCATTTGGCAAAGATATTAGAGTGGTTTGCCATTTCCTTCCCCACCTCATTTTACAGATGAGAAGAACTGAAGTGTACAGGGTTAAGGGACTTGCCCAGGGTCACTCAGCTAGGAAGTGTCTGAGGTCAGAGTTGAACTCACGAATCTGAGTCTTTCTGACACCAGGCTCAGTGCTCAATCCACTGTACCAGCTAGCTGCCAGGCTGCCAACTGATTCACTAGCATGACATGGCCTCTATACACCTGCCCTGAAGCAGGTTGATGGATCAAGCTCCTGTTAAGCCCCTGTGTGCCAGGTGCCATGCCAGGCTGAAGCCATCCTCAGCTGGGCAATAAAAGAGACCGGATGCCCAGGATTAGAGAACTGAGAATCTTATGCTGCATCTCTACTGGATCATCCTGTGCTCAGCCTTGGGTCTCAGCCACATTTTGGAAGGACAGGGCTAAGCTGGGCAGCTTCCAGGAGAGGATAGCCATGGATTGATCCAGGGTTATGCCTGTAGATCTGCACAGTACCTTTGAGGCAACCATTCATCCCCCAGATGAGAAAACTGAGCCCTGGAGAAGGGAAAGGCCTTGCCCACAGCCTGTGCAGGAAAGGAGGAGGCAGAAGCTGAACAGAGCCTCTGACTGAGCTGCGATGTCTCCCTGTGAAGGGCTCTGGAGATCAGGCTGTGGGAGGTTCAGCTGAAAGAACTGGGGATGCTTTTATCCTGGAAAAGATACTTGAGTGTGAGACATGGTGGCTCCCTTGGGCATTCCAAAGTCTGACTTGTGACCAGGGATTGGGCTTGCTCTGCTTGGCCCCAGAGGGTGAAACTAGTTGTAAGGGGTGGTTGTTGCAGGCAGGTGGATACCTGCTTCCTCTTAGGAAAAACCTTCAAACTGTGACAGCTGTCTGAAGGTACTTTGAAAGGTACTCCCCAACACTGGAGGTCAGAAGACCACTCATTTAGAGCTGGAAAGGGCATTTAAAGCCATCTAGTCGGAGCCCCTCATTTTTCTGATGAAGAAACAAAGTGACTTGTTCAAAGGCTGGCAGTGATGGGGTGAGTGTCGGAGCTGGGATCTGAGTCTGATCCTCTCACTGCAAAACCAGCACTCCTTCTACTCTCCTTCCAGATGTTGGGTGGCCACTTGCTGGGGACATGCTGCCCAGGAATTCCCCGGGGTTCCCAGATGTCTGTGCAGCTCTGAGATGCTCCAGTTAAGAGTGTGTGCACAAGTATATGTGAGGATTTGAGTTTGAATCTCAGGTTTGCATCTCTTGGCCTGTGTGATCCTGGACAAATGACTTCCCCTCTGGACCTCAGTTTCCTCCTCTGTAAAATGAGAGGGCTGAACCAGATGCCTGTGAGCCTGGTTTCCCTTGCTCTGCACTGCCCCCTGGGTGATGGCCCCTTTTGACCTGCCACCCCGGCATCTGGCTCAGTGACCCAGCTGCAGTCTGCTCAGTCTGTGGAGGCTCTGGCCCAGGGGTGGGTGAAGACACCATGCCCTCCCATCCCCACACTGGCCTGAGTTTACAGGACTGGAGCTCGGCCCGGAGGAGGAGCCTTCCCTGTCCTTTCCAAGCCCAGGCTGGGACAGCTCCCCCCACCCTATCCAGATCTGACCTCCTCAGTTCTAGGCTCCTGCCCTTCTCTGGTACACCCATGGCCAGCAGAGGCTCAGCGGCTGCCTGGGCCAGAACACTTACTGGGCCTCCGGAGCTCCCAATTCTCAGGGCACAAAACCTGCACAATTTTAAGTAGTCAAAACAAACCCTCAACCTCTATTTATACTCTGGCTGCCTGGAGGCAGCCAAGGGGGAGGGGGGGTGCTCCTTTGCTGGGGCCTAATGCATTCCAGGTGTGCAGGCCAGCCAGGCCGGGATGGGAGGCTGAGCCAACGCAGGGCACCTCTGGGCTGGCTCCAGTTCCCAGCCCAGGCTCAGCTCTGGAGCCAGGTCCCACCCTGGCTCTGGGAGGGGATCCCCAGGGAGTCCTGGGAGGGGCTGTCGGCTGAGAACTTCCCTTTTGCAGAACTGGGCTGGATGGGGGGCTCATTGGCACCTTGCCAAGACCCTTCCCGCTTCTCCAACACAGGAAGGAGTGTGGGCATCTCAAGGGGGTGGGGGGAGGAGAAGAGGAATGAAAACCAGGCTGGAGTCTAGGGAGACCTGGATTTGAACCTGCCTCCACTGCTTACTGACCGGATAACCCTAACCAAGCCACCTAGGCACACTTTACTCATAAGTGTCTATAATTGTTGGATCCCTTCTCCTGGTGGGGGAGAGGATGGGTACATCTGTAAAGTGCTTTCTTACTAGGAAGCATTCCTCCTGACTGTGTCTGCTCCACATCCATAGGCTGTCAGGTCCCCGAGGGCAAGGATTGGTGTTTTTCCTCCCTGGGTATCTAGCACTGGTCAAAATGTTGCCACCAGACTGACCTTGTTGGTAACTCACATAAGACCCCCCCCATCTCTTATTTTCATGGCTTTACTCGCCATGCCCCCCTCCCCAATGCCTGGAATATGGCTCTCAAACTCCCTTAGTCCTTCAAAGCCCAACTCAAAGGTTACCTTCTTCTCAAGGCCCTTCCTGATGCCCCAGATACTGAAATGGAACTGTATACTTGTCTACAACTCCCTCTTGTTGTCTTTGTATCTGCTACTTGGAATATAGCTCTCTGTTCAGTCATTTTTCAGTTGTCTGACTCTATGTGTGACCCTATTGTGGGATTTCTTGGCAAAGATACTTCAGTCATTTGCCATTACTTTCTCCAGCTCATTTGACAGATGAAGAAACTGAGGCAAACAGGGTTAGGTGACTTGCCCAGTGTCACACAGATGGTAAGTGCCAGAGGCCAGATTTGAACTCAGGAAGAGTCTTCCTGACTCCAGGCCTGATGCTATATCTACTACACCATAGCTGCCCCATACCACCTAGCTGTCCCTTGGTACAGAGTAGGTGCTTGATAAATAAATAGGCCCTTAATAAATTTTGTTGAGTCTTTTTGGGACTAGGTCCTTCCCAAGCAGATCTAGGCTCATAAGTGGTCTGCAGTAGGGGTTGGGGAGTGGAAGAGGGTGGAGGCAGCTGCCTTGGAGGTAGGCCAGGAGCTCAAAACTCCAGGCAGGAGTCTTCATTGCCTCCCTGTCCTCTCCCCTACCTCCAGCTGCCCAACCCTCCTAACCCTACCTCGCTCCACCAAGTCATGTTTCTCAAGGAATAGGCTTGACCTTTGTTAGCTATCTATCAGCCTGCCAACCCTCCCTTCCTCCTCCCCCACCACATCTGGCTGAGGGCCTGGACCCAGCCCTGGGCTGTGTGGGTGGAGGGGCTGACTAGCTCATCTTCCTCTTCATCTTCATCACACAACACCTAATTAGGTCCTGTCAAAGCAGAACCCTCCTTTGAGCCTCCACTTTGGCTCGGGAGTAAGGGGTATGTGGTTGTGTGTGTGTGTGTGTGTGTGTGTGTGTGTGTATGAATACATGAACTTCAACATGTCTGTCTGTCTGTCTGTCTTAGGTTCAGTTTTTTGAGTAGAGACTATTGTAGTTTGAATTGACTTGAGGCAGTGAGATCCAGTGAACCAAAATGCAGACCTGACTGAGACACAGACATCCTATGTAACCCTGGGCAAGGCACCCACTTTCTCTTAGCCTTGGTGTTTGTTGATGATAAACTGAAATTCTGAGTCTGCTAAGAGCTGTGTGACTTTAGTGAAGTACTTTTATCTCTGTGGGTCTCAGCTAGCCCATCCTTAAAATGGGAGTACAGTACTGGACTGGATGACCTCTATGGTCTCTGGAGCTCTATTTATGGTCAGGAAGAAAAAGAAACAAGGAAGAGGGGAGATGGAGGACAGGATTCCCCATCAAAATGGTTTGCACTTGGGATTGGGGGGAACCAACCATACTCCACAGATATCAGAGCTTGCAGAGGGCAGGCGAGTAAGGTCATAGATCTTGAGCTGCAAGCAAGCACCCTTCAAAAATGTGAAGTCCAACTCTGCTGTTTTCTACATGGGGAAACTGAGGCATGCCTCAGAAAGGGAAAGGGAATGATCCAAGGTAACAAGTAGCAAAGGTAGGGATCTCAAGCCAGGTCTTAGGATCAGAGATTTGGAGCCAGAAAGACTGAGAACTCTAAGGGGGTCATCCAGCCCCACCCCCTCATTTTCCCAAGGAGGAAATTGGAGGTCAGAGGGGTTAAGTGGTTTGCCCGAGGTCAGGTCGGCAGGCAGGATATGAACCAAGGTCTCCTGGAGTCAAAGGCAGAACTCTCTCTCCCTGGTACCATGAGGCTGGACCCAAGCTCACTCTAGTTGTAAGTGGACAATTTGACTCAGGCCCTCCCCCACATTCCTGACCCCTGTCTCCAGCCAGGCTTCAGGGGAGACACTGGTGAGCTCAGAGACCCCATTTTCTGGTGGATCTCACTGGACCTTGCCGGCCATCAGATGCTGCCTGGGGTCTCTGGGGACAAAGGCTCCTGTGCCACTGGAGAGGTCACCGGGAGGCCGAGCTTCAGCCAGCCCTTATCTCCCAGTGTCTGACTGGGGATCAGATGTTTGCTGGGGAATCAGGGTAGGGTTACCAACATCCAAAGAAGCAGCCGAATCAGTGAGAAGCATCAGGCTCTGTGACCAGCTAGTGCCCAGGGAGGTCAGCCGCCAGCTGGGCCAGAGCCTGGGGGGAGGGGACACCATTTCCTAAGGCTCAAGCAACCCCCCACACTATCAGCCTTTACCCTCCTTTCTTGCCCTCTCATTTATTGCCTCCCTGCACCCCCCTTCTCCACCAAGGAGCCCCAGGAAGCCTCGATGAGCTCTAGGAGTCAGGAGCCCTGGGTTCAATGTTTGCCATGGCTATTCACCATCTGTGTGACTCTGGGATTTACCGTCTTCAGTGGGTGATGAGAAGGCTGTGATCCAGGACATGGTGGATTAGAAGTCAGAGGTTCTGGGTTCAAATCCTGCCTCTGGGCCATATTACCTGTGTGAACATGCACAAGAGGCATCCTCAGGTTCTGAGTGGGGAGCATGAGTGGATGGCTCAGAAGGTCTCCCTGGACTTCCCCAGCTGGCCAGCAGCTGATTCAATCGTCTTGGGCCACTCCCCAGGGGGCCTCAGTTTTCCTCACCTCTGAAATGAGAGATTGACCCAGAACATCTCTGTCCTCCCAGTTTCTACATTCTTCTCCCTGAGGGTTCCAAGAATTCCTGCATTGAGAGGTTCTGGGTTTTAGTGTGACTTCTTTCTTAGGGCCATCTCTGGGGCAGTCCAAGGACTCAGAGTAAATCTGTTTGTGCTTTCCACCCAGTCGGCACTACGACCACTCCAGCTGGGCCTTCAGCATTGGCCTCTTCTAAATCTGCCCCACCCCACACACACAGAGGTAGAGTCTCACAGGGCATTTAGATTTGTCAGTCTTACTTTGGGCAAGCAGAGGAAGTTGGATGGGTGGACTGCTGGACTGCTGTGTGAGTGGAGGGGCCATGTGAATGGAGAGGGACCATGTGAATGGGGGGCCATTGAGTGGGGGGACTTGATGGGATAAAGAAGAGAGAGGGACTGTGTGTGCATGGTCATGTGGTGGGGTACGTGGGGACAGGAGCAGGATGCTCTATTGAACCAGGGTCTTGGAAGTAGCAGTTTAGAGAGAATACTGAAGTGGGACTTGAGTTTGAATCCAAGATTGGGAGAGGGAGCCCCAGTCATAAGAATTAGACCGGGACAGTATTTCCAAGATGTCTCTTCCAGTCTCACCATTTTTACAAAGGAGGATCCTCAGGCTTTGGGAGGTGATGGATCTTCATAGAAATAGCTCTGGAAGGCCAAAGAGGCCACCTGGCCCCACTCCCTAATTTTACAGTTGAGGAAATTGAAGCTCAAAGAAGATAAGTAGTTGCACATTAGTAGAATGACAGAGGCTAGATTTGAACCCAGTTCCTTTGATTCCTAAGTTAGTATGTTTTTTCATGGCATGAAGCTGCCTCATCTAGACAGGCTCCTCTCATTTTACAAATGTAGAAACTGAGACCAGGGATGTTAAGGGACTTCCCCAGGCCACCCAGGGAGTAAGTTGGCAGAGGGGATTGAAATCCACTGCATTGAAATCCAGTTTTTATGCACCTCTTGGAAGCAGGGGAAACCTTTTTTCTTTTTTTTTGGGGGGGGGGGGGCAATTTGGCCAGTTCTCAGCAAGTCCACATCTGCCTGGACAGTTGAGGAGGCTAGAGCAAGCTGGGGGTGGGGGAGAGAAGAGGAAGGGAATGGGGGGGCAGCAAAGCTTGTAAAGACCTGCTGACCCCCTCACTGCAGCTGTGGAGGCCCCCTCCTTCCCTATGAGGGCGTCCAAGTCCCCCTGGCGCCTGGGAGCCCAGCCTGGGCTAGCCCTGCCCAGGGAGGGGAAGCTGAGGCCAGAGCCAGCCTGTGGAGCCGGCTTTGATCTGCAACCTTCAGGGGGATTAAGAAGCCTCTGAGCTCCTTCCCCTGGGGTTCCCCTTCAGAGCTGACCTCCCGGTCCCAGCCTGAGCTGGGGGTTGGGGTTGGGAGCTCGCTGCTGGTGGTCCCAGCTCTGCCCCTCCTCCCATCTTCCTGGGGCTGGCCAGGGGGGCCTGGCTGGTGCCTGCTCCTGGGGCTAGAGAGGGACCGCCCTTGTGTCTGGGCCACAGGCTCAGGGCAGCCCCTGGACTCTGGGAGGCAGCGGCTTCCCGGCCACTCGGACCAGGGATCCGGAGAAGGAGCTGCAGAAGAAAAACTCTCCGGAGGAGGACGTAACCTTTTCTTAACATCTGGGGCTCAATTAGCTAATGACAGCCAAGCCTTCTCCAGTGTCGCTGACCCCTTGGCAGCAGCTCAGCTCCCCCACCCCGGTATTTATACAGCTGTGAGCGCCCGCTGGGCCCAGGAGCCAGAGGGCCAGGGCGGGCTTATCTCCGAAGAGATCGGGTCTCTTCCCAGGCTCCTCCTCCCAACCCCACCGGCCCCCCCAGGAAGAAAAGAGAAAAGAAAACCGGAACCCCCACCTCATCTGCTGCCCGCCCTTCTCTCCCTCCTCCACAGCCCCTCCCTTGTCTTCCCTCTGCTTCTCCATCTTCCTTTCCCTCTGTCTCTAAGCTGTTCTTGTCTCCGACTCTGAGGGACCCCCTAGGAAGAGCGAGAGCTGAGAGGGACCTTGGGGTCCAGCTAATCCGGCCCTCTCATTTTACAGCTGGGGAAACCGAGGCTCAGAGAGAGTGACCTCCCCACAATCACTCAGCACATTAGTGGTAGTGGGATAGGAAATGGGGTCTCCAGACTTCCAGAGCAGGGCTCCTTCAGAGACTCATGGAGGGAAAATTGGATGGGACCTGGGAAACCATGTAGTCTAGCTTCCTTGTTGTATAGATGAGGAAACTGAGATGAAATGATTTGCCCAACACCCCCAGTAGGAAGATTCAGAGGTCAGGCTCTCTCTCTGCCTCCGGTACTCCATGGGGGCTGGGTAAGGGGTGGGGGTTCTCTGCTGCTCACCCTGGCTTCTCATCGTCATATTGGGGCTCTCTGGGCTTGGTGTTTGAATTAGGTTCAGTCTCTGTCTTCAGAAAGAGGAAGGTGGTCAGCTCCCATCAAAGGAGAAGGAGGTGCTACTCCTCTGCTCTGCGGGTTCTCTTGGTTCAAGTCTGAGCCAGGTCCTCCCCCTTCTTACTTGATTCTGAGAGTCCTGTGGAAGACACCCAAAGTCCTCCAGGTAGTCTCCAGTTTTCTCCCAGATTTCCTGGGGATTCTGAAGAAAGGCCATTAGCGGTGTTTGCCTTGAGTTGAAAGGGGAGTCCAAGTCAAGACATACCTGATCCTGAATGCCCCCAGTAATTAGGTGTAGTTTCTTCTTGACCAACAGAGAGCTCACTACCTTTCCAGCCAGTCCATTACACCTTTTGACAGCTCTCCTGGTTCCAAAGATCATGGACTGAGAGTTAGAAGGAGCTTCAGTGACCGTGTAATCCAAGTGTCTCATTTTACAGATGAGGGAAGGAAGTGAAATGACTTGCCCAAGGTCACACAGATGGTAAGAGTCTAGGTCCTCCGACGTCAGAACTAGGGTTTTTTCTATACCACTCATGGAACAGGGACCCTTTGGGACCTAGGAAAAGCTAAGACCATCTTAGCACAAGGGGAGAAGGGGGAGGGGGAACCACTCCAACATCCCACAGGCCCCTCTGTGGATTCCAGACTGGGACAAGCCCAAGTGAGCCAGTCTGTCATAGAATCTATCTGTGGGTGGGCAAAGTTAGGGAGTGGGTGGCTAAGGGGGAGAGCAAGGGGCTTCTTCTCAGAGTTGGATTTCAAGGTCTCTACCAGTCATTCCTTTGTTAGGAGCCTAGCATGGGACAGAGAGCACTGGTTAGAGGGAGCATTGGTTAGAGGACCTGTGTTCAAATGCCAGATGTGCTACCTGTAACTTAAATTACCTTGGGCAAGTCACTTGGCTTTCTTTGCTCTTTCTCAATTTCTCCTCCTGTAAAATGAAAAGGTTAGCCTCTGAGGTCCCTTTGAATTCTCAGTGTCAAGAGAGACTTAGAGGGAAAATGTGGCAAGAAGGCTTGCTGGAGGTTTTGGAGGAGAGCAAAGGGGAGAACAAGTAACATGTATGTGTGTGTATGTGTGTGTGTGTGTGTGTGTGTGTGTGTGTGTCCCCATGGTTTTATGTTGAGAGACCTGAGGAGGGCACCCAAAACTCTCCTGGTAGTCTCCAGTTTGCTCCTAGACTTGGGAGTATATGTGTATATATCCATACATAGACACACACATAGGTTGTTATTAAGTCTTTTCAGTCATGTCTGACTCTTTGTGACCTCATCTGGGGTTTTCTTGGCAAAGATACCCGAGTGCTTTGCCATTTACTTCTCCAATTCATTTTACAGATGAGGAAACCGAGGTAAGCAGGGTTAAGTGATTCCCTCAGGGAATCACATCCCTAGTAAGTGTCTGAGGCTGGATTTAAACTCACAAGCTAAGCCTCCCTAACTCTAGGTCTGGCACTTTATAATCTATGATACCACCTACTCAAAGGAGTAAGTGCATGGCCCACCTTTTTTTTTTTAATTAGTAAAAACCTATTTTTTTTTTCTCCCTCCCATCTCCCTGTCCTTGTTGAAAAACTTGTACCAAGTACCCATACATAGATTTGCAGGACAAATTCCCTCATTAGCTGTGTCCCAAAAATTCCCACAAATAGGTATTTTCTCAGTCTGCCCTCCACCCCCCAGCCTGTCACCTTTCTCAGTTTGATCCTGAGTCCTCCAGACTAAGGTTGGTCATCGTGTTGCTCAGAGCTCCTCCATCTTTTAGAGTGTTCATCTTTACAATAAATGTTGTTACTGTATCAATTGTCTCTTTGGCTCCGCTCCTCTTACCCCCTCTGCATCAGTTGCTGAGTTTTTCAGGTTCTGTGAAACCCTCCCCTTCATCTTTTCTTAGAGCGATATATTCTTAAAGAAGATAGTATTCCCTCGCATGAATATTCCATAATGTTCCACCTTTCCCCCATTGATGGGCACCCTTCTAGATTCCAGCTCTTTGCTAGCACAAAAAGAGATGAAATAAAATTTATTTTTTACACGTAGATCCTTTCCCCCATTCTTTGGTCTCATTCAGGTATACTAAGTAGTTTCTCTGGGTCAAAGGATAAACACACTTTAGGAAATTCGGGGGCCATTCAAAATTCTAAAATTAAATAATCAATTATCACATGCATTTATAATCTACTATTCTCACCACCCCCCAACACTGAACAAAAACAGCCCCAAAATAAAATCCTCATCATAGACATGATTCCAGCAAAACAAATTCTCATGTCCCATGCTGGCCACGTCCCCAAATGCATGTCTCTTTCTTCATTTTGAGTTCCATCACCTCCCTGACAGAAGGTGAGCAGCGTGTTTCATCGTCAATCCTTTGGAATGATGCTTAATCATTGCATCGACCAGTTTTCAAGTGTTTGAAACCGGTTTTTATCTGTAATGTTATTCTATAAATTGTTCTCTTAGGGCTGGTCACGTAGCTTTGCGTAAGTTCACAGAGGTCTTTCTAGTCTCCCCTGAAACTGTCGTATCATTTCTTGTGGCATAATAATATTCCATTATATTCACATATCACAATTTGTTCGGCCATTCCCCAATAGGTGAGCACCCCCTTAATGTCTAGTTTTTGGCTACCATGATAAATATCTTTATACACACAAGACACTTTGCTCTCTCTTTGCTCTCCTTGGGTTGTGAGCTTTGTGGTGGTGTTGTTGAGTCACAGGCCAAGCACAGTATTTAGTGATGTTGGGCCACAGTTAAAATTGCTTTGCAGAATGGCTGTATCAGTTCACAGCTCCACCAACAGTGCATTAGTGTAGCTGCTTTCCCACAACTCTGCTAGCATTTATAATTTTCTTTCTTTGTCCATATACACACACAGAGTCTGATGTGTGGGAAGTTGGCTTATATTTCTAGGAGGGAAGATGAGCCCCAGGAGTTAAGTTGAGGGAAGGGTAGGTGGACTTCTAAAATGGGGTATTAAAGAGGTTACTAGTGAGCTTCTGGCAAAGGATGTAGTGACTACAAAAAGCCAGCATGGCTCAATCTAGAATAGCTCATTCCTTGCTAATCTCATTTCCTCTTTTTTGGGTTTTTGATCCAGAAGAATGAGTTCATCAGGGCAGGGATCTCACCGTGATATGCCCAGTGCCACACAGAGGCAGGCTGGGAACACAACTACAGAGATTATAAGAGCTCAGGGCCATGAGGGCCAGGCTCCGGGTACCCTGGGCTCCTACATGCACCCTGTGGAACTCCTTGCTGCAAGAAGGTGCAAGCTTGGAAAGGCCAGTGCCTTCAATCTGGGTTCTAGCTAAGGAGGCAGGTGGAGTCTGGCACAAATGCAGAGGGACTCTTAACCTCGGTTAATTATCGCCATTTTGCCCTCCACATACTGCGCAATTGTTTTTTCTCCATTACATTCCATTAGGTCCTTGAGGGCTTTGTACCCTGATCATGGTGCCTGATACATAGTAGGTGGTGCATAAAGGCTAGTTAACTTTACTTGTAAGGCCATTTGGCAGTCTGGTGAAGTCTATGGACATCATCTCAGAATACTGCTTTTAAATGCACGAAATGCAATATATCAAGTTATAAGGAAAATAACATTGAAATACAGTTATCAAAATATATTTTTTAAAAAGTCCACAGACCCCAGATTAAGAATCCTTTGTCTAGAGTATCTCGGGATTATTCATACCTTATATTTCTGTTGAAAGCACTTGGCCTTCAAATTCATACATTTGGAGCATGCTTTGACTTTTCTCTGTGCTTTGATAAACTTCTGTCTGCCTCAGTTTCTTTAAGTGTAAAATGGAGATAATGATAGCACCTATCTCGTCTGAGAATCAAATGAGATTGTAAAGTGCTTAGCACAGTGTGTGGAACATAGTAGTACCTGAATACATCCTTCCTTCCTTCCTTCCTTCCTTCCTTCCTTCCTTCCTTCCTTCCTTCCTTCCTTCCTTCCTTCCTTCCTTCCCTCCTTCCCTCCTTCCTCTTTCTTTCTTTCTTTCTTTCTTTCTTCCTTCCTTCCTTCCCTCCTTCCTCTTTCTTTCTTTCTTTCTTTCTTTCTTTCTTTCTTTCTTTCTTTCTTTCTTTCTTTCTTCCTTCCTTCCTTCCTTCCTTCCTTCCTTCCTTCCTTCCCTCCTTCCCTCCTTCCTCTTTCTTTCTTTCTTTCTTTCTTTCTTTCTTTCTTTCTTTCTTTCTTTCTTTCTTTCTTTCTTTCTTTCTTTCTTTCTTTCTTCTTCCTTCCTTCCTTCCTTCCTTCCTTCCTTCCTTCCTTCCTTCCTTCCTTCCTTTCTTTCTTTCTTTCTTTCTCTTCTTTCTTTCTTTCTTTTCTTTCTTTCTTTCTTTCTTTCTCTTTCTTTCTTTTTCTTTCTTTCCACCCTAATCATGTCACTCCTGCATTTGAAAACCTCCTATGGATTCTTGATTTTGAAAGAGTGAAGTACAAATCTCTGGCATTTAAGGCCCAGGACAATCTGGTTCTGGCTGACCTTTCCAGGCTTACTTTAAACAATTCCTCCTTCCTGATATCTGCATAATAATAGCCATAATAGCATTTCCAGAGCATTTTAAGGTTGGCCAAGCACTTTACAAATACTTTCATCCTTTCTTCCCAATAACCCTGAAACCTTGCCCAGGGTCCCACAGCGGCTAAGTGCCTGAAGCAAGATTGGAACCCAGGTCTCCCTGACTCCAAGGTCTGGCTCTCTATCCACTGCATTGCCTGGATGTCTCCTAGCCTATGTTTTAAACAAACTGCCTCACTTTCCATCCCCCATTCTCTTCCTCCCCTCCCCAGCCTCCATGGTGTTGTTCAGGCTTCCTGTCCCTGGGGAAAGGATTCCTCTACTCCCTTCCTTCAAGGCTCTGCTCAGTGGACACCTCTTCTGTGAAGCCTTCCCAGATTCCAGCTTCCTCATCCCCTGCTCCCTTCCCCCAGGTAGGATTTTTAGTGCTGAGACAGGTAGATCTGGGTTCAAATCTTGCCTCAGGATCTGAACTTATCAATTGTGTGACCCCTGGCAAATCACTCAATACCTCACTTACCTAATCTAGAAAAAAAAAAACAAGAGGGTCAGACTGCTAAAGTGTGTTCCAGCTCCCTTAACTTACCTGGGCATCAGTCTTTAAAATGAGAGGCTCAAGTTAGGGTCTCAGGACCTTCCTTTTAGGACTGTGCCACAGATCCTTTGATGTTCCACCTTCTCTTAGCATTTCTCAAGGCATTCTCTTCTGCTCCCACCACATCCTGCCACCTATTACAATTAGTTTTCCACTCCCAACACTGAGAGCCTTTAATAAGCATTAGCAGAATGGGTCAGGCAGATGAGGTAGGGCTGCAGAGAAAAGTCCCTCTCCTTTCTTTCTCTCTCTCTCTCTCTCTCTCTCTCTCTCTCTCTCTCTCTCTCTCTCTCTCTCTCTCTCTCTCTCTCTCTCTCTCTCTCTCAGCTGGCTGGATCTGAAGGGCTGGGGGGTCTCCATAAGCCAGGCCTGCTCCGGGCTCACTGCCTATACCGGATGGAAAAACATGAAAATGTTTAATTTGCAGGAAGAAATTCTCATCAGGTCTCATCTGGTGCTAGCCAAACCCTGCTGCTGGGGTTCTGTCCCTCCCTGGCAGGAACCTCAGTCCAGGCTAAGTGAATGATAAAGATTCAAAGAAAAACAGAGATAAAGGATATGGAGAGACAAGAGACAGAGAGAGTATAGCCTGGAATGGTAGAGCGACTCAGAAAGACATGGAAGCAAGAGGCCTTTTTGACCCAGAGCCAAGAAAAACACCAGAGGAAGGGATGGAGGTAGGTAGGGGTTCCAGGAGGGATCCTGGGTTGAGTTTTTGGGAAGGTGTTTAGAGGGGCTCCCTGGTGTGGCCTCATTCTGGGGAGGGGGTGTCCTGTGAGTGGGACAGTGGGTTTTCTGCCTGCTCTCAGCTGGGATCTGAAAGGGGCATACATGTGTGGGAGCATCTGGTCAATTGTCCCATCTGCGTATTCATCTGTGATTTACTGCCTTCTCTGATGTTGGGCAGATGCCCAGGGCATCCAAGACTGTAGGGTTTGTGCCTTCTCTCCTCTCTCCACCCCTACCTCTATGTGGCTGAGAGGGTAAGCCCAGCCAAAGTGGGGGCGGGGGGTGGAGCAGGAGAAGGGGAGGACAACATGAGGGCAGAGTGTGTAGACAGAAAAAGAATTTACAAAACATTAATGTATCCCTGGCAGGAGTATTCTCCACAGCTTCTCTGAAAGTTTCCTTGACTTTGAGAGCATTTAAAGAATCCTTTGAGATGAGAAAAGAAGAGGAAAAAAAAGGAAGAAAGACAATCCAGACTGAAAACTCTTTGGCCTAGAAAGGACTAATGACTACTAGGGACGGGTACGTGAGTGGAAAGAACTCTGAATTTGGAGTCGGAAGATCTGAGTTCAAATCTGAACTCTGCTACTTAGTGCCTGTGAAAAGGCAATCTCCCGGAGACTTTTCTGTCCCCTTTTCTGAACTATAAGGACTGGTAGTTAACCTTTCAGGTCCCATCTAGCTCTTCATAGATAACCCTGGTGATACCCAAGTGGGAAAATAGTAGAGAGAACTCCAGATTGGCCTCGATGAATTTTAGACACTTTATTCTCAGTTACTGAAAGACGTGATGAACGTTATTGCAGAGCCCCTATCAGTGATGTCCCAAAGAGTGCATTGTATTGTGGAGGAATGAGGCATTCTTCCAGAACAGAAAAGAGTAGTTAACCTATTTTTCACAAAAGGGAAGAGATGGGTATCTTCAAGCAACAGACCAATGACTTTGCTTCCTGACAAAATTCTACAATGCACAATTAAAGAGGCAGTCTGTGAACATCCAATGAGGAAACTGATTGATCATAAGGAGTCCACAGGGTGTGATTCAGAGCAGCTCAGTCCAGGCTCATCTTGTTTCCTTATTTCGGAGTCGCTACACCGTTTTTTGCTCTTGGTACGGACTTCATCAGTATAGGGACTTTGCAATAAAAGGTTAAGTGACTTGTTTTAGGAGGTTCCACAGCTGGTGTATCAGAGATGGGACTTGAACTCCACTTATTCTGCCCCCAAAGCTTTGACTCACTATATCTCTAGGTGCATAGATAAGGATCTTGCTATATTGGTAGATATAGCATCATAGATTCAGAGATGGAAGGGACATCATAGGATATGTAATGTAACAATCTCATTTTAGGGATGAGGAAACTGAACCAAGATTAGCCCAAGGTTACCCGTTTAGGTCAATGATAGGGTGAAAATGTCAACTCAGGTTCTCTGAGTCCAAATACAGTAGCACTAAAGCGTTTGTTGAAATTCCTCGTTATATTCTTGTGGTAAAACATGGAGAAAGTGGGCTAGAAGATATAGTACAATTAAACGACTTTGGAATTGATTGAATAGTGGGACACAGAGTGGCCATTAATGGTTCCATGCCAACTGGGTAAAGGTCCCTGGTACTGTCGCCCCTGTACTTTTTAACATCTCTACTAAAGTCATAGATTAAGATGTCCCACTCTTTACATTTGCAGATGACACCAAGCTAAGAGGAGCAGTCAGCTTCTCAGATAAAAGAGTCAGAATCTCAAAAGCTCTTAGCAGGTTAAAAAATCAGACTGAATCTTGGAAAATAATAGAAATCAATATAAAGTCTTCTGTTTGGGTTCACAAATTAATTTCACAAATAAAGGGCAAGGGAGACATGGTCTGGAGAACATTTGGGGGTTTTGGTGGATGATGTCTTTATTCTGTGCATGTATGAACACATGCATAACACATCTAAACACGCAGGTACATTAGCCCAATAAAATGTAAATTCCTTGAGATTTCCTTGTCTTTGTATCCCCAGCAACCAGGGCAGTGCTTTCTACATAGTAGGCGCTTAATAAGGATTTGTTAAGTCGAATGACTAATAGACCAAAAACTCAGTATATGCGAGTCAATCAGTTGTTTTTCAGTCTTGTCTGACTCTTTGTGACCCCATTTGGGGTTTCCTTGGCAAGATAGTAGAGCATTTTGCAATTTCTTTCTCCAGCTCATTCGGCAGATGAGGAAACGGAGGCAAACCAGATGAAGTGACTTACCAAGGGTCACATAGCTAGTAGGAAGATGAGTCTTACTGATTCCAGAACTGGTGCACCTAGCTGTCCCAACTGTGTGATGTCAGTCAAAAAAACCAGTGGGATCTTTGACTGCCTTCAGAAGTATTGGGAAGGAGAGAGTCCCTGTGTCCTCCACCATGGTCATATCTCAGCTAGACTCTTGTGTTCATGTCTGGACTCAATGTTGTTGGGATGATGATGAGCTGAAGAATGTTCCTATTGAAGGGACTCAAGATGGTGCCCCTCCTCCAACTACTGAGGTCCCGGGCCTCCTTTAGGTCCCACCTCAAATCTCAGCTTCTACAGGGAGCCCTCCCCCAACCCTTCCCTCTGTTAGCCATCTCCTATTTATTCTGTACAGAGCTTGCTTTGTCTCCCTGTGTTTGTTTTCTGTCTCCTCTCTTAGAGGACAGCTCCTAGAGGTCAGGGATTATCTTCTGCCTCTTTCTGTCTCCCCAACATTTACCACAGTCCCAAGCCTGAAGTAGGTGCTTCATAAATGTTTATTGATTCATTATTTAACCCAGAGAAGAGAAAACTCTGGGGATTCCAGCTCTCTGGAAGGGATTTCTCATGGAAGAGAGAAGCTTGGTGTGCTTGGCTGGGAGGACCCTGTCACCCAGGAGCAGTGACGGCAACATGTCGGCAAATAGACTCACGCTCCCCACAGAGAAAAGTTTCCTCACAGTTAGAACTGTCCAAAAGTGGGTTGGATGGCAAGATAGGTAATGAGTTCCTTGTCACTGGTGGTATTCGAGCTGAGGTGGAGTGACAGTTTGTTGTTCAGGTATAGACTAGACCAGTCAGCCTCTGAGGTCTGGTATGGTGGAAAGAGCCCTGGCTTTGAGATTACAGGCCCTGGGTTCAGTCCTGTCTTGGACCCTGTGGCTGATATGACTTTGGCTGAGTCACTTAGTCTTTCTGGTCCTGAGCTTTTTCATCTGTAAAATGAGGGATTGGCCTCAAAGACCTCTGAAGCCCCTTTCAGTTCTAGGTGTGGATTCCATGACTCCTTCCAGCTCTGGGATTCTGGGAAGATGAGCGGAGAGGCTTCAGAGGTGGAAGTTGGTCCATTAGTATGAGAGTCTGTAGAGATGTCAAGACGAGGGGGTAAAGGTCATTGATCTGGTCATTAAAGGGCTGCTTGTGGCCCTGCAGAGAGAAGCAGTCTTGGATTAAGGAGGGGGAGGGGGAGGGCAGGCGGTTAAGGAATAAGGCAGTGGTGAGGCAGGGGATACATTCCAGAGAAATAGGACTTCACTTGTGAGGACAGGTGCCCCTGAGGCACCTATGGGGTCCTGGGGCTAGGGGATCAAAGATAAGGCCAGAGACTGAGGGTGGGAACCCCTTCTCCCCACTGGTCTCCCCAGTCATCCCAGGACCCTGACCCCAGGGAGGAGAGGAAAGGGAGAGGGAAGAGAGAGACAGAGATAGAGAGATACAGAGAAAAAGAGACAGACAGAAAAAGAAAAGGAGAGGCCAGGGAAAGCATTGTTTCTGAATCTGAGAGCAGGGCTCTGGGGCTGCAGATGGAGGGTCTAGGTCATCTCTGGGGGTAATTAATTGGAACCCTCATCTGCCAAACAGAAGGCTTGGGGTATATTTGTTGTGGGCATGGAGTAGGGTGATAACATGATAACCATTTCAGAGGAAACTGGTACATTTCCCATCAGAGGATCTGGGTGCAGATCCAGCCTCATCCACACTCGCCTTTCTGGGCCTTCCCTCCAAGTTAGCCCTTCTATACTTTGTTTGCGCATTGTCTCCCCGTTAGACTGTGAGCCCTTTGAAGGTAGGATTTGTCTTTTGCCTTTCTTGTATCTTCAGGGCCCAGCACAGTGCCTGCCTCCTGGCCATTCGTAGACGCTTGTTGCCTGACCAGTGTTCCTATTTCTGTGGACAGAGCCACCATGCTTCTAGTCAGGCAAGTAGGACTCATTAAATGCCTACTGTGTTCCAGGCATCATGTTTGGATAAAATGAAATGAATCCAAAGAAAAGCAAATAATAATCTCTTAAATGCATGGTGACTCTTGGCTGACCAATGAACTGATTGATAGTTTCCTCCTCTGTAAAGCCAGAACATTGGCCTCTATTCTGCTCTGGTCCATGGTTCTGGCACTGCTGAGGGCTGGGAGTCTCTCCTTCTGAGCCCTTTGGAAGCCCAGCATGAGGTCAGAACCAGAGGCCCTGGGGAGAGGTCTTGGGGAGCAAGGCTTGAGGTCAGGCAAAGGTTCCTAATGTGGGGCCTTCCTGAAGGCCAAAGGGTGGCTTGGAGAAGTGATGGGGACCCCTCACTGGTTCCTGATCCCCCTAGCTGCTGGTGTGCCCCCCCTCCTCCATTTACCTGCAGCCATACTTCTGTGGGTATGGAAGCTCCATCAAGGCAGAGACTTTCATTTTGTCTTTGTACCCCTAGCCCCTAACAGTGCCTGGTATACAGTAGGTGCTTAATCAATGCTTGTGGATTTGTTGATTTAGGTCAAAGCAGAATGACCACTTGTCAAGTATGATTAAGTCCCAACGGCCTCTGAATTCTGTAATTTGTCTGTATCTGTCAGTAAGTAGAGGAAGGGGGATGAACCTGATGACCTTGGGGATCTCTGAGAGAGTAAGACAGAAAGAGATAGACAGAGGCAGAGAGACAGAGAGACAGACAGTCAGAGACAGACAGAGTCCACCAGCAAGAAGGCAGGTTGAAGAAGGGAATCCATAAAGTCAGGAAACAGGGAAATATGTGGGTCCTAGGATTCTTGCTCCAGAGCTGGAAGAGGCCCCAGAGGTCATCTAGCCCTCCCCTCCCCCATTTTACAGATGAGAAAACTGAGGTATATCATGGTGATGTGAATTGTCCAGGATCACATAGTTGGATAAGTGTTTGAGGTGGGATTTGAACTCATAACTTCTGTACTCAAAGTCCAGCAGCCTGAGGGAACCAGGCCCAGAAAGGTGAAGGAGGTCTCCTCAGGTCATAAGTGGCCAGGCCAGATTTGAATCCTGAGCTCTTTTAACTGTACCAGGTGTGTGGTAGAGGGATGGGGGAGGGAAGGAAGAGAAAGAAGGAAGAGGCCAGAGGAGAGGAGGAAGCTTGAAGGTGGCTCCAGGGGGACCAGCAAGTCCCCAGAAGAGAAGTAATCCCTCCTGAGGGGAGGAGGTGTGGGCAGGCCAGGTTATCTGGGGCTGCAGGGATGAGATAAACAAGGTAGAGGAGGGGGCTGAGGATCTTGGGGGCTCCTTGGGATTCTGGGCAGCTCATGGGAAGGGAAGAGGAAACTGCGGGGGGAGGCTGGTGCGGGGAGTGAAAGGAGGCTGTGTGTGTGTGTTTGAGCGTGTCTGTCTGTGTCTGTGTTGGTGTGTCTGTGTGTGTTTGAGTGTGTGTGTGTCTGTGTACATCTGTGTCTCTTTGTGTATGTCTGTGTGTCTGTATGTCTGTGTGTATCTGTGTCTGTATGTGCCTGTCTGTTTCTGTATGTGTCTGTCTTTTTGTGTCTGTGTCACATGTCTCTATTTGTCTGTGTGTATGTCTTTGTATCTGTGTCTGTATCTGCATCTGTGTATGTGTCTCTGTGTGTATGTCTATCTGTGTCTATGTTCATGTGTCTATCTGTCTGTGTGTCTGTGCCCATGTGTGTGTCTATATCTGTGTACGTGTGTGTGTGTGTGTGTGTATGTGTATGTGGTATGGGCACACAGAATGGTTCCAGGCTCTCCCACTGGGGTAAGGCCAGTTGGTGGAGGTGGGGCAGGGACATTGGGATTGGGGCTCAGGCCCAGGAGAGGCCAAAGTGGAGTGGCCCTGGGTTCAAGGAAGCCTCTGCTCTGGATTCAGAAGCTTGGGCTCCTTGTGTGACCCTGGGGAATTCTCCAGCCCTCTGGGGGCCTCAGATTCTTTAGCCCCAGAACACTTGTTTCTTTTCTGCCCCCATCAGTCTTAAAGCCCATGCTTTCTTAGCTCCGGCCAATATAAACTCCTCATTCTTTGAGAGCATCTTGGAGGTCAGCTAGTCCAACCCCCTTGTTTTACAGATGAGGAAATCATAATAAGAACTGGTATTTACATAGCTTTCCAAAGCTTGCAAAGGCTTTACAGACAATCTCTCATTTGAGCCTACACCACCTTGGGAGGGAGGTGCTGAATGCAGTACTATTCCCATTTCACAGATGAGAAAACTGAGACTTAAGGGAACATGAAATGATTCACTATAGTCACACAGTTAAGGAAAGATCACAGAATAAGAGAAGCCAAGAGAAGAGGAAAGGGGGATTGCCCCATCCTGGAAGGGGTTAGAACAATATTTATTATTATAATCAGTTGGATGAAGCCTACACAGCTGGCCTTGGAGTCAGGAAGACAAGTTCAAATTCTGTTTGGGAGACTTTCCAGCAAGACTCCTCACCTCTCAGTGTCCCAGGCCATGAAAAGAAAGGTGCCAATCTGTACTGGCAGATGCAGTTTCCTCCATCATTGAAGTCAGAGGTTTAGTCCAAAAAATATTATAATAATAGCTTGTTAAAATTTACAAGGCACTTTACAGAATCACAGATTTTTAGAGCTGGATGAGATCTCTGCAGCAGTGTACTCTACCAAGCATGCCCTGAGACCGAATCATCTCCCCAGGGCTTAAAGGACCCCAGTGGAGGGAAGCTCTCTCCCTCCTGAGTCAGCCAATCCAACCTGAGGGAAGTGCTAATGTTAACTCCCCCCACCACCACAAAGGCTGGTAAAGAGCAGCTGCTTTCCCGCCTGCTGCCTTCTGCCCAGAGGATTATGGGATCCTTGCAACTTGCACCTGGGATTGGGGATCTAGGGGTTTGGGAAGGGTTATAGCTCTAGAACTGGAGAAGACCTTGGAGACCACTGAATTTAACCCCATGTTTTACAAAATGAGGAAACTGAGGTAGGCAGAGGTTAAGTGACTTACCTGGGGTCACTCAGCTAGTTGGTGTCTGTCTACATTGGGATTGGAACTCAAGGACTCTACCCCCTCACCTGATGGGGGAAACACTGGATAGAATGGAGGCAGGGAGGGTCTGGGGGTCAGTCTATGGAAGTCAGGGCTTAAAAATATCAGGGTCTTCTAACCCTCAGGACAAAGGTATCCCTAGTGGGGGCAAGGCAAGGGGTCCCTTGCAATCTGACTGGAGGCCCTTCTGTTGGAATCTCCTTCTCAACACAGTGCCTGAAATCCCACCATTAGATTTCTTTGGGAAATGTTGCTCTGGAAAGGAGTTGCTTTTTAAAATGTGGTTTTCCCTTGAGAGAAGTCACACCTTAAGCTGTTAACAATCATTAACGCATTCCTGTGAATTGGTTTAATTAGCTTAACAGCTTTCCCGGGGAGAGAGATGGCTGCACAGTTTGGCTGAAAGTGGGCATTGCCCTGGATTTCAAGTAAAAAGAGGCTGCTTTCTATTTTGGGGGGAGGGGTGGTCCTCAGCCAAAACTATTCCTCTGAGACTTGAAGGGTGATAGAGGCCAGCAGCCAGCTCCCTCATTATCCCAGAACCAATGGTCGGGTAAGGAAAGGCCCACACTGATCGGGGCTTAGGTGTCTGGGGGCAAGGTCTTTCCCATGGACTCCTCACTAAGGGGGAAGGGATCCCTCTGAATGAATCAAGAGACCTCTGTTCTAGTCCCTCTCCTCATGTCCTGAGTAGCCTCACTTTACAAATGAAGGAAAGTTTGGCTTAGAAAGGACAAGGGACTTTGCTAAGGTGACCCGGGTGAGTCTGGGATTCAAACTCAGGACCTCAGACTCTCAGCCCATTATTTCTGTTTCCCAGGACTGCCTGCCTTTGCAGGGTCCCTTTCTGGGCTAATATTCTCCCCATTCTTAAACAGAGTAGGGAAAGGCTCCGTTGATCTGGGGATTCCACCCAACCTGGATCAGGCTCAGGCTCAGGCTTAGGTGAAGGCCTGCCTCTTCATCCTGACTTGCCAATCTTTACCCCCTGTACAAGGAGGGAGGGTGGGGCAGGAGGGCACTGGTGTCCAGAGCAGGCTTTGCCCTCTGGGCTGCGGACACAAGCCCCGGATGCTCCAGACTCAGCGATGACCTCAGAGGCCTCCCCCATTACCTTGGAAAAGTCACATCCTCCCCTGCCTCACTTGTCAAATGAAGGGATTCAGGCTTTAGCAGCTCCTGACATCCCGACCCCTTGGAGTTCAAACTGGGGGCAAATGTCTCCTTTCCTAGGGTGAATGAGGCCAGCACAGCATGGAGCCTTGGGGTGGGGTGAGGTGGTGGGGTTGGTACTTGGCAAAACAGGAGAAAGGGGCTCTAGCCATGACTTGGCCCAACCCAGTCCAGCCCTCTCCCCTGAGCCCTGGGGGCAGGCAGGCCAAGCTGGGAGGAGGATCCAATTTCCTTAAAACACACCTGGGTTTATACCTTGAAAGGGGCCTAGGTCCCAGAGAGGTGTGAAAAGAAGAACCAGAGGGAAGCAATCCCCTCCCCCTTCATTAGTGAAGAAGGTGGCAGGAGGCCTGCGGATGGGGGGATGGGGGTGGTGTGTGTGTGTGTGTGTGATGTATAAGTGTATGTACAGTGTGTGTGTGTGTGTGTGGTGTGTAAGTGTATGTATAGTGTGAGTGTGTGTATGGTATGATATGATGTGTGTGTGTGTGTGTCCATCCCAGGCATGCTTCTGCACCCCCAGACAGCTATCTTAGCTCTGGTTGAGGGGGTCACCCTTTTCCTGATACCCCCTTCTACTTCCTCAGGACTCAGAGAATCTTAGCAGTGCCATGCAGCTCAACAGGGGTCTGTTTCCCACTGTATTTTCACAGTTCTGTCATGGGACATGGGTTTGAATCATCCTTCTGCAGCTTGTCTGTGAGACCCTGGCTAAGTGCTTTCCTCTCTCTAGACCTCAGTTTTCCATCTACAGACTAAGGGGGTTGGATGCTATGGCCTCGGATCTTCCTTCTGTATCTGATAAGGGGTCATCTCACCTTTTTTGAATACCTTTAGTGGAGGGGAGCTCACCACCTCTCCCAGAAGCCCCTTCTGTCTTAGGCTAGCTCTAATCTTTGGGAGGTTTTCCCTTGAATCAAGTCCATATCTGCCTCTCCACACTTGCCCCCCACTACCCCTCGGTCTGCCCTCTCACACCAAGCAGGACAAGCCTAATAAATGCAGGACTTGAATCTTTCTCCCTTTGACTGTCTTCCAGCATTTGAAAGCCTCTCTTGCTCCCCCCAACCCAAGGTTCCTCTTCCAGGTAAATCACCCTCCATTCCTTCTGCCAATCCTTAGACGGCATGAGCTGGAGGCCCCTCCTCCTTGTGCCCACTGCCCTCCAGCTTAGTCACATTCCCTCTAATATGGGCCACCCAGGACTGAACACAACATTCTAGATGCGATCTGACCTCTCAGCATCTCCCTATTACCACTAGGATCCAACACAGATTCCTCCATTTGGCATTTAAAACCCCACCTACTTTTCTAGCCTCATTACACATGACCACCTCCCATGCACTCTGTAGTCTAGCCAGAGGGGCCTCCTTGTAATTCCTCACATACTATACTTCATCTCCCATCTCCATGACTTTGCATTGGCTGTGCCCCATGCTCGGCATACACTCCCTCCTCACCTCTATCTCTTCGAATCCATAGTTTCCTTCCAGTCTCTCAGCTCTAGCACCACCTTCTACATGAAGTCCTTATTGATACCCAATGGCGATAGCCCCTTGCCTCACCACCTCACATTTATTCTGTGTTCATATTTTGTCTTCCCCAAAAGAATGTAAGTGCCTCAGGAGTAGGAACAGTTTCATTTTTGTCTTGGTACCTCTAATATTAAAGCACCAAATCACTGAAGTATGAAGATGCTTGAAAAGGTCTCATTGATTGGGGCAGAGTCCCCCACCCCCTCCCCCTCCCCAATGCATCAGTTTCTTTCTCTAGGGAGCACTTTTTAAAAAATTTTCTCTTCTCCCCAATTACATGTAGAGATAATTTTCAACATTTATTTTTATATGATTTTGAGTTTCAAATTTTTTCTCCCTCCCCCCTATCTCCCCTCCTCAAGACAGCAAACAATCTGAAACAGGTTATACATGCAATCATGTAAACATATTTCCACATTAGTCGTTAAGGAGAGATCAGTGTTCTCTCAGTGGCTAAATCCTGTGATCTTTTCTCCATCCTTCTCCATTTTTGACCATTCCCCCCTTCCCCCAGATACTCCTACCTTGGTTTTCCTTCCTTGGTCCTTGCTTTCTCCTGGGTTTCACCTACATCTGTCTCCTTTACTGGATGACCTCTCCTCCCCCTAACTGTGGGCTTCCCCCAGGGCTCAGTCCAGGACTCCCTCCCCTTTTCACTTTATGCCCTCTCTTTGGCTGATCTCGCCCCCTCTTGAGGGTTTAATGACCATATCTAGCCAGCTGACTCCCAGGTCTATACATCTAGCCTTAGTCTTTCTTCTGAGCTCTCATTCCACCCTTAATAAATGCTCGTTGACTGGGTGATTGATTGATGACAGTGGTGTCCAAGTATTTAAGGTGCTGTCACATAGAACAGGCATTTAATTCAACAAATACCTCTTAGGCTCATCTTGCTTGGTCCCAAAGGATAAAACAGAGGGGTAATGGGTGGAAATCAGAGAGAAGCCTAGTGTTGGGATTCTTGCTAACGAAGGGAGCTGTCCACACTCGGGCTGCCTCTGAGGGGAAGAGTGTTCTTCCTCCCTGGAGGTCTTCAGGCAAGGGCTAGTGGACCCAGCCCATGTGCACCAAACCCTCACCCTCCTGGGGGAAGAAGGGAGGAGGACTGGAGGTCTTGGGTTCATTTGCATACTCAATCTGATTGGTTAGTGATGTCAGCAGTGTGTGGGAGCCTGTAGTGCACCCAGTCTGACTGTCCAGAGGGGCTTTGGATCCACCTCTGTCCCAGGTCCTTAATTCAGTGTATTATCTCAAAGGAGCTCTGATCTCACAGATACGGGTGTTTCCTTCAGTGATAAAGATTCCTACCCATCCATGCCTTTTCATAGCCTGCCCAGGTTAAACAGCATACTCTGTTCTTGGCACAGGAGGTAGGAAGAGTAAAGGAAAAGCACTTCCTGCCCTTGGGGAGCGTATTTTATCAGTGAATATAATGTGGACATGGAAAAGGACATACCTGAGAATTTATTTTTAATTTTTAAATATATTTTTTTAAAATCAGGAACTTAATAAATACCAGCAAAGATGAACATTTCAGTATACAAAGAAGAGTTATGTACAATGGTTTGAAAACATATATTTAATTTAACTTGATAGGGAAAAAAACTGCTACTCCTCCCAGCATCCCCTTCTGAAATTTCCTGGATTTTCCCCATTCCTTCTCTTTTTGCTTCATTGCTGCTAAATCCCAGCCCTAGCACTCCCTCTAGAAACTCTTATAGCACATAACTACAGCAAAGCAAAGCAAATCCATGGGTTGGCTAGGGGTCAAAGTGTCTTATTCTGCACTTTGTATACCTAATAATTTGTTGAAAAGGGAGAAGGCATCGATGCCAACCAAAGGGGGCCAGGAAAAGATTTTTGTAGAGGAAAGCGCACGCATGAGGCTTTGAAGGGAATTCAAGATTCCAAAAGGTAGAAGTGATGGCATTTCAGGTACAGGGAACAGCTTATGCAGAGGTATGGAGGTGGGAGCTAGAATCTCATGTTCAGAAGAGGCCAGTTTGGCTGAAGCAAAGATTGTGGGGGAGTAATGGACAACAGCCCTGGGAGGGTAAGGCTGGGGCCACCACTGCATTGGGTTTTAAATGTCAGACAGCATTTTCTGTTTTATGCCAGAAACATCAGGGGACCGATAAAGGTTCAGGGGCAGCTACTAGCACAGTAGATAGAGCACTGGGCCTGGAGTCTGGAAGACCTGAGTTCAAATCTAGCCTTGGACACTTATTCTGTGTGACCCTGGACAAGTTGGTTACTTACCCTCTGTTTGCTTAGGGTTTCTCAGCTGTAAAATGGATATAATGATACCTACCTGAGGTATCAAATGAGATAATGTTTGTAAAGCGCTTAGTAGATGCTTTGGCACGCAGCAGCCATAGAAATGTTTATTCCTTCCCCCTCTCCCAACAAGAAAGTTTTTTTTGGAAGACTGTGCAGAGGATGGCTGGGGAGCAGAGGTACTAGGAGTGGGGAGACCAAGGAAGATGGTATGAGGGGATTCGGCTGGTGACTGAATGAAGAGAACGGTTTGAATTCAGGGAATGCAGTGAGGAAGGTTTGACAAGATTTGACCTCTGATTGGATGCGGGGAGGGCTGAGGATGGGGGTCTAGCCAACGCTGGGGGGCTTTTCTCTCTCCCTTAGGGTGCCGGGAGTTTAGTCCTTTCTTCTACTCCTGGGCATAGGGGTCGGCCCTTCGAACGTGACGCCTCGATGAGGATACTCTCACCTTATAAGAGGTCGCTCGGCATCCAGCCCCACTGCCCTTGTTTCCTGCCAAATATATCCTGGTAGGCAGAATTAAAAGCCTCTCGAATGGAAGTCAAGGTAGAGCAGCCATCCACAGGCTTCTGCTGATGTACCAGCCCCATCACTGTCAGGGAGGCTATTGGATGCTTCTGACAGAACCCGCTCTCTGCAGAACGGCCGCTGCCTCCGCTTTCCGTGATTGTCCACCACCTTCTGACCTGCTGGTGTTGGATCATTGATTTTTTGATGGCTTGTCCTAGGAGCATGAGAGGTCTGGGAGCTAGGCGGGCGTGGCCGGGGCGGGGCTCCTGTCCAACCTTTGGGCTTGAGATCCCTGAGTACAGCTGGTCTTCTCGTATCTGGGCCCTTCCCACATCTCCACATGCCCCTTTCCCATCCCCCACCCCCAGGGGTGGCTGCAGCCAGTTCCTTAAGTAACCAGGGATGTAAGTCATCAGAGCTCAGGATTGGAAAAAGCGAGTTCTTTCCTGATTCCTGCTTGGATCCCCGCCCTCCATGATCCCATGTGTTGCCTGGTTCTGGTTCCCAGATCAGAGTTGACCTTTTCGGGTAAAAAAGAGATTTTGAAAAAAGAAAACATTACAAGCTGGGGGCCTTTGGAGCGTCATCTGTTTCAGGTTCCCCTCCCCAACTAATAAAAGGCCAACCGATTTCCTTCTCCCTGCTCTTAGGACTGCTGGAATTAAGGAATGTTTTTCTCATTCTCTTTATGTCTTTTGCAAGTTCCATGTCGGTTCTCGCTTGGACTGTTCTGATTCCATCCCTGCATACTTGGAGATGTTTCTATGGATGGCGTTTCCTCCTCCCTCACATCCTGGCCTGATTTCCAATTCTGTGGCATTCTCATTAACATCTTCATCCTCTGCGAGGCTCTGTGCAGAGCCAGCTGTAATCCCCTTCTCCCTTTTATCGTCCTCCTGCACCGGGGGACTTGTGCCTTTGCTCTTGATTTCATTTTCTTCGGGCGCTTTCAGCTCCCCTGGAGGGGCCCCTCCCCCGCCGCCCTCACGTTCCCATTCCTTTACTTGGGCTATGTGCCCTGTGCCTGGAATGCTCTACCTGCAGACACCCCTGCTCCCACCCCTCAGAGCTCCCTCTTCTCAGGGCTTCCGCCCCTCAGGGTTCCCTCCCCTGAAGGCTCCCTCCGAAGCCTTTTCTGATTCCCCTCCCCCACCCTTCCTGTTGTGAATGCCTTTCCCACCTTTTCCCCCTTTATGTGACTTCAGTGCATTATGGTGTTGGGAAAAAAGCACAGTCTTAGGATCTGGGTTCAAATCTGACTTTGCCATCTACTCCCTGTGTGACTTTGGGAAAGGAGACCACTTTCCATGCCTCAGTCTTCCCATCTGGAAGAGAAGTAAATTGGATCAGATGGTTCTGTATGACCTCACGGAAGGGATTTCTCCTCTCATAGATTTAGAGCTGGTTCACAAAGCAATCCTCTCCTCACAACACTGTTTGGGAGGCATACAAGGGATATCATTCCTATTTTGCAGATCAGGAAATTGAGGCTCAGAGAGGGGGATATGACTGGCTTATGGCCACAGAACTCGCATGTGTGATTCAAACCTATCAGCCCTCTGTCCACCTAACCTGCTTCTGGGACGCTCATTATCTGGGTAATCGCAGGCCTCCATTATAGCAAAGAGAGCGAAATTGGAAAGTTGAGCAGGGCACTACCCTTGGTCAGAGGGCCACAGTTACCCCCAGACTATTTCTGGGAACAGACATTTGTGTGCTGGGGCAAGGCTGGGGAATGGTGCCCCTGGTGTGGGATGGTCCATTGGAGATTTTTAATCTTCAGTGTAAATCATGTGACTTGACTTAGAAAATACTTTTGGTCTATGGGGAACAGAGCTTTCTGGCAATAAAAAAAAAATGTGCATAAAAAAGTAATTCCAAAAATGTCTGTGTTTCTCCTGCCTTCTTCCCATCTTTTCCCTACCTTTCCCTTTTTCTTTCTTACTTCTTTCTTTGCTCCCTTCCTTCTTTCTTTCCCCTCTTCCTTTATCTTTTTCTTTTTTCCTTCTTTCCTCTCTTTCTGCCTTCCTCCCTCCCTTCCTTTTTCCTCTTCCTTCTTTGCTTGCTTTCCTTGCTGCCTTCTTTTCTTCCTTCCTCCCCCTCCCTACTTTCCTTCCTCTTTCCTTCTTTCCTTTCTTTGATTTCTTCTTCCTTCCTTCCTTCCTTCCTTCCTTCCTTCCTTCCTTCCTTCCTTCCTTCCTTCCTTCCTTCCTTCCTTCTTTCCATCCTAACGACTGATGGTGTATCCAGGTGGGGATGACCTTTAGGCAGATCGATCTTTGGGTCTACAGTTCTATTAAGAAGTCTGGAGTTGTGGATTCGGGAGTAATTTCTGGAGAGGTGGTAGCTGAAGTTATCCAAGTGAATGTGAGAACTAAGGAAAAGATGGGTGGAGGAAAGAAGATGACCAACAGCAGAGGCTTGTAGGACATTCCCTTTCAGAAGCTGGGGAGATGAAGAAAAGCTATTGAAGAAGGTAGAAAAGAAAGGTGAACAAGGATGGGGAGAGTGTCCTGGGGAGCCCAAAGCCAAGGGAGGAAGGAGGCTTTTGTGGAAGCAGGTCAATAACCATATTTCTATATATCATTTATAGAGCATTTGAAGCTCTGTAGAGCCAACTGGGCTGTGTCTTGATGAAAGATCGATAGGACGAGGGCTGAAGGGAAAGCCCTTTGGAGACTCCATTTCTGGAAGGGGGTGGGATGCACGTCATCGCCAATGCAGAGAGAGAAGGTAAGGAGAGGAGGTAGAGGCATTGGGGGAGTGAGACTATTTTCAAAGCCTTCTTTTTATTATGAGCTTAAAAATCGTCAACCAGCACAGTCAAATGCACAAAGAAGAGTTTAGGAAAGGACTGTGAAGCCAGGCATAGCCATGCACTTTCGTAGTCTCTGGTCCCAGGCAGGCTGCATCAGGAGGATCTCTTGAGCTTGGGAGTTTGGTGCTTCAGTGGGCTGAGTGGATAGCGCAGCCAATGTCCCCATTATATGCAGCACTGATAGAGTGAGCCCCCAGGATTGGGAGAGAGGGGCAGGGAGCCAGCAGGTTGCCTCAGAAAGGGACCCAGTGAGAAACAGCAGGTCAAAGCTCCCACGGCCAATGAGGAATGGGACAGGGTTCATGAGTCACTTCTGTGACTGGGTTGGGGGGAGGAGATGGGGAGACTTTTTTTAAGACTATATATGAAACAATGAACTTCTTTGAATTTTAGACAACTTTTTCAAGAAGCTGAGCTGTGAAGGGGGAGAGAGAGATGGGGGTAGCAACTGAATGAGATAAGAGGGTCAAAGGAAGAATTTTTGGATTGGAGAGACCTAGCATGTTTGTGGGCAGTAAAGGAAGAACCTGTGGAAAAGGAAAGACTGAAGGTGCCTGAGAGAAGGGTTGGCTGAAGGAGGTAGGCTTGGGGAAAGGACCAGGCAATGGAAGCAAGGGTACCCAAAAGGCAGTGGATCCCTTTTGTTAGGTTACCTCTGGTCCCCTCTATGGCTGGGGGCTCCCCAGGTGACTCAGGCAGTTTAACCACCCCTAAAGAGGGCTACATCTGGGCTCCTTTGGGGTGTGGGCTAGGTTTGATGGCTATGGAGGTTTTTTCCAGCTTGAATTCTGTGACTCTGAGCCAGATAACTAAGGCCAAACCTCAGTCTAGCCATTTACTGACTGTGTGATCCTGGGTGAGTCATTTATTCCTTTGAGAGCTCAGTTTCCTCATCTGTAAAAGGGTGGGATTGGACTAGCTGGCCTCCAAGGTCCCTTCCAGTATAAATCTATGATCCTATGATCTTATCTTCCTGTTGCCTCCACTCTGACCTGACCATCCCAGCTTCCCCGAGGAGCCCAGATGGGACCATTCTCTGCTTTGCAGTCATTTGGGTCTGGCTCCTTTGCTCAGTCCAGTCCAGTCCAATCCAATTCAATCCAACATGTATCTATCAATCAAATAGTTAAGAAGCATTTGTTAAGCAACAGTTCTATGTTGGGTACTATACTGGGTGCTGAGGATACAGGAAGACAGGAGACTGAGGCAGAGATAGAGACAGAGAGACAGAGATAGAAAGACAGAAGGAGGGATGGAGGGGAGAGAAAATAAAGAGGGGGGAGAGAGAGAGAGAGAAGAGACAGAGAGAGAGAGAGAGAAGAGACAGGGAGACAGAGATAGAAAGACAGAAGGAGGGATGGAAGGGAGAGAAAATAAAGAGGGAAAGAGAGAGAGAGAGAGAGAGAGAGGAGACAGAGAGAGATGGAGAGACAAAGACAGAAATAGAGACAAAAGGAGAGAGGGAGGGAAGAAAGATAGATACGAAGACAGACAGAGACAGAAAACAGGGCCCAGATCCCAGGGTTTGGGTTCAAGGCCAGTACAAGAAGAAGAAGAGGCCATCCTTACTGGAGAACTGGCGAGGAGAGAGAAGACAGCCCCCCTTATCTGTTGAATATTAATGGGGATTGTTCAGTCCCTGCAGTTGGGAAAAGGCAATTATAAGCAAGGTTTAAAAACAGCATTAGAGATAAAGTGGGCTGAGAAGAGGGAGGGGGAGAAGACAGAGGGGGAGCTCCAGGATTGTGGGTGGTTGGGAGCAAAGGAGACCAGTTCCTTTTGGCAACAGCCACAGGAGTCCTTGTCCGGGTGCTAGTGGGTTGCAAATATCTGAACAAGCTGAGGGTGTGTGTGTGTGTGTGTGTGTGTGTGTGTGTGTGTGTGTGTGTGTGTGTGTGTGTGTGTGTGTGACAGAGAGAGAGAGAGAGAGAGAGAGAGAGAGAGAGAGAGAGAGAGAGATGGGGGAGGGGAAGACAAAGATAGAGACAGAGGTACACTGAGAGAGGAGGAAGGGAAGGACGAGGGGAAAGAATGGGAGAGTGAGAGAGTGCTGGAGCCAGAAGCCAAACTTGGGGAAGCAGCTGAAGCAGTCTGGCCACCTCCCCAGGGGTCAGAGCAACCCTTTCCTCCCAAGAGTCTCTGTTGGGGAGAGGTGCCAGGCACAGAAGGGCAGTACAGCCGTAGGAAGAAGACACCTTTCTGAGTAGGAGGCTTCCAAAAGAGGCTGCAGGGGGTAGCACATGGATAGAGGATAAGCAGGGTTTAACTCCTGCTTCAGTCACTTACTAGCTATATGGCAAGTCACTTAATCCCTCAGGATCTCAGTCTCCTAATCTGTAAAATGGGTGCAGTGAGGCTAAAGGGCTCATAAGGTCCCCTTCCAGCTCCAAACCTACTATCCAACGATTTCCTCCTGTCCCCATAGTGGTCTCCATACCTCACCCCAGTCCCAGTTCTGGTCTCTGAAACCTCAGCATCGCCCGGATAAAAAGCCAGAGAGGTGATTCCCCCTTGTAAAATGGAAGCTCTTTGAGGACAGGGGCTCTTTCTTTAGTCTTTGTCCATCCTGCACCAGGTATACAGAGGTTGCTATGGAAATGCTTCCTCCATCCATGGGGTTGTATGCTTTGATCTGGAAGGGGCCCCAGAGGCCATGTAAAACAATGCCCTCATTTCAGAGCTGAGGAAACATATGATCAAATAGGATATGTATAGGAATGGGGAAAGAGGGGAGACTGAGATGGGGCATGAGGTCAAGAGCTAGGCCTGCTGCCCAAGGAAGGTCACCCCTTCCTGTCCCTTCCAGTTGACTTTGAGTGCCTGGGTCTGTGTGTGTTTGGGTACCATGGTGACAGGTGACCAAGGGAAAGAAGTCAGAGTCCAGGGCAGCGGCTTCTTGGTTCCCAGCCCCTCTGCTGTGTGTCTGGAAACCCCATGCAACTACCCCAGTAACAACTGGCCCTCTAAAGTTTGTCAAGCTCCACTGGGTGAGGCCATTAGCTTTGTTGAGGACCATTATCTCCATTTTAGAGATGAGGAGACTGACATTCAGAGGGGTAAAAGAATTCAGGGTCACATCTAAGAAATTCTAGAGGCGAATTCCAGCTAAAGCCCAACCTTTCCTCCCTAACTTGTTAGCTCTCTCCTGTTGGATCAGTCAATGAAACAACATGCGTTTATTAATTGCCTACTGTGTGCTACATAAATCTGTCCCTGCCCTCAAAGGAATTCTGTGCTCCTGGAGGACATAGTACACAAGTATAAATGTATTGATCAGGGCAGTGACATCCTGGGGAGAGTGGGCTCCGTCTGAGGCTGCACCCTCTGCCAAAGGTTAGTCTCAGCAAGTCACCTGAGGTGCTTGAAGGTAAAGTGACTGACCCAGGGTCTCCCAGCTAACTGGTATTAGAGGTAGGGACTTGAACCCAAGTCTTTTTCACTCAGAAGCCAGGCCTTCATTCACTGTGTGGGATGCCCCTCGGCAGACAACATCTATCCAAAATTAATACAAGGTTTGTTTTTGTCTCTGCTTGTCCCCTTCCCCCATTACTTTCTATTTCTTTTTTGTGCAGACTTGTTTTCTCCCCTTTCCCTCTTTCCCTGAAGAAGACTTTAAGAACAGGGTCAGTCTTGTTTTTGTCTCCATGCCCCCAGCTGGTAGCAGTGCCTGGCAAATTGTAGGTACTTAATACATGCTATTGGCTCAGCTGGAATTAAACACCCTTCCCCCCTAAGGTCTAGCTAAGGCCTAGCTCAGCCCCTCCCCCATAAAGACACCTCTGGCCCTCTAGCCTGAACTGGGTTGCTCCTCTGAACTGTCTGGTCATCAGTGGCTGTAGAATTCATTTGGTAATTGCCTAGGATGGCATTGGGACACCTCTCCTGTCATTGCCCTCTTTGATTGCTTAGGTTTCACCAGGTGAAACTTCCCTGTAGGGGACTATTGGGAGGCAGAAGAGCAAGCACAGTGTGTCTGGGTGGCTACCCTTCCCACCTGCTTTGGGCCCTGCTCTCTCTTCTGCCCCAGGATCCTCTAGCCTGATTCTCCAAGCAGCCAAGGACTCTTCTGCACCTTGGCCCAGAATGGAAGCTGCCTCCTTGAGCTGCCCCTTGGGCCAGGACTCCTGCTGAGGCCTCCTGCTTACCTCATTTCTGTGGCAAGCATCCCGGGAGATGGATCTTCCCCTGGATCCCTAGGGCTTGCTCCTCCATGTGCTGACAGGGTCTGGTTCCCCTGGAGCTCCCCTAGGCAGGTCTGGAATTTCCCTAGCAGCCAGAGCTGAGTTTGTTCTGAAGAGCTGCTTTAGGGACCTGGGTCTCCCTCACTGAGTGAGCATCCCCTTGGGATGCCAGGGGCAGCAGCTAGTCCTGAGGGAAGGACCAGCCTTCCTGGGGCTGAGTGGAGACCTAAGGGCTCACAGCGCCGTGGGCTCCAAGCTGGAAGAAAGGGACCTTCCAGGCCCCAGGTCCCTGGATCTTGGACCTAGAGCACATTTCCCAGGTCAGACCTTATTTTACAGAAGGGAAACTGAAGACCAGTGGAGCAGAAGGAGGGGCATCAGAGCTGGATCTGGTTCAACCCTGTTCTTTTACAGATGAAGAAACTGAGGCCTCCAGAAGTAAGATCAGGCCTGCCTTCTTCAAGAGGACTTTCTCCACTTCTCTTAATGCTGGTGGCTTCCCTCTGAGATGATGAAAATGTATCCTGTCCGAACCTTGTTTGTACAAATGATCATTTGCCCATTGTCTCCTCCATTGCTTCCTTTGGGGCAAGCCATGTTTCCCTCTTTCTCTATGTCCTCAGGGCTTAGTACAGTGACTGGCACATAGTAAGTACTTATTAAATGCTTGCTGACTGACTGGGTGAGGGTTGAAAGTCCTGGAATGCTCTGCCTTGTCTCCTTTGGTGTCCTTCAAGACTCAGCTAAAATCTGACCTTTCCTGGGCTTCCCCCAGCCTCCAACAGCATTCCCCCTTCTGTCCCTCTCTAGTATGTCTCCCCCATGAGAAATCAGCCTTCAGAGGGTGGGTACTGTGTTTGCCTTTCTTTGTATCACTAGACCCCAGCACAGTGATGCCCACCAGAGTCCTCGACGAGTCCTAGTGAGCTCTGGATTTGAGTCTTGTGGTTGGTGAATTGAAAAAAAAAACCAGACTATATTATAGGTTGTTTTCTTTTGGTGCTTTAGGCTAATTTCCAAGAGGATGATTCTTATTTCTTTTAGGTTCCCAGCAAATGGGTGTCAGTTGGGTAAAGACTTGTAGACCCAGAGAAATGGGATCCCCCTATTGCCCAGATGGACCTCATGGGCTCAAGACACCTCCTGGCCGGGCCGTGCCTCCCACAGAACGTGTTTGGGTGCTCATGGCAGAGAGGGTCACATCTCCCTGTGGTTACTTTGGCTAGACTTTGTTTTTAGCTAATGTTATTAATATCTTTTATAATTAATAATTTATTTATTTAACTTTTTACATTCATTTTCACAAATTTTTGGGTTCCAAATTTTCCCCCCTTTTATCCCCTCCCCCCACCCCAATACCCCAAGCAATCTAATTTTCCCTATCTCCAATCTGCCCTCTCTTCTGTCATCCCTCCCTTCTCTTGTCTCCATCTTCTCTTTTCCCCTGTAGGGCCAGATGACTTTCTATTCCTCATTAACTGTATGTCTTCTTTCCTAGTTGCAACAACAATACTAAACAATTGTTCCTAAAACTTTGAGTTCCAAATTCTCCCCATCCCTCCCTCCCCACCCATTCCCTTTGGGAAGGCAGGCAATTCAATATAGGCCCTATCTGTGTAGTTTTGCAAATGACCTTCCTGATAGTCGTGTTGTGTAAGACTAACTGGATTACCATCCCTCCTAACCTGCCCCTCATTGTTTCTCTTCTGTCTTTTGATCCTGTCCCTCCCCAAGTGTTGACTTTCAATTACTCCCTCCTCCCTTTGCCCTCCCTTCCATCATCCCCCCCCCCCCCCGCCCGCAATATCTCCTTCTCCCCCACTTTCTTATACTGTAAGATAGGTTTACATACCAAAATGAGTGTGCATTTCACTCCTTCGTTCAGTCAAATGTGATGAGGGTAAACTTCTTGTTTTTTTTTTTTTTTTCCCTCAGCTCTCCTCTTTTTCCCTCCACTAAAAAAATCTCCTGCTTGCCTCTTAAATGACATATAGTTAGCCCCTTCCATTTCCCCCTCTTTCCTCTCACTACATTTCTCTCTCACCTTTTACCTTAATTTCTTTTAAGGTATGGTCCCATCCTATTCAGTGCAATCTGTGCTCTCTGTCTCTGTATGTGTATGCATGTGTGTATGTGTGTGCATGCGTGTACATGTGTATGTGTGGTCCCACCAACTACCCAGATACTGAAAAGTTTTAAGAGCTAGAAATATTGTCTTTCCCTGTAGGAATGTGAACAGTTCATTTCTGGTAAGTCCCTTAATACTTCTCTTTGCTGTTTACTTTTTCATGCTTCTTCTCATTCTTGTGTTTGAAAGTCAAATTTTCTTTTCAGCTCTGGTCTTTTCATTAAGAATGATTGAAAGTCCTCTGTTTCATTGAAAGACCATATTTTCCCTTGAAGTATTATACTCAGTTTAGCTGGGTAGGTGATTCTTGGTTTGAGTCCTAGTTCCTTTGCCTTCTGGAATATCCTATTCCACGCCCTTCGATCCCTTAATGTAGAAGCTGCTAGATCTTGGGTTATCCTGATTGTATTTCCACAGTACTGGAATTGTTTCTTTCTAGCTGCTTGCAAGACTTTTTCCTTCAGCTGGGAGTTCTGGAATTTGGCCACAATGTTCCTAGGAGTTTCTCTTTTTGGATCTCTTTCAGGTGGTGATCGATGGATTCTTTCAATACTTATTTTGCCCTCTGGCTCTAGAATGTCAGGGCAGTTTTCCTTGATAATTTCATGCAAGATGATGTCTAGGCTCTTTTTTTGATCATGGCTTTCAGGTAGTCCCATAACTTTTAAATTGTCTCTCCTGGATCTATTTTCTAGGTCAGTTGTTTTTCCCATGAGATATTTCACATTCTCTTCCATTTTTTCGTTCTTTTGGTTTTGTTTGGTGATTTCTTGGTTTCTCATAAAGTCATTAGACTCCATCTGTTCCATTCTAATTTTGAGAGAACTATTAAATTCAGTGAGTTTTTGGGCCTCTTTTTCCATTTGGCTCATTCTGCTTTTGAATGCATTTTTCTCCTCATTGGCTTTTTGAACCTCTTTTGCCAATTGAGTGAGCCTATTTTTCAAGGTGTTAATTTCCTCAGCATTTTTTTGGGTCTCCTTTACCAAGGTATTGACCTGTTTTTCATACGTTTCTTGCATCTTTGTCATTTCTCTTCCCAGTCTTTCCTCCACCTGTCTAACTTGCTTTTCAGAATCCTTTTTAAGCTCTTCCAAGGCCTGAGCCCACCCGACACCCCCCTGGGGTTTCTGGGGTACTGAGGCCCCGCCCTCCACGTCTTTCCCTGATGGCAAGAATAGGTTCTCGTCCTCACCATCAGATCCGAAGGTCGGGATCATTTGCACTTGTTGGAAAAAACTCTCTATAGTCTTGTTTTTCTTCCCTTTTCTAGGCATTTTCCCAGCCAGTTACTTGGCTTCTGAGATTCCTTTCCACCTCCTCCTGGATCTGCCCAGGTAGTGCTTGGCCTCTGAGATTCAAATATGCTTTCCAGCGGCAAGCTTTAGTTCTGGCGCAGGGGTGGGGGCAGGGCCGCCTCCTAAGCCCGGTCCCTCAGGGGCTTTCTGCAGAGACTTTCAGGAACAGAGCAGGTGGGGGCGGGGTGGGGGACCCGCCTCCTATGCTCAGCTCCCTCAGGGGTTTTATTCAGAGGCCTTCAGTAATAGAGCGGGGTGGGGGCAGGGCCATCTCCCCGGCTCAGCTCCCTCAGGTTGGAAAGACCTTCAGTACTGAAGATCCTACCTGCTGCTGGGGGATTCCTGAGTCCTGGGTCGCTGTGCCTCAGCCACCGCCCACGCCTCTGCCTCCTCCACTTCCTGCCCCTGTCTCTGCCGCAGCCACTTCCTCCCAGGGGGGCCCGAGTCACGGAGACGCTCCGCTCCCCTCCCCTAGCCCAGCCTTCTTTCTCACTGACCTGTAGCTTCTGTGGGCGGAGGGACTTTCCCGGCTGCCGGAGCTTCCGTCTCTGAAGCCTGCTCAGGTCAGCTTCTCTGGGGCCGAGGCCACGGCAGCGCCGGGGGTGGGGTCCACTTTCCGGGGCGCGATGGACCCCAGGGACGGCTCTCCAGGGCTCAGTGGAACAGAAATCTCTTCCCCTATGTTTATGCACCCCCTGCCGTGATTCAGAATTTATGGGGATCTCTTTTTACCTCAATTCCATGGGTTGTGGGCTCGGAGCTCATAAATGTGCGTCCTTCTACTCCGCCATCTTGGCTCCGCCAAATATCTTTTATTATTGACGGTGATGATGATGATAAGTAGGCTTTCTAAAATTTCTGTTTGCCAGACACTGCACTAAGGAATTTGCAATGAGTATCTCATTTGATGTGCACAACAGCCCTGGGAGCTGTTCTTATTAATTATTCCTATTTTACAGATGAGGAAAATAAGGCAGACAGAAGTTAAATGACTTGCTCATGGTCACACAGCTAATGGGTTCAAAGCTGGATTTGAACTCTGGCCTTGATGACTTTGGAAAGCTAGACAGTAGAGCTCTGGGATGGAGTCAGGAAGACCTAAATTTAAATCTACTAGCTGTGTGACCCTGGGTAAGTCACTTCATCCTGTTTGTCTCAGCTTCCTCGTCTGTAAAACAAGATAGAAAAGGAAATGACAGACCCCTCCAGTATCTCTGCCAAGAAACTCCCAAATGGGGTCATGGAGAGTTGACTATGACTGATCAATGACCACGTCTTGCTGCAAGTCCAGTACTCTATCTACTGAGCCACCTGACTGTTCATCATCACCTGCATTCCTTTATAACAAAGAATATAAAGTGTGTGTGTGTGTGTGTGTGTGTGTGTGAGTGAGTGTGCACGTGTGGGTAGAACAGTTCATCAAAATGAACCAACACATTCAAAGAATCTGATGTTGTACATAGTATTTTACACCCATTGTCCTCCACCTCTGCATAGAGGCTGGAAGTTCTGCTTTCCCATAATTCTTCTTGTCTGGTCATCATAGCCATATCTGGTCATTATAATTTTTTTTGGTTACATTTTTTCAGTCATATCTGACTCTTCATGACCCAATTTGGGTTGTTTGGGTTTTTGTTGTTTTTTTTTGGCAAAGATACTGGAGTGGTTTGCCATTTCCTTCTCTGGTTTATTTTACAGATGAGGAAACTGAGGCAAACCGATTGCCCAGGGTCTCAGAGCTAGGAAGTGTCTGAGATTCGCACCACAGCTGGTTTAGTTCAGTGAGCACTTCCTTACTTGGTTCCTGTATCTTTACTCTTACCAGGAGGGTTCCAGGAATATGTTGGCACTTCCAGGGCCTTCCTTTATATCACTGACCTCCTCAGGGCATATACCCAGTCCTGGGATCTTGGGGTCAAAGGCACTTTGCCATCCTTTTTGGGGCCCCCAGAGTTGCCAGTCAAGGGGAAGGAGAGTGCCTTCCCTGCAGATGTCCCAGGTCACTGGAGCTGCCTGGCCCAGTGGAGGCTGACAGTGTCTCTGTCCTCTTTGGAGCAGGGCCTCTATAGCTCGATGTACGGCCAGGTGTCAGGACCCAAAGGATCGGAGGGAAACTGAGACACTTGGGTAGGTGGGAGAAGAAATGCCTCCCATCCCTCCCCTGCTTCAGCCTGCTCCAAAGAAAACCCAAACTCCTGACTCATCTGTGCTCATCTAAATAACTAAATAGCAAATCCTGTGGTGGCGCATGTTTACTATTAATATGCACAGAAATTCCTCCCACTTTAGCCTTCTCCTAGGCTATTTCAGACTCCTCAGCCAGGCCTGGCCCATCCTCTTTGGCTGTGGGTCTTCTGCTGGCCCAGGCTCCTTCCCACCAGAGTTCCCCCTTCCTCCAGTTCCTGGGGGGATACCAAGCCTCTCCCAGACTCTAATTACCAGAGCCACCCCAGGTGAGGGGTTGGGGCAAGAGGTGAGAGTTCACAGGTCCAATCCAAGGCCGCCTGGTCCCCAGGACTGAAGCGCCCTACTAACAAACCATGGAGGGAACGGAGTTGTTTGGCAGGAAGTCTGTAAGCACTTATCTGCACCATTACCATCTGGGCCTCCTGAAGGCCATTCAGGTGGATGCGCAAGGGTTGCCCCCCCGCCCGTGCCAGCCCGCCTGCCGCTAATCAGGGCCACAGTCCTGCCCATCGGGGGGGGGCTGAAGGGGAGGGGGGGCAGGAGTGCTCCATTCACCTGAGATGGCTCTGCTGGGTAGCCCCCTCCAGTTGAGGCACGTGCCTCTCACTCAGGAGCTGTCAGAAGGGAGTGAGGAGGAAAAATTGCTTAGGAAACTGACCTGCTATAGGCCTAGGCCTGCCTCAGACCCTGCTAGCTACCCAGACACTTCAGAGGTGGGGAACCTGAGGCCTCGAGGCCACATGTGGCCCTCTTGGTCCTCAAAGATTCCATTATAGGGCCTCACTTGAGGACCTAAAGGTCCCCCACTCTGCTTAGCACTAGCCCTCTCTGAGGCTTGGTTTTGTACTCTGTGAAAGGGGCTACTGCTGAGAAAACTGAGGCCCAGAGAGGGATTCATTTCAGACCCAAGTCCTTGGACTCCAAATCCAACATTCTTCCTCAGGCATGATTATCATTATCTCCTAAGCTCTGGGGGCCTGTTGGATCTGTGTTGGAAGAGGGAGTCCTCCCTGTGGGAGATCCAACCAAGTCAGAGATGACTGATGTTTATTAGCTGGCCAAGTCCCTTCATTGCTCTGTCTTCCCATCCATAAAATGGGTATGCCAAAGACTTGTTGAGGCCAAGGCAATGTGGAAAGAACCTTTGGACTTGAGACCAGACCAGCTACTTACTGCTTAGTAAACAAGTCTTTATTAAGTATCTAATATATGCCAAGTGCTGAGCTAAGTACTATACAAATATTCCATTCACAACTACCCTGTAAGGTACCTGCTGTTTTTATCCCCACTTTTCAGTTGTATAAACTGAGGCAGACAGAAGTTAAGTGACATGCCCTGGGTCACCCAGCTAGTAAATCTGAAGCTGGATTTGAACTCGGATCTGCCTACTCCAGGCCCAGAGCTCTATGCACTGCTCCCACCCAACTGAGGTATCCAACCACCTAACGTTGTCTTAAGGCTCAGATGACAAAATGAATATAAGGGAAATATTTTGAAAACCTGACTGTGCTGCACAGGGATCAAATTCACTCTGTAGTTAGACTGAATAGAGAGCTGAACATGCAGGTCAGGAAGACCTGAGTTCAAATCCTCCCTCAGAATTTACTAGCTATGTGACCTTGGGTCAGTTATTTAATGCCTCAGCCTCAATCTCCTAATCTATAAAATGGGAAGATAATAGCTGGATGATGATGATAACCTCCCAGCCTCATGGTGAGGATCGTTGTGAAGCATTTGTCAATCTTCCAGCCCCAAATAGATGCCAGGGGTTTGGATTTCCATTGTTTGCTGATTTTGGTCAAATAACTTTAGTTCATATTTCTAGAGCACAGGAGGGTTTGTAAAGAGTCTTACAGATAGCACCCCATTTGACATTCACAACCTCACTGGGAAGTTGGCACTGTTCTTTTCTCCATTTCACAAACCAGGGAGTTCAGTGATTTGCTTTTGGTGGCACAGTAGGAAGTGCACGGTGGATTTGGGGGGGGTGACTTGGACAAAAACTGGGCCTCAGTTTCCCCCTATGTAAAATGGAGGAATTGAACTAGACCACCCTTAAAGGTCCCTTCTTTCTCCAAACCAAAGGTTCTAATAATTTTGGTCTCTGTCCCTCAGTTTTATCATCTGTAAAATGAAAGGATTAGAGACCTCTTCCAGTAAAGTCTTCTGACCAGCCTCTCCACAAACTTCTGGGGGCTTCAGGACTCAGTGCCTTGTTCAGTGTGCCGAGAACTGTGTTAGGTCCCAGGGATGCAAAGCCTGACTTTTATAGGCAAAGAAATCTATAAGTACAAGCATCCTGCTTACAAATTGTGGGTGGAGCATTAATGACTGGTTGGGGGAAGGAGAAAATCAGGAAAGGCTTTCTCCTGGAGGAGGCAGTGCTGAAAATGGGCCTGTTCTATGACCCCAGTCAGGGAGAAGCTTTAGCTTGAGAACCAGATGACTTAAGTTTAAATTCCATTTATTTGGTGACCTGGGCCTCAATTTTCCAGTCTGGAAAATGGGCAGGGGTGGGGGTAGGGTCTGACATCCCTTCTAGCTCCAAGTCTATGGTCCTGTGGACCTGTAGTCAGTTCCCAAGTTCTAGCCTCCAGCCCAGTTCTTGTCCATGATTAGGGCAGAGATGACTGCTGAGACCTGGAATGTGAGCTGGGGTGGGGGCCCCCCTGTTTCAAACCAAATCCAAACTCAAGAGTTGGTTGGATGGATTTAGTCAAGTCACAAGCACACACACACTCACACGTGCAAGCACACACACACTAGCACAGACTCATCTTCCCCCTCATACACAGAGCAAGCTCAAACTAAGCCAAAAGAAGGGTGTGTCTGGCCTCAGATTTATTCTATCGTCTCTCTGGGACTCAGTTTTCCCATTGGAGAAATTAAAAGGAGGGTTGGGTTGGATTAAATCCAAAGGTTCCCCAAGCTTCCATATTCTATTGTCTTTTTGGAGACCCTTCCAGTATTCTGCGGCCCCTCCCCCTCAATGATTTCCAAGTTCTCCGCCCTCCCAGTCTGATCGAGTGAGATAATGCAGTGAAGTAACTAGTAAACCCGAAAATACTATATAAATGCGAGTTATTATAATAAAGATTTCTGTGATAGTCTCCGCTTTAAGCCCGACAGTCTTTGTGCCAAGGTTCGGCATTCACGAATCTCTTCCAGCTCCATCCAGCATTAGATGGAGGGCCCTTCTAACTCTGACATTGTGTAATGGTAGATGATTCCACTAAAAATACCTCCTTAATTGGCATACATTTGCATGCCGAGTTAATAAGCCAAGTATGCAAAAACATAGACCCCTTCAAGCAAACCCAATACCCCAATGCAGAGGAATTAAAGGGAGGAAATAATTCACTGCAACAGAGGATTGTGACTCCAGAATTCTTTTGAATAGCTGAGAGTTTGGCGGTTCTGTTTATAAACTTTGGATTTAGGATTGCACAGCCTTTCAGGAAAACCTTCACCTTCAACCCTACTGTCTGTGTAACACAGAATGGGGCCCTTCTTCTCCTGTCTGCGTCTGTTTCCTCATCTGATAGATGGGCTCTCAACTCATTATCTCCTTGGGCCTCAGTTTCCCCATCTGTAACATGAGATGGTCTCTGAGGCCCTTTCCAGCTCAAGTTTCAAGATCTTATGATCATGGGTCTCTGTTTCCTCTTCTGTAAGATAAGTGGACTGGCCTCAATGGCCTCTGACAGGTCCTCCAGATCTAAAGCTGTGATTTCCCCTGGTCTCATCCCTGGCTAAGAACTTCAGGAACCCTATGGGTAGGTAGGCAAGGCAAGTCAAACCTGGCCTGCTCCTCCTTCCAACCCCACTGCTTCTCTCCCACGGTGGCCCCCACCCCCAACAATGAATACATGCAGTAACTCTTGAACAGCGGCTTACTGCACCCACCCAGGGCCCCTCCATCACTCTCTCAAATGATTTTCCTCTCTGTGTAACGTTCACAGATGGGTTTTCCTTTCCTCCTCGCCCCCCCCCCCACTTCTTTTCTGTCTCTGTCACTGTTTCTATCTGTGTCTTTCTGTTTATCTTTGTTTCTCTCTCTCCCTCCCTCTCTCTTCACCTTCATCTCTTTCTCCTCTCTCTCTTTCTCTGTTTTTGTCTCTGTCTCTCACTCACAGGGTCATGCCATCTGTATGTGTGTGCCTCTCATATGCAGAAATGTACTTCCTGTCCCTTACACACAGACATGCCTTCTGTCTGTATCTCTTACACACACACACACACACACACACACACACACACACACACACACACACACGGGTCTGTGTGCTTTCTTGATCTCCTACACTTTTAAATACACAGAGGCATGTTAGCAACTCCCTCTTTTTCCTCTCCTTCCCTTTCTTTTCTTTTCCTCCTCCCCCTTCCACCTCTGTCCTCTCTCACACTTACACACCAAGAGGCCATTTCTTATACACACTGAAACCATACAGAAGCAAGAACTGCATTTCTCTCCCTCCCACTCCCCTTCTCTTATCACCCTGCTCCCTCCCCCTTTCCTCCTACCCACTCCTTCCCCCTCTGACACCCACACCCATACACTCCCATGCATCTATCTGGCCAGAGTCACCCATGGCTGTTCGGCTGTCCCCGCTCCCTCCCTGGCTCCTGCAGAGCCCACTAGCTATCAGTCTGTCTGTCCATCTGTGATTTTCTGTCCATTTGTCTGGCTGTGGCACCGTGGGCTCCGCAGCCCAGCCCAGCTCCATGTCCGCTCCAGACGCTAGAATTCAGCCTTTGTCTCCCACAGACGCCCAGAGAGAGCTTAGTGAGCGCACGCATGCACATGCTCGCCCATACACACACACACACACACACACACACACACACACACACACACACACACACACACACACACACTCACACACACACACAAAGCTGTGCACCCCCTGGCCCCCAGGCATTGGCTGGTCTGAGCCACCTCCCTCCCAGGGTGCCCTGCACACCCCCAGATGGTTCCAAAGTCAGTTGATTCCCCCACCTCTGCAGGCTGGGGGGCTGGACTTGTCCTGATTGAGTGAATTAATGAAAACTTGGCTTCTTGGGGAGAGGTGGACTGAGCCTAAGTGACTCCCTTCCTCTTCATCCAGGTTGGCGAGTGGAGGGCATAACGCCCGAAGTGATGATAGACTTCAGAAATCCTCAGGATCAAAGGGGAGGGGAGAAGATGGAGGAGGCACTGGCCAAGGCCCAGAATGGGACAGATGGTAGCCTGCTCACCCTAGGGGCCAGCAGCCAGTCACAGGTCCTCACCAGGCTAAGTTTCCTAGATTGGGGTGCTCCCCTGGCACTGGACTTTGGAGCCTGGTTGACTAGATTGGCATTACCCCCCTCCCCAACCCAGTGCCATTTCCTATCCCTTCCCCAGAGCCCAGATAATATAGCACAGGGCAGAGCTCAGGACATGGGCACAGGAGCCTTGGCTTCAGATCCCACCCTAGTCATTTACTTCTGTGACCTTGGATGGTGTCAATCACTTCACTGCTTTAGATCTCAGTTTCCTCATCTGTAAAATGGAAACAATAATGCTCGTTCCTTCCTCAGAAGGCTGACAATCAAAGAAGATGCTGGAGGTCAGAGGGAAGGACAAGACCCCCTCCCAGAATGCCTATTGCTTTAAACCTCAGCTCCAGTAAGTTCCCCTTTCCTGCTCCACCTCCACCTCACCATTTTCCTCTGATGACAGTAAGCATTTGCTCCTGTGTGACTACCTCGTGTTTGGTCCTCGGTGACACCACAGAAGGTAAACTGCTTGAAGCCCAGGACAGTCTTTTTCTCTCTATACCCCCAGCCTAGAGCACAGTGCCAGGCACACAATGAGAGGCTTCATTGATGCTTACTAAATGAATAGTGTCTGTGGAATCCTGTGAAATCTTAGTCTGGATAAATGGGGTTTTTCCGAGCTGGGCTTATAGTTTTCTCCGTGTCCGGAACTCCCGGTGGAAAGATTTCAACGCAGAGTGAAAAGTAAGTGTTTGACAGTTTGCTCTGAGGTAGCCGGACTGTGACAAGGACACATGGTCATCGTGAGTCAGACTTGGCACTTGACAATGCCCCTGTCTCAGGCTGGTTCCCCATTCACTGAGGCACAGTTAGCCCTTCTCTCTGCTGACTTCTCCAATGGACCCTCCACTGGCCCATTGCTCCTCCCTTCCTTCTAGAACTTTGGTCACAGTCCTGGGGTACCCAGTCTGGACTCGGGAAACAGGCTGGGAATTCCAGCACTTCCACTTGTCACCAAGACCTCAAGCAGATCTTGTCACTTTTCAGAGCCTCAGTTTCCTTACTTTTAAAATGACAATTCATAGGATCATAGATTTAGAGCTGATAGGGGCCTTAGACACCATGGAGTCCAGCCCCTTTGTTTAGCAGATGAGGCAACTGAGGTGGAGTAGGAAAGTCCCTAGTAACAGAGTTATTAAGTTTCAGTGGGGAGATCTGAACCTAGGTCTGCCATGCTACTCACTAAATCAAACCTTATCCTGGCTGTCTCCGAAGGCTGTTGTGAGGAAATAGATTTGTATACTTAACAATGCTCGAGAAACCAAGTCGTGATTAGTACCATGAATATAAAACTGGAAGGGATCTGGAGAGCTGCTGACTAGGACCCTCTCACTTTACAGGTGAGAAAAAGGTCTAAATAATCTAGCATTTTATAGATAGAGAAACTGAGGCCAGAGAGGGTGTGATATCAGATTTAGCTAACTTCCCACAGAACCATAGTGTTCTGTCCTGTTCTGTATCTCCTCTGCAAGGCTGGGCAGGTGGTGTGTACTATCTAAATTCCCAGTGGATTAAGAGGAAGCCTTTAGCTGGGCAGGAGAAAGGGAATGGGGAGGGGCTGTCAACAGGTGTCCAGTGAGGGGCAGGCCACCTTGGAGATCTGGAGTTGCTGCCTTTCCGAGGAGGTGGACCATCCTGCCAGGCCTTGGCTGCCCTCCGCTGGTGGCTGCTGGGTTGCCACTATCCCTGGGGGAAGCCTGAGGGAATGGGCAGCCTACTGGCCCAAGTGTGGTTCCTGGGCCATGACCTGGCTCTGCTGAGGATGACAGGAGAAGGGCCCCTGGTCCTAGAGAACTTTAAGGTTTGCAAAGAACTTAACTTGTTATTGAATTGAATCTTCACCAAATTCTGGGAGGGGCTGCTGGAGCAATCTTCATTTTACAAATGAGGAAACTGAGGCACAGACAGATGAAGTGACCTACCCAGATCAAAGGTGTCTAACTCCAGGTTCAGGGCTCTAGTCACTATAATATACTATAAGGGAGGCAAGGGGAGACAGAAGGAAAGGAGACAGAGACACAGAAGGAGAGAGAGAGAGAGAGGAGACAGAGGAAAAAGGAGAGAGGGAAGGAGGAAAGAGATAGACAGATAGAAATTTCTAGGATCTGACATTTCCTGAGATTTAGACCTTAGAAAAAAATGCCAGAGGACATCTCACCCAGTTCAGCCATTTTCTTCTCCTTTATTTCATTTTGTTAGCACTGACATATTTGTTTTAATATCCCCCTCATTCTCCAGCCCACCTGGCTTCTCTTTTGTCCAAGGAGCCATGTCCTGTAGCAAAGGATAAAAGGAAAGAGAAAAAAGGCAGTTCAGGAGAACTCATCTTGAACTTGGACATGGACCAGGTCTGCTAGAGCATGTGAGGTTTCTCACCCATAGGCCCTCACCTCAGTGAAGATGTAACCCTCTCATTTTAGAGATGAGGAAAGGGAAACCCAGGGAGGTTTACCCAAGGGTCCCCCTAGGCAGTGGGCTGCAGAGGGATCCAGGTTATTGGAAGAGCTCTGGAAGGAAGATCTAGGAAATCTTTGAGGGCATTTGTCCAAATGCTTCATTTCACAGTGGAAGAAACTGAACATAGGGAGGGGGAGTGGGTATGAGGGCTGCTGCTGCCTGGGGTGAGAGCCTGGGGCAGTCCCTGTGAAGTTGGGCAGAGAGGGAGGGGAGAACTATCCAGCACAGGCCCCAAAGGAGAGCTGGCTGGGGGTGGGAGTGGAGGCAGGGAAAACCTGAGCCTCTAAGCCCTAGCACTGATATCTCTTGGGGGATGAGCCACCCAAAAAGGTTCAAGATGCTGTAAATAGTTGGAGATCTCTGGCAGGTGCTGCTCCCTCTGGGGAGCATCATGGTGTTGGAAAGATAGAGGCTGTTATTCTGAAGAGGCAGAGAGGCCAAGAGGAGCAGGAGGACCCAGTGATTGTGATGAGGCCCCTTGGGAACTGGGGCAGGGCACAATCAGGAAACTCCCAGTCTGCTTTTCTGTCCTCTCTGGCCTTCAAAAAAGTGGGAGGAAGGTGGTGTGGGGGTTAGGAGATGAATGCAGCTTCCAAGCAAAGGGGAGGCTTTGCACTCACTACCTGAGTGACTTCGAATGGTGCTTAACCTCTCTGCACTCAGTTTCCTCTTCCATAGAATGAAAGTTTGGAGAAGCAAGGAAAGGAGGGAGGGAAGGAGGAAGGAAGGAAGGGAAGCAGGAAGTGAAGGAGAGCGCAAGGAAGGAGGAAGTGCTCCTTGTAGGACCTGCAGCCTTGCTTGGTGTCTTTTAACCTTCTGTGGATACCATCAGAGCTCTCAGGTGGCCCATCTGTCAGCCCCTACCCTCGCTTTGTGGCTGGCCCACCCAGTTTCCAGGTCTTGGATGGTGTCTTCTATAGCACGGCTTGTTCACAAGTCATCGCTCTAATAAGCTGCAGCCCTCTCCCATCCCCCCTCCACCAGTTCCTCTATCACCCTTTGGGTCACCCCCAATTTAGATCCTTTGGAGATTGTGGTTTTCTGTGATTCTCAGCCACACAGAAACAACAGGAAAATCTTGGTGTTGAAAAGACGGGAGTTTGCGTCGGGGAGCTGCAGAGAATTCCTTACTCAGCTTCTCTTTCGTGCCAGATGAAGGCAAACAGGGCAGTTCTTAGCAAAGTGATCCGGGGAATTTCTCTTTCCCCTCTTGGTAACTAACTCCCTCCCTGCCAATAATGAAGCATAAGTCAGCTAGCTCAGCGTAGTCCTGAGTGTGGTTGTATACTTGGGTCCATCACCAATGGAAGAGCTCATGAAAGACAATATTGCTTCATCTTCTAATTAAGTCTTTTCATAGATGGATGAAGAGGTCAAGACCCAAAGAAGGAAACAGGTTTGCTCAAGCTTGCAAAGTTAGTCAGTGGTTGGACAGACATTAGAACCAGTTCTCTTAAAGACACCCCACTCACAGAAATGTGGTGGGATGAAAAGAGTGATGGGTTTGCAGGTGGGCTTGAATCCCTCACCGCCTCTGTGACTTCCGGGCAAGTCACTTTAACCCCTGTAGGCCTCAGTTTCCCGTTCTGTAAAATGAGAGAGTTGGACAAGATGGCATACCATGATCCCAGGATCCTATCTCTCAGTCTAACACTCTTTCCTCTGTACCACAGAATGAAATTATACATAGTATTTTGAGAGGGGGAAGAAAGAAAGAAGAATCCATGTTGATAATCTTACAAGAGAATCAACAGAGAGGAGACGGAATGTAATAGACTTGTTCTGGACAGCAATGGCCCCAGCCTGGGAGATGACTAATTACCCTGGGCGCAGTAGCTGGTGTGCACATTATGAAGGTGCCTAGAAATTTTGTTAAGTTTTCCTCAGTTACAACACTTACTGGCATGCTTGGCATTTTGTTCTTTGTAGGGAACACTTAAAATTAATATTAGAAAAAAAACCTGAAGATAAAATATGGCACTCACCTGCTGCTAGAGAAGTGATGAGCTTAAAATGAAAGACAAGACTGGGGGCCGTGGGCAATGTGGTCATTTGTTTACCTGACTATGTTTATAAAGAGTTTGTTCAGTGAGGAGGACAGAGTATAAACGCATGTAAAAATAAATTGATTTTCAAAAAACTTTTAAAATAAAATAAAATTGGAGGGAACCTTGTTTCTGGGCACACAGACTAATAATTCATCATTGTCAGTCACTGTCTTTTCATGATATGGCTCCCCAGACAGATTCCCTTGGATCCCTTGAGCTTGGGGCTGTGTGTTACTAACAATACTGACTAATACTTAGGTAGGGAGGTTGTTCAGTGCTTTGGAAAGAGCCATGATCTAGACATGATAGCACAAGCCGATAATCTCAGCCACAGGGAGGCTGAGGCTGCTGGATCTCCAGGAGTTCTGAGCTAGGGCTAATTGGGTGTCTGTATTAAGTTCATCATTAGTATGAGGAGCCCCCAGAAATGGACGGGAGGGCCTAAGGAGATGTAAGCCACTCTGGGATGGGGACTGAGTCAGCTGGAACTCCTGTGCCAATAGAGTGGTATCTGACTTGAGAGCAGCCTCTGCACTTCTAGCCTGGGTGAGATATGGAGATGCACTCTGACAAGAAGAAAGGAAGAAAAGAAGGAATGAAGGACAAAAGGAAGGAAGGAAAGAAGGAAGAAAGGAAGGAAGGGAGAGAGGACACTGAATTTAGACTCATGGGACCTGTATTCAGATTCCTGGTTCTGTCCTTATTATCTATTTGACCTGGGCAAATAACAACCTCCTTAGGGTTCAGTTCCCCCAGATGATGGAACTAGGTGACCTCAGAGTTCCCTTTCCCTCTGGAGGAGTCCTTAGAGGTCATCTAATTCGACTTCTCAATTCACAGTGGAGGAAACTGAAGCCCAGAGATGGGAAAGCCTAGAGAGGGCAGCTGCGTCTAGGGTGGGGGCCTGGGGCTGTACCTAGCTTTCTAGGCAGAAAGGGAAGAGGAGAACTTTGGGATGTGAGTGAGGTTGCAGGCAGCCGGCCCTGCCAGATGTGGGCAAAGGATAGAGAGAAGTCTAAGTCAGCATCAGAGGCCAGACTGGAAGTCGGGTTGTGTTCTCGCCTCTGGTCAGGCAGGCAGTAGCCATAGGGTAGCAAAGGGAACCCCTGGGCTGGGTCTATGGAGCTTCCTGGGGGAGAGGGTCAGCACCTGTGGCTCTTGGCAGTGAAGGGGGGTGGGGCTCCTATGAGCCTGTGGCCCAGGCCTGCTCCCTCCTGCAGGTCTGGAGCCTGTCCACACTCTTCCTGTTGGTTCCCCAACAGATGGTGCAGCTGGAATGTCTCTGCCCCTGCTCCCGCTCATAAATAACCAGGCCTCGTTTCCCTTGTTGAGGTGGAAACAATTCTAATTGCATTGGGGGGTGGGGGTGGGGGCAGGTGGCGGGGGAGGGTCCAAGCAAGCCCAACCTAATGCTCCCTCGGGGGTTTTGGCTTCCTTCCTCCCTTTTCCCCATCTTGGGGGGTAGGGGTTAGTGAAGGAGGCACCTGGGCTGGAACCCCACCCCAGTCCCCACCATGGGGGACCAGAGGTAGGGGTTATGTGGGGGGCTTCTTGGTCCCTGAAGAAGGGCCTCCCACATCTGCCAAGCTACCTCCCCCAATCTTAGGCTGTTGGTGTATATGCGTGTGATGGCTGGTTAGACCCCAACCTGATGTCCCCACTTCCAGGTGGCTTTGTGGAAGGAATGGGGGTCCTGGGGTCCCAATGTGTGGGCCTTGCTGGGGGAGGATGCTCTGCTTCCATCCCTCTTGTATCTGTCCTCCCCCAACATCCTTCTGCAAATCCTCTCCACTCAGGTTGGCTCCTGGTCCTGGGTTCCCTCCTCTTCCTGTATTGGAATGGGGGTGGGGCAGAGGAAAGTGATGATGGGACAAAAAAGAAATGGAGGAGAGGGGGAGGCAGGAAACAAGGTCAGGGTAAGAGCTCTGCTCTGTGTCACTCTCAGCTCATAGAGTCATGGACCATTAAGGCTGGTATGGATCTGAAAGGTCATCTTGTCAGAGCCTCATAGATTTAGAGAGGGAAGAGACCTCAGAGGTCATGGAGTCCAGCCCCGTCATATTAGAGATGAGGAAACTGAGGCCCAGGAAGGGTGACTTCAGGCTCCGAGGCCTAGAGCTGGGGAGACCTCAGAGACCACCTAGCCAAGCAATCATTTTACAGATGAGGTAAACTGAGGCCCACAGAAGTTGAGATTTGCCCAGTCACATAGATAGTGGAGGGAGGCAGTTCATCTAAGTCTCAGCTTCAGACTCTTTATAGGCATTGTCATGAAATTTTCCTTCCTGTGCTGGAATGAGAGAGAGTATGCATGCCTTGGGGGGCTGAGGAGAAGCGTTCTTTAGCAGGCAATTCAAAATGCTATCTGAATGAACTCATTTAGCTCTTCAGGGTCTGCAGACTGACTCTGATCTGAGCCACCTCTTCCAGACCTAAAGCACCCTTTGAAGGGAGCCCTGAGCCTCCTTTGGTTCCAGCCAGATCACAATCCCAGTGGGAAGCCCTGATCTTCCGAGGTCTGTCTCCTTCCCAGGGGACTGATTGCCTCCTTGCAATGTCTCCAGCTTCTGCCTTAGGGGAGGTAGGACCTTGAAGTTACTCTTGGGGTTGGGAGAAGCTAATCTGTGTCTCCACTTCCTGATCTCCAAGCCCTCAGAATAGGAGTCCATTGGCTACTGAGTAGCATGATGCCATGGAAAAAGTGCCCAAGTCAGCGAGTCTGGGTTCTAATCTCAACTGTCTTGTGTGACCTTGCGCAAATCTCGCTTAGCCCCAGTTTCCCCTCTGTATAAACAGGGGGAGTAGGGCCAGATAATCCCAAAGGTCCCCTCTGGCTCTAAATCCAAGAAGCCACGAAGCCACTTCTACCTGGGGTGAGCCATAATGGAAACTCAGGTCCTCTGCCTTTTCTATTCACTGTGTCCAGCTGCCCGGTCATTTTCTAAAAAGGGCAGAAGGGAAAAGATGTTCTTGTTAACCAGCCCTTCATAAAAGCAAATGATTTCCTGGATCCAGCTGGTGTCTAAATTTGGGCTGATCATAAAACAGAAATGCCTCTGAGGTAGAAGGCAGCTGTCTGGCCACGGACTGCAGAAGGCAATTTTATGGACTCAGCTGAGATCTGGAGATGGGAAGCCAAACTGGAAACATCCCCTCCAAGGCCAGTCTTGTTCCCCTTGGAGTTCTCAGAGCTATTTGGGGGGAGAAAGATAGTGGAAAGAGGAAGGAGGAAAGAGGAAGGAGAAGAGGGAGGAGAGAGGAGGGAAGTGAGGAAGGAGGGAAAAGAGAGAAGGAAAGAGGGAAGAGGGGAAAGGGAGGAAGAAAGAGAGAAGAGAGAGGAGAGAGAAGGGGGTAGAGAGAGAAGGGGGTAGAGAGAGAGAAGCAAAGAGGGAGGGGGGAAGGAGGGAAAAGGGAAAAGGGAGGGGGAGAGAGAGAGAGAGGAGGGAACGAATGAAAGAACGAAGCATTTATTAGCGCTCACTGTACGCAAAGCCCTGTGTTAAGTGCTGGGTTCAAACAGAACAATAAGCCGGCCTCTGCTTGGGGTGGGGGTGGGGGGCTCCCATTCTAGTGGAAGCTACAAGTCAGATGGAAAGGTCCTCTGTCTTTAGGGGGCGACCAAGAAGCTGGTGTTCAGGCGTCTTCCGTAAAGTTGCTTCTTTTCCCAGAATCCTTGCTTTCTGCTGTTGAATCGTTTGATAGCACCGAGGCAGTAAGACCTCTCCTTCCTGGGTCTTCAGTAGCTGTGGCTGCAGCATCTCTGCAGTGGCTGCTTCTCAGACCAAGGCAGGAGGGGGCTGCACTACGTCATTCCCAAGTCTCTTGGGTTCAGAATGCTGGGCTGCCTCCATCAGGGTCCGGGAGCACATGACGGTCAGTGGTGGGGGTCTGCCTTGCCTGTCTCTTCCTTAGGGTGCCCTGGTGCTCCACCTAGGTTGGTTTGCCTGCCCTGCTGAGTGAGTGGCATTGGTGGGATGCCTGGTCCCTCCTTTGTAGGTGAGGCTTCCCCAGGAGAGAGGGGGAGAAGGGGAGAGGAAGAGGAAAAGTGAAAGCAAGAAGTAAAGGAGAGGAGGGAGGGAAGGGGATGAATGAGAGAAAGAGAAGAGGAAGGAGGGGAGAGGGGAAGAGAGGAAAGAGGCCTATAGAGGAGGAGAGGAAAGAGGGAATGAGGAAGAAGAGGTGAGTAGAGAAGAGGGGATGAAAGGAAGATGAAAAGGAGAGCACAATAGAGAATGGGAAGAGAGGAGAGGAGGATGATAGGGGAAAGAAGAGAGGCAGGGAAGGGAGGAGAGCAGGCAGCGCTGTGGAGGCGAGAAGGGCCATCAGTCCGAGGGAGGCTGAGGACTGTCCTGAGGGAAGATAGACCAAGAGCAAAGGGACAGAAAGGAGAGGGAGGGGCCAGTTCGAGGTAAGAAAATGCCCTGTTGGAGTTGAGAACTCTGGGGAGGATTTGTGTTTAGGCACCAGTGCCATGCTCCTGTGGCAGGGGGCTCTAAGGAGTGGTTCGGCAGGGGCTGGTCTGGGAGGACTTGGGGTGCACAGGAAATACTGCACCTGACACGTGAAGGCCACTCTGGGACCCTGAACTCTCTGTACCACATCCAAGGTTTTCTTCTAATAGAGTCTAAGCTAGAGCAAATTGGGCTCAGGAGGGTGGCTGGGGTCAGGCAAGCCAACTCTGGCGGGGAGTGGAGGAGGAGAACGTTGTTTTCCACTTATTGATTTCTGATGCTGAGGGCATCCTCTTCACCTTCTGTGTCAGCATCTTCTCCTGGAGATCTGGGCTGGGAGGCCAGGAGTCTGGCCTCTGCCACCCAGAGTCTCTCTCTGGCTCTTACCTGGCTTCAAGGTCAGACAGGAGGAGCTAGGAGGGGGTCACAAATGGGGGAAGGACGTTTCTCCCTTGGGTCCCAACCTTGGCACAGAGGGTGTTGGTTCTTTGGAGCCAGACCCTGCTGGGGGCAGGGGCTAATCTCTTGGGGCGGTGGGAGGGGGGAGGATTCCTGGTCTAATATGAGGGAGACTCTATGGCTTTTGAGGGTCCCTCTATCTCCCTCTAGGAAACCTCAGTCAGGTGGGGTCAAGAACCTCCCCCTCATTTACAGTTACCAAAGTGGAGGGTGGGGAGCTGTGACCCAAGGCCAGGGAGGGTTCCCCTTTTGTCTTTAGGTCCCTAATGCCCTATCATATAGTAGGAATTTAATACATACTCAGTGATTGATTGTGGGAAGGGTTCTAATCTGTGAGTTTTTTAACCCTACCTACAACCAGGCATACCCCCACCTCTCAACTCTACTTCCTCATCTCTCTCCCACCAGGATCTGCCCCTGAGAATCTGACTTCTGATTGGAGGGAGGGGAGGGGGACTTTTATCTCATCTTATATTATCTTATCTCAAACCCAGGACTCTCAGAAACTTCCTGGTCATCTTCATGTCTCATCATTTTGCTTTCCAGCTCCCCCTATAGTTGTCAGCCTCTTTCAGACTCTAAACTCCCTGAGGGTAGGGATTATTTTGTTTAGATTTGGATCTGCAAGCCTTAGCACAGAACCTAGCACATGATAAGTACTAAATAAAAGCTCTATTTGCCTATCAGTCTCGGCCTTGATACAGACTGGGGTGGGGTGGGATGGTGCTAACTTCCTCTGAAAAGGAGGTTTCCCTGACCCGTGGAAGGATTTTATTGTGAATTACCCTCCCTTCCTCTCTGCTTTCCTCCCTCCCTCTCTCTCTCCATCTTTCTTTTCCCTCCTTTTTTCTCTCCCTTCTTTCTTCCCTTCCAGTTTGACTTGACAGAAAAAAGTCACAAAGAGAGCCAGGAGAGGGTGCCAAGAGATGACCCTAAGTGGAGCAGAGCCAGCTGCCAGGGTTGGGCTGGTTTCCTCTCTTCTTCTCCCATCAATATGTCCCTGGGATGATCTGTGCCCAGCAGGGTCTTGTAGATGGTGCCCAGAACAAAGCACAGAAAAGGTGAGGTAAACAAACTAAGAAGTGTCCCTGGCAGAGGCCTTGACCTTGAGCCGCAAGGCCCAGGGAGGGGAGGTTAGCAGAGCATGAGCCACAGGGGCTGCTGAGGGGGCGTTGCCTCAGTGGCCAGGCTGGGGAGGGGCTCTGATGCTGAGCTCCGCCATTTCTGCCTGCAGTGCCCAGGAGTTCAGAGCTCTCAGCCTCTCTGGATTTCTGTGCCCTCCATCCCTGCCCTCCACTCATATAAAGGCTGCCCTGACTGGGGCCTCCTAAGTGGAGTCCCCTCACCACGTCTCTCCCCTCCTCAGTCTATCCTCTACTTTGTTGCTTAAGTGATTTTCCTAAAAAACAGGTCTGACCAGGTCAGTTCCTAGTTCAATGAACTACAATGGCTCCCTACTATGCCAGGATCACTATAATTTCCTTTGCTTGGCATTTGGAGGCCTTCACAGCCTGGCTCCAACCTACTTTTCCAACCTTATTTATCATTCTTGTATTCTTCTGGATGGGCAGCTAGCTGGTACAGTGTAGAGGACCAGGTCTGAAGTCAGGAGGACCTGAGTTCAAATGTGACCTCATATCCTTATTGGCTGTCTGACCCTGGGCAAACCACTTCACCCTGTTTGCCTCAGTTTCCTCATCTGTAAAATGAGCTGGAGAAGGAAATGGCCAACCACTCCAGTACCTTTGCCAAGAAAACCTCAAATGGTGTCATGAGGAGTCAGATGCTTTTTTAAAATTAATGATTATTTTATTTCTATGTATTTATTTATTTTCATTTTTTATCTCTTTTTTGAAAAACTAGAACAATTTACTTTTCACCTTTTTCATGTATGATTTCTTGAAATGCAGCTGTAAAAAGACATGCTTTAAAAAGGCTCAAATAAATTAGTTATCTATATACCTTTAAACCCAAATCTCTCTGGCTCTCATTGAATGGTTGATAATAGCCCCCAACCCAAACCTTTGGACCTCATTGTTTAGACTATGATGGCTTAGAATAAGTGCAATAACAATTATTTTCTTTTCTGATCAGAAACTCTAAATATCTTCCTCTCCCAAACTGATAATTTTATGATAATAAATTGGGTCATTGATCTCAATTCTTGCCTAGCCTTTATCACTGAGTGGCTATTGCCTCATCAGAAATGCCAGAAGCAGAACAGAGATCTGGACACAACATGCATCCATCTGGCCAAGCTCTTTGATACTGTCAGTCATGAGGGCTTGTGAAAGATCTTGGCAAAGATTGGTTGCCTGGAGAGGTTTATCAGTGTTGTATATCAGTTTCACAATGGCATGCTTGCCTGGGTTCTGGACAATGGATGATGCTCTCACACTATCGCAGTCATCAATGGAGTGAAGCAAGGTTGTGTGCTTGTTCCCATGCTTTTTAGCATGAGGTTTTCAACAGTGTTGTTGGACTCCTTCAACCAGGGTTAAAAGAGCATCAAGATCAGCTACCACACTGATAGTAAATTATTTAATTTGAAACGGCTACAAGCCAAGACTAAAGTGGAGGGAGAGCTGGTGCATGACTTTTTGTTTGCATATGATTGTGCAGTCTCTGAGACTGAGATGCAACAAAGTATGGATTGATTCTCTGCTACTTGCTCTCATTTTGGCCTAACAATTAACAAAAAGGAAACAGAAGTTTTTCACCAACCAACACCACACCATCCATACAAGGTTATAGCAAATGGAGAAATTTTGAATGCTGGCGACAAGATCACTTACCTTGGTAGTATACTTTCCAGGGATGTACACATTGATAATGAGGTTAACACATGCACTGCCAGGGCTAGCTCAGTGTTTGGGAGGCTCCAAAGAAAATTTGGGAGAAAAGAGATATTAGACTGACTACCAAACTGAAAGTCTACAGAGCCACTGTGCTGACCTCATTATTGTGTGCCTATGAAACCTGAATGGCATATCAACACCAGGAAACTGAATCATTTCCAATTGAACTGTCCTAGGAAGATTCTGCAGATCACCTGGCAGGTAGAGCTGAACTGCCAAGCATTCAAACTCTGCAGAGAGTGCAACTGTGATGAGCTGAGCACGTTGTTTAAATGCCAAATGTATTTGCCTAAAAAACAATTTTACAGGGAACTCACACAAAGCAAGCGCTCACATGGTGATCAGAAGTACCCTGCTAAGGTCTCTCTGAAGAACACTGGAATCGGTTGTGAGATATGGGCCAGACTGGCACAGGACCACTCAGCATGGCATGTGCCCATCAGAGAAGGTGCTGTGCTCTCTGAGCAAAGTGGAAAGAAATGTGAGATCCACAAATTCAATCATCCACTCTGAACGAAGCATTTTTTTTAGAACTTACTATGTACAAAGCACTATGCTACATGCTGAAGATGCCAATAGAGAAGTCAGTGCCAGGGGCTCACTCTCTAAATGGTGGAAGGAGATACATGGTGATGATTTCAAGTCAGATGGAAAGAAAGTTTGTGAGGGCCCCCTCTGGTCATGGATAGGGGGAAGGAGACAGAGACCATCCTTCCCCCACTTCCCCAAGGTGAGTTTGTCTCAGGGGCGCTTTCCTGATCTGTCTGCTCTCCTTTGGCTCCTGGAATGTCTGGTTTCCCAACTGGATTACTGTTTAATCTAAGATCCCCTAGGACACAAGTGAGTCTCTGGTCAATCTCAATATACCTCTGGGTGGTGTTACTTCATTTCATCCAGTGGCTTTTACTTTTTCCAAACTGACTGAGGCCTTCTTGTACCTGGTCTAATTGCCTCAATTGATTGAATGAATTCTCACCTGATAACTACAGCAAGATTTAGCTTCAATTTTGTTAATTTCAGTTGAGATGGGGTGATTGGTTGATTCAGTTGTCCTCCCTCCCCCTGCCTCGGCCCCTCTCTCCCTCTCCTTCCTCCCTCCCCGCATCACACATGGCATCACTAATTTCTCCGCAAAGCTCAGCTTAAACATCTCCAGCATAAGGCCTTCCCTAATACCCCATCTGTTAGTGACTCCCACCCCAAACTGCCTCATGTGTACAGTTAGGTGGCACAGTGGATAGAGGGCTGGGCCTGGAGTCAGTAAGTTCAAATTCAGCTTTCTGACACTTCCTAGGTGTGTGACCCTGTGTAAGTCACTTGACCTCTTTTCGCCCTAAACCCATGAAGAAGGAAATGGCAGACCATTCCAGTATCTTTGCCAGGAAAAGTTCGTGGGCATCATTGGTGGGCCTTGGTCCCTGGGGTCACAAAGAGTCTGACATGACTGGACAACACATATATATTTGCTGTAGGTAGAATCAAGCTCCAGGAGACAAAAGAAAGACCACTTGGCTTGGAGTCAGAAGGTTCTAACTTTGAATCCTACCTTCAGTTCCTTGTCAGATATTGTGACCCTGGCCAAGTCACTTAACTGCTCTCAGTTCCCTTTTCTGAATGAATGAAAGGGTTGAACTGGTGATCTCTAAGGTCCCTTCCCACTCTGAGTCTATGGGCCAAAAGGGCAGGGACAACCTGGTTTTTGCCTTGGTATATTCAGTGCCTAACAGTGTCCAGCACACAGTTGGTGCTTAAGCAGTGTTTGCTTGGGCGTCAGCCCCATCACTTCCCCTGAAGTGGGTGGCTAAACAGGCCTTGGCTAGACAGCCCCACTTGGTCCCAGGGGTCCCTGGGGCAGCTGAGGTTCTGGGGTCCTCTTCTCCCCAGACAACTCTAGCATCCTTGGGATTGTCTGGGAAGTGTAAAAGGCGTCCACCATTGGGTGAGTCAGCAGGCAGTCCCTTCCAGCTGGGTGTGAGCTGCGGCCTGGGCTGGAGCCAGCTCTCTAGGCAAGGACCTTGGGATCCTCAGGGCTGCTGGTCAGGCTGTGTGTGTGTGGGCAGAACTGATGACAGGCACTCCTTGGGGACCAGGGAAAGCTGGAAAGAGCTGAAAGATTCAGCTGTCTTAGACTAGAAGTACTCAGACATTACCATACTCTGCTCAGAGGTCCTCAGTTCCCCAAGGCCCGGCAGAGAGGAGCTCCACCCTGAGGGAGGTCAGGGGAACACAGAGAGCAGCAGGCAGATGTTTTGCTGTCTCCAGGCCTCCCTCACCCCAGCTGCCTGTCCCACTGAACAGGTTTCAGAGGCTGTGGGAACATGGAAGGTGTGATGTAGGGCCCTGAGCTTGCCACAGGGGACTGTCCCTTTTTGATGGTCTCAGGCTGAAACATGTGACTATTTTCCCTTCAGAAAAAAAGATCACATATACAAAGAGCTTTGTAAACCCAAAAGCTATTATCTTTATTCTTTTTTATCTTGAACTATTATTTCCCTCCAGGCCCTAAGGACCCCGGATGATCTGTCAGAATGGCTATGTCACACCCTCAAAACTATTGCTTCCTCCTGGCTTAATAGATCAAAGGACCATAGTTTAGAGCCAGATTGAAATTGATTGTGTGCATGGTACCTGGCACACAGTAGGTGCTTAATAAATGCTTATTGATTGATTTGGGTATCTGCAGGGATGAATGAAAGGATGGACCCTTCCCCCTCCCTGGGATCACTAAATTTATAATAAGTCAGTAATGTATGACAGAGAATTTTGAACTTGGAATCAGGAGGTGACCTTTGAACCCCTACCAACTGCAATTATTATTAACAATAGACTGTATGATACGAGTAGCAGTACCCCCAAAGTGCTAGGCCAATTAGAACACACCCTATCAATTTTATGCCTCTGCCCCCCCAAACTAATCAGATCATAGACAGAGCTGACCTTGGGGATCGTCTGGTCTAAGCCCCTTATTTTACAGAATAGGAAATGGAGACCCAGCAAAGGGAAAGGACTGGCCCAAGGTCAGACAGGCAGTCCAGATCAAAGGCAGGATTTGAAGCCCCTCCTTCTGTCTTTGGAGCATTGGGTGTTCTATTTCTTGACCCAGTTCTAATGCACAGCCTTTGACCATATGGATGCTTCTCCAACCCTGGCAGCCGGATTCCCCTCCCCCATCTCAGATCCCTGGGAACGAGTCCGCTCTCCAGGCTGCTTGGGTGCCTCCCCAGCCCTTCAGCATCTCGGTTATTTCACACTTTCCCCTTCAGGATCCTTCGATGAGGAACAGCTGGGCCAGCAGATTTACTGGGGTTTGCAAGTCTTTCCATCAACTCTTCCCTCGGCTGCCCAGGCGCCCCACCCCACCTCCCATTAGCGGAGGCTCTGGGAAAGCAGACCCTCCCTGGTTTGAGATAGCAAAGTAATGCCAAAAAACCACTTAACTTTTGTAACTCTTCCCCTCCCACTCCCAGACCCAGTTCTCTCTTCTTTGCCTAGGGCTTGGGGGAGGGGGCACAGGCAGGAGTCCTTGGCTCTTTGAAGTCCTGTCACCTGTCCTCATGGCCAGGGTGCCCATTCCTTGGAGCCTCTGGCCTCCTGGCTCTGCATGGGTTAGAATGGATTGGGATGGGACCCCTGCTCCTCAGAGGCACCTTTGCCCTTGTGACTTGGGGGAGGGCAGTACATGGAGAGGAGGGGATGCCTTTCTTAGATTCAGGGCACCATGGGGAGATCTGTCCAGTCAGTGTTTTATATGTGGCCCCCACCAGTGTCTAGCCTTTCTCAGACTCCTCAGGCAGGGTTGAGGGAGGGGAGGCAGGGTTGGTACAGAGTCCAGGCTTGGAAAGGCTTTGTGGACTGATTGTTGAATGGGGCTCAGAATGAATGAGAAAGAGGCCCCACTTCAAGGGAAGGGAAAGTCAGTGGGTATGGCTCCTTCAACCAACACAGATCTCTACTTCTCTACTACGTAAGACATGGTCTTCAGAAACTTAAGTGGCCAAAAACATCATCACTAACTGACCTCTGAGGTCCTGTCCAGCTTCAAATCTAATGACCTCTCTGGTCCTCAGTTTCCTTATTTCTAAATAAGTGGCCTCTCAGGCCCCTCCCAGCTCTAAATCATGGCATTATTCAAATACCTTCTGCCATCTAGACCTCAGTTTACCCCAACGTAATATAAAGAGGTAGGACTGGATGATCTCCAAAGTCCCTTCTGTTTTAAAATCTGTCCCAGTGGTTATTCACCACAGCCCTGTTTAGGAAGGCCACCATCACCCACTGCATCCTCCACTGCCTGTTGTCCTGACCTATGTCCTGCCATTGGACTTGGATGACTCTGTAAGCTGACCTTTGGAAGCTTGGCCTCATTTAAATCCAATTCACTCACAAGTCAAGACATCTCCCTATGATGTCATCGGTCCTTTTGGAGAAGGAAAAATGGACAACAAGCAGAATTCCATTTCTACCTCAGCCCTGCCCCAACACAGACGATTTAGAATGGCAAGTCCTCCAATATAGAAGCTTCTACCTTAAGTGATGGGGCCCAGGATTCCACAAACATCCCTGAAGTCTCCTCACCATGCCCCTGCCTCCTTCCATTCCCTCTCCTTCCCAGAATTCCTTTATGTTTTATCTTTTCCCATTAGAAATTGAGACTCTTGAGGGCTGAGGTCTTGCTTGTCTTTGTATCTCTAGGACTGATGTTCTATCATCTATCCGTCTGTCTATCTATCTATGGCTAAGATCGTAGCTCATTCTCATAATACCTCATAGTAACCCTTAGTAATTGAACCTTAGTTTCCCCATCTATCAAATGAAGTGTCTGCAACAGTTGACTTCTGAGGTCCTTCTAATTCTAAATCTATGACCTTGTAACCTCCCAGGGCTTCATTGAGTTAATGGTCAAGCTGACCCCAAATGAGATCTTGAAGCTACCTACAATAGGTAAGGCAGCCTGCTAGGAGTTTATGGGACTTCAAAGCTGGATTAAAAAGAAAACCACTTTAGTCCTGCTGGGGCCCCTAATCTAGATTTAGGACCTATTAGAGGGATCTGGGCTAAAATGCCAATAACCATAGTACAAGGTAGAGTGCTTTAAAGGGCTCCCAAGAAATTCTTAGAGATACAGCCCTGCACCTAGAGCTGGGAAGACCTAGGTTCAAGTCCTGACTGAAGACCTATGAGAACCAGGGCAAGTCACTTGACCACTCAGCCTCATCTGTAAAATAAGAGAGCTGGACTGACTGGCCTTCCGAGGTCCCTTCCAGTCCTAGCTCTGTGCCTTTATGACTCTTTGACAGCATGATATAGTCCATTGCCCCACTCACATTTGGCTCCCTTGGCACAGAACTGGAGAATCCAGATCTATCTCCACATCGTAGTAGTGGAGAACTTGGCTGAGATGAATGAGGGAGTGAAAGGAAAGAGTGGCTCTGAAGTATAATCCACCTTCTGGGTCTGGATCTAGGACCAGTCCTGGATCTAGGACCTTCCAGGATCAGTGTTCATTGCCTTGGAGGGAACACAACTACTGTAGAAAATCATGAGGTTGGCATAGGGGCCAGAGCTGATTGGAGGGATAGTTGGGGGTCCTGACTCTCTAGAAAATTTCAGCTTTGTCCAAAGAACAGGTGAAAATTCTGAGTCAGATCTCATCAAATGAAACTTTCCCTCCATGAACCTATGAGCTCATCAGGGGAGGGCATCATTAGCAAGGCTACTCATTTTGGAATCAGAAGGTTGAGGTTTTAAGCCTGGACCCACCCCTTACTGGCTGTGTGACCTTGGACAAGTCACATCCCCATCTTGGGCTTTGGTTTCCTGAATAAAGGGACAGGACTAGATGATGTATGAGTTCCCTTCTAATTCTAAACTAATAATCCTATGACATCTTTTGGCCTCAGTTTCCCTCTCTGTAAAATGAAAAGGTTGTACTAATTGTCTTATAAAGTCCTCCCAGCTAAAGGACTCCACCAGTACAGGCAGAAACCTTGCTATGCCTTTTTATCCCATGTAGTTCTTTCTGTAAAATTCATCTTTCTGTAAATTTGTGGCCTGGGGAACTCCCCCTCCCCCATCAATTCAATGGAGTAAAGAAAGAACGTGTGAAGAAATTGAGCCTGAATGGAAAGATGGCTCCCAGAAAGATGCGTCCTACAAGCAAGCTCAATTCAACAAACATTTATTAGACACCTACAATGTGCCAGGTACCATACAGAGAGATAAAAAGGGAAGTAATCCCTTGTGGGTAATACTAAGAGAAACGAAAAGAAAATCAGTTCCTGTCCTGGGAGGTTGTTAGAAAAAAAGTGGTTTCATTTTGCACCCCAAAACAAAAGAAATATCATTTTATGGGACACTTGTTCATGTCCCCTTGTGAGGTTTATTATGAATACAAGCAAAAGAAATCTTCCATTGTGATAGTGCACAGAATCCCAAGATCTGAGAATTGGAAGGGACCTCTGAAGTCATCTAGTCCAGCCTGTGCCAAGGATCTGCACCTCCGCATCTCTGATGGGTTATCATCAAACTCCAAGGGAAAACCTCCAGGCACTCACAGCTGAGTGAGGCAGCTAACTCTACTTTTCAGACAGTACTAATGGAAGGAAATCTTTCCTTAATTCTAGGCAGAGGTATGCTGGGAGATATTTAACAATTGACTATCAGGAAAAAAAAATGTACACACAATGCGCTTATATGTTTAATATGCCTTATGAACACTTTCTTAAGTCTCCACAATCAACAGAACCATAAACCAAGCCCTAATTCATCTTGCAGTTTGTTCATTTCTGAAGTATAAATGCTCACACTGAAAAGTGAAGATTTAGCAGTTGACTCTCCCAAGCTGGCCCAAGCGTAGCCCACAGTCAAGGGGAACTCAGTTTCCCTGCAACCAGCTGTTTCCAGTTTTGACCACTGGGATCAAGGACAAGTTTAATTCTTCTTCTGTATGCCAGCCCTCAAACAGTTGATGACAGCACTCATCTTGTATCTTCAGACTTGATTCTCTAAAGATTGAGATGACCTTTTTTGGGGCCGCTTTCCTGCCTTTGAGACAGATTGCACTTGTGGTCCACTAAAAGTCCCTGCTTATTTTCACATGCATAGCTACTTAAATATGCCACTGCCTTCTTGAAGTTTGGTAATTGATTTTTTGAATCCTATGTAGAACTTTACATTTATCTCTATTAAATTTTATTTTGTCAGACTCTTCCTAGCATCTAACCTTTTAAGATATTTTGGGATTTAAACTCTGTCTGATCCATACCTGGCGTGTTCTTCCTCCTCATTTGTGTCTCCTGGTTTCGCTGAATTCCTTCAAGTCCAAGTTTAAGTCTCACCATCTACAGGAAGCCCTTCCCTATCCCTCTTAATGACTTTCCTTTGTTAATTACTTCCTCTCCCACCCCCCCCCACCCCCCATTGTAGCTGGTTTTTATGCAGTTATTTGCATGCGGTCTTTCCTATTAGCATGTAAGCTCCCTGAGGACATGGACTACCTTTCACCTTTCTTTGTCACAGCCCCTGACACAGAGTAGTTGCTTAATAAATGCATACCAATTGACTGTCATTCAATTTCTGAGCTATTTCTCCTAGCTTTGTGTCCAAAATATCCTTTATACCTTTATCGATCAACAATCAAAAAGCATTTAAGTGTTTCCTAGATGCCAGGTATTGTACCAAGTAGAGGGGATACAAAGAAAGGTGAAAGTAGTCCTTGATGAACTTACATTCTGATGGCAGAGACAACCTGTATATAAATAAGAATGCGCAAGATTCATATAGAATAGATGGAAGGTAACCTTAGTCTTTGATAAAGCCCAGATGATGCTCCAGTAGAGACTTCCCTCCAAAGTAATATTGACCCATTAATGCTTCTTTGAGTCTAGCCATTTAGCCAGTTCCAAATCCATCTAAGGGCTGTCCTAGCTCCCATCTCTCCATCTATCCACAAGACTAGTTCAAGCGACCTTGTCCAATTCTTTGTTAAATCAGGGTAAATTCCATAGCATTCCCCTCATCTACCAGTCTAGTAACCCTGTCAGAAAAGGAAATGAGGTTAGTCTGGCATGACCTGTAAGCCTCTGCCTTTCTAGCTTGGTGGTAGCAGTCACGCTCCAGACAAACTCAAGGGGATTATGGGCAGTGGCCATTAAGACTGACACTGACAGAGTTCGGAATAAGCCTGGATGCGAGCTTGAAAAAGGGATTCTGACAATCTCTTTTCCACCTGTCACTCACACAGACATCGCTTACCTGGACTGTGGAATAGCCTTCTATCTGGTGTCTTGCCTCCGGTTTCTCCCTTCTCTGGTCAATTCTTCACACAGATGTTGGAGTAATAATCCAATTCAATCCAATTCAACCCAACAAACATTTATTAAACACTTACTATGTTCTAGGCATTATGCTGAGTATCTAAAGAGGAATATAAAATGCTTCCTCTCCTAATGGACCTTATATTCTACTGGGTAGGGAGGGAGGGGAGGAAGGGAGCTGTATGCCGAGAACAACATGTACACTCTGGGGTGTCCTGGTGATTGTTAAATTTTCAGTGTGAGCATTTGCACCTTGGAAATTGGCAAGAACTACAAATCGAAGATTGATTTGTTGTGTTGATTGTCTAGATTTAGGAAGGTTAATCAAGTAGAATAGTTTAAAAGTCTGGCCAGCTTTTCAGAGAGACAATTGTTAAACATTTACCAGCACATTCCTATAGCCCCATGAGTAAATACAAGTTATACGTACAAAGTAAATACAAAGCAATTTCAGGAGGGGGAAAGAGTTAATAGCTGGGAGGGTCAGAAAAAGCCTTAGAAGTGGCATTTAAAGTGAGCCTGGAAGGTCGCTAGGGATTCAAGAGATGGAAAGGAAGAGGGAGACTGTTTAGGTGTGGGAGATAACTTGTGTGGAAACATGGTGGTGTGCTTAGCACAGTGCTCGGCACTTCATAAATGCGCAATAAATCCTCGTTGACGTGACTTGATCTGGGAGATGGAATGTTGTGTTTGGGGAACAGCAAATAAGCCTCTGTGAAGGAGGGTAGTGGGAACTAAGCCTGGAAAAAAAGTCAGTCAATTTTGAATGGCTTAGAATACCAGAGATCACATTTTATCCTGGAGGCAAGAGAGAGTCATCGAAACTTCTTAAGTAGGGGAGCTACTTGATCAGATTTGTGCTTTAGAAGTATTATTTGGTAGCTGAGTCAAGGATGGATGGAAAGAAGAGACTTGAGGCTGGTTCGTCCTTCATTTTCAAAGAGTATCAGTGGCATTGTGGGTAATGTCTTGATGCTGGATTTATGTGAGGCAGAACCGCACAAAGTCGTCAGCCTCACTCTCTCTTCCACAGTCATCAGAGTCCAGTGGCAAGACAAAGTCAAGGTGACTGGCGATGGCCCAGGATGCAGTGGGTGATGTTGGCATCTCTGATGTCTTAACCAAGCTCTTAGTTCTCCATGGTGCCTGCTTCAGCCGCCATGATGGCCATTAGAACAATTGCTCTCTTCTTCTGTCTTCACATGCTTGGGGTAGACAGCCCTGACAGGGCTGCAGTATTAGTCAAGGGAGGAAGAAATCAGGACTGAATGAGAGAGTGGCTTTGTAAATGAAGGATGCACAGGGCAGCCCCTGCCATTTCCTCACTGAAGATCTGTCAGTGGCACCCTATTGCCTCTAAAATAAAGCCCAACTTCTCAGGTTTGACCCAAACGTCACCATCTGGCTCCAACCTTCCCAGCTTCATTTCACATTATTCCTTTTCATACCCTCTGCATTTCAGAGAGAAAACAGACTGTTCTACTCCTTGAACTCAATATGCTGGATTCTTGAGCACAGTTCTCTTTTGTACAGACCATCCTTTCTGCCTAAAAAGCTCTGCCTCCTCATCTTTCTTTTAGAAGCCTTGTCTTCCTTCAGGGTTCAATTCAGATGACACTCCTTCTCCCTATAGAAGCCTTCCCTGATTTCCCCAAGCTGAGCATATGTGTCAGACAGGATGCATGGTGTGGTGTGAGGTGCATTGAATTTGGAGTCAGGGTCATATTCCACCTCTCTCGCAACCTGAGTGACCTTGGACAAGTCTTCACCTCACTGGACCTCAGTCTCCCCATCTGAAGGCTTAGACCAGATGAACTAGGATCTTCTAGCCCTAAACCTATGGATGATCACCCCCTGGACCTTCCAGTTGTCCTTCCAAAATTCTAACCAGTGAAAGTATCTGTGTGGTCACAGCCCTCTTAGAGAATGTAAGGTGCTTTCTGTCTTTGTAACCCTAGTACTTAGCTACACATTGGATGCTTAATAAATGCTCAGCTCCCATGCCATGTCCTACAGGAAGCTCATCCTGATTCCCCCTGGGTTGCTTTCTGGGGAAGTTTCCCTCCTTCAGAAAAAGTGCATCTGGTTGGAATGGATTGTTTCTACCCAATAGAATGAGGGATTATCTCACTTTTGTCTCTGTGTCCCCAGTGCCTGGCATATGGTAGGTGCTTAATAAATGCTTGTTAATATTTCTCTTTTGTCCAGAAGCAACCCTGAGGGGCTCCCCCACCCAATTTGATTTTTTTTTCTCTTTTGATTAAAGGGATCATCCTTTGGATCACTTCTTGGACAGCCCTCACCACTGAATGGGTGTTGCCTCAGCAAAAGAGAAAACTTGGAAAGACCTTGGCCCCAAAAGGCCAAGGGTCCCCACTTAATTGGGGCCATCTGCAGTCATCCTGATCTATACCTGGCCACTGGACCAGATGGTCTGGAGGAGAACGTGAGGCTGGTGACCTTGTGCAGTCCTACCTCACTATAATTCACTTACAAAGTGATGGCATCCCCTCCCTGGTGTCATGGTCCTCCTTGAGGTTGAAGGACAAATCATGACATAACCTGTTAATGACCTGATAGAGCTAGAAGGATAGACATTAGAGACCATCTAACCCAATGCTCTCCTTTTGCAGAGGAGATAAAGGAGGCCTAGAGTGGTTAAATTATTGTCCAAGGGACTCAATGGAATGATTTGAATCCAGGCCTCTTTGGCCTGAGCCAAAGCTCTCTCCCTTATTCCCAGGTGTAGAAAGTTCTCACTAAAGCAGAATCAAATAGGTTGTTGAAATAGCCTCAAAACATGCTTTGTCCATAACCCTGGACCACTGATGGCACTTCCCCTGCCCTCCCCCCATCAGCTTCTTTCTCTCAGATCTGGCTTCTTCAGTGTTCAGCTTGCTGCCTCCTCCAGGAAGGCTTCTGGGAAGTCCATAACTAAGCTTCTGATCCTGGCTCTGCTACCATGACTCAGTGGTTCCAGTATTTCTCCTAGAGTCCAGGGATTCCTGGACTTGCCCCCTACTCCCTGTTACTTTCCATCCTTTCCTTCCTCTAAACCTGAATCTCCTCACCTACAAGGTCAAGGGTAAAAATGCCTGCCACACAGGCTCAAATGGGATCATCTGTACAGAATCCTTTGTCAACCCAAAGAGGTCAGCTATTGCTGCTGTGGTTTCAGGTGTGATTTGGGGTAACTCTTTCTCTCCAGGGTCCTCAGTATCCTCATCAGTGCAATGAAGAGCTTGACAAAATGGCATCAGGTCTGTTGCAGCTCCAAATCCTATGGTGCAGCAAAGGCCCCTGGCACACGATAGTCATTAAATAAATGTTTGTTGAATGAATCTAAAGACATCCCAAGCACAACTCACAAAAACCGGCCTTCCTCTTCACTTTCCTGGTTCCATTAATGGCCTCCCCACTGGTCCGCCACTGAGGCTCCATATTCCAGTCATGTTGGACGCCTCCTGCTTCCTCCTTGCCTCCCCACTCCTCCTTGAGCTGAGCCGTCATTCTCTGCCAAGGCCTGTCAAACTTCCCTTTGCATCTATCGCTCAGGGCCTCATCACGTCCCTCCTGGCCTCTCTGGCCTCTCTGACTCCAGACTTTCCAGTCTACTCTCCACTTGGCTGCCGATGAATGACCACACAAGGAGCCCCTCTTCCCCCATTCATCTTACTTGCTTACATAGACTCTACACTCCCGCCAAGCTAAAGCACTCACTGTTCCCCTAACAGGCTTCCTCTTCTGGTTGTCCACATAGCACAAGGGAGCCCCCAGAATACTTTACCCCTTGGAGCTGTCATGGGAGGTAATGTAGAAGAGGGGATAGAGAGGCAGCCTAAGCCAGGAAGACCAGAGTACAAAGTCTATCTCTGACACAGTAACTGAGTGACCCTGGGCATGTCATTAACCTCTCAGGGTTCTGCGTAACTATTAAGCCATGAGAGGGTTCTGAGGTTTCCTCCCCTTCCAAATCTAGTCCCTCTACCTACCTGGAGCTGTAAGAAGAAGGAAGGTAGAGGGTGACAGGGTCTTTGTCTTAGGGAGTCAAGTGGGGGGATCACTTTGGGAGGGAACCATCAGCAGAATTCTCTTTTTGTACCTCCCTATCCTTGGCTAGCCTGCTTGACTCTGGGCCCCTCTGTTGCCTGGACCCCTTGAGGGACCCACTTACCCCTTCACATTCCCTCAGTGGGTGCCAGCCTGACTCTTATGGGCACCTGGAATGGCTCCCTTGGTGGTCAGAATGTCCCTTTGCCACAACAGCCCCCTCCCCCAGGTGGGAGAAAGGCACATTGCTGGAGTCCTGCCTTGGGCACTTGGCAACTGGGTGACCTTGAGTGAATTCCTTCCTCTCTCCAAGTCTCAGTTTCCCCACTTGTAAAAGACCTGAGCCCTATGGTACTGGCATCCTACGAATTCCAAGTGACGGTTTGAGCCTCCACTGAGACAGCACTTTCAACATTTCAATAATAATATTCAAGTCTCACTTGCTCCCTATGACAATCCTGAGAGGCAGAGACTATTCTGATCCCCCTTCTACTTCTTTACAGATGAGGAAACTGAGTCTGAGAGAGGGCTGAGTGATGTGTTCAAGGTCATACAGCTAGAAGTGACCGAGATTTGAACCCAGCTCTTTGAGACTGTGAGCACAGCACTTGATCCCCCATGCTCTAGGCTCCACTCTAGAGCTGGAAAGAAACTCAGAAGTCATGTAGTAGAGAAGCTGAGTGATGGGCCCAGATGCGGTATCTGAGTCAGGACTTTAACCCAGGTCTTCCTGGTGCCTAATTATGGTCCAGGGCTCTCTCTGCCTCTCATGGCACGTACTCCACTCTGTCTTGCACTAAGGGTGCTTTGCATCCTTTCCTAACCTCATGTCCTGGTTTCTAATCCTAGATTCCAGGTCCCTTGAGGATCAGACTAGCTTCTTATCCATCTTTGAGCCTCCTCACCCCCTGGCACAACACCGTATCCGAAGGAGGCAGGTCAGAGATCTTGGTTGTACTCTTAGCTCTACTATCAACTGGCTGTGTGACATTGGGCAAGTCCCTTACCTTCCAGTTGCTTTGGTTTCCTCTTCTGAAAAATGATTGGATTGGACCAGATGGTCTCTCTAAGGTCTCTTCCAGCTCTAAGAGTCCATGAATCTTGGAGGTTATGACACTCCCAGCCCACGTCCTCCCAGTTCAGAGAATTCCTGCCTCCCCAAGCTGGATGGAATGCCTGAGGTCATTGAGTCCCAAGCATCAGGGCTTCTGCTTTTCAAGGTCAGTCTGGTGTTCTGCACTGGGGACTTTCCAGGCTCCCTTCTGTCCTATCCAAGCTGAGGGGAGAGCAGCATCGGGAAGGCAGTGAAGCCTCGGCCTGGAGTGAGAGGGAGCCGGGCCAGCCAAATCCCAGGCTTCCAGGGTTATTAATACAGCTGCAGGAGGGAAGGCTGATAACAAATAGGGAACAGAGTGGGTGACTTTAGAAGAGTTCATTTTTTAAAGAGCAAGACAAAGAATGATTTAATCCATCTCCATGGGGGGAAGGGAATGCACTTCTTGCTTCTGTTCCAAGAGAAAATGGTTCATTTTCACCAAAAGGAAGATGGGGAGACAGATTCCCTGCTGTTGTGTCTTTGAGCAAACTCTTCTGGGTCTGTGTGTGAGGCAGGCAGAGGGGTTAAGGGAGGAGCCGGGCCTTTCTTCTAATCTTAGATCCTGTCTGGAGCCAAGACAGTGCAGGCCTCATCCAGTCCAATTCAACCCAACCCAACCCAATGCAATCCAACCTAACCCAACAAGCATTTATTAAATGCCTACCATTACAATGCAAAGACTAAACGAAAATAGTCTTTGGCCACAGGGAACATCCATTTTAATGCAGAAGTACAACCAACCAGTCAGTGAGCATTTATATGAGCCCACTGTATGCCAGTAGGGTCAGGCATTGGGAATGAAAATACAAAGGCAAACACAATTCCTGAGCTCAAGGAGCTTATGTTATGGACACTCAAAATATCAGTGAACACATATTGATGAAGCACCCGCTATGTACCAAAAACACATGCTGAGTGTTGGGGATATATACAAAAGTGAAAAGTCTGTGGCATCAGGAGCCTTGCATTGGATCAGATCCCAGGAGTGGAATGGCCAAGTGTCTATCACATGACTGGAATTCATTCATTCATTCATTCATTCAGCAAATATTTACTATTTGGGGGTTAGATTATGTTGTAAGAGTTACAAAGACATATTATCCATCCACCCATCCATCCACCCATCCATCCACCCATCCATCCACCCATCCATCCATCCATCCATCCATCTATCCATCCATCCACCCATCCATCCATCCATCCATCCATCCACCCATCCATCCACCCATCCACCCACCCATCCATCCACCCATCCATCCATCCATCCATAAGCAATTTTAAGAGCCTTTTATAAGCCAGGTAAAGGGCTAGGCACCAGGGATACAAAGATCTCCCTCTCTCTACCACTTTCCAAAAGAATAAATTATAATAAAAAATGAATTATCTCTTCCCTCAAAGAGCTTAAATTCTCTCTGAGGAGGATAATGTACAAATAGATGCCGAGCACTTTGGAGGAGAGGTAGTAGCAGCAGTGGGTGCTGGACTTGGATCGGGAAAAGTCCCAAGCAGGAAGTGGCCCCTTAGGTACCATGGGGATGATTCCAAGCACAGGGACAGATAACGGAGTAGCCTGGGAGCCTGCTTCTTGGAGAGCCATGACATGTAATGCGAGTTTCTTGGAGAGACTTGAGCCTGTGTAGGCATTCTGTAGACTGGTTCTGACCTGTTAACCATGTGGCTAAGAGCCATCTTTTCAACTGATTGCATAGCCAGAACTGGGAGTACTTTCAGAAGCCAGTAGGGACCCGAAGCTTCTCTGTCCAATTCCTCTGTCTTGGTCTGACACCTTCCATGCTGAGAGGCCTTAGGCAGACCCATCCCTCTGAGAACTATTCAACAGAAACACACCTCTGTCCTTTTTTATCAATTTATTCCTTTACATTTTAAGTAAAGGAGATTGGAAACCATGACCTTGTGAGTTTCAAATGCTCAGAACAGCTGGGGTCCAGACATCTGGCACCTGGGCACCCCAGTGTCCTGGCACCTGGTCACCGCAGCACTTAGGTTTGTGATCAGTCCAGCATTGATACCCCAAGGGACAGGAAGGAATCTTTGGGACCCAGTCTTTTGGGAGCTGAGAAGGGCATTTCATACAGTAGCTCTGGCACTTTTGGAAATAAACATGGTGGGTGGGACAATGTCATGTAGAAACTGTGGGAGATAGTAAGCTGCTTTTTGAGGTGAGATAGGGGAGAGGATGTCCCTGAAATGGTGGATGGGAATGCTTGTCCTTTTTTTCTTTCTGTATCTTCAAAGTAAACATCACTCTGTAAAGCTACTAAATGTTCACAGGTTAAACAGAGCTAGAGCACTGGTTCCTGATGGTTAATGGTGGTGGTGGGGAACAACAGGTGGGTGCTTGAGCAGATGGCATGACAGAAGAGATACCCTAAGCCCCCAGGGATCCCCTCAAACCATAAGGGGAAGATGCAATTTGTTCCCCTCTGAGAGAGTGAAGCCAGAGCATACCCAATACAAAGGTAATTTGGGGTTCTAAGGAGGGGAGGGAAAGGAAGGAGGAAGCAAAGTCACTTTCTAAAAGTCACACTGCTGGTAAATGTCAGAGACAAGATTTGAATCCGGGTCTTCCTTACTCGAGTCTAGAACTCTAGTCACTACATCAGGAAGGGTTCCCTGTTGGTTGTGGCACCTGAGCTAATCTTGAAGGACGTCTGGGTTCAAAGGAGTGAGGAGAAAGTATATTTCAAGTGTGGGGTTACATCCAAAGGCAAAGAAAGGATATGGAACGTTGAGTGTGGGCAACAGCAAAAAACTCCTTTGGCTAGACGTTAGACACGTGAAAGAGAGTAATGTGAACTCAGTTTGGAAAGAGAGATGGCAGCCAGATTGTGGAAAGCTTTAAATGCCAATTGGAGAAATTTGTCTTTTTTCCCAGAGACAATTGGGAGCCATTCCGGATTCTTGAGCTGGGGGGAGTGACTTGGTCAGATTTATGCTTTAGGAAAACTATTTTGGCAGTTGTGTGAAGCATGGGTCAGAGGGGAGAGCCTGGAAACTGGTTTCAATGAGGAATTAGAAAAATAGTCCAGTTATGAGGTGATAAACTGAGTTGAGAACTGGGGTGTGAAAGCATGAGTGGACAGAGAGGAATGGATATGAGAGATGGGAGGATAAACAAGGTTGTGGATCTGGGTGATTAGAAGGAAGATGGTGCCCTTAATCTAAATAGGGGAGTTTGGAGGAGTTATGGGTTTAGGAAAGACGATGATGAGTTCTGTTTTAGACTTGTTGATTTTGAGTTGACTACAAGGTATTATATTTAGGGATTGGGACTGATGATTCTTCAGAACATATCTGTCAAGTAGGCATCATTAAAGTCTCAAAGGGGCATGGACCAAGCAGGCACTATTCCTGGATACCTAAGCTCTAGTCCATGGGAGACTTGCTCAGTCCATCCATTAGGTGAACCATCTTGAATTAGTTCCATATTCTCCATCCCCACCTCCTCAGCATATTTTAAGGTCAGCAAGAATGTTTCCTTTAGGAAACTTCAGGTATTTGGGAAGTAGGAAAATGGGTATAAGTGTTAGGCTCTAAAAGACACCTGGCACTAGGCAAATCTGGTGGGGAGAGACCTCTGGTGATTTAGCAGAATGTAAACTCCTTTATAAGGGAATGTGGTGTGGTAGAAAGAAGTGTAGAGTTTGGAGTCAGGAAACTTGTGTTCAAAGTCACCTTTGCGACAAGTTTCTTCACCTCTCTGTTACTCAGTTTCCTCAGGTATAAAATGAGGGGGCTATATTAAATGATCTTCAAGGTCTCTTCCAGCTTTTATAGTACTCCCTTTGATATGCATACTTATAGGTTGGGTCCCCAGAGTGTGGCCACCACCTTAAGTTCAAGAGGATAACTGTGAGTGAGAACTCCTTTTTCTATAGCTGATGAGCCCCCACCAGTGTGCTTTCCATAAACAATCCTCTAGTAGATTGATTAGCTCCTAGCAAAGGCATTTGCTCAAATGGCATAGCAACAGCAAGAGTTACAGAACATGTCTCCCACCCCCCACCAAAAATAACAACCACAATAATTTTGGACTGCCTCTCTCACAAACATACACAGCAATCATAGGGAGAGTGGGATCAAAAGAAAGTATAATAGTAGGAGCAAAGTACACATGTGGGAAAAGTGTGTCAAAGTGACTGCTCACAACTCCTGGTATTTTAGGGCTGGGAAGTCTTTTCTTTCTTCACAGAGCTCTCACCCAGCTCTCCCTGTAGGCAGAGTCTTCTGGGTGGGCCTCTCAAAATCAACTCTTTTCTTAAGTCCATATCCTGTGCATCTCTGCCATAAGGAGTCATGTTGCCTGAAGCTGCTGCCTCCCTCAGCTGCCATCTTACCCCATCTGTCTGTCTTCAACATGTCTCTCTTTTTCTCTCCTACTGGTCTAGTCTCTTTGATGATGTAGTCAGTGGGTGGCAGGAGGAGAGCAAATATGCAAGTATACACTCCCTCTATACCAAGGATGATGACTTCCCAGGGACCTGAGTTTTCCTCTATTTTCATCCTAGTGCTTCCAACCACCAACTGACCTTCTGGTTTTATACAGAGGGCCAAGGATGTGTCTAATTTTTCTCAGCCAAATACAAAATATTTCCTGGGGGTGGCAGCTGCCTTTCATCCAATGTCCCAAACCCTATAATCCTTGGAGCTGATTATGGACCTGTTCCTACATTTTGAGATTGCAGGAAAATTCCTGCACACTACTATTTTGTGTTCTCACCTGATAAAGGAATCATAGGATCAAAGAGTTTTGTTTATACATTCAAACCTAATCAAGTGTGACTATCCCTACACTAAATGCCTTAGGAATACATTTGATCAATTACATTCATTATCATTACACATTTTTTTTTTCCATTTGATCTTTGTATATGCAGCCCCCAGCATGTTGCTTGACACATCCAGATAGGACTGGGCCTGTGCTTTCCTTTCTTAAGTCTGCATCTGGACAGCCTTTATGGTTTTCAGAGTGTTTTACATATAGGAACATCACAGGTAAGGAAATTAAGGTTGAGAAAGGATAGTGTAGGATCACATAGTTAACAAGTATCTGGGACAGGAGCTGCCTCAAGCCAAATCTAGCATTCTATCCCCTATTCCACCTAGCTGCCATTCTTATAAAGAACTTTCAGGGGAGGAAAGTCCTTCTACAGGTGGAGGTGGGTGTATTCTAACAATCTTAGCAGGATGCCCAAGACAACTGAGAGGTCCAGCAATTTCCCCAGGGTCATATAACCTGCATGGACCAGGGGCAAGACTTGAACCTGGGGCTTTTTGGCTTCAAGACTCTATTGCTACTATGTCTTATACTGCCACTCACAGAGACTGACACACAGTAGGTATTTTATACTTGTTTATTGCATTGAATTGTATTGAATTGAATGAAGTGCCCTCCCTAATCTCTCTCTGCTAGTAAAGAACAATGGTAAATTTATTTTCAGGTTTAAAATGGGCAAAATTGTAGGTGTCATTGCAGAAGCCTAATAGTCTAAGGTTTAGGGCAATCAGCCCCAAATTGGGCAGAAACATTAGCACCTCTGCTTTTGGAGTGACTGGGTGGTGCGGTGGATGGAGTGCCAGCTTTGGAGGCAGGAGGACTTGAGTTCAAATTCACTCTCAGACTTTTTAGCTGTGTGACCCTGGGCAAGTCATGCAACCCTGTTTGCCTCAGTTTCCTCATCTGTAAAGTAAGCTGGAGAAGAAAACAACAAACTGCTTGTCCCTACCTTTTGAGGTTCATGAAGAGTTGAATTTGACTGAACAACAGCCCCTGTAAATAGATCTGGAGGACTGAGCATCTGAGTGAAAAGAACATTGGCTTTGGAGTCAGGGGAACTGGAATGGAATGCTGCCTCTCTCTGTCTGTGTGGCCTCAGGTGACTCACTTCTACTCCCTGTGCCTCAGTTTCTTCATGCCAACAATTCAGTGGCACAATGGATAGGCTTGGAGTCAGCAACACCTGAGTTCAAATCCTGGCTCCAAACATTATGTCATTCCCCCACTGAGTGGGAAAGCCTGAGTTTCCTCACCTACAAAATGAGGGAGATAGACTCTAAGGTCCTTTCCAGATCTACAGCTATGACTGTAAGTAGGCCTGAAGGTTGGAAACCTGGTGTCACATGTGGGGAGCTTGGACAGCTCCCCCCACCCAAGATGGTCAGTGAACTGATCCCAAAATTAAATAGGACAAGGGGAGAGGGAAAGCTTGACCTGGGGGATGGTGCAGAATGCAGAAGGCAGGCTTTTCAGAAGACTGACCAAAACAAAACTGAAGAAGGCACTCTCTTGTATTCCACAGCCAAGTAGAGCTGATCATAGGATCTCAGTCTGCTATGGCCCCTCGAGATGAGCTGGTTGGCACAGCCTCATTTTGCCCACGAAGGAGGTGAGCCCTGCAGAGGGAAGAGACTTGTCCAACACCATACAGCTAGTGTATAAGTAGAAGAGATGAAAGGATTTGAACCTGGTTGCTTGGGCTCCAAAATCCAATACCCTTTCTAGATTTGAGGGCTATCCAGGATTTTAAAAAATCATTGCCGATCTCCATCAGCACAGACAACTGTGAACCGGGGTCCTATGTGATATAGTTTTAAGCATATAAGTGTTTTCTCTTTTGAAAGAACGTAATTGTATTCCCCAGAGCACACCAGTAATCCCTTAATAAATACATTTTGATTGATTGGTATTTAATATTTAGTTTTCAACATCCAGATATTTATTTATTAGCTCTCCCATTAGAAAGGAAGCACCCTGAGGGCAGGGACCTTTGGATTTTTTTGCCTTTATATTCTTGTATCTAACACAACATGTGGCACATAGTAGGTATTTAATAAATGCTTGTGGATGTATTGATTGTGTTAAGGTAATTGCATTAAAATCAACCCTGCAGGACATAATGTATAATTGTGGGGGAATTTCCGTTTCTCTTCCCAGCTTCCTCCTCTTTTGACTCCTTCTGCTCTCCTTATTCCAAATTCAATTCCAATTATTCATCTGTTCCCTGGGGGCTGATTCCCCTGGCAGCTGTTTGTGGTAGGACTCTGGGGCCCATCCAAGAGGTTTCTAACTTTCTTGCCTGCTGATGGGGAGGAGCTGTTGAAATGGAGGTGGATTTCTCATCTACCCAGCACTGTAGGAGTGACGGCCTGAAATGACAGCAGGGACCACATGATCTCTTCACTCAGTCTTACAAGTACATCCCCCGACTTCACTAGCCCACACAATTTTCCCCTTCCCAGGACAAATAGAACAAAGGAAATTGATCTTCTTTTTTTGGAGGAGGGTAGCAGTCTCTCAGGACAGAGCCTTTCCTCAGCCTCTCCATTCTAGGTGTTGCAAGGCACAGGCTAGAACAATTTGAATAAGTCTATCCAGTTTATCCAGAGGTATTCTTTGAGGTTTAAGAAATATAATCAGGGAGTAAGTAGGATGCCTTTCTTCAGCTCCTTAACAAATACATCTGGACTATCTTGAGGGAAGGATACCCCTTTGGGGTGTGTGAGAGAGAAAAGATATTGAAGTTTGTAGTCAACATATCTGAATCTTGTATGGTTAACTGGGATCTGTGGGATACAGAGATTTCTGTTCCCTAGCAAATATTTATAGGTCCTATGTAGATAAGTATTGTAGCAAAGCATGATGGCCATAGGGAGAGGTGGTCCCTAGCCTGCTACTGCATCATTAGAACTGTAATGCAGGGAGATATCTTTAACTTCTAAATGAATCCTCCATTCTGAAGACATTCTCCAATGCAAAGGACAGAGTTCATGAGCCCCCACTAGAGGTCTTCCCTTCACTAGCTTCAGTCAGTAGGTTTTTGTAGCTCTTTGAAAAGGCATTTCCTTCTCTTTTTTTATTCCTCTTTTACCTTTTTTTTTTTAAAAATTAATTGATTTGTTTTCAGTTTTCAACAATCGCTTCCATATGTTTTAAATTTTTCCTCTTTCTCCCCTCCCTCCCCAAGATGGCATGCAATCTTATATGGGTTCTATGCATATATTCTTATTAAACACATTTTCACTTTAGTCGTATTGTATAGGAAAATTAAAATGAATGGGAGAAACTATGAGAAAAAAACAAACCGAAATAAAACATAATAAAAGAGAAAACAGACTGCTTCATTCTGCATTCTGATTCTATAGTTTTTTCCCTGGATATAGATGACTTTTTGCAGCAACAGTTCTTTGGAAATGTTTTAGGTCCTTGCATTGCTGTGAAGGGTTAAGTCTATCAGAAACAACCCTCGCACACTGTGCCTGTTAACTGTGTATAATGTTCTCCTAGTTCTGCTCATTTCACTCAGCATCAGTTCATATAAATCTTTCCAGGATTTTCTGAAGTCTGCCTGTTCATCATTTCTTATAGCACAATAGTATTCCATCACATTCATATACCACAACTTATTCAGTCATTCCCAAATGGATGGGTATCCCCTCAATTTCCAGTTCTTGGCCACCACAAAAAGAGCTGCTATAAATATTTTTGTACATGTGGGTCCTGAAAAGGCATTTATTTCAATGGCAAAACAAGAAAAGTATTTATAAAACATACTCCCTCTCCCCTGACTCAACAGCAACAGATAGACTTAAAAAGCAATGCCTGCTCAGCAAAGTGGCTTTCTGGGAACCCTTTGACTGAGGCCACTCTCAGTCCTTTACTCACTTTCACCCCGCTTGTCCTGGGTTCATTGCTCAGCGGTGGTCTGACTTCTTGAGAGAAAAATGAGGCTCCCCAATCCTCATATTCACTGATTTCTCCCCTCTGCCCTCTCCCTACTCCTCTGCTACTCTGGGCACAGTTCTACTTTTGCTTTAGTCTAATATTTCCCTCC